>CM033328.1:70759408-71398575 GCA_019359835.1 Pharus latifolius | reverse complement strand
GCTGACGAGATCCCAGCATCCAGGCGTGGTGTCCCCCATCGATTTTTGGCACGCTACCGTGAGTGCCCCGATGATGCCCCCGCCGATGTAGTTCGGCGGCATCTCCTAGCCTTCTTGCTAGTGACGCTGTAGTATATCCTATTCCCTTCAACGCACGATGACACTGTGTACACGTGGTTAATTCCCCTAGTCGACAGTATCATCGATGCGGACCCAGGGGCCATGCCACGTTACAACTGGGCGATGACAGTGTTGTGCGCGACGTACAGGGGGCTTTGCGAGGCATGTTGCAAGACCTCGACTGGATCATTGTTGTCCGCATGCCTTGTACTGCTGTAGCTATGGTCATGGGAGCACTTCCCCATTGGTTGGCCGCATTAAGAGCGGCTCATCCATCCGTACAGTGTGCTAGCGGACTACGAGGACTGGGTTGATCGGCTGACCATGGGAGCCCGTTGGCTGGGAGGTCAGCCGAGGCGGTTATCGTCACAAATTTACCGCTGTTACGTGGCGTACCTGGGAGAGTTTGATCTCCTACCGGACGCACGCGTCATATGGAGACCATGGACACCGGAGCACATCTCCCAGGTTGCACCGCATGGCATTTCTTCGCATTGCACCGTGGGCCAGGACTGCTGGCTTACGCGCCGGCACATGGTGTTCTCACATGTAGTGGAGCCATATTTTCTAGAGAGAGTGATGCGCCAATTCGGGCTACACCAGCAGATACCGCCCCTAGAAAGAAATCGAAAACGCCACTCCCACGGGAGATTCACGTGTATGCCTGAAACATTTTCTATATCTCATGTACGTACTCATATTTGTTTTTTTCTTTGCTTTATGTGCATTGCGTCACCTTTTGCAGACAAACACGTAGAGGAAAACACTCTGACAACTAGGGCTGGACAAAAAGATCGAAGCTCGCAAGCTATTCGGGATCGGATCGAAGCTCGGCTCGAGCTCTTAACGAGCCGAGCTCGAGCTTGAGATAAAGCTCGAGTGAGTATTCGAGCCGAGCCAGAGCCTTTGAAAGGGATCTAGGATATCGACTAGAGGGGGGTGAATAGGCGATTTTAACAAATTATCAAAAAAAATAAAAAATTTATAGTTAATGAGAGCAAATAAATAATACAAGATGAACAAAGCACAATTTCAACACAAGGATATATCCCGTGGTCTCAGTGATTTGCCGATCACCCTTAATCCACGTTGAGGCAAACTCAAATCTCTAACCGCTCCTCTATCTAGTCAACCTTCTCTCGAGAAGTGACCTAGATCTTGAGCCAGATTAGTGTGATGAGTTATCCAAACCTCGATTTCACTAAGGATGCACTTTACCGCTCCGGCAAGGCGTGCTCAACCCTTTCACAAGACGTTTTGAGGAGTCTTCACAATCTTCCTTGAAGAGCTCTCCAAAACCTTTCTCCTAGCCATCTAGGAGCCGACAAACTCCAAGAGTAACAAGCCGGTGATGATCACTTAGCCTTCTTCTAGTGCCACAAGATTGATTTAATGATCTAAATGCAATGCACTAGAAGATCTCAAATGCACACTCTCACAAATTCGAGAATTTGAACCCTAGAGTGTATGAAACTAGCTTAAGCTCCCAAGGATGATGACAATGCTCAAGCTTATGCCAAAAGTTGTGAACAGGGCCGTGCATGGGAGTATATATACCCCCCACAATAAATATAGCCGTTACAGGCCGTTGGGAGAAAAAGATCACTTGGCGGTCAAACCGCAGGTATATGTCCGGTCAGACCGCCGCAATTGCAACGGCATTAAACATGCACAATAAATACTCAACTGCCCTTGTCAGGCATACATACGGTTAGACCGGAGCCTATTTCGGTCAGACCGTGAAACTGTCCAGAGACGACATAGTTTCTGGACACTTTATACGGTCAGGCCGAAAAATACGGACAGACCGGCCATACGGTCAGACCGTAGTTCAAAAGCACGGTCAGACCGATTTCTCGGTCAGACCGGTCTAATCAAACGGTCAGATCGTCATAGCTCAAAAACAACAGAAAGATAAATCAAGAAGTTCCAGGAGTCTGACCTAGGTCTCAACTACGGACAGACCGACCTTTTAAAGGAATACACTATACTTAAACATAACGTCGGTCAGTCCGAGATCCTATTCGGTCAATCCATGAATTCGGTCAGACCGGTCTAACAGACGGTCAGACCGACTGAGACAGTGCTGAGCAGAATTGAGCTGAAACAAGCATTTTCAAAGTATATGACCTTCTAGCATGCAATGCAAGTTGATTTTATGATTTGTGGCACATAGATGAAGTATTTTGTGATACACCACATGCTCCTCTTAATAGTACGGCAACTATCCTAAAATCCGGTCAAAATTCTTCTCTAATCACCTTACACCGGTAAAAATGGAAAAGACCCTATTTCGTACCTTTGCCCTTTTGATCAATGCCCTTTCTTCATCATGAGGCTCTTTCTTCGCCTTTCATTAACCTGTCTTTTAAGTCTCTTCTTGACACAACTAGGCAGGTAACGTTAGTGTAACATTTGTAGTTGTCATTAATTATTAAAACACTCTTTAGGGGCCTAGAAGCTACAGCCTTCCCAAGCTCGCTCGAGCTCGGCTCGTTAAAGCTCGTTATACCTTATAGGGCCTTACCTAGTTACCTTACATCCTTATTTCTTAATGGGCCTTAGGCCTTAGCAGAGCCCACGAAGCCGTGTGAGTTGTGACTGACCTAAGGCTGATACTTTGGGATTTCGGCTGCCACCCCAAATCAAAATATCAAATATCAAATCCCTAACCCTAACGTTCAGTGTAGCTCTTTGCTCATTGGAGCCACCTCACACCCTCTACCTCACCCTTCAGCCCCTCACTCCAAATCTCAAATCCTCCACGAACCAAGTAGTTCAGTGGCCGCACCGCCCACCAGGCACCAGATCTATCACAGCGGAGCGGCGCTGCAGCGGTGTGGGGGAGTGGAGTTCTCGGTGGCGCGGGCAAGCGGCGACCGGGTGACGTCGGGGAACGGTGGCGCGGGGAGCAGCGGTGGGCGAGCGACGGCATGGGGGAGCGGCGGTGGCGCGGGGGAGCGGCGGCGTCGCGGGGGAGCGTGCAAGCGGTGGCGGCGTGGGGGAGCGGCGGCGTCGTGGGGGAGTGGGCGAGCGGCGCCAAGGCGGGGGAGAGGCGGCGTGGGAGAGCGGCGGTGTGGGAGTGGTGGCTGCTTCTTGGACACGTGCCCGTCGGAGCCGTGCGTGTGGTGAAGAGGGGTCACCATGTAGGATCAAGGATGTCGACTAGAGGGGGTGAATATGAGACTTTAAAACTTTTCAAATAAAAACAAATGTTGCAAAGAGAAGAACCAAAAACAATTTAATATGTTGAAATGAAGAGACAAAGAGAACGAACACAACGATTTTTTATCGAGGTTTCGGAAACTCGCCCAGTCTCCCCTAATCCTCGTTGAAACACTCAAGTAAATTGAGTCTTGCTCCAATATCCACGAATGATATAATCCACTAATGGTTGCATTTTGTCCACTCCGGAAAGGCGAGCATCGATGTCTTGTACAAATGCGCCGAGTCTCTCCGACAATCTCCGAACTGGAGAGATCTACGGCCACGCCACCAAACCGTCTAGGTGAGGGCGCTCACTAAGAGTAATAGGCAGCAAGGTCTTCTCTAGACCTCCAAACAATCACCGAGAACTCTAAGTATGCAAAATGAAATGAACGAAAGCAGTCGGTGGATCTGAAAAGCACTCGACTTGATTAAAAGATCAAGATTTTGTATAAGAAACTAAAGCTCAAGTATGTGTATGAGAGGAGGCTGCTTGTTACATAAAATATGAGCTCAAAGCCTCTATTTATAGCCTCAAGAAACAAATGAACCGTTGGAGCTCAAGCTGAAAATCAGTAGCTCAAACTGACAGTCAGTTTGGGTCACGACCAGAAAGAAGTAAAATCCGGAGAAAACTTAGCTAGCCGTTTGAGGTCGAAAATGGAAACAAATCAGTGCAAACTGACAATCAGTATGACGAACTGATAGTCAGTTCCAAACTTAACGGCTGACAAAATTTACGGATAAAAAAAAGCTAGCCGTTTGTGGTTGTATATGGAAACTGATAATACAAACTGACAGTCAGTTATGCAAACTGACAGTCAGTTCGACCACAAAAACGTCCAGATCAAATAGAAACACAAGCAAATCAGTTTGAGGTCGAAATACAAACTGACAGTCAGTTATACCAAACTAACAGTCAGTTTAGTTCAAAAAATTTCAGCTCAAAAAACACACTCTCTGGACAAATGTCAGTTTAACTGAACTGACATTCAAACTTACAGTCAGTTTAGCAAACTGACAGTCAGTCTGAACAAAAACAGTTATAACTTTAAAACCATAAGTCCAAATTGAGAGTTTAATAGCTTGTTTGAAAGATAATTTCAAGGGCTACATTTTTGTCAACAGAAGAAAAAACCAGATCTGCTTAGATCTTTCTAGAAATTTGAAAAACTCTTCTGCTATCAAAAACTCAATTGAAAATCCAAATCTTTCAAAACCAAATTCAAATCAAATCCAACCAAAAAGATGCAATGCAATGACCTAGTAATTTCTCGATTCATGTTGGAAATATAGAGAGGACTTTGCAACCCCACTTTATAGTACGGTTAAAACTAAGCAACAAAGTCCTTAACCGATCGAACTCCAAATGCCGAGATCGGAAAAAATAAAAACTCTTATTACCTGAGGTCCTTTGCGTTTCTCGATTTGCGTCTTGACCATGTTGTTTGCGACTTGTGCTTTTTCATTTCATGTCGGGTTCATCTTGATCATGTTGTATTTCTTCCCGAACACGCACTGTATCAAAAATCTCACAAGCACAGTTAGTCTGAAACACTTTGTTTTCATTAATCATCAAAATAAGGGTTAGGCATAAAAGGCCTAGATGCAACACACCGCGGCAGTAAACACGGTGATTGTCTAATCAAAAATATGATTTTGTATTGCAGTTAGAGATGAATATTTGTGTTTCCATGCTTCACCAAAGAAAACACCATGAATCAAGCAAATTATTGCCTTTAAAATAACATCCCTGTGAATCTGTGATGTGATTCTGTGAAGATGTCACCACTGCAAAACTCCTATTGATAAGTCTATGTGTTTTGTTTAATTAAAGCTTGACAGATAACAGAAATGAGAAGAAAAAATAATGAAAGGCATTGGAAGCACACAATAGTTTGCATAACTTAGAAGGGGGCAACGTGAAAGCACCTAAATACTGGAACAAATAATACCACGCAAGTCAGGCTGGTTTTGGAGAGTGTCACATAAAACATTATGTAGAACCCCAAAATTGCTTGCAGTATCACAAGGATAGTTGCAACAAGATGGTAACAATGACCACAGTGAAAACACATAACCTTCTGCTCTCTTGGCAGAGATTCGAACTTTTCTCTAACTGCGATAGCTGGAAGAAACCCAATGAAAACCACATGTATTAGAATAAATTATGAGAGTACTGTGTTCATGTTGACCAACACTTATCTTTAAAGTAATTTCTGTTATGTAAATCAATGTTATTATCAAAGTCTAATGCCCTAACCTTCTGTAAGCATCAATGGTATTATCAAAGTCTAATGCTCTAACCTTCTAAGATGAGGATCACTTGTGCAATTTTGTATTGATCTATTATGTAAGTCTGTAAATATTACTGCTGTTATTATTGAATTGATCTTTTTTTTTTACCTAAAATAATTTTGTACTATCATTTACGTCATATTTGGAAGGCAGTTTTTAACCCATTCATAAAAGATTTTTATACATTGGATTTGGAAGGGAAGTCCTTTCAACGTAGGCAGCGCAATGGAGCAGGTGAGTTGCAAATTCTCATGGTTTCATGCTTTCATAGTAATCCATGGTTGATCACTTGACCCACAAATTTTAATACTATAATATGTGGTTTTAGATATTAGAAGAATTGCAGTCCCAACAATTTGTTGATCCATCAAATTTGAGGGTTGATACGGCTGATAGTGATGGACAGGAGGTAGCGGAGGAAGCTACAGCTATGGATCCTGTGAAGGTAGAAGATGGCTCTGAAGATAGAACAATCTCACAAAAGAAAACCTTTGATGTATGGCAACACTTCGAATCGGTTTTGGTGGCATCCAAAAAGGAGAGGGGAGTGATGGAACAAAAGGTCAAGTGCAAGGCATGTGGAACAAAATTAGCAAAGAACAAAAGCGTTACTACATCAACAATGAAACGACATTTACAAGCTTGCAATGTTCACAATGTTCAACAGATGCAAATAAAGAAACAGAAAGTCATGAGTTTTCCTTTGTCTGCGGAAGGTGATTTCATTCTTCCCCCTGTTGGCTGTTCTACTGGATATGATCATGCTAAGATACGTGAGTTAATTGCTACTATGATTATTGTTCATGAGTTGCCCTTTAGAATCGTGGAATATACTTGGTTCAATGTTTTTAAAACATTGAACCATTCTTACCAAAAGATTTCTAGAAAGGCTACTAGAGTTTATTGTCTTAAACTTTTTGAATCTGAAAAGGCAAAATTGAAGAATAGTTTTAGGCATGTTAACAAGATAAGTCTCACATGTGATCTTTGGACATCTAATCAGACTCTTTGCTATATGAGTTTAGTTGCACACTATATTGATGCTGATTGGACATTACAGTGCCGCATCATTAATTTTGTTGAGTTAGAGCCTCCCCACAGTGGAATAGTTATCTCTCAAGTTATTTCTGAATGTCTAGCTGATTGGAAAATTGAAGACAAGATAGCTACCATTATTTTTGATAATGCCTCTAGCAATGATGTTGCTGCAAAATTGTTGCTTGTTAAGTTAAGTGCTAGGGGTGTATTGTCCTTTAATGGAAAGCTTTTTCATGTGAGATGTTGTGCACACATTCTAAATTTGCTTGTAAATGATGGTTTGAAACCATTGGAGAGCTTGATTAGCAAGATTAGGGAGACTATGAAGTACTTCAAGAAATCGAATACTCGCTTGTATAAGCTCACAGCTATTGCCAAGTCACTCAAACTTGATGTAAAGAGAAAATTATGTCTAGATGTGTGCACTAGGTGGGGTTCCACTTATAAGATGCTTGATAGTGCCTTCTATTTCAAACCTGTTATTGAAATATATGCGGTTGAAGATGCCAACTACAAGTGGCAACCACTTGAGGAGGAATGGGACTTATATGCACAAGTCAAGAATGTATTGTTTTCTCTACATTTGGCTACCAATATGTTTTCCGGATCAACTTATCCTACAGCTAATATGGTTTTTTGAAATTGTTAGCATCAAGAAGGTGCTGTTTGACTTGTCCAATTCATCAAATGCATGCTTGGAGGAAGTGGCACATGCTATGCTTCTTAAATTTGAGAAATATTGGGGACCAGAATGCACAAATCTTCTTCCTATTGCCACAATTCTTGACCCAAGGTACAAGATGAGAATGATTGATTTTTTCTTTTCCAGTCATGTTTTCTAATGGCGATCTTGAACAAAAACTTGCATATGTGAAAACTACATTGGATGAGTTCTATGCCATATATGAAAGCGAGTATAAGCAAAGCATTTCACATCAAGAAACTAGTGCTAGTACTGGTGGACATGCATCAAGTTCAAGCAATGCTAGTAGTGTGGTGTCATTTTCTTGCCACTTTCATGAGTTCATCAAAGCTAGTTCTGCTGCACAACCTTCGAAAACTAATTTGAAGATGTACTTAGAAGACATGAATGAAGTATGTGATGCAAAACCTTTCGATGTACTCACATGGTGGAAAATGAATGCGTCGAAGTATCCTATAGTGTCTAAGATGACAAGAGATATACTGACCATACCCATTAGCACCGTCTCTTCAGAGTCAGCCTTTAGTGCCGGAGAAAGAGTTCTTGATGACTATCGTAGCTCGTTAAACCCATCAATGGTGCAAGCTTTAGTGTGCACCTCTAGTTGAATTTAGAGGTAACCATTATAAATTGAAGAAATTGGTAAGTTTTAACTTCTTCATTTCAAAATTGTTTTCATCAAATGGTAAATAATTTTTTATTGTTCCTAATTAACTTCTATTTTATGTTAGGAGTCACAACAGGAAGATGATGTTGAAGAGATCACACTAATCGAAAGCAATCCTTCAGATGCTTCAGCTGTGGGCAGTAACTAGAGATTTGCTTCTTTACATAAACATTTGTATGCTATTTAAGTTACTATTTACATGATTACATAACAAAGCAGTCCTTAAGAACAATGCATGTTTTTTTATATGAACATTAATCTACTGTATGTGTATTTGAGAATCTTTTGTGCTTCATTTTGCAGGCTATATTGGATCTGAAGAATGATGATTTCGCATGCTTCACTTTTTTTTTGTGCTACACATTGGTTCTCATTCTCAAGCTGGAGCTGGAGACCTGGAGACTAGAGTCAATTGGAGCTGCACAACAACACAAATCTGATGTATTTTGAAGATCCTATAATGCATTTTGTTTCTCTTGGTTGAAAGTTTGAATTGTCTCAAAGGATTCTATATTGTTACTTGTTAGTTTGTTATGCTATATTGAGACTCCGCATTTTGGTGTTCTTGATTGAAATTATGAATTGTTATGCTATTAATTTATTATTTTCATGAAGAAGATTATATATTTCTACTTTCTAGTTGTAAATTGTAATGCATATTTTCGAGTTGAGCCTAATCGAGCTCGAGCGAGCCCAATCGCATTGTTCTTCATATACATATACATATACACATATACATATATATACACATATATATGTATATGTGTGTATATATATATATATATGTATATGTATATGTATATGTATAACAATATTAAATAGTCCAGTGCAATTACAGCAGTCAAAGGCTCCTAGTCCGGTTGGTTCCCACCCCCGTTCCCACATCATTGGCTGGGTTCGAATTCTAGCTCCCGCAATTAAAACCTTTTTTTTTCTTGTCCAGCACTACATAACCAATTGCATATTAAAAAGGCTAGCGCCTTTAGAACAGCTAAAGACTCTAGCCCAACTAGTTCACACCCCCGCTCCCCACGTTGTTGGCCCGGGTTCGAGTTCCCGCTCCCGCAATTTTTTGTGTTAAAACAATGGTCCATGGCTTGTCATCGTGGTCGTACTAGTGGCTTGTGGTCGTGTTCGCTGCCCTCGACAAGAGCCTTGTCAAGTTGTGGGTGTTCGACAAACTGATCGCACGCGACGGTGAGCTTGTCGAGCTCCCAGCGCTCGACAAGCTGACGTCGCAGATTATTTTTGTAAAATCTTACAACTGTGAGTTAGTTTTGTAATTATTTTTTAAATCTGAGTTATTTATAAAAAAAACTCTTTGTTTTTCTGGTCTCGAATCCATTGCTTTCTGGACACTTGAGGCCGTGTAGTGTGGACCATCCTTCTTGATGCAAAAGAGTGTTTAACTTAACCACTAGTGTTTTACTTCCACCTTCATCTTCTCAGAGCCTACCGGGAAAGGCTTTTCATCTCAGTTATGATACTGATATTGACATATCCTACAGACATATGGATATATTTTAAGGTCATCTGAGTGATAAGATTCTCTTTGGGGTCCATTAAACGATGTATTTTGCTAACCAAGTTTAGTATAGAAAAACTCCATGTGTTTCGATATTCTATGCACCCTATCCTTCTCACTACATCCTTCATTTAAATTGAGAGTTCTTCGGCCACTATTTATTAGGACAGTGATTGCCCTCTTTATGTGCGATGAAGCTAAGAAAACAAGTTTTATGAACCAGAGGGAGTATTATCAGAAAAAGGGTACGTGTGCAGCAGAAGTCATTGCCTCCACCACCCCCAAAAAAAAAAAAAAACGGTGAAGGTGATCTCCAATACTGTATGGTAGTCCTGGAAACTAACCTATCAAAAAGAGTCCAGAAAGTCCATATTTGTCATTGCTCCAGCATCCCAAAACTACTGCAGAACTTACGCCATGCAAGACATAGGCTAGTCCAGTAGCCAATTCTAGCTGCAATGCAAAAGACACGGCTACTACTTACTAGTCGTCTGGAACTCTGGAAGCATTGACCCCCCAAAATGTTGAAAGGGGGAGTCCGGTTACCTTTTCCAGCATGAATCGACCCAAATTTTCTCAAGATGTTGTTAGGCACACAAGAAAAACTTGGATGTACGTGATGCCGGTCCCACCCTGCTTCTCCGAAAACCCGTAACAAAGAAAATCAAATCTTTGCAATTAAGCTCAGTAATCTGCCTCCAATTCTTAAATCAGCCATGGGCCTCCACTCTCCAGTAGTATTACTGTTTCATCCCATGAGTCCACAGTTGCTAACTACTCTAAAGTTGGGCCCGATAAGGCCCCCATACACTATACCTCTCTCTCTCTCTCTCTCTCTCTCTCTCTCTCTCTAATATATATATTTCTCTGGGCTATATGGTTGCTTCATCCTTGGACATTGGCCAGGGTAACCCAAGATAGATGGAACCCAAAGGCCCAAGCCAAGCTGACATTTTAATTCAGGTTTGACACAGTACTACCAACAGTTCACGAATCTGGATCAATCTCAGCTGGCAAGATATCAGCCAGTAGCAGTTGAAAAAAATAAGAAAATTCCGATGATTGCCCCAATGCGAATGGCCAGCAATCAGCTGGCAAAGAAACCAATCACTCTGAAACCTTCGTGAGCTAAACCACCGCACAAGTCATTCTCAAGCTAAACAGAAAACCAACAGTTGTCGTCCAATCAAAGCACACGAGTGGCTTGCCAAGTCCAGGTCCTTTCCCAACTTCCTCTCCATGTGAGTTCATTCATATAGTCCAGTGCAAAGTCAACTCCATGTCGCGCTCACCATTTATCAGAATCACAAAAGGGGTCTGCAACTGAAGGAAAGCATGTATTGGCTTGTGACTTGTGAGCTGGTGAACATGGAGAAAACATTGTCCTCTCAATTGCTGATATTTGGACTGCCTCACGTCACCTGCAAGTTGAACAAATCTCAGTCCAGTAGAAGTGGAGTAGCTTGTAAGGCAGGCCAATTTGAAAAGCACTGCCGTATTATAAATTTTAAAGGAAGCAAAATATTCAAACAGGAATATTTCCGAACAAAAACAGAAGCAGAAAATGGCCGCTATGAGTAAATTCGGGTTAATACCCTGGAAGATAGAATGAGCTAGGGAAGAGCAATGCTGTCAAATACCAAAGAAGCTAAGAATTGGGGGCATTGATAAGAGCAGTATATTTGACCATTTAATACGTCTGTAAGTGAGAAGAAAACAAAACACAGGATCAACATTGAATAGTTTCCAGGAAACTGAGCCACAGAAATAGCCGTACCGAAATTCTAGTGAAGAACCCTTGTACAGCTGATGGTTAGCCTCTTACTGGAAAGCACATCAGGTAGTCAGCTTATATTGATCATTCTTTACAAAATGGTAACAATTCCGCAGAAAATCATTACATAAACTAGAAGATATTGTCATCACCCTCACCCCTCCACAAATTCTAAGGGCAAAACAGAATCCCCCGAAAGCAATTGAATCTTGAAAAAAAAATGAACAGAAAAAATCTTCACAAGTACCGGCTTTTTTTGGTGTGTTTCCTAGATAGGCTCAGATCATCTAAACATACTATAACCAAAACAGAATCCACAATAAGCAATTGAATCTTGAAAAAAGGTGCAGAAAAATCTTTACAATTTCTGGCTTCTTTTTTTGGTGTCTTTCCAAGACAGACTCAGATCATCCAACCATAGTAAAATGCTCATATGATTGTAAATACTGTATTAGTTTCTTTATTAATAAAACTAGCAAGACATAATAGCAGCTGAGATATTCATTTGCTGTCACATGCAAAGGATCAACCATCACTTTAACGGCATACACTATAGCAACATTTCATTGATTCCATTAATGATGTAGCCCAGACTTCATATAAAAGAACCTTATATAGGGGCATCATTGTGAACTTTTAGTACCTGTTCTTTTGCATTGTCTTCCCCTAAGGAACCTGAGCATCTGCCTAGGTTCCAGGCCACGCCAATGGCTTGTGCTCTAGATTCCAGCAATAGCAAGAACAGCTTGTTGATGCTTACTGAACCGTTGAAGAAAATTGGCAGGTTTCCAGCTTCCTTAGGGAGACATGCATGGACTGTAGGAAGAGAAGATCCAAGGAGAGCGATTCATGCCCTTAAGGCTGGGACAGCTCTCACGCTGGTTTCGCTCCTATATATACTAGAACCATTGTTCAAAGGAGTGGGAAAGAATGCAATGTGGGCTGTCATGACAGTTGTTGTCGTGCTCGAATTTACTGCAGGTAACTTGCATCATACATTAACATCAGGCTGCAAATAATTTATTTTCTTTCCAGATGAAGTTTTCTTATTCCTAAGAAGTGATAACTGATTGACAGGTGCAACACTATGCAAAGGGCTGAATAGAGGAGTAGGAACAGTAATGGCAGGATCTCTAGCATTTCTCGTTGAACTTGTAGCAGTAAGATCTGGAAAAGTGTTCCGTGCTTTGTTTGTGGGATCTGCAGTCTTTCTGATTGGTATGCACCTTGTACTTGAAACAGTCTTCAAGATTTACTATTCAATGACAAACTTATGTTGTTACTTTTGTTTACCTCTGACAGGATTTGCTGCAACATATTTAAGATTCTTCCCATCTATAAAAAAGAACTATGATTATGGGGTGCTGATTTTCCTGCTAACCTTTAATCTGATAACTGTGTCAAGCTACCGCCAAGAGGATATTCTGCCTTTGGCACGAGACCGCTTAAGCACTATTGCAATGGGGTGTGCCATATGTCTCTTCATGAGCCTCTTCGTACTGCCAAACTGGTCTGGTGAAGACCTCCACAATTCTACTGTTCGAAAATTTGAAGGATTAGCAAGATCAATTGAAGGTGGGTATCTTCAAAAATAATAACTATTCTGGTACTATAGCTTAAAGCACATAATGAATATCAAAACTCAGCAAAATTTACCAAAGTAAATTGCAGCTTGTGTGAACGAGTATTTCCGAGACAAAGACAAGGATGAAAATGCTACTGATCAGCAGACGTCAAGGGACTTCATTCATAGTGGTTACAGAACAGTCCTGGACTCAAAATCAAGTGATGAGACCCTCGTAAGCAATCACTATTTGATGTTGCAAATTTTTTCCCTTTTCCAGATTGATGCTATGTAAATTTACTATTCAGTAAATGGTGTGCATAATGATGGTGAGAATATTTTAATAACAAATTGTGCAGGCACACTATGCAAGTTGGGAACCAAGACACTCGATGCATTGTTACAGTTACCCATGGCAAAAGTATGTGAAGCTTGGATCTGTGCTTAGGCACTTTGCATATACCGTAGCTGCACTTCATGGATGTCTGGAATCTGAGATTCAGGTACTGTAATAGACCCAAGTATTTTGATAATATGTCATTCATTTTCAGATTAGTCTGATAGATCCATTAGCATGTACACATGTACACAATATACTGTGTAATTCTCAGCAAATGCATTCTCTGAATGAACCGTGCTCACATGGTTGTATTTATTTATGTCGAAGACTCCACTGTCCGTCAGGTCTTTATTCCGAGATCCATGCACCAGAGTTGCACAAGAAGTGGCCAAGGTTCTCCAAGAGCTTGCAATAAGCATAAGAAACCACCAGCGTTGTGCACCTGATGTGCTCTCTGATCATCTTCATGATGCTCTGCAGGGTCTGAACTCAGCTATAAGATCACAGCCACGACTCTTTCTTGGCTCCAAACATGCGTGTGCCAATAGTCGTATGCTAATGGAATTAAATGCTGGCAAGCATACAGCGTCAAGAATTGCTCTGCCTTCATTCAAGACTGATACCACATCACTATTAGAAAGGAGGAATGCGAAAGCAGATCAACCATCAGAAAGAAATGAGAGGAACACATTACGCCCCACACTAAGTAAGATAGCGATCACAAGCCTTGAGTTCTCTGAAGCACTTCCATTTGCTGCTTTTGCTTCACTGCTGGTGGAAATGGTAGTACGACTCGAACTGGTTATCGAGGAAGTGAAGGAACTGGAGAGGAGTGCAAATTTTAAAGAGTTCACTGGACATGATCATGTGGCCATTGATCTCAGTTGCAAGGACAAGACGAGAAACGCTAATGGTTCACCATTAGACAGCCATACAGTTTCCAGTGCAGCTGAATAAGTGCTCACTAATAGATCAAAGCAGCAGGGTCTCAAATCTTGACCAGCCTGAAAAAAGAATTTATTTCTTTTTGGGTTAGGCAAACTCCCAATAACACTCATTACAAGTTCATCAAGGAAAATAAATTTTATTTAAATTTATACTTAGCTAATTCATTTTATAGTTTCTGCTGATAATTGTTGAATAACATTTTGATGTAAGCCCGTAGTCTCCACCTACCATTTAATTAGTTGTGGTACTTCCAATAATAGGAGTTATAGTAATGTTAAAGCTTGCGCATGAAGTTTTTCACCTGTTTATCTGGATTCAGTAAGTACTGTCATTTTCTATCTAAACATCCTTCTGTGACATGCATTAGACATCACTAGATTATGCACCAATTTCCTGCCTAACATCCGGAATCAGATCTAGGGAATAACGACCAAGCCTTCCTGTCCGATAGAGATTGAGTAATTTTACAGAAACATGTTTATGCATATCCTCATTTGATTCAGCACAAACCCTAAAAGCCTTTCGCAAGGACAGAAACTGGCATTCTATCAATCTTCTTAGTTCATTCTCCTTTCCTAAATCCCCCTTAAAAGATGATATACTCTCAAAAAGTGCTTGGCGAACGTCCTTCACAATAAAATCCTGCACAGGTGCAACACAGCAGTTAGTTCTTACTGCTGCATCTGTGAGATACCCATGAATTAGATGTTCTTTTAAAAACAACTGCTAAAATGAGTAATATGATTCTTGCACTGATAATGAGAACTTGCACAAGATTGATGCTGGGTTGCTAAGTGGTGGAACTGTTTGCAGCACTCACCTGTGTATGGTCTGAAGCATATTGTCTTTTTCGGTGGTGGCTCTTGGAGGTCATTGTATTGCCAGAAGAATATTTGTCTCCCATTTGATTCAAGTTCTCCCACTCCCTATATTCCTCCCTAGAGTTCAAAATTGCAAGAAAACATTGGGCAATCTCACACTCCTGTAACAAGGAATCCTTGATGGCTCCTGTAATAGAGCACATGTGTATTTAATAGTATATAATCATTTGTGAAGCAATAAACTTCAGAGCAGTTTGTACCTGTTAAAGCTAGTTTGGATCCAGATTCATCATTCACACATCTAGGAGATAGAACACCAGGAGTGTCTAATACATATATATTCGGATGGCTATTGACCTGAAACACAGTAAGTCTATAACTTGTAAGGTTTATAGTGTCACACTGTCACTTTACCATCAAATGCAAACTGAAGTAACTCAGATTGTAACACCATGGCTCCATTGTTGCATTTTGAAGTGGTATAATTAATTCAGTAAGTTAGCTTATGTTACTTGAATGGCATATTAGTATTACCATGTGCTCTGGAAAGAATCCGTCTCACAGAACTTAGTGGGAACAAATCGATGGTAGCGTGAACATAACCTTCTTTCCTTATTTAAGGAGACAAATAATTTATGATAGATACAATCACTGAAAGCAATTAAATCAGATTACCTTGTAGCCACTTATATCTTTGGTATCTCCTGGATTACTGCTCACGATCGCATGCTTGAGCTTTCCCTTCTCTTTAACTCAAATCAGCCATTATTATACACCCATTAGATGTCAATCAGAGCAACCGCACAGTAGAAAAAGAAAAGGCAACAACACAAGGCACATTACCTGCTGCACCAATCCTCCCCATTTGGTGCATCGCATTGACAATGGCCGACTTCCCAACATTAGGAACCCCAACCAAAAGGACTGTTCCCGTGCAATCACTCTCGCCAAGCTTGATCTCCCTAATCCTTGTTCGCACAATGCTCAACAGCTACATTAAGGTTAAACCAGCCCCAATCACACACTAATCTCTTGCATAGCACCAATACAGAAACACCTCCCAATTGCTAAATCCGGTAACTTAGAAAAAGCTACACTAGTACGGCTGTACCTCCTTGATGCTTTCCTTGTTGTGCGAATTAACTGCGACGCACGAACAGCTCCTTTGCTTCATGTACGACATCCACTTCTGGAACACCAACACTTGCATCAGAACTGGTTGTATCTATCCCACACAATTAAAGGGCTCAAATTTAATCACCTCGGTTTCTGATGGAGCTGCCAAGTCGGCCTTGTTGAGCACGACGAGCAAGCGGTTGTCGAATGCTAAACTGCGGGGGCGGAGAGCAGCGAAGGCCGAGGTGGTGGGTATCTGCCAGGGGAATTTGGAGAACCAAAATTTTAGCTGTTGCTGTGAAGTCTAAATGGAGGAGAAAGAGAGTTCGGAAAACCTAGGAGTGGATGGGGAGCACGTACGCGGGCGTCGCGGACCTCGAGGACGAGGTCGACGAGGGGGAGGCGATGGCGGACGGCGCGGTCAGCGGCGGCCATGTGGCGCCCGTACCACGCGCCGGAGAGACAGCGCACGGCGGCGCCCACACGCCGCGAAAAGGCCTCCGCCGCAGCTGCCATTGAAAGACGGCTAGTTGTTCTGGCGCTACCGTAAGACTTGGGCGCATTTGCCAGAATTTATAGGAAGTTCCCCGTTGAATGGGATGTAAGCAGATGTTAAAGAAAGTCATATGGTCTTAAAACAAATTTGAATTCTACAAGCCAATTCCAGTCGGTTGCAATTAATCTAATTCTATATGTTATTTGGATGTTTAACACCCAGAATTATATGCATACATTTCATTCTAATAGTTAAATTTCTAGTTTCAAATTCGAATTTAATATTAAAATTCAAGGTTAAATTGAAAATTTTAATATTTTAAATTTAAATCGATAGTTCAAATTCAAATTTGACTTATCTTAATTTAAATTAGAACTAAATTTAAATTGAAATTTTCAAATTTGACTTTATATTAAATTAAAATCCAAATTGAAATTTCAATTTAGTATTGAAATTCCAATAAGTTTGAAATTTAAAAGTGGAATCCAAATTTGAAATTTGAAATTGAATTTTTAACATAAATTCAAATTTTAAATTTTAAATCCTAAATTCAAAATTCAAAATTTGAAATCTAAGAAATGGAATATGAAATTTGAAATCCAAAATTGAAATTTTAAAATTTAATCCAATTCTGAATTTTAAAAACTGAAAGCTAGATTTGAAATATGATTTGATTTTGATATTTTAAATTCAAATGTAAATTTAAAATATGCGTCCAGATTTTAAAAATATAATAGTGAGAGATTAGAAAATCGAATTCCGTATGTAAGAATTTGAATTCTTTGATGTAAAGATAAGAATTCATCAATACTCAATGTAGTTATTATTAAATTTATGGAATTAGGTTTGAAATTACAATTTCAATTCTTAAGGTGCATCAAAACAGTAGAATCTGATGTAAAGTCTGGAATTGAAATTCCAATTTTTGAGTTCTATGCCCGATTTCAGGTCCAAATGGAGCCTTAGACGCATAATCTCAGAAGCTTTGTATGTTGGGTTCATCAGAAATGTGTGTTATTAAAGTTGGACAACTCTAGAGACCTGTTTATACTCACTCTTGATAAGAAATTGAGTCAATTTTTACACAGCGGATACTTTCTGTTTCCGATACAATCTGACTTCTTGTTGACAAAAAATCAGACTCGGAAGAGTATTGAACAAAAGGAGAGCACAAGTTAAGCTTAGTACTAATTAAAATCGTTCAAAAAGTAGCTCATGATGGAACACCATCCTCTCCTTTTTCTTGAGATTCTTGGAATGCCGGTGAGTGAGCCATTATTTTCTTCTTATTCTAGCATGGCATATATGCTTCAATGCTAACATACTCCCTTGTTTTATCTGCACTTTGGTGGCGCTTTGGTAAGGGACTGCTTTGATGTTGCAATTTCAGCATAGGGCTATTGCTAAGTCATTCCTTTCTGACATCTAAAGAAATTGACAATTTTTGGTGCAACTCTTAGTAAGCAAGCAACTTTTACTTCAACAAAAGAAAGTGCATCTGTTTGTACCTTGACATGTTCCTAAGTTTTCAGTTGTTACTGAAATTTCCCACTTTGTTGGCATCCCAAAATTCCATGTTTCATGAACACCTGTACTAAAATTGTACTGATTTTCTAAACAAAATAACTGATCAATAGCAAGTATTTATAAGATGAAATCATAACTACTTACCACTTTAATTTTTTTTTTGGGCAGATCATATTAAGAAACATCACCTGGATTGTATAATTTTAATACATATATTCAGGAGGTATAGCAACAGCTCAAGCAATAGAATGAAGGCAAACGCAAGCTTAACAAAGCATGCGTGCGGCTTCAGATTTCTGCTTCATATTTATGTTGATACATAGAGCCGGGAAATTTTATACATCCCGTGAGGTAAGAACACAGCATGCGTACTGCGGTGCAGTACTAGTAGCAGGACCCAGAAGCGTAAAACACATTACACACACAGCGTACACGACGCTGACAATATACTATACTAGTGCCATCTCTGAGGGCAAATTGTACTAAAATTATTGCCTCAGTTATATATAGTTACATAAGCATGTCACAACATGTTCCTGTGTGCTTTTTAGTACACAACTATGTTGTCGTCAGAGAACCATATGCTGGGATCGTCTCCCTCGCTTGCTTGCCTACAAAGCATGGGAGTTGCGTTCGGTTGATTCCAACCCTCAGCACCTGTAAAATGATCAGAATTCATGTCATGTCATATCGCGATCGAAAGCAAGAAGCATATCTGAATATCTGATGGAAAACACCACTAAACAGGAGCAAGAACAATACCAGTTGAAAATGTGTTTGCTGATCTGAAATTATCCCATTCGAGTGCCTGCTCTGAGATGCTCTCCATGTCATTCAGAAAAGGCATGTCTGATTCGCTTACAGGAATCCCGCCGATGAAAAATGCGTCCTGTGGCGTGCTCAGAGATGAAAGATTGGGCAAACAGACAGACGAATTCAGCGAGTTCGACATCCCGTTGGTTGCTGTCGCCGTTGTGTCGTACACGTCTCCACATGGAAGAATGTTCTGCGGAAACATTACGACAAGGTCAAGAAAGATACCGACAACTGAAACGATGGTGTTACCAAATGACTAGTATGGTTGGTACCTGAAATGTGTTGTTGCATGATTCAGTCTGAGTGCACATGTCTCTACTGATCTCCAGAGGAGAGCTTGCCTGTGTCAGTAGTGCATTACTTCTGCCGAACTGATCCGTCACGAGAGACGAGCTGCTCGACACTTTGCTTAGCTGCCCGCTCGAGCCCTGGCCCATTGCACCGGACGAATGGCTGCTTGCTTTCGCCTTCGCCTCGCCTTGCGGGTCACCTCCTTTTAACCCGTTCTCGTGCCTTTTGATCACACGGCACAGTGCAAACGCTCCCTGCGACAACATAACCATTTCTTATCATCCAACGACCAGTAAACTACACATTCAGACGTGCCATTACAATAGAATTCTATGAGAAATTTCTTACGATGAAGTTAGAGGAACCGTGAGCGAGGTCTTGGCAGAGACGGTACTCATGCATGACCCAATCGGTCCTCGTGCCACCGGGCGCCCTGCCACGGTAGAAAACCAGAGTTTTCCTAAGGCCATACACCGAGGCCTCGCATGCAATCTTGCGATCCTTGCCTGTGGCCTTCCAGTAGCCTGTCGCGGTGGCTCGGTTCGTCCGTGAGCCGTTCGGGTACTTGCGGTCACGCGGGCAGAAGAAGAACCACTCCAAATCTCTTTTCGGCAAGAACGATTTCTCTGAAGCCATACCAAAAAAAATATTCAAATAGTCGATCACATCATGAAGCAACAAAGAAAGAACCAACTAAAAGAATCTGGAATTTATGCATGCAAAATAGTATGAGCCAGTTGTGAAACTAATTGGAGAATATGCCTAAAGTTCTGCTTTGCGGTTACACACCGAATAGAATGTTGACATATACATATTTGATATTTCCAAGAAGAACTAGTGTGTTAACTTCTTTTTAGAAGGTAAAGGCAAAAAATAGTTATCTACCACCGACCCAGGGAGAAAAAGACCATATGCTCGGGGAAAAAGTTCCTTTTAAATGTTCTGCACATGCAAAGTCCATCAAGCCTGCATGCTTCTTCCCCATTCGTTCCATCCATCAAAAAAAGGGCCAATGATTCATTCAACTCGTTTGCTTATTTATCATTTCTAAGAGTATAATTATCATTGAAAAGACAAAAAGTGTTGACACAACCAAGTCATCTTCAACCCTGAAAGAACTTTCTCACTGAACATAAGTTCAGTTGACTACCACATGCAACATTTGTCCTATCAAACATACCAAGACTAAAGTATGACAAATGATAGCCTGCTCACAGAGGCATTTTGTTTGACAGTATATATACCTGGTAACTCCCATGGCTCGAACTTGTAAAGATCGATAACTGGAATGACCTCGAGCTCGATCTTGAGCCCATCCACCTTCCTCTTCAGGTAGTACCCGACCAGCTCGTCGTCGGTGGGGTGGAACCGGAATCCGGGAGGCAGAGTCATAGTACCCATTACTTACTTCTATGTACACTTGCAACCAATTCAAATATCTTTGGCAGGTGTGGAGAAAAGGACAGAAAAACTGATCTAAAAGATAACAAAAGAAACAGACTAACTAGCACTACAATTCAAGTATATATATTGGCCATACTATCTATCAGTCAGGTGCAAAGGCAGTATCTATTGAAGATTTGGAAGATCCAGAAGTAGAAACTCTTCAGTTTCTCGATGTCCAGCGGAAAGGTGTTGATGAAGGTGTTGGAATTCAAGATCATTATACCTTAAGAGAACCTAAAAGAAAGAAGTATGAAACTAAGAGCTAAAGATTTCCTAGTTCTTGAAACACTGAAAAGAAGGCTTCAAGAAAGGAAATTACAAGTTGGAGAGAAGAAATTTTCAGAGGATTCAAGATAGCTATATGCTAATATATGTATGTTTGGTTAGCTTTGGCTTGGGAGGGAGGGAGAGAAGAATTGAAATGGACTTTGTTGATTGGTGAGGGTGAGAAGGTGTGAGAACAAGGAAGGTTGAGGGGTTTATATAGAGAGAAGGCGAAAAAGCCACGAGGTAAAGGGTCCCTCGTACGAATGAAGCAATTCCAAACCTCTCTTCGTGCCTGCCTCCATCTTGTGGACACTATTCACATCTTTCACCCGGACAACTAACTAAGCAGCTTCCCGCCCACGGGTTAGTGTTATGTTACCCAAACCAACTTGTTTTGCGTTTGGGTCCTTTTAGGCTCTCAATCTGATGTTAATGTTCCAAACAATCGTCAATTTTTAGGTGGCGTTTTGATTCAGGCTGCAATTATAATCTTCTATTGTGATTTGTGTTTTACCTACTCCTATCTCATAATCTTAAATTGTGATAGGACCCTTCTTTTAATACAATTTTTTAACAATAGAGCTCTCTACTATTGTCTTCTTTTTTTTTAAAAAAAAAGATGGGGTTAGTCCCATATATGAATGGGACATTAGGCTGCAAATACAAAATGTAGATCTTTCTAGTAGTATAAACAATTTGCCCCTTGATTATATATATTTTTATCTTTCTATATGTATTGGGGTTCTATTTGGGTGTGTTTCGCATTTTTTTAAAAAAAAATATTGGGTTGATTTCGAATACGACATTACGAATGCAAAACGGTTTAACCAAATAATAAATAATATCTTTTTTTTCAAGTACTTAGAATACATAGCAAATTTTTTGAGTCAAATGTCTTGTATTTTTTAAGGTATTTAAAATTGATGTGTTAGGATATAAAAGATCTTTATTTCTGGAGAAGAGGAAGCATATAGAATTAGAAATCTAAGTCTAAATTGAAATTAGTTAGGATTTTAATTAGAATTCGACTCAAATTCTTAAAAATAAGATGAAATAAAATCTAACAATCTCCTGCTTAATTTAAACTCTTTATGATGACCTCTTTAACTGAAAATCTCATCCAATACAATAAAACGACACCGAAATCAAGATATGACAACACATCATAACTTCTATTGAAGGTTCTGTTCCAAATTTTGACACGCTTCATATTCTTTGTCTCCTAGCACAAGTAGCAAATTGAATGAATCCTAAAAACTGCAAAACCAAAATATGATTGGACAAAATAGTCCCCATATGCACTTGTCATAGTACAAAATACGAAATACCAAAGTTTGTTGATGTTGTCAGATCTAAAAACTTAATGACCTTACTGAAAAGGAAGTAATTAAAGAAGAGGTCTCGATCTAAATGCAACACAACTCCAGTGGCAAATTAAAACACCTTAAATACTGGATGTCCTTTCAACACGGCAGAAAACAAACAACCCAATTAATGTGAAAGAAATTGGTCCAACTGGCCAAAACCACAAACACAAAACTTCGAAAGCTGCAAACAGCATAACTGGAGGAAAAACCTCATAGCTCAACAAACATCCCTAAAGTCAAAAAAAAAAGTCCAACTAAGAAAAAATGCGGTGAATGCAAACCACCTGTTGGACCAAACTCCTCCATAAAAGACAACTCGTGAAATTGAAGTGACAAACAGTCATACTAATAAGCAAACAAAATGCAAAGAACGTATTAATAAAACTCCTTCGAAAAATATATGCCTATGGAACCATTGATGGAGGAAAATAGTGGTTATGGACATTGTACTGATGCAAACAAAGCAGCAAGAATTGATCTAGAGGAGAACCAATGAATAATAGATCCGACCTAAAATGAGATTGTAGAAGGAGCTTGTCGGTAACAGCCAAGACATAAAAATGGATAATAGTCATGAGAGGTATGGATGGAAGCATTAGTAGAATGAGACAAATTGTAGTAGCAGCAATATCAATGGAGAGGAGATGTAGATCAAACTGAACAAAATAGAGGTAACAAATTTGATCTTAAATGGTGTTGCATCAAGAGTAAGGGGATTGACAATCAAAGAGCAACAGTTAATTATAAAAAAAAGGAAAATTCTTAACAATGTCTCTGGGGTATGCGTCAAACATGAGGTGGTGAATCGATAGTTTTAATACTATTCGTTAGAGATAAAAAAAAAATATTTATTCCTAGAGGAAACATACAGAATTACAAGATATCAACTTTTATATAAATCTAAACCAAAATTGAAATTAATTAGAATTCTAACTATTTAAATTTTTACATATAAGATAAAAGATAATATAACAATTTCTTTCTACATTTAGACTCTAGATAATGAGAAGGGAGACAATTCTAATAGGCGCAATGGCAGAATCTGCAACTGTTTTATGTGTCAAGTCCTAACTCGTAAGTAATTATTTGTGAGGCTGTTAAAAAACTTGCTCTGTTTACGATTTGATTTGGTGTTGTCTCATTCGGCGTAAAAAGTGCAAATTTGTTTCATATGGGCTTTTGTTTATCGAAAGATCTGTCCTTAGCCCGTGGGTTACTTAATTGATTGATTCAATTGCAACTTAGATTAATTTAATCTGTTTCAGATAACTTCCGTGACCAAATTTACTTCGTTTTAAAGATCTCGTTCATACTTGCATGCCACTAATTTTACGCAAAAAAAAAAGAGATATTCCAACACAGCATGTTGATGTAATCATGTAGTACATGGGTACAGGCTGCATTCTTACGTACGGATACAGAAGATTTATACTAATTGAGCTTACATGGATTTAAACTGCTATCTACCTGATTATTTTGACCTGAATTAACGATCCGAAAAAGTTCATGATATAAATTTAGCATATAAATGGAAATTAATATAACATCCGGTTATTCTAGTAGAGATTTAGAGTTCAAGTCTTGCGGATGATCTGATCGCATCTAATTTATTGAAGAACGAAATTGCTCTTTTAAGTACAGTTTTACCAAGAATTAGAGCCGACCGATCGAATCATCAAGAATTGGTTCCAGGTGTTAACTAGATGAGAGAACCTTAACTCAACATAATCTCAAATAGTTCTTGGGTTTTGGTTCTTACAAAGTTTCTACAACGTATATGAAGTATCTAGGGTTTTAAAAGAGATTAGATATAGTCTTTTGCACAAGTGACCTTAATTGTGCCCCTTTTTGAGCTAGCTAAAAAGTGGTCATGACACATGTAAATACATGTGAATTCTCTGAAATCAGACTGCTATATATATCTTCCAAGTTCATCACACATCATATATTAATATACAATCATGCTGTCATGTTTCAATTAGCTTCGATGGTATAGAGGTACTTAATTCAAACCAGTATTTGACTTTTTCCATTATTATAACTTAAACTAATTCTGCCGACAGACTTGCTGAGCACAACAACAAATAGATTAATACTTCACGTAAAATCATATCCTAATTTTAGTTTTAACATGAACAAAAACAACTAGAGAGTATGGCTAATTAATAATGAATACAGATTTATCTAGATATTTTCAATTTTTTTTATCTTAGAATTGATTCGGGTCGGATAAAAATTACCAAGTTTTCATAAAAAGTTTAACTAGTATGATTTGATTTTTACAGTGTCATGCATGGTTTAGTCAACTCATTGGCAACCAAATCACAGGATATATCATTTGCTATAACAAATAGTACAATATTATATTATAGAGTTAAATATATCAATCACAATTTTAAAATACAAAAACTGAAGTTACATGCAAAACAGATCACTAACTTCAGTTTCTACAAGATCGAAGTTGGGGTTGGAGCTCAGCTACATGGGACCTTAGATATCGGCACCTCAGCATGCACCCCAGCTCTAGGGAAGAAAGTTAATTTCGAGAGACAACAGTAGTGCTACTCTAACTACCATCGTATACCTTAATTTCTTCCTTATACTTTCAAGGAAATATTTTCTCCCGCTCATTCTTTCTCCACACATGAGTAAATTAGTCTGACGTGAGGCCGCCGCACAAATGTAGTTATCAGCTGCCATTCTCACAACGATTTGAATGGTTTAGTCAAAACAATCTCCATCTTATCACTACTTTGTCAGTGTCAGGATAGATGTTATTGCTCGACTGTTTTCACTACCATTTCTTGACCAAATGCTTGTGCTTTTTAGGAGGTACAAATAAACATGGAACAACTCTTAGCCTCACGGAGTCACGGTTAATTATCAGCTAGGTTTAAACACACAGAAGTTACACACCACACAACTAATTAATTTCACTGTTCCAAGTAAGCTAATTAAGTTGTTTAGTCAAGTTAGCAAGGTCCATAGCAAGCCAATTCCTTGTAAGGAAGCAATTAACCAGTGCCCTACTAATTGCATGCACGCATCATAAGTAACAGTGAATTAATACATCTTATTAACTATCTAGCTAATATAGGGCAGAACTGGTTAAGGGTGACGTAACGAAGCCACATGTAACCTATTTTGAGTTGTGAACACATTTTTTGTCGTGCGAAGACTGAAATTGCTTTAGTGTTATGAACTGCTTGACTTAGCAGGTTAAGCTTTGCTGTGGGCCATGCATGGCCTCTGCACCATCAGAGCTGCATCAGCTTGCCACTAAGACTGTCTCCTTTACATCTATAGGCCTTCCCTTTTTTCTTGTCATCATATATCCAGCTATTGTTAATTCAGTTTAATTTGATCAAACCCATCAGATATGGTATCACAAGTGAATTAGTGGGCCTCATGCATATAGATATGATTAGATGTCAAGATGCATGACACATGCACGTATTGACTGAAATTAATGCCTTTTGCACTGGGACTAGTCTTTGCATCTCACCCTATTAGAACTATTCTACATAAGAAGATAGGGTGTGGCTGCTCCACCTTTATTGGTGATTTGGTGTTGGTGTTTATGGTTCAGATATTTTGTCCTTTGAACTACTTATTAATAAAATATGTGCTAAGTGATGTTTGATTTCACAGTAACTATATTCAAAATACATCTCAATTCCTAATACTGGTGAAAAATATTTATAATTCATTCTACCTCAACTTTTAGGATTCTGAAACTCATTATGATTACGGTTGCCATTACCATCCCTAACCATATGCAATCTCAATTTAACAGAGACCAGACTGGAGCTAGCTCCAGGAGAAAAGAAAAAAAAACCTTATTTGCTTCCTTAAGCCAAGTAATATCATCAAGGGAGACAAACAAAAGCCTTAATTAATCACCGAATAATTTCTGCTGCTAATAAACATACACGGAGTTAGCCGCCTTCTATAGTCTGAATTCTGGAAGCACTTTAGTTTAGGTAGCTAGCTTCCACATGAAGTGTTACAAGCTTTCTTCCTGCTTCAGTAGATGGAAGCTGGGACAAGCGTGTAGTAGATAACTAAGAATACTTTTCTTGGCAAAAAAACCATTATTTAAACCTAAGAACGATATAGAACAATAATTTTTTATAAGTATGGCTAAGTGATTAATGTAACAAAATAGTAGTAATGAGGAAAGGTGGTACTATAAGAGAACCTTCTCCTATATGCTAAACATATGCCATTAGCACCATCTAGCCAATTATATCAAAAGTATAAAGCTATTATGGAGCACAAACAATACCTTTCCTGGTCTACTGGAATCCTCCATAATAAAGGAAAATGTTTTATATGTAGCCATTTGCTTCCCATCCAAGATACCAAAAGATTCAAAGCTTCACAGCAGCATTCAGGAAAGGAATATCATGCACTAATCAAGTCAATTTTTTTTCAATGTTTGATGGCCCATTATATTGGTAGATGACAAAGCTCTACTTTAGTTATAAGGAAAATTAGAGATTAGATGATGCAATTAATTATATTATTATAACAATTGTTTCCAGAGCTAAAATATATGTCATAACAATATTAGTTCCACCTGACTGTTGCTTTTAGTTGATGTAAAATTTATGCTCATCTTATTGTGAATAACAGCATGTAGGTGATGCAATTAATTATATCTACACACAGTAATTCGACTCAATTACTGTCTTAAACAAGAAAATTTACTGTCTCTAGAGAAAATAGATCAATGCAACCAGTAACTGAACACGTAACATAATAACAATTGGATAGTAATTGGTCATTAACATGGTAGTAATTGACACTAAATGCCAGTAAAAATAATAGTAATGGCATTTTAGAATAAGAAAATATCGAACTAGTAGTAGTTGGGCAATAACATTACAGAAAGTAGATAATAACCATTGACAATAATTGGATATTGTATAGATAGTTACTGAACATGTAACATGGTAGTAATTAGACAATAGATGGATAGTAATTTGACATTAACATGACAGCAATTGGATATTGTTTGGACAATAACTGAAGAGTAATACGACAATAATTTTACATTAAATGAATAATAATTGGACATTAACATGATAGTATTGTTTAATATATGGACAATAATTGGATAATAACACAGAAGTAATTGTTTAGTACATGGACAGTAAATGGACTTTACCATGGCACTGATTATCAATAAATGGGATAGTAACATGTTTGGACAGCAACTGAATAGTAACACGACAGTAATTAGACAACATTTGGACATTGTTTGCACAGTAACTAGATAGCAACATGCTAGTTAGTAACAATGACAAAAATTGACCATTGTTTTGACAGTATCTAGTAGGAAACTCAGCAGTAATTGGACATAACATGCACAATAATCATATATGATTTGGCCGGTAACTAGTCGGTAACACAGCAATGATTAGATAACAATTGGACGCTAATTGGATATAGTATTGACAGTAACTGATCTTGGTGGAGTGAGGATGTCACTATACGATATCGTAATGTATCTTAATATGTAGTAATTATTTACATGAGGAAGACAAATGAGAAATCAATAAACAAAAGACAATAATTTACCTCAACAAAGATAGTAGTTGAGCACATTACTGTTGTATATTGCAACAACTACTAGTGACATAGTACTCCAACACTGTCATTGTTTTGATGGTAATGTGAGCGCAACTGCTTGCAATTCATTCTGGTGAGGAGATGGACAATTCTAGTGATTTTTTGCTTTTACTAGTTGGCGATATGGGAGGAAAAATTGATCAGCAAGAGGAATGAGAGGACGTGCAGTTCCAATATTTGTGAAATTTAATAATTTTGTAACAAACTACTATTTGAATATCGTAACGGCTTATATTGATACCGTCTACTGCATGTTATGATAATAACTGCTAAATTGATCAAGTGGCTATAATTTGTTCAGATTAATTAGATCAAATGATTTTTAAATTAAATATAGAATAATTATTCTATAAAATGAGTGTAGAATAATGTTTATATATCTTTTGTATTATTAGGAGTATCTCCTCCTCTTGTTATCCTCCAATTTACCTCCAATTTATTTAGATTTGTGTGGTCATAGTGGGTTGTGGGCATGATGCTATCGGATTTCTCTCAACCTTACCTAGTTATGTAGTCATATGCTTCTACGTTGAAAGCGATGAAAATTAGGCGACGTGGCAGTGGCTATTCATCCAAGAAAAGCAACCTATTGCAATTTTTGGAAGCGGTAGGCGGTGGCCGATCTCGAAACATTCACTCGATTTACTTTAATAAATCATCATTGCACAATGATGAGATAATAAAAGTTCACATTTTATATATCACAAATTTATAATGTTTCATTCTCTAATCCCCACACAAATATATATGATGACTTTCAATTTGCAAGATTTTAATGTAGATTGATCAAATTTTTTTGGGTATGCAAAAATTTTGTCCAAAATCAAACACTAGTCTATTGAAATTAAAATTTTTTTGTCCTATTCTAAATTGATTTTCACATCTCAAAAATTTGGTCAAATTTGTCGAAGGATGGAGTGGATGGCACCGTGATGTGGAGTGGACAATTTCGCGTGCCAAGTTGGCTTGCCATTAGACTTCTCATCAGTTTTCTTGCATAGACAGACACTCATGTACACATTGTTTCCTCAACTTTTTGAGTAATAGTAGTTGACTGGTATTAAAGAAGAAGAGATCCATAAAGGGAAATTTTGATTTTTTTTTTCTAAGAATACATAGGTATCTGTATGTATTTTTCATTTTGAAGCTATATTCAAAAGTTGATGTGTTATGGGTAAATCTTAGATTTTAGTAGTGTCAATTCTCACATGCGGTGTATTCCGTGGTTTCATATAGCTAATTTTTGCTTAAATTTTTGGGAAATGTGTGGCTTTAGTGAAGAGGATATAAGTGTGTTTGGATTTAAATCCCAACTTGCTTCACCTAAATTTGTTCATGTTAGACCATTATCATTTAGTTTTCTAGCAAAATTTCATGAAATTCGACCAAGACTAGGGTTTTTTTTTTCTTGCAAAATTGGGACAAGAATTTAATGGATAAAATTTTGACGAGGCAAACGGGAAAAATAGGTGCAATCCAAGGAAATATTGACCTAAGATATCTGTAAACATGGATATTTAGCATTTTTTTCATGGTCTAGAAGAGAATATTAATATAAAATGCATTTGTCAAACAACTTATCCTTTCGTTTGTTAGGGTGCTACATGTCGATAACAAAATGGTTACGTCGAGTCTTAGTTTGAAGTATCCGTCACACAAAATTACTAGAGTTTGCTTTGGCTTATTGACTTGAGGAAGTTACTAATGAGCTGTGAAATGAAAGGTCTAGTTCTTAAAGGGCTGGCATAATTCAACTGTATATACTTCTTATTCATGACGATGTAGTCACATTTCCCTTGTTATTTACTTCTTTTTTACAGTAATATTCCTCGTCTATCAAAGAAGATCAACTAGTAGTAGGTGTGGAGCACAGGCTTAGTCAGCATACATGGAATTCTGAACATCACCTGCTTCACCCATTTCTAAGGCTTCTAGTGTGGAGTAACTTACTCATTTCGATTGGTGCAGCGGTTCATGGTAACCATAGTTAGGAAGCATAAATGATTAGAGACTTATGTCATTTTTTTTTGTACCTCTGATAAATCGAGTTTGTAACACTCCTAATGATTTTTTGACTTTTATATACTCTGATTTAAGGATTTATCCTCAAATTTATGCATCAACGTCTAAATCTAGTATGCATAGAATACTAGTTTCCTCTTGTTGTATTTCTTCGTTATGTGAAGGAAATACACCCCAAACTTGATGGCATAATCTGTTTGATAATTTGTTTTTATTCATGGTTCTGGTAGTTTATGTATTTTATCTGTTTTCAAATATATGTTATTTTAATATTCTAATTTTGTTTTTAAATACATGTCATTTTATAATTTTAAGATATAATTATACATTATTTTTCTTATATACTCTTTATTTAATTTTTTGAAGAGACAAATGTGTGATTTAGAATACTAATAGGGGCACTAATAAAATGTATTAAATGAGATTATTAAGATTTTTTTTCTCATTTTATTTTTTATATTAGATGTCAAAATAACATATGTTTAAAAAATAGAGGAATTATTTCTTTACCTATACTGTTATCTTTTTAAAGCATGCTCTTGAGTGTCTCCAATGGTGTAGATACTTGCATGCATCGTGAGGCTGCAGCAGCGCCATACCATGGCGAGCACAGTGGAGGAGAGAACCTCATAGTCAATGTAAAAGATTTCAGCTGACGTAATTAATTAGATATCATATATGCTTCAGAATTAGTCAAGAGTATGTCCTGTGCAATGTTCCTTTGAGTTAAAATAAGTACATCTCTCCTTTTTATAAAGGGCTAGTAAGCTGCTGTATATTTCTTGCCCTTTGATAAAAAATTGTTATGATTTAAAATATTAATTTAGTTCTCACCTAATTTGAGGTTTATTTACATGATATTGATGTCATATTGATACGTGGATTTAAGACCCATATTTCAATTTCAAAATTCCTTAACAAATCCAAAAATTTATAGTGTTATCTATGTAATTTTGGCTCTAAACTCTTTGTATACAAAATTGTAACAACGTTGTAGTCTGTTAGAACAAACAAATCGGAGTATTTTATGGAAACAAAATTTGGATATAACTAATAAGGACAATTGGATCGTACACATCTTACATATTGTTGATTAATAAATATTGGGAAATTATTTTAAATCCTCATACATTTTGCCCGTAATCCACAATATTTTCCTAGAAGAATTTTTTTGAAACATATATCACTGCTAGCCCCTTCTGTTAGTTTTCTTTAAAAACATATATCAATAGCATGTGGGTCCATATGTTAATGCACATATTTTTCTTTTTTTTTTCCTCTTCCTTCTTTTCCTTACTCCACTCTGGTCTCTCATCGGCGACCTCAAGAAGTTCACATGCTGCTGCCGCAAACTCGTCGAGGGTGTGCAAAACTAATGTCGTCTTTGTACACAAAATATAACCAATCTGCCAAACTACTAAAACACAAGAAATCAAATTTCTTATAACTTGCACATATACTACTCATGGCTAATATGAAGTGACTCGCAAATTTGTCTAGATAGTTACCATTTTTTATTAAGAATTTTAAAGTGTTGTTACATAGATAATTGTATATCTCTTGCTACATTGCTGATCATCCCAAAATTTCTTTCTCCTCTTATGGTCTCTTTCTTGATAAACTAACAGCATTTTTGTACTCAATCAGTGGCAACTGTAAGCACTCCACCTCAATTTCTCAATTCAAAATCAAATATATCTTAAATAATCACAAGAAAATATATAATTTATTAATGACAAAGACAGGACAGTCCATAGTTGACGACGATTGCAACTTTGTAAGGACGGCCGTAGGGATATTGAAAAAAAAAACAAGGAAAAGTTAGATATCATAGCAAAAGCAATGCAAAATTGAGAAAATGATAATCAAAGATGCAAGATTATATATCACGAAGAGAAATTCTATTTTGGCAACGTTATCATATATATATATTGAGTGATTTTGTCAAATAGATATAGTTTGTTGCTGAAATGGATCTGTTTTAGATAAATATTGAGTGATTTTGTTGTTGGATGAATGGCATAAATGTAAATAGTCATTGCCATCGAGAGCATCCAATATCATTATAAAAGATGGATACAATCGATATCATTTATTAGATTGGATTATATGTCTGTAAATATTTTTTATTAATTTTTAAATTCAAGAACGGTCTGTTATAGATTGCTAAGACACATTTAAACGAGAGTATTTAGGGAAATAATAAAGAAAGAATTATCAAACAATAACTCACAATTTATTAAGTAGTATAGATAATACTCCTATTTGTATTTGTTTCGTAATAGCCAAGTTATTTTTCCAATCAATTTTAGAAGTGCATACAGTATACAACCATGTACCGAGCTTAAAAATAAAATCCATGCATGCATGACATGTCTTCCTCAAAAAGAGGGGGTTGCTCCGCATGCAATATCAGTTTAAACTATACTGTAGATTCTTTTGGGGCTAATACAGTTACTATTGAAGGCATTTAAGTACCAGTAGCCCCAAAGAGTGGTCCAAATCTTAATATGAATGAATGCCTGATATTGTGGGATAACATTCTCCCGTGGATATAAAAGTGACTTTTTATATACTAAATTACACTCTTTGTTCATGTATAATTATGTAACTTAAGTTTCTAAATTTCAAATTTAACTTTATAAGTCCCTAAATTTGCTTCATCATTCATTTAGGTTCATCCATCAGTTAAACTTACTGAAAACAAAATATCTTTATGATATAACACTTCTAAATTGATGTGGCATGTCTCATTAACTTTTATACCATATTATTATATCGCTACTCTACCTCGTTAGTTTACTGATAACATTACACGCTAAAATGAAGATTGAAAATATGACATTATTTTGATCAAATATTTAGAAATTAGTATTAAAAAGATAATAAAAATTCAAGAATAAAAAATATGTGGCGCTAAGACACAAAATTAGTATTTAATTATAACACATAACTGATAGAATGGCAAAATTAGTTAATGTAGATCATTTTAAAGACCTAATTGATTATAGGAGATAAGAAGTATGTATAGTATATTTGAATGCTGGAAACGTAGGCTTCTAAGAGTGTGTGTTTTGATTCTGTCAAATGTATACAGTACAAAATATAAAACACAAGAACAGTCGGGGGCCAGGGCCACACTAGCTGGCTCATAATAAGTCATGAACAAAAACATGCAGTTTCTAACATGTGACATGTCCCTATAAGAAAAGATGGCAACTATTTTTGGACTGTTAGAAATGGTCGGCAAGAGATATTAGTGGCTGTTCAGGTGATGGAGAATGCTTGAGGTGAACACAACAATAGCCAATAGGTTACCTTGTTGATATTGTTCATCGTCTTGGAGCCGTCTTTGGACAATCGAAAACGTTGTTGATTTATCTTTATATATACATTTATGGATCTTTTGATCTACATCAAACACATAAAGCAGACAGATAAAATATACTCTAAATCCAACTAGACACATCCAATAATTATTGATACTTATCATATACAACACTTAAGAACTAAGTAAACCTACAAGTTACTATCTCACATAGGTCATTAAAACAACACAACAAACTACAAGTTACATGCTAGACAAAGCACAAGCATAATAGAGAGAGAGAATTAGCCACATGGTATAGTAGGTTATTATTCTCTATATTACAAAATATAAATTATATTTTGATCATGCATACGGATTAAAAAATTTTAAACTAAAAAAATTAAGATAAAATAATTAAATTATTCTCATACATAAATATATTGAAAATAAGAGAAAATATTAGTGTGAGGGATTAGTTATAAATAACAAAGAGAATAGAAAAATAAATAAGAGTATAGCATTAAAAATTATATATATATATATATATGATGAAAATAAAAAAATATATATAATTTATATTATAAAACGGTGAGAGTAGCTGAATGCGAGCAGCGAATGGCACAGGCCGAACTAGCTAGCTCTCTTGGGGGTGGGAAAAGATGCGGGGACCTGACATATTATAAAGCTAGCAAGAGTACTAATTAAGTGTCCTTCTCATGGACGTGAAGGCAACGAACCAAATGAGGTTAGAGCTCACATCTCCAAACCGGCCACCATCCGAGGCAACAGCGATTTCTGAAAACCACACCTCACTTTTCTCTTAAAATTTCTTTGAACTTTTATGATCAAACTAGTTCGCTTAAAAAGCATTATCAGTATGGATTTCTCTTAGTCTCACTATTGGATCATTTTAACTCTCATAATTATTTTTTAATAAATACATAAGTCATATCTTGAATTTAAGATTTCTCATTTTTACATTATATTGAGTTTAATAAATTAACTATTAGAAAAATATGACAATCTATTCATACTTCGATGAAATTGTTAGGTAATTAGAGCTGCTTATGTTCACATTTTTTGTAAGTACTTACGCATATTTTCCGTTACTAATCAGCTATTAAGGAAACAAATAACAAGGTATGTACGTATTTTCCGTTGCCGTTGGTGGTCGTAGAACTAACAAAATATACAAAAATGAAAAGGCCATGTAATAAAATATCCTGGAAAAGACCAAAACACAGAAATAAACAGCGAGATCGTGAAAAGTGTTGCGAGTTTGAAAACGGTAGGTCGCTTTATGATATCACACTTTCGGCGAAAACAATCCTTTATTCAAATCATATTCTTTGTGTTGGATGCGAATTTAGTATACCAAAAACACACTCAAATACTACAAAATCCAGACCGAATTATCATCTAGTTATAACTCAAATCAAAAATACACAAGATGATTTGGTGGAAATCACGTTCAAATCTCAATCGATGCGACTGAAATCGTGCTGCATATTCCAAATGAAGCCAACCAGTCAAGTATCTTAGTGGATACTAATATTTAAATCTTAACATATGCAGAACACAAATTATAGATTTATAATATCTTTTACTTGTAAATCATGGATATTTTTACACTTCTACGATCTTCAAAAAAACAAATTTGATAAATAAAAAAACTGGGAGATTCAAAAATTCCAAATCGAGTATTTTATTTTATTCTCTTCTCTTTTTGTTTCCCTCTTTATCTTGGGGACTTTCTGTGCGAGTGTACAAAGTTCCAAAACTGTTGCCGGTCTTTGTTTTGCATTCAGCTGCCACTGAACACAACTCTCAAAGTTGAATTATGGGGGGACGAGGGGCCCACGCATCTCATTCACTTTTACTTTCCTTCTGACTCCTTTTTTGTTCTTTTCTTAGCATGTCACGACAAATTGTTGTTTTTCTCAGTCTTCTGGGAAAGACACGGAGCACTTTTCTTATGCGTTGTAATAGTTACGAGTGAAGAGTATTTGGTTGCGTTTAAATTTTTTTCATAAATTAGATTTTTTTTTGTTTTATTTTATAAGTTTGATAAATTTCTCGCATCAAATTTTATTTTATTTGAAATTTTTAATTCAAATGGGACTTATATTTATAGAATAAATCTTAAAATAAGTATTTAACCACAATTTTAACTTATAAACCCATAAACTAAAATTAAAACTCTTTTTTTTTTTTTTGGAGTTTATAACATATTCTTGTTTTCTTTTCATATTTTGAGAAGTTTTTACTTCAAAACTTGAAATGCGGCGTTGTAAGCTGCTTTACATCCAACTCATTCTAAACTCTTAAACTATGACTAAATCGTACACATGACCACTCGGCTGACCATGTCCAAATTAACCTTGGGTATCACATTACATCAACTATTATTAATCGGTATCGTGAAGAGTTAAGGCATCATCATAATGTCAAGATTTGCGAATCTTGTAAAACAACTGGCGTTCAGAAGCGCAAGAGCAAATAAACCATTGCCTTCTCGTGAGTTTTAGAAATACTAGCAAACTCACAAACTTTACAAGTCCATATATGTGAGCTCAGATGTCACACCAAATAATACATGATTCAAATCTGCTGTATAAATGAGAACAAATTCGTCAAGCCTCACAGATGCAAATTAATGCCGAACCAAATCAACTCAGCTGTTCAAAAAAACATGCAGCACATCAAAATTTGGTTGGTTTGAATGGAACTTAGATGGCTCTAGTTTATTGCGATTAATTAGTTAATCACAGGGAACCTTTTCTTTTTTCACACCATCCTGTTCACTGGGGCCCTGAGATTCCGATGGAAACGGCAAAGGAGAGATTGTTAGAAAGCATCCCCTTAATTACATCTTCTCTCCAGAGCACTGCAATGATCAGCAAAAACCTGCTGCCATCACTTCGTGGAACAAGGTGCGACTCGATAATACACCTGCATTACCTTCCAGGCCTTGACAACGCTGCTCATTATCGACATTTGGGCGGAGATTGCACAATAAAACAGTGCATTTCAATCCCATTCCTAGTATTGCAACAGCCGTCAGGGTGAACAATTTGTAGAACACTCATCATGTTCCTATTCAGTTAAAGGTAAGAATTTGGGAAGCTGCGACATATGCACTTAAGTTTTAACCACGCCAGCTGTTTTGCTTCTTAGCCTCAAAAGTGGCACCATCGTTAAGCATATCCTGTGCATCAGTCTCCATGCCGAGCTTGGAGAGAGCAAGGGCTTGCAGGTAGAAGGCCGTAGGCCATTCAGGCATGCAGACCTGGGCCTGCATGGCATCACGGAGAGCAAGCTCCGACTGCCCATTCATCAAGTAGGAAAAACTCCGCCTGGCGAAAACCGTAGCTGAGGGCACTGACATCATTCCAACTAGCTGCATCATGGCAAACAGGCTTGTCATATTACAGACAGTATGCAAACTCAAAATGCTCACGGTAAATCACAAAGATAACACTTTCAACAGAAAATTAAAGCTGCAAAGAAGTAGAATTTGTATGTACAGATAGCAATTGAGCCAACAGCCCCAAAAGCCAGTGCAGACTAGCAGGACCACGTGCTTGGCTTCAAAATGAATGCTATCCAGTTTATAAAGTACAGAAGATGGAACAGGATAATTTTGCGGCTGTGGCTCTTTCCTTATCTAAACTGTTATACCATATATAAAAAGCCAGTGCAGACCATTAGGACCATGTCGTTTGGCTTGAAAAAGATGCTGTCTAGTTTATGAAGTACAGACGATGGTACAGTATAGTTGTGTGGCTTCTTCCCAATCTAAATTGTTATGTCATATATCAAGGTGCATCAAAAATATTATCTTGAAGCAGCAACATTACGGATATTGAATACTGATGCTCTGACAACCTAGTAAATAAAACAAAAAAAAGGATAGGACTAGTGATACCTTGGAGTAATAGTCAATTGCAGTCTTGAAATCCTTATCTCTGAACGCAATATCACCAAACTTCTTTGTGTTCAGCATCTCTTGCACTTGCTGAGTCCATTCTTGAAAGGACAACTTCAGATTTTACAGCAGCATAAACATGCACCACATGAAATTGGCTTATATTAACAAAGCAAATGAGCAAGACTTCATAATTTTTGAACATTTGCAGCTTTGCACAATTGAGAAGTCAAAAGGGGATTACTCAAATATCAGTATTCCCCACAAAAAGTGCAATGAGATAAAAAAAATAAAAAAAAAAAGCAGGCCACCGAGCAATACAAACTCATCACTTAAGCAGCGGTCATCACTCAAAAACTTTTCACGGTTGAAAAAGGTTCAAAATACAAGTAGATGTCACAATGTCAGATGTATCATAAAGGAACAAAATGCATTGATCCATAGTTACCTCGTTTTCTGCACCTTCATCATCCTTATAACCTGTTTTGAGCAATATGTCATGTACGGATGTAAGGTCCATACTGGCACAGGCCTTCCCAAGTGGAGAAAGAATAGTTGGCAACACTGATGTGGCTTTTGTAATGCCCATTAAGACATGTGATGCCACCTAAATTAGAATGACAAATGAAAGATATTACTAAAAGAAAATGAACAAAACAGACTAAAAAGAAGCTCATGTTATTTACGTCTTTTTGCTTCTGAAGAGGTCCAACAGAAGAAAGAAGATACTTTATGTTGGGCCTGTCCCTAGCTTCAAACTGCAAACATTTTGAAGCAAGATCAACCAATTTTGAAGCATCGTCATTCGCATATTGTCCCTCTAAGGATGAATCCATCAGCAACAATATATTCTTCCCTCTAATCAAATCGAGTGCCTGGAATTCCAAACAATTGAAATGAGCAATTATGCGACACAACATCAACAATAACACCAACACGACAACATTACACTTAACATTTTTCTTTCTTATGTTATGTTATATCCTATGAGTTGTACATGGTTTTGGGTCAAATAAAAATATTCAAGAAAAGTTGGTGTGGTGCTCGGTGCATATTAGAGAAATTTTTAGTACGTAGCAGCAGCTGTTGGTTCGTGCTTCAAAGATCACAGCAGTCCATGATGGCATACTTTTAAGGACTGTTTTCATCATTCTCAAATATTGAAGTAGTATGATCAAGAATGCATGGGAATTGGCAACAATAACTACAGGTAGAGATTCTTCTTGTGAAAAGAAAAGCTTCTGGCTAATCATACATGACTAGGAGGAATGTGCTTCCCGCTCAAAAGATCCAACAGAACAGTTCCATAGCTATAAATCACACTCTCGGCGATAACTCTACCTGTCAAATAAGAGTCAAGCACAACTAAGTCAATGCAGGTCAATAGCAAAAAAATATGCTAAGTACCATTTGGAGAAAAGGTAAAACCAAGAACAGTTTACCATGATATGAGAAGATATGTATGACTTAATGCCCAAAAGACAAGAAACTTGAAATACATTCTCAAAAGAAATGAATCCATCATAGGTTCACAACTAATTTGGATAAAAGAATGCTGTTAGAAAGAAATTACAAAAAATTCGGAAAAAGAGAAAAAAATAAGAATATCAGATAATCACGAATATAAATTAAGGATCACATTGTAGTAGTTACCTGTTCGTAGAAACTCCGGCGGGGTGTAAGCCAAGTTGGTGCTATAACTTTTTCCATCACGGCTGTTCTTCATTAGTCCAAAGCTTGACAAGCGGGGATCACCTTCCTAATATGATGTGATTCACAATAGAAAGTATTTACAAAAAAGGTAAAGTGGTTTGACTAAAAACTCACAAACTGATGCATACCTCATCAAAAAGTACTCTATAAGCATTCAAGTCGTGATAGATTTTTCGATTCTCGGCATTGCAATGATCAAGTGCCTGTGCAATGTAATGTGCAACCCTCAACCGCATTTCCCATGGCAATGGCTGCTTATCCCCTGCAAAAAAATGCACACCTCAACACAGTTCAAAGAAAAAAAAAAGAAAATATCTGAAGAAAAAAAATGAGGCTACATTCACATAATCCAGCCAAATCGCACATGTTTTCCATAAACCAGATTAGTCAAATGCAGTAACGGTACATTAGGATCATCAATGAATGCACATGAGATTCATGCTTTAATCCACCTTCAGTGAATCAAATATGTCTCACAGAGACATATTAATGCCTACCAAGAAATAGATATGGCAATCAAAAATGCCACACAAACACAGCCCACATTTCCAGAGCTAGGCAACATACACCAAATCTATCTCAAACCTAACACACATAAAGTCAAAAAGAATTTTAAAGGAAAATCCTCAAGATAATAAAGAGAGTACTCTACAAGTGCATTTCGCAATTTATGGGCAAGTACAACCTGTTTTGCATAAACCATCAAACTCAAATATGGCAAAGGACACACTAAGCTCTCTACTTCAAATAATGCACATGAGACTAGTGCTTGGACCAATCTCCTCTACGTATCAACGACGTCATCCAGCCCTTGATAACAAAGAGTAGTACTACTAACTGAACATGACAAAAATGTGGGGAATAAACTAAATCAGCTGAATGAAAAGATAGGCCATGACACGTACAGTGGAACAAATGCTTGGACAAGGTGTCATTGGGCATGTACTCGGCGACGAGCAGCCTCTCGTCGCCCTCGGCGCAGCACCCGATCAAGTTCACCAGCCGCTTGTGACGCACCTTCCCCACCCCCACCGCCTCCGCCTACAGATCACAAGAAGTACATCACTATCACATTGCGAGATCCACAAGGAGATACAAACAGATCACAACAAAGCAAGCAAGCAAGTGAATGAAGCAGACCAGGAACTGCTGGGGGTCGGGCCAGGAGAGGCGGGAGAAGCGCTTGACGGCGATGAGGCGGCCGCCGTCGAGACGGCCGCGGTAGACGACGTTGGGGGCCTTCTCGCCGCTCTCGGAGACGATGAGGTCGGCGCTGAAGCCCTTGGTGGCCGCACGCAGCTCCGCCAGCCCGTACTCCTTGAAGGGCGGCACCGCCCTCTTCGCATTCCCACCATCAGCTTCCCCATTAGCCTCTGTTGCTAATCAAATCACTCACTCACTCATTCATTCAAAAAAAATGAAAGCAAATCAAATCATAGGCTCAGCAAAAAGCATTAGTGGAAGCAGTTTACCGGGATCTGATGGGTTCTCGGCGGGGAGAGGGGAGGCGTCGTTGGGTTGCAGGGCAGCCGCTGGCTTGGACTGGAAGCAGCCCATGGGAGGGAGATCTGGTAGAGGAGGTGGTGGAGAGGTGTGAAGCGGGGAGGGGAGGAGGCAGAGCTCCGAGAGAAGCGCGGCACACACAGTGGGACTGGGGGGCGTGGTGGGGATCTGGTAGGTGCGGATGCAACACCAAGCACCTTTTTATTTTTTATTTTTTGTTTTTTGTTTTGGTTTGAAAACAAGAGGATGGTGGATCATGGATTGTTGGACCGACCGACGCTGACGGAGCGGGGCCAAGGGTGCATCTCTGTACATACTCGTGGGTTACAGACGCCAACCAGCGTGTATCATGTATTTGCGTTTTAGCTATTTAGTAAATTCACGCATTTACGTTCCAGATTTATTTTATAAATTCAAACCCTTTTTATCTAAAAATCTCAAATAAATTGACACTTGACTTTTAAGTTTCAATTAAGCAAGCTAAACATGTACGAAACTTCTTCAACAAACTAGTTTATTAGAATTTTAGCTATGTTTTTAGTTAAAAATGAATTAGACTAATAAAATAACTCTTAAAATAAATTTAGTGTCCAACTACAACTTTAATTTACAAGTCATATACTTAACTTGAATCTTGCTCATACAAGCTCTGCACTTATAAACCCCAGGTAAACATATGTCTTAAGCTGACCCAACTATTTTAAAATTTTCAACGAACAATGACGGGCTTAAAAATAAGTAGTTCGTTTTGTCTATCACTTAAATATCATATTGTTGATTACAGCTAGTCTAGATAGGCTCAAATTTGATGATAACGACGTGTAAAAAATATAATATAAGGACCTAGAGAAAATCATGGATCGTTTCGGATAGGAAAAAAAATCATATGAAGTTTTCATCTGATCCAAAGTGGATGATTGGATCAACAACGAGTGGCATGCAGGAAAACTATTTTTGCTAGAGCAATCAAAATATCAAATATCTCAAAGCAACGTGTTTTTCTCGGGGCTTGCTTGAATGAGAGAGATTTATTATGATCTTTCAAGAAATCTAGTGACAAAAATTTGGATATTAAAAAATCATCGGAGTTGTTTGGATGGGCTGAGATTAGAATGTAAATTTGACCCGACAAACACAATATTACAGTGAATGAAAAATAGTCAAGATACGTTTTGAAATCCTAGAACTCCCTTCTCTCCGATGAAATAGCAGATCTCTCCTTCTATCCTTATGCTTTACCTAGCTTCTTCTCCAAATGCCATATGGCAAGCTGCATCCATCCGCCAACCTCATTATCACTAAATTCGCCCCGTCTTCCTCCATTGTCTAGTAAGTTGTTTCGTTGTGTGTAGTCTTGTCTTAGTTGTGCTCCAATCCGTCTGTAATCTAGATTTGTCTCGCTACATATATCGCACTAGATCCACATTGACTAATTATGTCGTCATCTCCATGATACCAACACTATTTCCATGCAAGATCCACACCATGGAGCTAGAAATTTTGTTTTATTCTTAGAATTTTTTTTTTTTTGTGTGGGGCTTTGTTTGGCCACGTAGAGTAGAAGTTTTTGTTTGTTTTTATTGAACTTCTAGTTATTTGGTGTGATCAAGACTTGATTCAGAGGATAATTTGAGTTGTTTGGCCGTAATTTGATTTATTTTGCTCACAATATTTGTATATTACTATGTTCTTCGAGTGTATCGATGACAATGTGCAATCAATTACCCATCTTTTGCTATCATATGGTTTATTATTCGGCGTATCAAACTTTTGAGTTGGAGCTTATATGAATTTCTTTTAATCCTTTTGCATGATCTGGAATTATTTGGCGATACTATTTGTTTTTACTTCCTCGTCAAAAGCGCATGGAAACACATATAAAAATCCTAATTTAAAAGGTGATATCATCTGTTGTATTTATTTCAGAGATTTTATCCGACCCAAGAGAATTTGGTGAGGCACCCAAACAGGACTTTAATTTGAAAATACACAATAATACGAAATCGAATGTGCTATATTGAGATAATAATCGCATATATGTGCATGTGGTTTGATGAAATTGAAATTCTATATCACGTCAGAATCTAAACAATTTAATAGCAGATGAAAGTGGAAGAGAGCATAGAGATGCAGGCAAGAGTGTGTATAGGCTCCATCTGTCTGTGTACGGGGGTCGTTGGCACGGGCCCCGTAAAATACGCTGTCACTGCGTCGACACGTGGACGTGCGGCCTAACTTTGCTGTTTGCTGTTGGGCGCGCCGCACGCCTTGAGAGCTCTGCCCCGCATCTCCACTTCTGACAGGCTATCCGGGGCCACCCGCCAGGCGATGTGACACCACCCAGCTGGGCCCCCTCCCTCCTCTTGCTCTCCCACTAATCACTTGATTAGTACAGCGCTTACTTTCTGGCCAGCGACTCATTTCTCTTTAATTTATTAATAATCCCCCCCCTTGGTCCCATCTGCCTACTATATCCTTTTTGAGTCATGGGACCATAAATACCGTTATTACATGGACATAATACGGTCTCCAAGAGGTAACCCAAAGAACTATTCACCCGAAAAAAAATGTACTACACACGTCGTTTGAGTTTGCGCGGCCGCTCCAACAGCCGACGGATCTGCGCCCCCGTCGATAGAGATGCTACAGCGCCTCCCCAAATCTCCACATCCTCTCTCCCCTCTGTATTCTCTCCCCGTGAAGACGCCGCCGACGAGGTCTCCCCTCCGACGCCGCTCCCCCGCACCGGCGCCGCTGCTGCCGCCGCTCCTCCCTCGGCGCCGCCGCTGCTGCTGCTGCGTTGCCGCCGCTCCCCGCGCCGCCGATTGGCTGCTCGGAGACGCCCCGCTCCCCAGCGCCAAAGAAACGAGAATCCTTGATTTTTAAGAATTGGGATTGAAATTTGGGGATTTACTGTTGGAGTGAAATAAAATATAGGAATGGAATCTTTTAAGGTAGATATGTATATGAGAGTATAGAGATCCATTTTTAGATATTATTGTTGGAGAAGGTCAAGAGCCTAAACAAGTGGATCACTCTAGTAGTATGATTTTACTTTGGTTTAGTTTGACTAATAACTCTAGCTCTGATGTACCCTATGATACTGAGTTATACTACTAAAAGTTACTACCATTCATGCCATTATGCGCTTTAGCCAAGAGGATATCTTTGCAAATTTTCATAGGCCTACCGTTCAATATGGAGTTTTTTTTATAAATAACTCATATAAAATAAATAATTATAAAAATAACTTACAGTTCTAAAATTTTACATAAATAATCTGATACGTCAGCCTGTCGAGTTTTGGGAACTCGACAAGCTACATGTCGTGCGGGAGGGATTTGTCGAGCACTCAGGACTCGACAAGCCGCTTGTCGAGTGCTCTCGACAAGTCTCGCCTCGACCGTGACAAGATCGTCGCGACCAACCTTCAACGACAACCATCACGAGCACCAACTTGTCGAATGTCTGGAAAAAATTAATCTTAATTATGGAGAACGTGGGTCGTGGGATTCGAACTCAGGTCGCAGGGCTTGAGAGGGAGTGTGATAACTAGCTGGGTTAGAGTCTTTTCTACTCTAAAGCCATTGGGCACTCGACAAGTTGGAAAAAATTCATTTTAATTGTGGCGAATGTGGGATTCAAATCCAGACTATGGGGCGTGAGAGGGAGTGTGATAACCAGCTGGACTACAGATTTTTGCTGCTCTAAAGCCATCAGACAGATTTATATTGACTCATTTGTCGAGTACCCAGCACTCAACAAGTTGGTGATCGTGGCACTTGGTCGATAGAGGTTGCTGGTCATAGTTCGCAGTCGAGGAGAGACTTGTTGAGCCCTGGGCACAGTCCATCCCACGTGCCATTGTCAAGTATCTAGGACTCGACAGACTGATGTGATAAGTTATTTCTGTAAAATTTTAGAATTATGGATTATTTTTGTAATTATTTATTTTATATGGATTATTTATAAAAAAAAAACTCTTCGAAATGTGGCGAGTGCTGCATTTGGAGTGCCGTCCATTAATGCACCCAACGCCATGCATGCATAAATATTATGTGACACTAGGCTTCTGCATGAAAAAGTTCTGTCCGTGTGTAGTTTGTAAGACCAATTAATGAGCAAACAGCCAAGCAGTAGATGTTTCCAGCTGCATACAATTTGATGTTGAGTCCATGGATTATTGGATAGACTTTTTTAGAAATATTTTGTGTATATTTTATGTTATGTGTATGAAATATCATTTGAAATATCTATCAATTAAGGAGATTCTTGGTATGGACTCACGCGCGAAGTACTTTTTCAAACATCAAACACTCCAATATATTGCCGCTTGAGTGGCGTTTCACGTGGAGTCCGCGTATAAATTATTTATATGATTATTAATGGTTAAAAATTATCAAAATTAAATTTAGATTATTCGAATACAACAAAAACAAATTAAAAAAATGTAACACTAAATTTTTTCCCAAAATTGCATTGTAAATCGTAATTTTTTTGACAGTAATTATTTATAGTAATTTTTGTGTCAAGATTGCATTATTAACAGTAATTTTTTTAGTAACTGACATGTGAGTCCTATAATAAAATACTCCCAACGGCTAATACAAATCTCACCAGAAGTGCACATTGACATGTGAGTCTGATTGAATTTTGGCTCTACTGTCAACCACACTGACCTGTAAAGTTGGGATCCAATTATTTTAACTCAATTCATTACTAACCGCAACAAAAAAAAAACAACTCTCCCAACTTTTCTAACCCTACTTATCATTGTATTTTTTGTGATGGGTTGGTCTCCCACAAAATGCGTCATCAGGTGCCATTATTTTGTCTAACACTAATGTTACGCGTACTCAGGTATCGATGGGACCCACTTGTTAGTGTACAAAACGGCAACTATTTCACCATACGTTACCGTATAAATTGCTCGCATATACAAATTTGACATGTCAGTGAGACACCAAATAAGACACTAAAAATAAGATTGACCTAAAAAGTCTTTCCACAATACTATATAGTGGGGATTCCAGCATCACCCTTTTATGGAGAGAAAGCATCGCCACTTTGTTAAACAGCCATCATTCGATTAAAAATAGTTTATAGAGAAGGCAAAAATAAAATAATTTTTGTTAATACCAGTTGGTACTTGGACAGTGAGGTCGGAGGAGTGTAGTAAGCAAGCCTCAGCGTCGCAGGGGATCCAATGTGTCAGCTAGCTATCATAATCATACTCCAATACTACTAGTCACTTGGTATCTTTATTTTGAGGCACAGAATGTGGGGCCAGTTGGATGGGACACCACATATGCTCCCGTTGTTATCAACTCATCATTATGTCCATTGTCCATCGAACGCCTCAACGATAATGTCTCAAATCAGCACCTGCTCCTGAATACTCCATGTTTCAAATAAACCTTAACAGTATTATTCATTCATATTTCGGGGTGGCTAAAATGTTTTTAGTTTATTTACTTTCATTTTTAATATCAACCACAAAAATATAAATTGTCTTATTTTTTAGATTATTACATTTCTTATATTAAGTTGTCAAATTTTTTTTGCATTGTCATATTTTTTTTAAGTTGTCATTTTTTTGTTTTAGATTATCGTATTTTTTTTTATTTTGTTATTTTTTTAGATTGTTGTATTTTTTATTTTATATTGTCACATCTTTTTAGATTTGTTGCATTTTCTTATTTTACTTTGTTTTTTTTTGTTGTAACTTTTTTATGTTGTCATATTTTTTAAATTGTTCATTTTCTTATTTTATATTGTTCTTTTTTTTAGATTTATCACATTTTTTTATTTTAAGTTTTCGTATTTTTGTTATTATTTTAGGTTTTCATATTTTTTAGATAGTTGCATCTTCTTATTTTATATTATTGTAATTTTAGATTTGTCATATTTTCTTATTTTAATTTGTCATATTTTTATTAAGTTATCACATTTTTTAGATTGTCTTTTTTTTAAATAAAATTTATACATAAAAGCTGTAAGTAATTTAACCATACCCTTAATATTTTTGTCATTAGAACCTTGCACCTTTTATGTTCACCTACAGTGGCCCTACATTAGAAAAAAAAAAATTACACATAGTACAGTATTCCCTTTGTTCGCACCACGCACACATCACAAGCCAAGGCAGGATAAACACAACTTCAATAGTAAATACGTACCGATAAAATGATCAGTTTTGAAATCCATATGTTTTAAACAAAATAAGAGTTTAAATGTTCAAAGTAACACAGCAACCCTACAAAATTAATCAAATCCATTCATAAAAAATCATCATTTCAATTTCCGGGTTTCTTGATTGGTCCTTTTCAGTGATTTAACAAGTGTTGCTGGATTGGTCCTTTTCAGGAATTCAAAACCTTGCAGTCCTTGTCTTTGAACCAATTCAAGAAAATTGCAGAGAAATCTATCAAACGTACAAATTTATAGCAACATCAAATAGAATTGAGTTAAAAGCATGGAAGAAAACATCAGAAATCTTCGCCATGACGAGGGCAATAGCGTGAAATTCTCTTTAGACGTCTGCAGTACATCTACATGGAGCAATAGAATAATATCAAGCAACACCATTATTTCAGCAGTAGAAATCAATTGCAGAAGGCAATTTTTGTTAACAATTGGAAAATGAATGAATATCGTATTCAATTTCACAGTCTATAAATAGATTCACCATAAGAAGAACTGACCACTATAGCAGTGTTCTCCATAGAATTAACTTATAATTTTAATGTGACAAGAAGACAACACTGGGGCACCATCAAAATTTCTCCAAGAGACATCCTCAAAATAGGCACATCAGCCCTGGACTTTCCTCACTTGAATGCGGTGAGTAGATTCCTCCCGCCAGATTGACTTCACCCCACTCTGAACAAGAGTGACGTAGTCCCCCTTCTTCACATGTTGTCCGTTCTGTTCAATGTTCAATTCATGAATCAGAAAATAAGGGAAAAGAAGATAATATTTATCATAAATATAAAAGATCAGCATTGGTGAAGGCAGGTGGCTCTACCAGCAAGGTGTTTATTGCTCTCGAGAAAGTTTCTTCTGCATCATCAGAGAATTGCATGTAAATAGGCACCACACCCTGGTAGAGTGCCAGACGTTGCTTCACTCGCTCTCTGCAAGAACACTTTCCTGTTATTCTAAATCTTCTCTTTTTTTGATCATTTTATCGTACTGAGTGCTAAGTGTTGTACATCAATGGACAACAGAGTTACAAGCATAATTTCATAAAAAGAAAACATTGCAAAAAAAAAAAAAAAAAAAAAACACTTCAGCACGATGTGAAGACAAATCACTTACTCATTTGTAAATGCAAATATTGTAGAAGATGGCCGATAGTGGCTTAAAAGGACAGCCATGGAGCCTGTGCGTGTAAAAACAATAATATGTGTTCCAAGGGTGTTTGCCATCATTGTTGCATGAGATCCAAACATCTTACTTAGTTCTCTTTGACAAAGTTCCTCATTCTGTAGAGCCTTCAAGAATAAACACAACATAATAATAAGAGATTTAAGTAAATAGCATAACACAATTGGTGCTTTCCCAGTAAATTTTATTCTAACATTGAATAATCCATGAAGCATTTCTTGTAGAACCCACAGCATAGTGAATATGAAAGCAGGGAAATAATGGGGAATAGAAAATAAGGGGCAAACCTGAGCAGGTGTAGCAAGAATAGAAGATGCGGTCGGGGTAGAAAGGCTTGACTCTGTTCTAAGTGCCACAGTATGCATCACCTTAACTGCTTTCAATGGGTACCTAAATACAGGAAGGCGCATAATCAAAGGTAAGTTAAAGTGCAATGTATATCATGATCAACTTACTACAATCACCAGACAGTGTAAAAAATGCTCTATGCAACTGTGCCCTCTAAAACCTCAAAGCGTTTGAAGAAATGAATAGCTTGCAAGATAGAAGGGAGAGTTAAGAACAAAAGGGCATTCAAAATCCATTATATGCTGTAACTTACTTTCCATGAGCAGTTTCACCCGATAGCATGATGGCATCAGCACCTTCTCGAACTGAAATTGCTATATCAGAAACTTCTGCCCTTGTTGGAGTTGGATGATTTATCATGCTCTCCAACATATTTGTGGCAACAATAACTGGTTTCTGCATGCTTCGGCACGTTCTGACAATCTCCTCCTGAAAAATTAAAACAGTTGCACTTTTAAGAAATATATGCTATCTGGTGCGTGGTTGCTTTCATGTAGACGGTTCTTCATCCGGCATATGAATTAAATGGAGCATAAAAAAGAAAGGGAAGTGTAAGAAACACAATAAGAAGGCTTTTCTCATCACTGTAAAATCATATTTACATTTTGATCTCACCTGTAGCAAAGGAACTTCCTCGATTGGAAGTTCAGCACCAAGATCCCCACGTGCCACCATTGCCTATAAACATTTCAAGTTCAGGCAGATAGACCAGGAAATAAGACCTGCATGCAGCATATACAGGCTACTGGCAGCTAGAAATTGAACAAGAAATGAGATTGTAAAAGAGTGATGTGGTACACTGAAATAAAGCTTCGCGATGCACATTAGCTCTGCAATGAACATTGCTTGGTTCACTTCTCATGGCAATTATCAAAAGAGCATTTGTAGTTCATTACATGGTGCAACCATGAGGTACCATCATAGAACTAGTTTTTCTTACTACTACACTACTACATTTACGTCTTTTACAAAATATGAAATAGTTTTCACACTAGGTGATGACAAGGTCTTACCCCATCTGAAGCGGCAATTATTGACTGGAGATTTGGTATAGAATCCGCACTTTCAATTTTTGGAATAACATGTATATCTGCATGAGCACCTGGAACATGCAATTGAGGAAAAAACATTAACTAAGCTTCCAATAAATATATCCTAGACTTTCACAGATGAAAGTGAGAACATTACTTTTAAGATAGTCCTTCAGTTCATGAATGACTTTGGCATCTTTCACAAAGGAAACAGCATAGAAATCAACACCGTTTTCAACACCAAACTTTATGTCCACCCAATCCTTTTCTGTTTGAACATATAACACATCAGAAATAAATATTGTAAAAATTAAGACAATGGCAATTAGGATTTTATGCGCAATTATTTGGCAATAAACACGTTAGCCAGAAAAAAACCTGTTATAGATGGCAATGTTGCACTCTTTCCACGGACATTTAGATGGCGCCTTGACTTCAATTCTCCACCATCAATCACTTCACACTTGACTGTATCGTCTGTTTTGAACTTCACAGCAAGCGCCATCATTCCTCCTGCAGCACAAACAATAGAATGTGAAATTACTAAATGCACAATATTTGGATAACATGGTCAATATTCTGCTATGCTTAATCCGCAACAAATGAATTCAGCTGAAAAGACAAAGAATCTGGTGCATTGTTCATAATTAGAAACTTGCAATAGAAAACCAACAAAATCTCAAAACACACCAAGAAAAAAATGGATAATAGGAGATTATACTGGAAATAACATAATCAACATTGTTTGACAGGAAAAAAAGTGACAAAGGTGTGTCAAGAGTGTGGCATAAACAATTGTACTCCAACAAGAAATCAAGCACACATGTTAGATTAGTCCTCACCATCTACCAACAGTATGTCACCAACTTCAACATCGTTTATGAAGTCATCATAATTCACGCTGACAGTGTCTTCGGTGTTCACTCCTCTTTTAATCGTAAAATTGAACTCTTGACCTTCCTTGAGCATGATAGGCTGCTGAACATCACCACTTCTCACTTCTGGACCCTGCATGACTCAACCTCAATCATTACAGCTTAACTCACACCTGATCATGGCAGTTAAATCTATTGCATTCAACTCTTATACCTTGGTGTCCAGCATGATAGCAATAACATTGCCACTGTTGTTCTGTGCGTTGTACTCCTTCACCAAGTCAATCACCTTCTGGTGTGACTGGTGGTCACCATGGGACATATTGAGTCGTGCAACATTCATCCCCATCTCTGCGAGCTTCCAAATCATCTCACGAGTGTTGGTTGAGGGGCCTATGGTGCAGACTATCTTTGTCTTCCTCCGGAAATTCACAGCAGCTGCCTGTGAAGTGATGTCAGCAGCAACCCCATCCTTGCTCTGCATGCAAAAATGTCAAATGAATCTGTTACCAAATGCAATATTTTATTAGCTCGAGGCATCGACAAGCATGAACAACCTACTTTTAACTGCTAATATGCCTTTCCCCTAGATTCAAAAGCAACAGAGAGAGAAAAAACTAGGAGAAAACTATACTCACTATTTTAGCAAATACTTTAAAAATTGACCAAAAAACTAGAATGAGAGGACAGAAATTGTATCGACAACAAAAAACAACTGCTTGGAATCAAATAGCCAACACGGTTGATTGGCACAGGCCAACTATTTTATGTTTTAAAGACTAAATTCACCAGTTATACTCAGATCAAAGTAAGACAAAAACACAATTTTTTTTTTAAAAAAAAACATGTGAGATGAGAATTTTTTTCTTGAATGCTTCAATCCATGTGAGAAATTCCTTAGCGCAGACGCCGACAGTTAAAATTAGCAGAAGCACAGGTCTATGTGAGGAATCCAGCACAAGGAGAAGCTAACCACATCGAAAGCCTGTGATCAGAATCAAATGACCAAACAGTCACTAGCAAGCATACGGTGATGAATTTAATAATCTCGAGCGATCAGGTTCAAACCGACAACCAGCTCTCGCAGTAACGAATCCACTGCAAGCCCGAGCAGATCGTACCAAAGCTTGAAGCGGCGTGACCAAGCGCTCGGAATCCAATCACAAAAACACAAACAAGTGTGCAGTAACGCATCCACTCTAAACTCGTACAGCCCACACAAAAAAGAAATAACCGAACAAGTATACGGCGACGAAACTGCCACCCACCGGAGCGGCGAGGGAGCCGTTTTTCGCGCCGGCGAGATCCGCCACCTTCTCCGAGGCAGTGGTCCGCACGGACCGCACCGCCACCGCCCTCCTCGGCTGCGGAGGCGTCGCCGCGGGGGGAGACGTCCTAAGCGCCGGCGCCGCCATCCGCGCTGCGGCGAATCCCCCGATCTCCGCTGCCGCCGTCGCCATTGTTGTGGGTGCGATACGGCGCGAGGGGTGTGTGTGCGCTCTTCTCCGCGAGGTCGGGAGGACGCGAGGGTTTTCAGTTTGGAATCGCCCAACAAGAGTTGGATCTCCTAGACTGAGTCTTTATACACCGTTAGCGGAGCGTGACAGGAGGTGGGCCCAGGACCCCAGTCTCTGGACGCCAGGTGTAAAGACGCGGTGTACACGATACGTGCACCCGTTTCCTCGGTTCTAACGCCGCAGCCTGGTGCAGTGTTAGCGTTGGCCCCCGCATGTCGGTGGTGGGACGATGGGCTTGGGCCCAGGCGTCAGGAGGGAAATATCGCGGATTCGCAAGGGCGGAGTGGAATATACCACGAGGTCCTGGACTTTGGAAGTGCAGCTTGGGTGTGAATTGGATGGAGATAACGAGGCCAAGCCAAGGACAGGAGGCCATCGTCCAAAACGTTGGAAATGATATGTTTGTATTTCTGTCTCCAAATGTTTTTCGATTGAAAAAACAATGATCGAGATCACATTGATCTTGTAAAAAAAAAATTCATCACATGAGAGAAGTCATGATGTTCAATTTTTTATTGTCCCACATCTGTCTGAACAAGAATATCTGTTTTTTGATTAGATGATTCTCGAGAAGTTGTAAGAAAGAGATCCTCATAGATTTAAGTCCCACCTACGAGATTTTCGAAGCTACGGTTGTCATGTGTGTGGCATCGGAATTGGCATGCATTATTTGTCCTGTTCCCCGCAGATGCTTTCTCTTTGATAGTTTCGGCCTAACTGTCGAATGAGTGAGAATTATAACACCGACTTTGCATATCAAAAATACCAATGGCCTCTGAGGTTGGTGTGTGAAGCGTATAAATGAGGGGATATGTTGAACTCCACAAGAGGCTGCACGGCCAGGTGCTGAAACAATTCTGCGATGTACTATTTCACTTTAAATTCAAGTCAAAATTGTGCACCATTACAGAAGCAAGGAGGTGCATTCGTATAGACAGTATTACAAAAATCATGAGTCTATGATGTAAAACTCTCCGGACTCTCAGCACACCAGCTGAAACCATCTATATCAAAATAACATTGCAACGAGGAGAGAGTAACAATTCTGGATTGTTACCGTTGTTGCAGCACGGCTACGACTCTACCAGCTGAAGATGAAAGCCTAACACAGCAAGTGAGAGAACAGCATTGCACTCAGCTGATCATGCAATTGTTTTTAAGTTTTATTTGCTTGAAGCTTCAAGATACTTGCCTTAGATCATCTCAGCTATACACCCTATCACGCTGCCATTTGGAGCTTGACATATCTATCCATGCGGAGGAGATTGCTAGTTACAGACCAATCGATAAGATATCAAGTTTTTGTTGGTATAGATCAGGTTCAAACACTAGGCTGGCCTACGCAACAGGTTAGAGATTTGTCATACCACAAATCAAGGTTAAAGGCTTCAGTGGCACATATGGACAAGTTTAAGAACTTCTAATGTAATTTTTTTTTTTGTTTTTGCACGAGGGGTTGATTATAGATATTCAAATCACTTATCTTAATTTTTTTTTTTAAAAAAAAAACTCTAATACCGGAATACATGGGCCTGTTGTTACATCTGGGCCCAATTTGTGAATCTATTAATCTTTCTGGGCCTGGGCTGTGGAAGTACATACCAGAGGGGGCTCCTGCCTTAGGGTTTCTGCTCTCTCCTCTATAAAAGCAGCAGCGGCAACCTTGCCTCCCTACCCAGCCGTCTTGCTCGCGTCTCGTCTTCTTCTCATTGCACGTTGTTTCCACTTCTCTCCATGTCTCCATCTCCGTCTTTTTATTATCTGATATGAGAATTTGCAAAGTTATGATGGGGCGATGAGGAAAGAAACACTGTGCCGGAGGCGGGCGTAAGTCGGCCGGTGTCGGTGACACAAAATCCTCTAAGAAGTTCTGAGCCCTACCCACCACTCTCCTATACTATCCTCATTTTTCTCTCGTTAATTGTGTTTTTCTTTTTTTTTTTTTTTTTGGTGTGTATGTTTGGGGTGTCTGTGTTCATGGAGTGAGATGATGAAGCGTGTATGAAGTCTGTCAATCCCCTGATGTCATAATTTGATGACTGACCATACATCCCGACAGGCTCTGATCACCTCCAAATTCCAATACCCCTATAGCTTGATTTTTAGTTGTTTTGATGTTTTTTTTTGCCTTCGTTTTTTGGTTTTGTGAAATTGTTTTTGGCTACAAGATCTGACCAAAAACAGATGTCCCTGCAAGAACGCCGCACGCAATACATCTCGTTTACTGGGAATTGTGGTAATATGTCCCGGAGAAAAACCTTCCGGTTGAAAATCAAATTTAAAATCAAGTTTTAAATTCACAAAATGGTTGCTTCAGCATAGCATCCGAGGCCTATTTCAGAGATTACGGGGTTTTGGGAGAATACCTTGTTCCTGTATCGTAGCTTGTTCCGGTCTATCTTGGTTAATCTGCATGTGAGCTTCTTGCAATGCTTGAGCTTGAAAAATTGTTGTATGCATTGGAATATTCCTCTCTCGGAAGATTTAACTCATTTTTCGGTTTCCATATACATCAAAGAATATTATAGTACATTGTTCATGTGCATTGATTTTGAAACAGTTTAGATGTGATCTGACCAATGCTTGCATCAGTGAGCAATGCAAGCAGGTTGCCCTTACTGACACTAGAAGCCATGAATCCTAAAGAAATTCCTTCCGCACCCACCACCGTGAGGCAACCTTTGTCCCCAATCCTTCCTCTCTCCACTCCATGCAAAACCAACCAAGAGGCTTGCTGATCTGCAGTGGGTGTGGCAAAAGCAGCGATGGTCGCTGGATAAAGATGTCATGTTGATTGAATGGGTCGTCTCTGATCGAGAAGCCAAGCCTATGAGCTCCTACGCATTCCGCTGCACCTACACTACTGTCAGGCTCTATGGCATCCCCAAGAATTTGTGCATTGCTTTGATTTAAGAACCAACTGATCAAGGTTATGGGAGATCCTGTTGATAGAAGCTTAAATACTGAACATTCCATGTTCAGAGCAAATGATCGCGTCTCCATCAGACTTGAAGGATAAATGTTACAAAAAATCTAGTTGGTTCTCTCTTGTTGGAAATGCCAAACAGAGAGCCAGTGTTCATCCACTATGAAAGGCTTGTACTGTCTGTGGTGTTTCTCTTTCACACTGCCTCAACCTGTTCGCAAAGGCAGGCCCTTGTAATGCAGCAGCAGGCTGATCCCAAAATTACTCAAGAAATCCCTCACCATCGTTCACTGTCACAATCTGGGCCGTTTCCGGCGACTCCGCCCATGGCTAACAATTGGTTTGGGTGTTTGGAAAGCAGAGCTGGCTCTCCAAAGTGTATTTCATTTTGTGTAAATTATAAAAAAAAAAAATCATGTTTCAGAGTTTCTTTTCAATTTTTTCAAAAAAAGTTATATTCCTAATCCCTATCCTAGTGCTCCCATCAATTTCCGCAAGCACATGGCCATAGGATATGTTGCAAGAACTTCGGATGCAATTAGAGGTGGTAATTGGTGTACATGGATTAGTGTTGCTACTGGTCCATTCTATGTCTAATTTAAAATGGTGGTAGTACAATTTAGTCTATATCTAATTTACCGAATTTCGAAACCAGTTCAATCCAATTACTAATCCAATTACTTGGCCCATTTGGCCCATTTAAATATTAAAAAAACATTAAAACACACACGACACTTGCTTCCATCAGCACAGTGAACTTACGCAAGCCACGCTTGCTCCCAGTTTCCAGCACACGCTTCATCCGGTTCTTCACACTACTCACCAAAGAATAAAAGAACAAATTGCAATTGAATTCCTTGGGTTTTCAAATAAAGACATGGTTTCAATCATACAATACGACATTAGAATCAAATTATGGTTTCTGAGCACCTCACTGCAGTCCACCGTACACCTACACCGTCATTGCTGCGACTCTTGAAGCCGCCGCACGCTGTCGTCGGAAAGCCTCAACACCGATGACGGAGCCGCGGCCGAAGCCGGGACACAGCCGAAGCCCAGATCGGAAAAGTAGAGACGCAAAGCAAGAGAGATGTAAAGGAATTTGGAGAAGGCTGCCGGCCCAACGGTATTTGGACTGTCCAATATTTGGCCCATGTGGTCCAAATATCCAAACTAAACTGTATATTGGTCCAAGTCCAATCCCACCTCTAGATGCAATCCATCTCGAGGGCATCCTTGTTCCTTACTGTACATATGTTTAAGAATTAGGACGGGCCCAGCAAAACACCATAGTTCCTATAAAGAACAAGCAGAACAAGCTAGTAATTTGTGTGACTTGCAAATGGATGCTGTCGAATTGTGTTACCGTAATCATTCAATGGAATTCAGACGGACAGTAAATTTGTGGGAGGAACTGTGATCCTCAATCTGAAACATTGATTTGACAAATAAAAACGCACAAACCTTTTGAACTTAGGCGACGATTCAAATCCGGAGCCTACAAAAGAGCCCATAACAAGTGCCGCCCACCCAGTGTTTCGACTGAAATTAGCAGCTGAACCCAATCACAACCAAATTACCAAGACGCAACAGAACAATTCCTAAGTAGAGGTCAAGGATAACTACAAGAAACAGCACTAGATTGACCAATCTTACTCAATACAACCAGCTCTTACCAACATTGTCACTCTCTGAAGCTAAACAAAGCTGCTCGACACTCAAATATAATACAGAAAAGTGAAAAAGGAAAAAGAACAAATGGGCCTCAAATAAACAGGGACTAAAATGGGATGTCAATGGCCAACAGTTCCTCATTCACAAGAAAATTACAGGTGGAGAGAGCGTTTGTAGATTAAGCATCATGCAGGACAGGACAGACATTAGGGTGGCACCTCTCTATTCCACAGACCACACTCAACGACACGGTGGGAACAACTACACATGCTGAAATAGTCTGTTCAAGGAAAGACATCATTTGGTACGACCCTGCGAAGGATTTTTCACAGTATGGTGCATCGGCTCCTTTCCTCGGTTGGAGGTGCCCCATTTTGCTGATATCTGCCTGGGTCGGACGGGTTGTAGGTGAATTGGCTTGTGTCTAGACCATACTGCATGGAAATATATATAGAGTGAAGACACCAAGAATATAATAATGACCATTTATTGAAAATGATCCATCCCATAGCATACCTTCTCTCGCATCCTTTGGCTCCATGCATCATTCCTGCTTGTACGTTGCTCAAGTGTTGGGACGGGAACACCAGGAGCAGGAACATTTTGGGAATGGATCAACGGTTGCCTGATGCTAGTGCTTCGGGTAGTGGCAATGATTTCATCATCACTGTCGTACTCAGCAGGCTTGTTCATTCCCCTGACCACCAGAGCTAGCAAGAACAGCAATGCCTGCATATTGGTCAGCATCAGCTTTTTATGTCTATATACAAGCCATACCGGGCCTATTATGGCTAAAACAAAATTGAAATGCCTCTCTGTCAATCTAAAGTAACTCATAAATTTTATTGTAAGTTGTGCTGATTCAGTATCTTGCCGATTGTCAAATAATCTAATAATTTATTCATTGCATGTAGATTGCTATCAGGCAAACACATCACCAAAATGAAATCTGTAGAAGACGGATGTACATGCAATTCAAGACAGTAATCAACCATCATTCCAAAATCAGGATGAAAAATAAGGAATTGGGAATGACTTACTGAAGAGCACGAAGAAAACTGTTTTTTACTTTTTTTGTGGTGCACGTGCATGCCGGGATAGGGGATGGGGGCTTACACTTTACAATACAAATGTCGGGACAACACACTAGAGTAATTAAACGGTACTTTGTTGAAGAAAATAACAAACCAAATGGCTAATGCTATTGGAAAAATTCAGGCCTCAGTAAGAATGAAAGATCACGTTAGCTTAAACAATAAACAGATAAGATTGACACATCATTTACCTCAAAAACAACAACACCAAGAGCAATCCATCTAGCAACCTCCCAGTTTCCCTTCAGAAAGTTATACATGGCATCGAAGTTCTTTGTCTTGTCCACTGGAATCACCTGCAAGGATGTTTAAATTAAACCAAGTCATTGGAAAAAATAAAGACAAGACGTTACTTAGTTTCCAAATTAGTGTTGCATGAAGCCTCACATCTTTCCAGCTATGGTCGAAGAATATGAATGCAGCTGCTCCAGCCTCAGCAAGGATCAACAATATGACCAAAAATGCATACTTTTGAAGTCAAAGAAAACAAGCATAATGGAAGCAATTACCAAATAAGACAACGCTGCCTTCTTTCAACAAAATATCTTAGGGCAGCACAAACAATTTAAAGCTTCTTACTTCTATTTCATATTATGTCTTTTCGACAGCGTCAGTATGTGTATCAACAGCACATCTTCCGTTCCTGCAAGCACTACAACACAGCGTGCTAGCTACCATACCAGGATGTTAAGTCATCTCACTTCTCAATTTTCATTAGTGTTTTATAGAGTGGTGGTATAACATCTTTAATTATGCACATTAAGGTTAATCAGATGTTGAGGAACATTCCAACCAGACCAACTATTTCATTGCTTATGCGTAGCACATGCCCATGTTTTCAAATACAGGATCAACAAATAGTGACAAAAATAAAGAAGAGATCTCATTAGGATACACAACACAAGCAGCAGCCGTTCCTTGTCGCTGCTCCAATACAGCCAAAGAGAGAAATGATGACCACAATAGCTCCCACACCAATGAACAAATAGATGAACCTGCACAAAGCATTGTTCTGTCATTATCCTCTGAGCAAAGCAACTCCACACCAAATGTATTCATTCCCACAAAACAAATAGACAATTTACCAAGCAAATAATGATAAATCCGTAATGCCCAAACAATCACAATTCACAGCCTATCACTTTCTATCTCCAAGCCTCCAACCAAACATATCCATCAGCTCAGCTAATCCATCTATAATCCATCATACAACAGTGTGCGCTTGGAAATCTGGGGATCATGGCATATCGGCATGTCCCAATCATTTCTTATGCAGGAAGTCATAGGTCCAATAAGATCCCAGCGATCTCAAATCCTCAATACATACAAGTACAAATATGTGATCGTATAATATACACACACAGAACAATTCTAATACTAATTCTTCCCCTAAGTGAACCATCCACCAAAAAAAAAAAAAGGCATCAAAATTATGACACCTCAACAACAAAAATGATACTATATTCTCACCATGCTTTGGGGAGCTTGTCGAGAAAGCCGCCGTTGTCACCGAGGGCGACGGCGGCGAGCATCGGGCGGCCGAGCAGAAGCAGCTCCGCCGGCGGCGCCGGCGGGGGCGATCCCCCACCGCCGCCTCCACCGCCGGAGATCTTGATCCACTCGACGAGCAGGTAGATTCCGTAGCCGACCATGGCGAGACCAGCGACGGTGAGCAGGAAGTTGAGCAGCTTCAGCAGGCACTCGAAGAACCCCCGGCACGCCGCCATCTCCAGCAATCTAACACGCAAAAACAAGTATCTAGTTCGAATTCCCTCTCAAATTTGAACCAAATCGAATCGAATTTTATGTGGTGATCGATCGGAGAAGACAGGAGAAGGAGAAAGACCTGCCGCTTCTTCTATTCTTCCGGGGTGTTTTTTTTTTTCTCTTTTTTTTTTGAATTATTTTGGGGATTGGTGGTGGGAAGAAGAAAAAAGGAAAGAGAGTGGAGAAGGGGCCCACCAAGTGTTGCGGCGTGAGCCGTCGTCGGCTGTGATGGACGGCTGGGATTGCTTTGGTGTCCGCTTTTTAATTTACTACTAAAATTTTATCTTTACTTAGCGGCTAGTGATTACGGTATTGGCTGGCCTGGGCCTGGATGTGCTGTCCGGTTGTGCTCGGATCGGGGTGTTGGGTCACGCGAATGGTCCGATTTGCCCCCGTGTTTATGTTTTGAGGTGTCATTTACGAGTACCAGGCCTTGGTTTGGACCGGTAAAATACTGAGTTACATCGGACCTTTAAAACCCGGTTCAGTAAACATGGTCGGGTTAGTCCGACTCAAGACATAGGATGTCTACGTGTCTAACCCCTTCAATCAAACCAAACTAGATGCTGGATGTAAATCAAGTCTTCCTCAAGTCTAGTTTTACAAGGGGTGTTCTTAATAAGTCTATTTTTAAGTTTTATGGTAAAGAAATTCAAAAGTAATTTTTTAAATAAATATGAGAATCTATTTGATAATAAAACTAACTTATAAATTTATAAGTAGGTGTTTGGGTGATATGGGTCTGAACCCACAAAAATCAGTCCACTTTAACTTGTTTTATGAAAAAAATTCCTATAAAAAATTATTTGTTTTTTTTTCTAGCTTTATTTTTTTAATTAATAAGTGAAATTTCAATCAAACAATAGTTATTACAGACTTTACTTATTTAGATGACATTCGAGAGGAGAACACGACAAGTGAGTAGATTGATTCGATAAGACTCGGTCGATGCTGACATTTGATGGCCTCGTCTTGCTTGTTTGGCCTGTTCTTATTTGTTTGGAGGAATTTCTAGAGTCTATCTCAACTTTCATCTATAAATTTCAAAATACTTGTATATCCAAAAGTATTTTTTTAAAAAAACACTCAATATATAATTGTTTATTAAAAATTTATAAAATTACAACTGACATACGGGTCTTATAGGCGGTGATATTTTTTATTCTTTTTCTCTCAGGTCTTTTCTTTCTCCCTCTTGCATCTCACAGGGGTGGTGACCAAAGCAGCAACGAAACTTGCTTGTGGCGGCAGGTGTGGCGGAGAGGCTCATCGGCGGTTGCAAGGTATAAGTCTCCCCATTTGTGATTTGTGCTCTTTTTTGGAGTCGGTTTAGATGACAGATAGTGAGAGATTTGTGGTTTGTGTTCTATTTTGAAGTCGATTTAGGTGTGTTTTCTTATAGTTTTTCATGTTGGTGGGTCTTTTCGGATTCGTGATTTCTGAAAGATCTGGTTTCTCTAGAAGAATTTGAGGAACGCAATTTACATTGGCAGAAAGATTCAATTTTTATTCGTGATTCGAATGTTTCTCCATATGAGATCACAACAAAATTAATTCTAAAATCTAGATCAGTTTCAAATCATGTTAGCCTCTACAAGAGCAGGGAGACCTCTCAGACTTTTTTCTTTTAGCCACTATACTTTTCCTATATTGTATTGCTTTCTTGTTGCACTCATCCGGTTAACAGCGTGTAAGATGATAATTTTTTTATGCCATGCTATTTTTTCGGCCGTATTGATCCTAGTTACGTCATGCACTAGGAAGGGGAAGCGGTTGGTGAGTCTCCAAAATCATTATTAAACTATTTTTGTACGAGAGACAAACAAATAGTTTTTGCCACACATTTCTGTATGTTTTGATCTTTTTTTTCACACCAAAAAAAATTGTAAGTCATGATTTTGTCTCATATTGCTTTATCAATATCTTTTTATGTAATCATAAAATTCGAAATTAAATTTATTAAAAAGAGACCAAATTTTCATACAGAAAAGCACTAGGAAAGAAACAATCTCATGAGAGGTGTTGTACCCAATGCGTTCTCTGTCTTCGTCTCCAATATGTTCTTTCACGATGGGAATGCTCGTTCTTCACGATTTGTTTTCGCAATAATTTTTCTTTTCTTTTTGCAGGTCACAACAAGAATAGCACTAAGCAAGAAACAAAGGATCGAAAGTAAGCTCACAAATATTAATTACTCGAAAAGAAAGAGATTTGCCGGATTAATCTTATGAGATTGAAAGGAAGTGGAAGCAAGCAACTAAAGAAATCCTCATCCCACAAGAGGAGTTGCAGTAGCCGCCACCGCCACCACCGCTATTGTCTCGTGAGATGTATTGGAGATGGAGACAAAAGGAGAGAGGAAGGCTAAGTCCACTCCAAACATCTAGACCGGTGTCCCACTGACACTTTATACCTGTGTAAGTGAGCGAGTTATACGGAGATGTGTGGCGAGTTAGTTGTCACTTGGAGCTCTAATAGGTGGGGCTCATCGGCGCCCGCGTACGTGTAACGGCAATATTGGACAAATTGAAGATGTCTGACGAACCTGTTGCAGAAACCATATTGACAAGTGGGGAAAAAAGTTGAGGGCCCACAAGTCAGTAAGTGTGTGCGTAGTTAATGCGTGAAGCGTGTAAAGCGTCGTAGTAGTGGTGGGCCCCACAAAACGCTTCAATGTTATGTGGGTGCGATCACCTCGTGCGCCGCACGCATCGCGCAATAAACCACCCAACGTCACTAACAGGTAGGCCAAAAAGATTTTGGGTTCACATGTCAGTTCGAGAGTTGGGTTTTTTTTTACAGTCGGCTTAAATTTGAATTGGACCCACGTGTCAGTGTGTATTGTTGTGTACGTCTAAAGTAGCCGTTGGAGATATTTATTCCGTATGATCTAGTGATTCAAAAAAACTACCATTGAGACGAAAAATTACTATTTTTTGGGGTAAAAAAGTAGTAAAAATTGAAAAAAAATTAGAATTTAATTTTTAATTTGTTTTTGTTGAATTTGAATTTTTTGAATTTAAGTTTAGTAATTTTTTAATCATTAATAACCATATAATACAACATGTTTGACGAGGATTGTTAGCTGTACTTGGGCCTCCATGGTAGCATATACTGTCCCATGGTCGCACATGGCGCACCATGGTCACTAATACCTTCCCATGATCGCCAAAGGCTAGGGGAAGAGACACTAAGTAGTCCAAGAGTGTTATGGATATAATCCAGGAATCATCCTTATTTCGCGCAAATTTTAGAACGCTTATTACCAATAAAATCCATATCTTATGTTGTATCCGAGAACACTATAGTCGCAGAGATACCTCCCTATGATTAGATTCCCTCGCAGATACAAAGTCCGATTTCATTACTGTGGTCGCAGAAGTACGCGATTATCCTTTATTATAACCTTACCATGATTCTTATGATTAATTCCGAGATGATCGTGAGTCTCTAACAAGATAACCGTCAAAGGAGGTTAGGATGGTAAGGCGTTTCCGCGACGACCGAGTCAAGACTGCCTAACTGTCACGTACCCATGATCTACAACAACCACCACATATCCACGACCTCACAGCTACCACCTCGGGGCAGTTAAGAGTGATCGTGGGGCGTGCCTTCATGAGGATAACCGACGAACTCTTCGGCAAATATAAGAAGACCTTCAAGGGAAGGATTAGGAGAGGACAATCGACTACAGGAAAGACTAGGGTTAGCAAGCTAGGATTAGCTAGCTTATACACTTTGTAACAATCTCTGTGATCATTTTTTCCATATAGTCAAATACACAAGACGTAGGGTCGTTACTCAGCTACGAGAGTCCGAACCTGGATAACTCTCTCCCGTGTCTTAGATTCATAAATACTTTGAATACCTTGGGAATTTGTCTGATTGGCTCCTATCATTAGCCTTCTCTTTTGCATAAGTTCGACAGGAGGACTCCCGAGTTCCAATCGTCGACAATGTTATTATATAAATATTTTATATGTGACCCCACGCGAAACACCACCCAAGCGGCATTGAAGTGTTTAGTGCCTGGGAAGGCTCTTCGCCTGTGGGTCTGCATTAGAGTGGTAGATGTTTCGGGTGATATTTCACACTCGTGGCACAGAATATTTTTGAAGAGTCTGCTCAGAAGTCATGGATTGAACTCAGTCTAAGAAGAGACTTAGAGAGCCATCGCCGCCCCATGAGATCCATTTGAGATGCAGACACAGAGAGATAAAGTAGAATAAAAAATTATAGTCACTGGTATATACGGATTCGTATGTCAGTGATTGTATTTTATAATTTTTTAATGAACTATTGTTATATTTGATAGTAAAGATGTTTTAAAATAAAAAATACTTGTGAACACATAAATATTTTAAAATTTCTACGGAGAGCACATGAGAATTGATATGACCTCCAAGAGAGTATAAAATTTTCCCAATTTGTTTGGATTGAACAATAACTACTCTCTAGCCTTTGATCTCCCACTAGAAATAATAAGGATTTAAGGCATCATTAATATGATAATATCAACATGATTGATGTGGGTGCTTCTCTGGGTAGTTTGTGATTATATATACCAGTAGAACAACAGTAGAACAAACTAGGTGATTCTCACAACTACATATTCTAAAATTGCTATTTTTTTTGTTTTTGATTTTTTTTAACCTTAGGAGCATCCAAGAAAAGACAAAAAATTGAAATGGTGGCAGCATCACGCCATAACTATCTTCTGTTGACGCCCAAATAAGCTATACTCTACTTGTGAAAGATGTCCATAATATGTAACTCTCATTAATTACTGAATAAGTTAACCCAACCATGAGGTGTTCACAAAACTGCCAGCAAATTCAGATCAGTTACATGGTGTTGTTAGTTAGTCAGCTAAGTAACATGATCGTGAAGTATTCACAGGAAGCACTAATTGATGTTGATCTTTGCAGGGTCCCATCTTTATATGGAAATTACATGTTACATAATGAACACACAAAATTCATGTGGAAGTCAAAATTGTTCAGGGAAGCACCCACCATTCACCAATTTGTAACTCTTATGTATCGTGCACACAAGAAAAGAGAGACAAGCAACATATCTAAAAGAACACCTTAAAAATAAACTACTTACCTAGAGTATGAAAGAATGCACCACTCAAAATTCAGGAAGTGACGCAACCACTGAGATATGTGCTGTACATTAATCCCAACAAAGCCTAACCATGGGAATAAGCACCTTTAGAACATAGAGATGACAAAATATTCTCACCAGTTCAGTCCTATTATGGCTTAACCAAGACAATGAGCAGCTGTGGACAATAGAACGGGCCATGTTAACATTAGTGCAAAAGTGTAGTAAGAAAAACATAAAAGGCTTTACTTGACTATAATCCGAACAACCAATCAGGCGAAAGAAAAACACAGCAGTAAAAACTATGGATAATGCATGCATAGGCTAATGAAATAGTGCATTGATTAATCATCTCCATGAAATTAAATTGTAGAGGAGTTTTTAATGTAATTATTGTTCTAACAGTTCAAACAGAAAGAAAAGCATTTGTCTTTTACTTAAAGAGAGAGGATAAGAATCCTATTGTATAGAACAAAGTTTTATTGGGCGCACAGTATGCATCATAGATTCATGAATTAATATATTTCACAAAACATCGTTCTAGCAAGCAATATCCAATTCGTGAGTTCTATTTGTTCCATTGACAGAAGCGATCATAAACTAAAACTTATACAGAATTAGATCAGTTTCAAGCGGCTCATCGTGCAACATCCAAGCTAGGATATTAACAAATAATTGATTTTTTTTGTCTCCATGATGCAGAGATCAAATGAGGATTAAAAAAAACTAATGCAAATTCTGATTATCACATACCAAAAGTGTTGAATCTTGAGCCCTAATTAGGGTTTTAGTGATTAATGACATTCATAAGAGTTGCGACTAATCTTTGTGTGAGACTCAGGTTAATCAGAGGAGAAAGCATCAAGAGAGAGCAAAGCAAGGTTATCAAGACTCCATGAAGCAAAAACGACGAAAATCTCGACAAGAGTACAAATATCTAAACCTAGCGCTTTTATGTTTTGAAAATTTCTAGGTTAGATGGTCGTATTATTAAGAGGGGTCTAAGCACAAGTCTGTTGATCAACCTTGAAGTCTTTTGAAATACATTTGCATATGTATTTATCCTAAAATCGAAATTGAGTAAAAATTCAACATTTCTGTTTTCGTTTTGTACTAGTCTGACAGTGTCTGAAGTGACCGGACAATGTCCGGCCAATACAAATAACTTCTGAATGTTGCAAAACGTTAAACAAAGACAAATACACTTGTCCGGTGCATCTGTCCGATATAGGCCGGACACTGTCCGAAGTGACCGGACAATATCCGGTCAATACAAATTTTCACGGCAAGTTAAGTTGAGACAAATGTATTTGTCCGGAGGCATTTGTCTGAAATGCACCGGACATTGTCTGAAGTGACCGGACAATGTCCGGCCAATACATTCTCTAAGAAGTTGAAAACACATGTGTTAACAAAGATATATGTATTTGTCCGGACAAATCACATATGTCCGGCCTATACATTTGATGGATTGTTTTAATTCAAGTGTCAACAGAGACATATGCATTTGTCCGGACATTTTGTCCGGACAAATCGATTTGTCCGATGTGTACATGTACTGTTAAACAGGAGTGTTAACAGAGACAAATGCATCTGTCCGGACGTTTTGTCCGGACAAATCCATTTGTCCGGCCTTCACAAATTTGCTCAAACGGCTACTGACACTTGAAATACACGTGAGCAACAGTCAAGTTTTTTTGTACTGACCGGACAATGTCCGAAGTGACCGGACAATATCCGGCCAGTATAACTTTCGCCCAATTTTCTTGAAAACGACCGTTTTGCTGAGAATATATATACCCCACTGTTTGTATATGTTATATACACACGAATTTCAGCTCTCAACACTTGTGTAGCAACTTGCAAAGTCTCTCACACTCATACTCTTGCATTTCAAGTCAAAACTCTAGCAAACTATTGAGTGCTAGTTGAGAGGAGTTGAATTCAAGCCAATTGCATTTGCATATTTGTTCTTCAAGCTTTAAGGTTGATCAAGCAAGGTACTAGGCTTGTTACTCTTGGTGATTGCCGTCACCTAGACGACCCGGGAGATCCGGCGATTTCTCCATCGACGGTGTGTGTCGGAGAGGCCCGACGATTGATTGTAAAGGCTCGGAATTCGCCTATCCGGAGAGGAGAAGGGCTGCTCCTAGTGAAATTGAAGCATAAACTCTAGCGAAGAGCGTTTCAACGAGGATTAGTGGAAATCGGCAAATTTCCGAGACCTCGGGAAAAATTCGATCTCTTTGGTTATTTCTATTACTTGCTTTATATTTCTAGAGATTGAATTGTTGTTCTTAATCCTTTAGAAATTGCAAAACTTGTCTTGAATTGTCATTCATATCTTTTGAGCATTGTTATTGCAATTTAGGTTGTTAAGCACTAGATTAAAAGTAAAAATTTGAAAACCGCCTATTCACCCCCCTCTAGTCGGCATCCTTCGATCAACAAAAAGCACATATTGTATAAATAGCTTTTTAGCCCATACAATTGGAACACGCAGATAAATGGTTGAACCAATCAGTAGAGTTATGGTTAGGGGTGAAAACAGAGATGGGTCGGGTCGGGTTCAACCCGGATCTAGTTACGGATAACAAAATTCGGATCCGACCCTGGTTAGGATGCGGATGCGAATCTGTTTTTTTTTTAACATCCGGGTTCGGATTCAAGTTTGGGTTTAACTTAAATAACCCGGATATGGATGCAGATATGGATTAAACCAGGATACGTATGTATGTGTACTTAAATAGTCCGGATACGAGTTAAACCCAAACCCAACCCTACATCCACCTGAGTACCGGCAACCTCCTCAACCCTCACCCAACCCTATATTCGCCGCCTCATCGCCTCCGCCCCTCCGCCGGCACGCCGCCTTAGCCCCTGCGCTGCCTCCTCCCCTCCGCCCCACCACCGCAGCACCCTCTTCGCCGTCGTCTCCTGACCTCCATGGCTCCGACCTCCGCGGCTCTGCCGCCACAGCCGCCTCCACCCCTCACCGCCCCTTCTCTCCTCCGCTATCGCAACTACCTCCATGTAAGATCAATGATGCCGACTAGAGGGGGGTGAATAGGAGGTTTTAAAATTTTTTTCAAATGAAACAACTTTTGCAAAGAAAAGAATCAAAACAATTGAATTATATATTGGACAATTAAAAGGAAAGAGAAAGAGAAGACAAACACAAAGATTTATCCCGAGGTCTCAGAGACTCGCCCGGTCTCTCCTACTCTTTGTTAAAGCACTCAATTGAATGAGTCTTACTTTAATATCCACGAAGGATATTACTCACTATTGGTTACTCCTTGTCCACTCCGGAAAAGCAAGCATCGATGTCTTTTACAATCACACCGAGCCTCTCTGACAACTTCTGAAATGGAGAGATCAACAACAACGCCACCAAACCGTCTAGGTGAGGGCGTTCACCAAGAGTAATAGATTGCAAGGTCTTCTCTTGACCTCCAACAAATACCGAGAAACTCTAAGTATGCAAATGATGTTAATAAAACACTCGGTGAATTACAAAACTCAAGACTTGATCAAAAGATCAAGATTTTAACTCTAAAAACATATGCTCAAATGTGTATAAGAGAATGAGACTGCTTGGTGTAAGAAACAATAGTTTAAAGCCTCTATTTATAGCCCAAAAGAATAAAAGAGCCGTTGTGCTTGAGCTGGAAATTGACAGTACATGCTGACAATCAGCATAGACCACGAGCAGTAACAAGCAAATCTCGGAGAAAACTCAGTTAGCTGTTGTGGTCGAAAATGGAAATAAAACAGCACACATTGACAGTCAGCATCTACCTCAACGGCTTGACAAAAATCACGAATAAAACTTAGCTAGCCGTTTGTGGTCGTATATGGAAAGAAATCACTCATGCTGACAGTCAGTATCGACCACAAAAACGTCCAGTTAAACAAACGCAGAAACAAAGAAAATGTGGTCGAAACTCATGCTGACAATCAGCAACACATGCTGACAGTTAGCGTAAGTAAAAAAATTTCAGCTCAAAAAACACGCTCTCGACAAATGGCAGTAAAAGAAACTGACATTCAGGCTGACTGTCAGCATGAATAAAAATAGTCATAACTTTTGATCCAGAGATCCGATTTAAGAGTTTTATAGCTTGTTTCAAATATAATTTAAAGGGCTATAATTTTGTCATCATGAGTAAGACCTAAATTCGGCCTAGATAAATCTGTAAACATCAAAAGAGTTCCTGTCGCCAGAAAATCATAAAATCAAAACCCTTTAAAAACACAAAAACCAACCGAGATGAATGAATGCAATGACCTAAGAGTTTCTTGGTTTATACTGAAAATATAGAGAGAACTTGCAATCCCTCTTAATAGTATGATTTTAAACTAAAAACAAATTTCTATAAACCGATCAAACTCTAAACACCGAGATCGGTAAAAATAAAAACTTATTTTACCTTAGGTCCTTTGCATCTTCAATCTTGTGACTTCTTTTTTAATGACCTTGCACTTGCAACCTTAACTCACAACCTTGAACTGTGACCACAACCAACATTGCGACCTTGTGCTTTCGACCTCGTGCTTGTGACTTGCAAATCCTTTAGATAGCTTAGGTCTCTGCATACAGATAGCTCAAAAACATGATTAGATCAAAAACACTTAATGTCATCAATAATCATAATCAACAATAATAGGGGCCAAGATGCAACACTCCACTCCTTCGCCCCTTTCACCGCCGTTGCCGCCTTCGCCTCGCTGGATTTGAGGCGATACATTGCCAGGAGGTGAGATCTCACCGGATCTCAAGTTGTGCGTTGAGAGGCAATGGTGCTAGATCTGAAACCATGCGTTGGGGAGGAGATTGCCTCGGATCTAAACTTCACACCTCCCATGGCCTCCTCCTCCGCCGTCTCTCGTGCCCACCGCCTCCTCTGTATTGATCCTCTTTATGTTGTGGATTCTAAAATTTGTATTTCATATGCCTTTGAATTCAGTTCATGTTTAGAGGTGGTATTCTATGGAGATTGTGATATAAGTTGGATTGTATGCACCTCTGATTTTATTTCTTTCATTTGCTTGTATGAAGTGAGGTACCGAAGATCAATTTCAGTCAGTCTCTGATCCTGCACATCTTTAGTGCAATTCCTGTGGGTTTGTGATTCTCCACTATGATGCACTTTGATGTTTGAAATCTAAATGCTTAACTTTGAGTTCTGTTCTCTTTGCCTCTGAATTGGTTTTTGTTGGTTGATGTATGTGGAGTATTGTCTATAATGCATATGAAAAAACTTAAACTTGTGCATTCAGATTGGAACTTTAAGCTCAATTCTAGCTTGTGATGTTTTGGAAGCTGAACTGAGCCGTGCTGTTGCAGGAAGCGTTGGAAGGGGATGTGTTGTTGGCTGTTGCTATTCTGACTTGTGCATTCTTGTTTGTTTTTATATCATAATTATATTTATTTTGCAAATATCCGTGTCCGTATCCGCTCCAAATCCGTTTAATATCCATGTCCATATCCGCAAAATATCCACTCTGTATACCTATCCGTTTCTTTCATATCCGTATCCGTATTCGCATCCGCATATTATCGCATCTGTATACGTATTCGGAAGAAAGATGTGGATGTTGATATGGATTTAAGTACTATATGATTCGAATTCGACCCGTTTCCACCCCTAGTTATGGTTTACCTTTTACTATCTCAAAAATTCGGGAAATTTGTAAGACATGATGTACAAAATAGAACGTAATTCGATTCGGATTTAACCAGATAATTCGGATACTGAATCCGAAAAAATCAGATTTAGATATTTTTTTTCAGATAATTCGGATTTAGATAGATAACCTATTATTTTTCCGGATTCCGATTTGGTATGTTATTTTGGTTTGGGATTTGAATTCGGATAATATCGGCATCCGAATACCATTAATAATTATTTTATATTTTTATTTGCATTACCAATTACCTTTTTCTTCACGGCTTCTCCTTTTTGGCCCTTCTCCCGTCCCGTCCCCCTCTCCCGGTCTCCGGCGCCGTTCCCCCTTCCGCCACAGCAGCCGCCGTCGTTCCCCCTTCCGCCGCAGAAGCCGCCGCCGTTCCCCCTGTTCCGCCGTTTCCACCTCCCCCATTCCTCCCATTCCTCCGCTGCCACCTCCCGTTCCGTCGCGGCCTCCCCAGATCCGCCGCCGCCTCCTGTTCCTCCGCCTTCCCCGTCCCCCATCCTGCCTCTCCGCCTCCCCCATTCCGCCGCCGCCTCCGCTTATACCCATTCTGCCTCCCCGCCTCCCCAAGACCCCAAGTGAGGTATTCGAGCGGCTCGTCACCGACGACAACGAGTAGGCGGTGTCCAACCTTGACTTCCGTGCGCAGCTTGAGGCCCACATCTCGCGGCTTCCTCCGACTCTCAGGTAATTGGCTCTTGAAGCGGTAAATTGAATCTAGATTCATCCTTTGAATGATTGGATCTATGCTAGTAAGTAGAAATACACTGGTATAGTGATATGCAAATCATTTTTCTGCACATTGGATTGCGAAGGGATTACATATCAAGAAGCACGCATGCTGCATAGCTTCTTAGCTTCTTGCAATGCCAATATGCATGTCCAGAAAGATTTCAGATTCTATGCATGAGAGCTGCATAGTATCAATATGAACTTTGAGCAGTCGCGTGGTTAAAACTTAACACTAACAAGCCGCATCGGCCCACGGACCACGCGCAAACAACGGATGCGTCCACCACATGCCTCCCGCCCATGGCTTCTTCAAGCTTCGAGGCGTGGTGCAAGAAATACCATTCGGTATCCCCTATGCACTAATCACCTGAATACTTTGTTCAGGACTTCAGATCACGAGAACTACGAGACCAGTATAGGGTAACAAACTAAACATTGCCTAGTAGCCTACCCGCAGCATAGCAAAATGGACAGAACACGCACTGGCAGACTGGAAACATCATTTCTTGTGCAGTTTGTATCACGCATTGCAAGTAGGCCTCCTGTGATGCCACCTATGTGTGAGATAGAACAAATTCTTATGCACAGTAACGCTCCTGGTACTGGAGTTTGAAAAAAAAAACGGATGCTTTCATATCCTGACAGCTGGACAGCAGCAAAACACGATGGCGCACTTGCAAGGTTTATGATACCAAATGTACAAGACCCAGAAAAAACTAAACTTCATCTTAGAATTAAATTTGCATCTAACAATATTGTTAGCCTTCAATACAGGCATCACTAAACTGGAATAGAAACAGGAAGTCCAATATCAGACATTGTATTCACCAAATCAAGGCAATCATTTTCCTATGGTTAAAAGCCTGATGAGATCCTATACAAAATCTAATAGCAAGTCACTACAAATTCCTTTGCAGCATAGAAGAATGATGTTTGCAACGAATTGTTAGATGATTAGCAAGTAAGCAAACTAAAAAAAAGGAAGAATTAGAATATGCCTTGTCAAGCTGATAAATTATCTGGGAGAGAGCACTGCAGTAGCTTTTATCTTTTTATTTCGGATTTATTTTTCAGCTGAATTTGTCTTTCTTTTGTTTCTCCTTGTGTACATTGAATTCGGATTTGACTAGTGTTATGTTTAACTATTATGTCTTGCAGAAACTGGCAATAATAATTTTTGGTTTTGCTTTGATCTAACTAGTGTCGATTAATTAGTGTTGTATTTGTATTGAGTAGTGAAATGGGTTCTAGAAGAGAACAATTTATGAGATTTGAAGGTCACCGATGAAGGTCTCTAGTGTGGCACTTCATGGTACATTTTTGTTGTGAGAATTTTCTCATTGCAAAATAATATGGAATTTTGGTCTCAGACCCTAGAGAGCCACCCTGCATCCGTTATTACCTTAGTATTGTCAATTGAGTAAATTGCATCCAAAGTCTTCAAACTTGTTCTAGTAGGGTTTCATCATAGTCTGATATGTTTTTTTTTTGTTATTTAACCAACAAATAAAACTAAATAACACAATCGAACCAATTATGAGAGCTATTGGATTAAAATTGTAAGTCTAAGAATATAAGTAAGCTAGCCAACTGGACAAGTTTAAGAATACAAGTACTCTTTTTGATTTCTCATACTTTTGTCTGGCACCGATGAGACTTGAAAGTCGCAATTTCTGATCAAAATAACACATCCCTAGAGTAAAATTCCAACACGTCCGCACAGAGACAACCACAACATGGTTTGGTCGATTGGATCTATTCGTGATCAAGCTAGTACAGTTTTACCTTTTTCTCCTACCGCACACAAGCCGGCTAACCCACCATACTCCCACTTTGTCCCCTTGCTGTCTCACTGTCTCAGAACTGTGCCAACGACCTAGTGCCACCTGCGGCTCCAGTTAACTCACCACACCACCGTTCACCGGCGGGAACATGATTGTCTGCGTCGCTGTCGTCGGCCACCAAGTGAGAAATCCCAACACCTGCTCGCACCATCTAATCCTACGGATATGAACACCAAATGTAACCCCCTTTTGTTTCCAGAACAATCCTCTATACCTGCAAAGCTTTACGGAGGCGGATGATGCCCTCAAGCTGCACCACATTGTCCACTGCTCTCTCGACGTCATCGACGAGCGAGGTAACAACCCCCACCTCCAATCTCATGATCTAGGATCTATATTGGGATCTATTCGATGGCTTGAATTGGACTCAAAGTTACTCAACTTATGCTTAGGATCTCGTAGTTCGGTTTGTACCAGTGGATCCAGCTTGTTCAGTTCTTGGTGTTCTATGGTTGGTTAGTTCCAAAACTACATTCTGCATGAATTTTGTTTTCATATTTGGAGGATTTAGGAATAAAAGTTGAGGAAGGCGTTATAGGACCTATGGGCAAAATGTATTGAAATCTAGTTTTCTAATTGTCTGGTGGGTAGCTCAAGAGTAGATGATCTAGAGAAGATAATCCACATTGAGCAACTTCAAATCCTATTGTGGCATCATCTGCTGACAAATAGTGGGATCACGCTATGTATTGTTGTTTGCTCAGTCCTCTTGCTGTGCAAGGCTTTGTATATGCATACAGTGGTTTCAGATGAGTATGCATAATGAAAAGTGGGATGGATGCCTCCATCTCATCAAGTGTACTTTAGCTTATATGGTTCTTTGATTGAGTTTTGTGCAATCATCAATATTTGTTGGAAATGTGTAGATATCAGGGAATAACACCATCTTGTATTAACCGTGCTACTCCTAGTCTTCGATACCATTTGCAACGTTTTATGCCTCTAGTATCTGTTTTCTTACTTTTCTTTGCATTCATTCTGTTGACAGTGAACAATCCTAAAAGAAGTGCACCTACTTTGAACGAGACATTTTTGGGGCTTCTATATCCAACTGAGAACTACAAAGTGTAACTCTCTTCCAGCCTTTAGTGCTTTACTATTTTACTGTACTGCCTCTACTAGTTATTAAAGGTTTGAAGTCAACCTATTCTCCCTGAATAAAGTACAAGTCTTGTGTTGCAAATTCCATTTCTCTTCTTTATAAAAGTGTGAAGACTGGTCTTTCAAATCGCAGAAAGAAGGTATTATATCTAGCTGTATGATTTGGTTTGCTACTGTAGAAAAGGATTCGAATTGGTGCTGACTGAGTGGTTGTTGATCTTTCTAATATCTTGCACTCATTGTGAACTTATTAATGCTGGTGGAAAGAAGTTACTGTAGTGCAGAGTGAAGAAGTTTTGATGTTTTAATGAAAAATTGATAGCAAATTGATAAGTTATGACCATTTGTTATGTGCAGGTATGGCTATTTGACGAACACAAAGGTCAAATTTATCATGGTCACAACTGACCTTGATGTCAAAGATGCTGATGCCCGAAACGCAAGTGTTCTTAAACCATCTCGTTGTGTATTTTTCGAAGTAACTCATCAAATAAGTACCCATGAGGCCATAACTATGTGCAAGATAGATATCTCTTATTTCATTGAGTTGACAAAAAAAAAAAAAAAAAAAGCATGTACCAAGATATTTGCATTGGGCTATAGCAGTTCTGTTTCTTGAATGCTATGAACAGGTTGCTATTTATACTGAATTCACACTATTCAATGTGGAAAGTGTTAATTTTTTCATCCTGGTGTTTGAATAAGTCATTATTCACATAAGTCAGCTCACATTCATTTCCATTCATCAGTTTTTCAGGAAGTTTCATGCCGCATATGTAGACGCTGTTTCGAATCCCTTCCATATTCCGGGAAAGAAGATTGTCTCGAGAAGCTTTGGTGCAAGGGTCAGCACCATTGTGAAATCTTCATGAAGACATGTATTGTTTTTTAGGTTAACTGGGAAGGCATTTGCAAGGAGACAAATGAAGCCGATAGCAAAGTATTCTAAAGAGCTAAATGTTGCAAGTATAAAGTGGATGCTTTTATTTTTTGCCTGAAGCTGTGCTATTTTGTGGATGTTTATGTGGTAATTGTGGATGTTGTAAGTGGCATATACTTGCTTATTTGTTTGTATGATTGTAATTTGTGCAAGTGTCATATAGATGTTTTTATTTATTTTGGATTTTCTGATTTTTTGTATTTTTTTTTTAAAAAAATTGGATGATTTTTTTTTTCTTATTGAGAGGAGTCAGCTTTCTGAATTTCTTATAAGTTTTTAAGCTCTCTAATTTTTTGGATTAAAGTATCTGATATTTTAAATTTTCTTGCATCTTTTATTTTTTTGGAATTTTCTAAAATTTCTTGATTTTTTTAAATGGTTGGGCTTTTTTCATGTCACTCAAATAAATAGTGGGAATTTTTGTCACAAAAAAAATTTTCGCATTAGGATTTTTTGTCAGAAGATTATTCAAATCCTCACCGTGATTTATTTAGTCATGTAAATATTTTCTCTAAGTTGTCAAATAAGACTATTTTCTTGAATAAAATAATAACCCATATGATAGCTGTTAAACGTGGGCCCCCAAATTATCCCAAACACCCGAAATCCACGGTGGATTGACCCTGAACTCTTCTTCCAAAGTTCCAATGGGAGGCGTGGCTGGCATGCTGCACTTTACGGGTTGATGCTTGATGCAATCTTTTGTTCAGGGATTTTTTTTTATTAAATAATCCATTTTAAATAATAATTGCAGTCTAGCACACTCTTTATATTATTTTTATAAAAACAAACCATCACATTAGTTAGTTCCGGTCTAGAATTGTGCCGTCTAATTCAATAGTGTTATATTGTATATAAATTTCTCAAATCTTCTAGAATCAAATATCTTTTGATCTATAATTTCTATTGACAATCTGTCTGAACTAGTAAAGTTGTGAGATCAGAACGATTAAATATATACAAATATATATAGAAAGAAAGACTACTTTATACCTAGGTATAAACAGTCAAATTTGTACTCATGCTAGAAATCATTGGATGAAGATGGCAGTCGTTGGATCATGAGGATGAATTAGACAACAGTTTGTCCAAGTTAAATAGCGGAGTTAATTGATAGAATCGTCACCACGCCCTGTACTTCCATGACTGAGCGGTTTTTTAATTTTTTTAAATGTTTGGCGTTAGTTGCTAGGTTTGGTCTGTTCGGCTTCCCACATCGCACTACACTCCATCGTGGTACTTCTTTCCATTAGGTTTTAGTATCTGGATTTGAGGAGATTTTTGACTTGGGGTGAGATTTCAGTATTGCGCCGTCCATACTTAACCAAATTTAGCATTCACCATAGATCAAGGTGCGGATCTTGTTCATATAGTTGGGACCAAGATGATTTACAATTTGGGGATAAATTTTGGTGAATACGTTGCGTTTTTTTATGTTGGGTTGGGTGGATTTGGGTTGATGAGTGGTGCGGACCCTATTCAATTCAGTTGAGAATTTTTGATTGATTATGTTTTTATTTTGGTTGTTAAATCTTATCATGCATGAAGCAAAATATTGATTTTTAAATATGTTTTTGTGATTTTTATTTTAAAATTCTTCAAGATGGATAGCAATGTGATTTGTTTAGGGTAGTAATTAGTATGAAATATTATCTTTTTGATGTAAATTTGGAATCTTGATAATCAATTTGAAACATTATATTTAATTTGTAGGTTGTTATATTCTTTTAAGTTAGCAATGTTACTTTTTATGATAGATGTGATATACAAATTAACAAATATATAGCACATGGTGAGGAACAGTGTCGCAAGTAAGTTTATATGTTTTTTTATATTATATTATGTGGAAACTTTTTGTGGTTAAGATCAGTATAGGAACTGAGTTTTTTGTCATATGATATTTATATTTCAATATTTACAAATTAATTTGTTATTTGTAGCAAGTTGGAGTTGAATTCATAGCATAATTATATAGATTATATATGTCATTTGGTATGGGCTAAGTGAGTGTAGCAAGTATTTATTTGTATATGTACGCCATATGTTATGTTTATCATGTCAGTAAGATAAGTTATTTTTTTGTTTATATAGTATTATTGGGATAATATGAAAATTCCATACTACATAGGTTTATCAAAAATATATGCGCAGCATAGTAGGTTGTGTTTGAAGGGAAAGTTACCACAATCATTCAAAAAGGTGGTATTCGAATGCAGCCAATGAGAATTTGAGATTGCTATTTCGAGCACACAGGATGTTGGGACTAGTAATCAAGGCATTCAAAATTCTCTGGGTAAGGATGCAATAAAAGTATGTTTGTGTTTTCATTGTTAGTTATTATTGCAACAGAAGCTAGAATAAGATTGTAGCAAGAATTTGTCAGGTTGGTGCGTTTGTTTAAGATGTTTGAATTTAATTTTTATAGGTTGTGCCATCTCGGTCGCAGGATTCAAGAGTAAAGAGGGTGAGTTGCAATTTTTTTTGTTTTTGTTTTCTGCTGTTGTTTGTGTTATCAAGAATTATTCAATAACACTGTTTATATTCAAACTATGAAAATGTTATGTTGTTGTTAGAGGTAAACATTCAGATCCATCTGTTAAAGTTAGAGGTGATTACGGTAATGATAGCAGCAACTCTGATGACACAAGCGATGAAGTGGTTAATTAAATTTCTTTATATTTTTTTCATACATGGTAAAGTATTTGTTATATTTTTGAAGATAAGTAAGTATGTTGTAATTTTGCACATGTTAATATTTCAATATATTGGGAAGATGTGGAAGCAAATGTAAGTGATGATGATAGCAAAGAGTATGCGAAGGAGGAAACAAAGGATGATATCAGGGCAGAGAGTAAGAATGCTAGAAAGGGGGCTGGTAGAGCATCTCATAGGACTCTTAAGAGGGAGAAGCTCTCTGCTCATATGAGATGTAACCCAAAATTTGTTGTGAATATGGTGGTGAAGATGAATGAAGAACAAAAAAGTATTGTTAAGAGTATATGCTTCAAGTCTCTTCTTAACATTAAGATGAGTAAGATTGAGAAGTGTGAGATGATGGAGTGGCTATATGATAAAATATATCCGAATATGATGGAGATTGTCCTTGGGCATGACAAGAAGCTGGTTATAGACTCCGACGCTGTGAAAAGAGTAATGGGTTTGCCTAGATGTGTTCTCGATGTACCATTGTTGAAGATTAAAGATGATGATGATGAAAACAAATTTCGTGTAGATCTTGGTATACAGGATTGGAAGTTTTATGGTACAATCACATATGATCATTTAATCCAAGAGGTGAATAAGAGAAAGACGAACAGGGTATTCAAGACATGTTTCTTGGTTGCTATTTTTGAAAAATTATTGTTTTGTACGACATATGCTTATGTGAACATGGAACGCATTCATCTTGTCCGAAGGGTTGTCGAAACTGCTTTCAATATGGACTGGTGCAAGGTAGTCATATATATAGTTCTTATATAAGATTGCCATACACAAATTATAGTGTAAGTCTTTATCCTATACTACTCGTAAATTAAAAAAAAATTGTCAAAAACTATTCGTGTAATTGCAGGGAATTCTTGGTTACTTTGAATTAAATGTTCGCAGTTGCTTCTGAGTTTCTTGATTCATCGTTGAGAAGATTCTTTGATAATTTTATTCTTTATATGAGTATAACAATTTAGCGCCAATCAATCGACATGATTTACACAGAAAGAACACAAATGGAAAGGGAAAATTTTGTATATGTCAAACATTTAACACTTTTGTATATAATATTCTAAATTATACTTTTAATTTTTGCACATCGTTGTTGACCGTTTACCACACTATATTTTAATATAACGACAAATTTTAGAAGTTTAGACTTCTAGTAATTTGGCATAAGTACGTACATATGTGCTTCTGCACTGAACAGAGCACGACAAATTGCAATAGCTGAGATGTTAACGTTACCAAAAGAACCAAAACGGTAGAAACATACATGTGATTTGAATTGTACAACAAATAATACAATCCAAAATCCATTCGACAAGGGTGGTGCATGCTATTTGTTCCCATTAGTTATTTGGATTGGTATGCGTTGAAGCGGCGCATAACCGTCCAAAATCTTAAAACTTATCTAAAAAATTCTCAATAATAATTTTAAAACAAAGTGGCAGCTACAAAATTTTCCCAATGGAAAATTGAGAAGCCGTACACTTCCTTTCATTGATAAAGGTTACTTTGTCACAGCGTTTAGCCTTATATTCACTGTTTCCTTCAAAAACATACAATACTTATTTGAGTATCTTTGGACTTTTGTCGGATTAAGTCAAGCACTCAAACCCAATCAAACCCCAACAGATTTAGTGTGCTAGACCGAGCAAACTAAATCTTACTCAGATTTATTATCTTTTATTTTATTTTGTGCTATGACATCTCCAAAGGAGAATTCATAACTACGGTGTTGTTGGTGGTGTTGTTGGTGGAATACAATAGTAGGGATATCTACAGCGTGGTGTATAAGGATGGCCACGAGGAACAGAGGGCACACTCCTGGGATCCAGTGGATTACCCCTTCCTGCGATAATAAAAAATAAGTTAACTAAATAATACTGTTGCATTTGATCTAAAATATTCGTAATTTTTAATAAGTTAACAATAACCCAAAACAATAATAACATATTTGCCCATAGCCTATGACCCACCCATACTCACTGTAATCACAGAATTAGTTACTATAGAGTTCGTGTTATTGAATTTTTTTTAAATTTTGACTAAAAATATATTTATAAATATTTACATTGGTTATATAAAAATGACTTGTGAGAATTCATCATTAGAAATATTGTCATAACATCAAATTTTATAATTTTTACTAACAACAAAACACTATTTGAAAACGGTGAAAATTAAAACTTCAAGTTTTGTGACCGGATGAAGCATATGTATAACCACCAATATTTCATGAAAAAGTTATTGTGTTTTATATGGATGCAAAAGACATGGGTAAGAACACAAGAGAAGAGTTTGCATAAATGTACCTCCTTCTACAGAGACAGCGTGCATGGCACAAATGACCACTAGGATCATTATGCAAAGGGAGAGAAGAGAAGAGAAGTGCTTCCTCATTTCTTCTTCTCTTCCGCTTCACTTTGGTTTAGTTATAATTCCGGCTTCTCTCGCCATTGGGATTTTATAGGTCCATCACCGTAGACTTCCGTCAACGGTGAAGTCAAGCGTTTTGTCACTTCTCTGGCCACCTGTCAAATTTAGTTGTTTCTCGTAATTTTTTCCATGCCACGTTTGTTTTTTCTTCTGATTGGTCAATCCTGGAGGCTTCATATCAACATCAGTAAAAATCCATTGCATTTACCACAATAATGGAGGGATCAGGGATAATGTTTTCATCTCATAGGCAGATACAGCATCCTGGTATAGTATAAACAGCATCATGATCGATACACAGTACTAGTAAGTGAACCAAGTCACTTCATCAATCTACAAACTGGATTGGCAAGTCACCAATGTTTACTTTAATGTCCTGCTGTAGTATCCAGGACCTCGAGATATTTGTTTTGTCTATAGCATCTTAATGGTGAATTGGTGATGGATGTATCTATCTAAAAACAAAATCTAATAGTTGATACAACAACAACACAAGGAGTTGACAACTACAAAAAAGGTGTTGGGATCAAGGATCATCACAATCTTGTATCTATGAACTTGCTTCGTCTTCGGTGCCAACCCAATACTCTTTAACAGAAATCAAAATCTTTTCAGGCACATGAGGGCCATCTTCATGATCGAGGAACTTGGTCTTCCACCGCATCCCCATCACCGTTCTTCTCACCTTGCTAAGAACCTCAACATTATCGCGCAGTATGACTGTGCCCTCAGGCCGTAAAATCCGGTCCATCTCCAAAAGGATGTCTTCCATGTCACATCTAACCAAGTTTGATGATCATGTTATTAGAGGACATGATTTGCCTTTGCATTACCTAGAGTGGAGAAAGAACAGAAATCACCTACTTATTCTGATATAAGCTGAAGATGCCACTGGCATGTATCAGGTCATATGTCCTAGGGTATGTGGAAAAGGCTTCACACCTGCCAATGATGCAACATCACAATAACAGGAACAGTTTCAACACATCAACATATCATTTGACAACGGACAGTAGAATATAAGACTCACCAATCGTGGTATATGCCAATAAGACCACGCTCGTAGATGACACCCAGACCGTTCCTCTCAGATATTGTGGGGACAACATTCATTACCCAAGACCTTGGAGAATCAAGCATTGCAGCAAAACTTCCAAGACCTGCATTCATGTCCATAATGTTCCTATATCGTGATGAGCCAATCAACTTGTTCATCCTCTTGTAAGTGTTCACGTGCTTCTTCCACAACTTATTATCCTCCGCATAGACTTCTTCTGTAACTCCCGGGACATGACCTTGTAGAATTCTGGGAGGAACGGCAAATAGTCTCTCTGGAAACTTCTTTAGCTGCGCCCCCACTTTGGTAGGTGTTATACAAGCTTCTATTCTCTTATACCTATAATAAACCATACAGAAAACCCAATTAAAAATTAATATAGAAAAACAACAGCGAAATTTTAACATTTCGTCAAAGCTAGAAAGCCATGGCCAGAAAAAGAACTTTCGTGTCTCCACTGTGAAGAAAATTCCTGCACATATCAGTAGTAATTGTTGTAATCAACAGTCCCCGCTCATCTCAACTTACCCTTTACAAGGGTGATTGATCCTCTCCCCTATAATGACTTAATGATTAAAATGTCAAATTTTGGCTCTTTATTATGGATTTTTTGCTAATTTATGTATGGTTATGGTTTAGTTGAGTTGACATGACACGCCAGAAGTCTAGAAAATGCATACAAAGCTACTATCAGATGATTTAGAGCCCACATATACATAGAAAAACAAACCAGACATCATCTGCATCTTGAATTTTGCACATCTTGCTAGCATGACCATTCTTATTATGGCATGCATTTGCATTTGTCTTTTTCTGCCAAATAGCAGCATCCCCTTTTTCATAGATTTTGTCCCAACAAAGCATTTCAGCAAAGTTTTCGATCCTAATTTGTTCTTCCTCTAATTCTTGTTTGGATCGTTTCCATGCTTGGTAATTTGTCTTCCAGCTGATGGGAGGGCCAGACAATATCCAATAGCCGCCAGGCCTCAGAACCCTATCTATTTCCATCATGTATATCCCATCTGCAGGAAGCAAACTATTATAGCTCATGAAATACAAGCAGTACGTACAGTATTGCAAAATCAATTAACACAAGCATTCACTTTTTTGTTCATATTTGACACACTACTCACTGTTTGACTTCCAAGGGATTAAGCAGCGTGAACAATGGGCCATATCAAAACATCCAGATGGATATGGAAGCTTTATAGTTCCAAGAACTCCAATCACCGCAGGAACACCTCGCTCCAAAGCAAACTGAACCGGAGCTTCATGTGAATTTCGAGGTGCAAATGACATGGTTAATATATTTCTGTCCATTAGGTAAGCACCCCAGCTTGCAACCTATATTAGTGGTTGAAAATGTTAGTCCAACTACAATAATTTATGGATCTAAGAAAACCGTAACATAACATAAATGAGAAAATACCCTAGTCATATATGTGGCATTGCAGATAAGTTGGACTCAGAAGAAGCTAATATCTGATAATTTATTGCTATGCTACAACATAAACTAAGAAAAGTTGCAAGTATACTTTTTTCTTCCTTCCCAAAAGAAAAAGATATCATGAGTCACTCATAACTTAAGTTCTACCACATTTTCAAGAGGACGTGATATGAAGCTCTAGTTGGTGGGCATACCCCGCATCCAGTGTCAATTGCAGTCCTAATAGTACCATCAGCAAGTGGAATGACAGATGCGAGTTCATCAATATAAGCATTTGCTCCCTTGGGAAACATTGTCCCTCCTCCTGGAAATTTAAAGACATCTCCCTGAAATTGGACCCAGTTCTGAACAGCTTTCTGGACTGTCAAATTCTTATGTGGAGCATTCGCATATGGAACGTAGTCACGGCTCTTAGGCCACGGGAAAGGAGTGACATAGCCTTTTGGTGCAGGGATTAGACAGCGCAGTTTCTCATTCTCTGCAGGACAGTGCCTCTCTTGGTAGGTCCTATTTTCTCGAGGAAAGTTCATTGCTCGGTTTTGATCTCGACAAGGAGTATGGTCACTGTATCGAATATGGCATGGCTCAAACAATTTAACCCTCATGACCAATGGATTGACACCACCTATACTATGATGCGTCTCAAAGTGCAAATTTGGCAAGATTGTACAGTCAGTTTCTTTTGTTACCCTCAATGCTATACTATCTCCCCTTCCTGTGCCACCTTTCTGCCAAGCACCTAGTACATAAAAGAAGCCGCATAGACCCATCACAATGACCACTGACATCAAGCTCCGTGTTCTACGCTCACCTGGATTCATTCTCGTGCCCCTCATGAACCTGAAATTATAGCAAGCATGTTGTAAGGACTTACTGAAAAAAGAACTGGGCCATTGCAGTCATGTCACCTTATGAATAAGAAAACCACATCATATTAATGAGAAATCAAAAACACAAATGGCAGATCAATCAAATCAAGCCAAATAATACAAGTCATTGCCTGGAGCAGTCAATTAGTAAGGACTTGAATGGACTGCTGAGTAAGAGGATGTAAACATAAACATAAACATAAATTGGAACATGAACGGCCTTTCATTTAATGCTTGTATCTATATATGAAATTCAGGATCCAATAACAAAAAATGTAGAGTTAAATTGAGGGGACAAAGTTGATTCCTTTGACTTTGAATGACTTGAATGGGTATAACTCCAGTTGATTTTTGGGTAGTGAGTAGTTACTTCAAGTCCACATAATCCTTCTGTTTGTTGGTGTGAGATGTGCCTAGACGAAACTAGACTGGTTTTACTGGAGTTTGCATGTACTTTAGTTCCAACAAAGAGACTTTCTAAGGTCATCTATCCAAGCCCTGATATTAGCACTATTTCTTTGAGTATCAAGTTTGGTATTTTGTCACATGCATTCATGTCAAGCTCATATTTATGCTTAAGAATTTATATGCCAATTTCAGAGAGTAGATAAGTTCTGTTCTGGGTGCTGTGTGTGGAGAGATGCATCCGGCTGGAATCAAACAGCTCCTTGCATGTTGTTTCATGCAGTGCTTGCTCTGTAACAGGGATGCGATATCTATCTCTTCTTTTCTGTTTATAAGCTCGTTGATTTCAACAGAACTGGGATGTCAGCCTTTTGATAAAAAAAAAATGGGAGGATTTTAAAGTTCTGGAGTGGCCAGTCCATTTGTAGAACTATTAAAAAACAAGTTGTCCAATGGTAGAAGAGCTAGTTCATACAAGAGGATTGGAATTGATGGTTTTATTGTGAAAAAAGGAGCTAAATAGCTTATGATTTCAAAATCAGAAAACTTATTAGTTACATACAAACACAATGATGAATTATGACAATTCTTGGCTAGTGATAAACCTTTTCGATACCCACGATTACCATCTAAAAGCTTCAAGTATACGATCATCAACCGATTGCTTACGTTATGAGAATCACAGACATCGAAACACCAAGAAAAGGAGGGAGTACCCAAGCAAATCAATTCTAATAGGTACCTAATTTTATCCAGAGCTCGCCTCCATAGTTCCTCAACATCCAATCCCCCCAATAGGCTCTATCTAGTGACTCCACATATCATAATCCATGCACACAGACAACAAATAATTAAAACTCCCCCAAGAAACTCAGCATAAGAAAGAAAGCAAGTGATCCTACGCACCACAAGATCACAGATTAAAACAAAAAATAGACAAACATTGGGAGGAATTAAGCAAACCTGGGTGGGGGGGTCGTCGTCGGGCGCGAGGCGAGGAATAGCTGTGAATTCCTCGCGACGGTGAAGAACTAGAGTGTTGGGCAAGAATTGGTCAGTTGGGTGGTTCGCTGCTGCTTTGACTCTGTCTCTGGGGGAAGGAGAGGCGGATAGACGCGGGAACGGAATAGTCCGGTCGGCCGGCCGGTTGGATGGATCGATGGCTCTGTGTCCACGTCGTCTCTGCTGCAGGCTAATTACACTTTTGCCCTCTGTGCATATGACAGCATTTTTAAAAAACCTTCAATTTGCCCTCTATGCATATACAAAAGCAAAATTATAGTCTATTAGATTGGAATAAGTGAAATATTCACTAACAAATACAAAATAACAAAATTTTATAATAATATAAAAATTACTCTTTTTTTCTTATATTTGCGTAGACAATTATGAAGTAAAGAAAGTATTGAAAATCAGTCAAACTTGTGGTCATTGAGTTAAGCATGTAGGAAATAAATTTCTAGTTTTATAAACCAAATTACTTAAGGAATATTTAGTCAGTAGTTAAAATTTGTCGAATATTATAGACCAAAATTTTGATAATTTGACCAAATTTGGTCTGTGTTTGATTGACATAAAATATATTACCACCGATGGATTTAGCTGGCATTTTTTTTCCATGGAATGAAAAAATTGTTGGCCTAACTAAAACTTTTTGGCGTCAATAATCTCATTATACATCTAGAAAGACAATACAAGTAGGTGTCACGTAAAAATCTGATTCTTAGAGAACTTTTTATTGTGTCAATATCTCTAGAAACTCTTACGTTGGTTGGATTGTAAAAAATAGTATCCGAATGGTTCATATATTACGTGTTCGCGTAGAGATTGCAACGTGCTTGCCTTCTTAACTCAAAATTTTAAGGTCAGAGAAAGGTTAGTATTGGAATTTAGGCTTTTAGATCATAGTTGGGCTGGTTTGGTGGCTGTGTGAGGAGTCTGAGGAGAACGTACATATCGAGGAGAGAACCTTCCACAACGTCGGTTACTAGATATGGCCCTTAGGCCATATCGTGCCGGCCCAACAGCCAGCATGGGCCTGCACAGCCCGCGGGTTGGCTGACGGGCCGGGCCAGCGGCACGGCCTGCCAAAAAGTAAAAAGAATTTTAAATATAAAAAACTGAAAAAAAAATAAAATATAATTTTTTATTGAATAGAAATTAAATAAACGTCTATTAAAATAAAATAAATTGTATTAAAATAAGTTAATCTCACTCTCGTAGTAACGTTTTTCCCTCTCAGAACTCCTGTATTATTTTGTTTGATCGAGATCACAGAACATGATTCGGAAACACAAAAATTTAACATCCATTAAATCCAATTTAGTATATTCAGTAATTTTCAGCACAAGTCACGTATCTTTGTTGAAAGTTTCATTCGGGTCCTCAATCTTTCCAAATTGTTTCACTCAAATTCCGAACCGTCTCCTGCTGTTCAAATGAGCTCAAAAAAAGGAAAGCCAGTGCTGAATAGGTTTCCACGTGGTAGACTAGGTCTATGTAAATTACATATAAGGATTAGTAGTCATGTTAGGCTGAGTTCAACGCACTGGTGTTTTGTGAGGCGCTTCAACAAAATATTCTTCAGTATATTCTGTGTCACATGTGCGAAACACCACCCGAAACACCCTTCTTCTCCAATGCAAAGGCGCTTCGCGAGGCATTTCGTACGAACTCACGAGTAAATTAAATTTATGTGATTTTAGTAAAACATCAATAATTTTTAATTTAAAAATTGAATATATGTGATGTTTGGTCTTTATATGAAGATAATTTAAAGATCTACAATTTTCTCAATATAATCAATATTTAATTTGAACTAGATTAATCATAAATTAAGAAACAAATATTATATACAATTGATCGCACGTAAACCGAGAACAAAAAAAATAGACGGACTCACATGTAGAGCCAAATTCCGGACTCGAGGTGAAACGTCTCCTCTCTCCAACACCAATTTTTTAAATATTTTTCTTGACGTGGGCCCGCGTGCAGACAACTGAGACGTCTCCGTTGGACTCAGCCTTAGTGGAGGGAAAGAGATGAGATGGCGGCAAATCTTTCCTCCAAAATACTTTGCCTGTGAATGTCCATCCGAACTCATCTAGCATATATTGTGAATATTTCTTTCAGAAATCATTGTAAATAAAAATATGTTTCAGCATAGTTTCAGCATATTGGATCGTGAAAAAAGAGCTCATAGTTCATACACACCTTAATTTGACACAAATCAAGGCAAAATAACCTTATCAAACTTGCATAAAAAGTTAAAAAAAAGTCACTCGCATATCGTACTAGACTGATAAGAATATATTACCATACACACAACTGAAATGCCCAGGAGAAAAATAACATTTCATATGAAATAACTGCATTGCACACAAGTTAGAGGTTTAAGTATTGAAGCAATTTTATAGCTGGAACTTTAGAAGACAGTAAGTGTTACAAGACTTAAAAAACATATATAACAATCACCTGTCTTGGCACTTTGTCAGTACAACGTTATGCTTTCGAAGTAGCAATGGTCAAAGAAAATTTTGGTGACTCAAATTTATAAATACAAGCAGTTTCATACATTTCTTTTTTCTCTGAAATTTGAAATGTCAATACCAAGACAACACAATGTGATTGCAGATACAGTATGCCTTAAAATAGCCAAAACCTGATTACTTGCTATAGAGATGCTTTGAATTTTTGTTACTTGAGCTAAATAGGCAAAGCATGATTTTGCAATGCTCAGATTATTATAAGATACATCATGCAAGATTTATTACTAATAATAATGGAAAATTTTCATAAAAACCTCTAGAAATCATGTCAATTATCAGATACCTTAGATATCATTTCAGAATATTTGTAAACTTACAAATATTTTTTGTTTTAAAAACACCTCTCGCATTATCTTATTATTAAATATAACAATTATTTACTAAAAATAATTTTTTAAAAAATTACAATCACTGACATATAGGTCCCACATTCCAGTGATTGTAATTTTTTATTCTTACTCTCTCTATCCCTCTCTCCTTTTCTATTCCTCTCACTCTCGGAAGTGGCGGTGGGTGCAATGGCGGCAGGATGACCTATATCTTTCTCCTTATGTGTTCTTTTACCTCTTCTTCTTTGCATCTATCTATCTGTTCTTTTCTTGGTGTGTTACTGATTTGATCCATTGGTTTGTTTGTGCTTCTTTGTGGGGCTGTTTGTGCTCCCTGGTCCAAGACTGTTGGACGGTATGGTGATGGTCCTGGCATTTGGGGTTTTGTTCTTGGGGGTGGGCCATGGTTTCTGATCTTTCCAATTGTCGTTTTGTTGGGGGAGACTCCTAGGTCTCCGGGTCACGACCTTCCAAAAAGGTACAGGTCTTCAGGCCAAAGGGGTCCCCGACGAGATCCCCAGTTTCTCGGTAAGGGACCACGTCTCCGAACTTCAGTTCTCTGGAAATGGCCCATGTCTCCAGGCCTAATTCCATAGAAAAGGCCCAAGTCCACGGGTCTCAGTTCTCCATATGGTTCTCTGGGAAGTCCCAAGTCTTTGAGCTTTAGTGAGTTAGTTCCCTGAGCAGTTCCTTGGAAGGGCACAATCTTTGGCCCCCAATTCCCTAGGAAGGGCCATGTCTCCAAGCCTCGGTTTCTTGAGGAGGTCCCACACCTTCGGATCCTAGGTTCCCAGATGGTTCCTTGGAAAGGACTCACATTTCCAGGCCCCAATTCCTTGGGCAGTTTCACGATTATGGCCCAGGTCTCTGGGTCTCAATCCCATAGGTGATTTCCCAGAAAAGACCTAAGTCTCTAGACCCCAATCCCCCAGGGATTCCCTGGAAAGGGCCCATGTCTCTGAGTCTCAGTTCCCTTAGTGGTTACTAGAGAGGTCCTAGGCCTCCGGACCTTGGGTCCATAGGTGATTCTGTCTCCGGACTTCGGCTCCCTGAGTGGTTCCTTGAGAAGGGCCAAGTCTCTAGGCCCCAACTCTTCAAGTGATTCCCAGGGAAGAGCCAATGTATCTGGGCCTCAATTCCCCAAATGGTTCCTAAGGAGGTCCTGGCCCTTGGGTCCCTAGATGGTTCTATGGAAAGAGCCCTCGTCTCCGAGCCTTGATTACCCTAATGGTTCTCTGGGAAGGGCCCACATCTCCAGACCCTAGATCACCAGACAGTTCCTTAGGAGGGCCTAAATTCTTAAGCCCTAGTTCCTTAAGAAGAACCTAGGCTCCCTGGAGTTAATGTCTCCAAAGGTACCTCGGCGACTGAAGTAGACACGTGTCCAAGATCCACACATTATGCCTTGCGAAAGGACCATCATGCCCTTTATTTGACAGTCCATGCTATAGTAGTTTAGTAATTTACATCTTTTGGGGTTATATATACCCCTTGTACCCTCTCTTGTGATACAACTCTCATTTATATTCAATACATACCAAGTAATAGGCACGTCTAGAAACTCTCTCCCCGTGAGAAAGTTTCCCCAACGAAATTATGCTGGGACGCGTCGACAAGACTAGAGTTCCCACTAGAACCCGAACCTGTATAAATCATTTGTGTTACTTCTCTACGATTACCCAATACAAGGTAACCTGTTGCACAGTCAGCTCGCGTTGCTGTACGCGTGTTCCACGTCAGAAAACCTGTCGTGGAATTTGTAACACCACAACAAGTTCCTATAGTAATCTTTGACCTTTCCAATCTCCATTCCATAGACTTGGGCAAGATGGTGTGTGTGTCAATTTGCAGTTGGTGGGCACTCCTCATTGAGTTGATGAAATCCTTGTGCCACCACTTCAAAGATAACGAGAGCACAGTGAGGAGTGGCATGAATGGCTTGGACTTGGCAAACAGTAGCCCGACCAATTTGGCCATCACAAGTCATGCATCTACGATAGGTCGTTGGCGATTTCAATCGGTGTGAGGAGGTGAGTCAATTTCGTCGTCTTGACTTTGCCACCCTTCACAGTGATAGCCTCATCGTGCTGCCATTTTCTCAATGCTGAATTGAGGTGACTTGTCATCCTCACCGCAGCTGTTGTCGGGCTTAGCCGCCACGTCTATCGCCACTGCTAAGAGGGAGAGGAATAGAGAAAGAGATAGAAGAGAGAGTGGGAGAGCTAGAGTGATGGAAAAATGTCTATGATTATATTTTTTTATTATTTTTAGTAAATAATTGTTATATTTAATAATAAAAACAATGGGAGGGGTGTTTTTAAAACGAAAAAAAATACTTATGTATATGTAAATATTCCAAAATGATATCTAGGGTTTTTTGACAATAGGCTTAACTTCTATGAGGTTTATGAAATTTCCTCAACAATAAATGATAAATCCATTGGAACAACCAATTCCTGATTCTACTTCTTTGTGAGGGGCAAAGCTTGGGAGGAAGCCTCTCTAAGGCCAGCTAGAGGCGACGGTGAGCCACGCGGTTGGGCTTCCTTTGACAGTCGACGACTAGGGCAAAGTGGCTCTCTAAAGTCGGAGTTTGGCTATACACTAGTGGGTAAAGGATTGGGGCAAGCCCAATTTTGACCAAAATGTGTTTTACAATGTAAACTGCATCAGCCAAGCCTGAGGCGGCCTTACTCGACAAAGTACTTACTCTAGCTAGAGGTGTAAACAGATTGAATTCCGATTGGATAGTGGTCAAACCATATTTGCATCTATATTTTCAACTTGGATTCATATACAAATTCAAATATGCTCAGATTTGAGTTAAATAATTATCTGATATGGATTCAGATTGAATTATTCTTAATTCTTGATAGTGCTTATATTTATTGATTTTGTTATTTTCTTAGTACAAAAAATTAAAATAGTTCATTTTAAATTAATAAAAAACACACACTTTGAATGAAATTGTATTATATTTATATTATTCATGTAAACATTAAATTTTAAAGTTGACATAATGCAAATGTAGACAATCATTTCAAATGCAAATGAATTTTATCAGATTTTGTTGGGTTTTTTTGGATTCAAATACAGATACAATATTTTTTTGTCTAACTCAAATATGAATTCGGACAGAGAAAAATATTATTCAGATAGAAAATTATTAAACACATGTTAATTGTTGCATCCATTACGGTTTTTTATAAGGCTAGAATGAGCCGAGTTCGCCCATTATGAATGGAACTGGGATTTTGAGTTGTATTGGGTGCAGCTGCAATGTGAGGAGTCGCATGGAGCGTTCGCGGCCCAAAAAGGCCGAAATCCTAGCGCAATCCCACGCCGTTGCCGCCGCACCCTATTCTTCACGTCACCCCTTGCCGCCAACGTCCCCGCCGCATGATCATATTCTCTCCCTCTCTATTCTGCTTGCGAAGGCCAGCACTAAGGTATATGTAGAAGGAGATGGCGACGGCCATATCCATGGAAGGCATTGCGGCGCGGGCGCAGGAGCTGGGGGTCGACCTCTCCTCCGTCGATCTCGACCCGGTCACCCTCCCCACCTTCGAGGTCTTCGGAATCCTCAGGTACCCCGCCTTTTGTTTCCATCTTTTGTTGTTGTGAATGTTCGATTTTCTGCTATCTCTATCTGTGCCACTGTGTTCTTGGTCGATTGTAGATTTGAGTAAAAATATTAGCTTTGCTAGATCTAAAGGTGCGCCATACTAAGGTTATGACTAATATATATCTTTTTATTCATATGCTATTTAGTATATAATGTGGTTACATTGGTATTAGTGTTGATTTAGTCATAGTTGCAAATTTTTATTTTTGCTGTAGGATTTGCGTGTTGTAATGCTGATATGCCCATGCGGCCCTGTTCAGTTGCTTTATGGTGGACTCGAATGTGTACTATCTTAGTTGAATCTAATGCAATGCCCTACCTGGTTCAAATTGATTTGTGCCAGTCTTTTTGTGGGATATGCTTGTCAGTTTATGATATGTTTAGGTTTGTGCTAGTGTTAGTTTTGTTCTGCACTGATGCAAATGTGGCTGTCAGAGTTGCAGATGTGCTAGTTTTTTCTGTTTTAATGCAGTGTTAATATCTTTTTGTATGTCCCTGATTTTATGGGCATTGGTATAGTTAGGTGAATATTAGTCTAGCTACATGTAATGCCTAAGCAGGTTCCAAATGCATATCTGGTTATTCTTGAGCTGAATCGAATGCTTCACAGGTCACTTGCAGGGATATACTAATCAATTTTGGGTTGCTGTGTGGGGGTACGTTGCTGCATCTTGCAAAATATGTCAATTGACCACATAAATGTGCAAATCTAAATTGGCATTTACTGTATATAGTTTTTTCTTTTGTTATTGATGTCCAGGTTTTTTTTTGCCTGTTCTATGTTGCACGCCTGATAATGCAATGCCCAATTTGTTTTGCACCATGAAGTGATACGAAATCTGGAGCATTTATAATTAGGCAATGTCGTTCAAAAACCATCTTAATTTTGTTTTTGATTTTGGTGATTGATGACAATTTACAGTGATGATGAGGAGGTACTTCAGAATGAGGACTCTCCTGAATTTGAAATGGGGTTTGGCAACATTGTTGTTGTGGACAATCTACCGGTTGTTCCCCCGGAGAAGTTTGAGAAGTTGGAGAATGTGATCCACAAGATCTATAGTCAAACTGGTGTGATCAAAGAAGGTGGTCTTTGGATGCCTGTGAACTCAGAGACGAAGAAGACCTATGGTTATTGCTTCATTGAGTACGATACCCCACAGGTAATCAGCTTGGTGTCAGTAGGAATCTTCCCCCCTTCCATGTGTGGTAGAATGGAGCAATGGCTTGATTCTTTAGCCTCTGAAAGTCACCCTAGGGTCTTTACTCAAGGCACTAGTTTTATATTCTGAATGATACTTTAGTGAGATTTGTTCCATCCCATCACACTAGTGAAGGTTTTCCATGTTGAATAGCTGCCTGCATTTTGGATATTAGCAGTACATGATTACGACCAAACAGTTAAAATCTTGAAATTTAAATGCTCTGATGGTTTAAACTATCTTCCTTTTCTTTGGCACTCCCATGTTCAATTTAGACCCCGTCAACCCCCCCTCTTTTTTTTCTTTCTAGTCCATCAAACGCAGTCATGCCTATGTTGAGGACTGGATTACTTGGGAGAAAATTTGTGTTTGTTCACTTGTATAGAGGCTTAAGTAAATTTCTACATTCGTTTGTTGCTTGATATTGTGCTAGGAAGCGGAACTTGCTAGGGAAAAGACAAATGGCTACAAACTTGACAAGTCCCACATATTTGCTGTTAATATGTTTGATGACTTCAAGAAGTACATGAAGGTTCCTGATGAATGGATGCCTGCCGAAATTAAGCCATACACTGCTGGAGTGAGTCCTTTGTTTCTATATTCCTGAGCTGCCTTATTTTCTCAGCATTTTTATGTTATCTACCTAGCCAACTTTGTCATGTAAAATTACCTAATATCTTGAAATTTCATTTGTCCATTGCAGGAAAATTTGCAGAAGTGGCTGACTGATGAGAAGGCCCGAGATCAGTTTGTCATCCGTGCTGGTACATTCACTGAAGTTTACTGGAATAACGCAAGGCAATTGATGCCTGAGCTTGTGTATCAAAAGCAGGTACTTGTTTATCTTGGACTTTTTTTACTTATTGCTTGATTGATACTTAGGTTCATGGCCTGCTACTCCCATGAATAGAACTAACTTCATCAAGACTCATCTTTTACCTAATATTTTTCTTACCAGTACTGGACAGATAGTTTTATCCAATGGTCTCCTCTTGGAACGTACTTGGCAACAGTGCATAGGCAGGGCTCTCAGGTGTGGGGAGGTGACGATAAGTTCGAACGTCTAATGCGCTTTGCTCACCCGCTGGTACTTGTTTGTGCTCCGCTGAACTCTGTCCAATATTTAATCATGTGCTAGCTGACAATGGCTTGTAACAGGTGAAACTGATTGACTTCTCTCCTGGGGAGAAATATTTGATCACATATAGTAGCCATGAGCCCAGTAATCCTAGAGACACACATGTAACAAACTATCATGGATTTACTTTTCTAATCAGAGTTTTTTTTTCCCTTTCTGACATTCTATTTCTTGTTGTCTTAGAGGGTTGTCCTAAATATCTTCGATGTGAGGACTGGGAAAATGATGCGAGATTTCAAAGGAAGTGCTGATGAATTTACTACTGGTATTGGCGTTTCTGGTGTTTCATGGCCTATCTTTAGGTGAGTATGTAAGTATTACATTTGTTAGTGAAAGAACAACCTTTTGTCAAAGATTCATACTATGATGCTTACTGTAGCTTTTATGTGTTTCAAGGTGGGGTGGTGGACGTGATGATAAATATTTTGCTAGGATTGGGAAGAACGTTATTTCTGTCTATGAAACGGAGATGTTCTCCCTTCTTGACAAGAAATCCTTGAAGGTGGAAAACGTAGTGGACTTCAGCTGGTCACCTACTGATCCTATCATTGCTCTATTTGTGCCTGAATTAGGTGGTGGAAATCAACCTGCCAGGGTAAGTAGAAATTTCTGCAGTGGGCCTCTTTTAAATGATGTTCATCCAATTATTGGTGAAGCTAAAATCTGTGTTTTGTTTTGAAAGGTGAGTCTTGTGCAAATTCCAGGAAAAGAGGAGCTGCGGCAGAAAAACTTGTTCTGTGTCAGTGATTGCAAGATGTACTGGCAGAGCAATGGGGAATATCTTGCCGTTAAAGTTGATAGATACACAAAAACAAAGAAGAGCACTTATGCTGGGTTTGAGCTCTTTAGAATCAAGGAAAGGGACATCCCAATTGAGGTCCTTGAGCTGGACAACAAGAATGACAAGATTATCGCCTTTGCATGGGAGCCCAAAGGTCATCGCTTTGCTGTTATTCATGGTGATGGCCCTAGGCCTGATATAAGCTTCTACTCCATGCGAACAGCCAACAACACCAGCCGTGTGTGCAAGCTGACCACTCTCAAGTCCAAGCAGGCTAATGCATTGTATTGGTCTCCTGCTGGGCACTTTGTTGTTTTTGCTGGTCTCAAGGGTTTCAATGGTCAGCTGGAGTTCTACAATGTTGATGAGCTTGAGACCATGGCAACAGGAGAGCATTTTATGGCAGTTGACATCCACTGGGATCCCACTGGAAGGTGAGCCAATAATCGTTGAATGATACAATTTAAGTTACACACACCGTGGCAAAGTTGCAAAACCCAGTATTAGCCATTAGATAATCTACACAAGCTAAATTTTCTACAGCAATTATGTTAGACATAGTTCCTATCAAAAGAAAAACATCTTCAACTCTAGAAGTCTAATTCCTGATGAATTATTTCCTTGGTTAACTGATTTCTTCAGTTTCTATTTTGTTGAAACTTTTAAATTCAATTACTAGTGGATGCAACCAAACAGTTAGTAATATTAGTTGGTTTCAAGTAATATTACTGAAGCTGAGATAATTTTGGAACTCCTTTTCTTCAGATATCTTGCAACTGCAGTTACCTCAGTGCATGAAATGGAGAATGGTTTTCATATTTGGTCCTTTAATGGCAAGCAGCTTTACAAGGTCTCAAAGGATCATTTCTGTCAGGTAGAGGTTTCATTCTTTGTTCTAACACATACATTATTATTTTTTTTGTTATAATCTTAATTCATTTGCTTTAACGGAATGGTACAGTTCTTGTGGCGCCCGAGGCCACCATCAGTGCTGACAGCTGAGGAGGAGGAGGAGATATGGAGGAACCTCAGAAAGTACAGCAAGAAGTATGAACAAGAGGACCAGGATGCATTCCACCAGCTGAGTGAGCAGGAATGGAAGAGGCAGAAGCAGCTTCAGGAGGAATGGGAAGGATGGGTCAACAAGTGGAAGCAGCTGCATGCGGAAGAGCAAGCATATAGGGTAGAGCTGAGAGATGGGGAGGTCAGCGATAAGGAAGAAGAGTTCGATACCAAGGAGGTGGAGGTGGAGGAGGTCTTGAATGTTACCGAAGAGGTTGTTGCCTTCGACTTGAACCAGTAGTGAAGCTTACACCTAGTCTCTGCTGAGCGCTTCTTCGCCTCCCTGTGAAAGTTCATTGCGTTAGTTTTAAATTATAGTATTTAGGGAACAAAAGGAACAGTTTTTTTTTTTTATCTATGCACTGGTCGGTTGTACACTTGCACCTGAGAATTTACGGCTTATGTATTTCAAGATCAAATTTTGCTTTTGGAATGCTAATCTTTCGAGTGCTGCACATTCTCTTATTGTTCTAGTATACGTTTTAGTTTCACATCTGACATCATTGTACTCAGATTGCTCATTGTATTCACCTTGGGCATGCAGTGCTCAACTGCTCATTTGCATGACCCCCAAAGCACTTGCCATGTGTAATGGACTAATGAGAGATTAGTAATGCTGACCACAAGTACAAAAGTAACAAACTGATCTTAAATCTGGTTCCAAACCAATATTAGATAGTTATCTAAGTAATGACAGAATTTAGAATTACTTAGTCACTTAGATGCGGTTTGGAAGACTTAATAGAAGTGGCTTCTAGAAATTTCTCAAAAAACTTGGAGAAATAGATTTAATCTTTTCAGCGATTATCAATTTAAAATGAGTTTAAATTTTTCTAATAAATTTCTCTTGTTATATTTCTTTTAGGAGAGATTAGGGTTGTGTTTGATTTGAAATTATAATCATAATCATAATGAGTTTTAAAATACGTTTTATTTGGTTTAAATGAATAATAGAATAAAATGACATAATTTTAGAATATATCTAAATGAGATGTATTTGAAATATGTGCTAGAATATATATATATATATATATATATATATATATATATATATATATATATATATATATATATATATCATGATATCATGATTATGAAGGGTTTTAATCAAACAACAAATAATATATTTTTATTATTCATAATTAGAATATAAAATAAAATTTATGAATCTTAAATAATTTTTTGACAGTTTTAAATTGAACTAAAATGGACTGAACCCTCCCAAATGGACATTAGTTTCGTATTACCTCTATTTGGAAAAAAAAATGTAAAACGGATTTTTTTTTAGTAAAGGATGACATTGTTTTAAATGAATAATAGTTTAATGATGAGAACATTTGATTAGTGAGGTATTTTTCATTATAAAAGTGTTGTCATTGATTCCTCTCATCGCCTTCGCGTCTTCTCTGCCCACCCCCACACTCTTCCTGCCCGTTCCAATTCGCCGTCCGGTGAGGCGATGGAAGGGGCGCCGCCGCATCCTCTGGTGGTTCGGAGCCCCAGGCAAACGCTCGGCCTCCTTAGGACCCAGACCCACCGCCCCAACCCATCCTCCTTGAGCCCCCTCGCCGGCGACCATGGCCCCAACCCCTCCGAGGTGTACGGCTTCGTCGGATCCATCACCGTCACTTTCGCCACTTTCATCTTCATGATGTGGGTGTACGCGCCGGAGCCGTGGCTGCACTCCCTCGGCATCATCTATTACCCCACCAAGTCTGTGCCCTTTCTTTTTCTTTTCTTTCACACGTTGCCTGCAATTGTAGGAGTAATTTACTTAGTGCATGCGTAAGATTAGAGTAACCATATTGTGTTGTGGATTTAGGCATTGGGCATTGGCTGTGCCATCTTTTGTGATGGTGGCAGTGGTGCAGGGCATGGTCCTTTACATGGGCTTCAACTTCCTGCTCACTTCTTCCCCCACATCCCTTACCACAATTTTCGGTGAGATTTTTTGTCGAAACCGATCAGTGTTCCTACTTTGCAATGCTTGTCTATATTTTTTTTTAAAATTCTAGCCACCAACATATTTATAAATATATAGACTGACTATATGAAAATGCTGTGAGTGGATTCATCATCAAAACTACTTCCATAAGGACTTTGGAACTTTCAACGACATATTAAGGTAAAGGTTAAAAGTAAAAGTTTCTTATTGGAAACTGTAAAAAATAGAAAATGACAAGTTTTTCATATCAGAGTAGAAACTGGTATGGTTGATATTGTATATTCCTAACATGGGATAACAATTTTGTGGTTTTGCTGTTGGTTAGATGGGATAATAACTCTGCATGTTCTTGCTTTTACTGTTGTAGCTAGTATTGCTGATTTTTTTTTGACATCTTATATTCTTATGTCTGTCCCTGGCTCTTTGCTGTACAATATATAGGCTGCCTTACACTATGGCCCTCAGAAAATAACAAAAGAGGGAGATATTGGAACAATTAGCTATGATTCTCACTGGATTCATTCTTGCCAGATGAACACAGTCGGGAGCGATGGACGTTTACTCCTATAACGGGAGGTGAGAAACCCATCGAGCCTATTTCAGACATTGGCATCGACCAAATAAACAATCTTATGTTTGGCAATCGATGATATTGGTATAGACTTAAAAAACACCTGAGGACACTGATGGCCATATATATCTGCATCTGCCCAAGTTTGTCAGGTCAAGCTGTTACATTAAGTTATGAACTTGTCTTGAGTTTTCTCCCCTTCACCAGACACTCGGAAACTGGCTGCGTATTTGTAGTATTTGCCAGGTAACTCGATTTACTGATTTTTTTTTTATTTTAAGCATGGCATTAAACCATGAGGTTTTAAGCTAGGTTTCTATACAGTCAAGGACATCTGAACGTCCCTACTATCTGTTGTCGAAAACTCGAAATGATGACTTGCATGCTTTTAACAAAGACTGAAGTATGTTTGTAATCTTTAAGTACACCACAATCTGAAGCAGGAAGCGTCATGCACCCTCAGTGACACATCCCCTGTCGTGCTTTATTAATGGCACACATAGCATCAACGTCTGGATGCTGGATGCTGATTCAAACGACCGAGATATGCCGAGGTCCCATGCTCGATAGGCTCGATGGTCTTAGGATCCCAATGCTCAGCATGCTCTAAGCATGACAATGCCATGCGTGCCGTGCGTCCCAATCTCATCTGTTTGAATTGGCTTCGGATGACAATGCCAGGCGTGCCGTTATTCAGGCACAACAGAGGATGCCTGCATAGGTCTCCGTCATATTGCAGGTCTATGACAAGGGAATTCAATATCACCGAAATATTGTACCGTAACTTACGCAAACAAAAATTTTACATCAGCTAGTTTCCTTTTTCCTCTTAATGTACAATAAAATTACAGAAACAGAAGCAAGCACTTCTTGTTCTGATTTGCTCATGCAAAGTGCAAATGTGTTCATTTCTCCTCAAACTCTACATCAATTATGTTTGGTTCTGAGTTTCTTGACCTGGCACCGCCTCCAGAAGAGCTGCTACTTGGCTGCCACACGATGTTTTGGCAATTCATGCAACGGATAACTTGGTTGCGGTATCCTACAAACCGCCTTTTACAGGCTGGGCATGTTCCCTGGAAATGAAGCTCATTACATCAGCAAAGTACACCAAAGTTTATAACTGGCTACAGGAAATACTCTAAACCTGATAAAACCATGATAATGTTTCCTATTAACAGTATGCTTGTTTTTTCAGGAGGAAAAAAAAAATAATATTAAGTTAAAGATGGCTGCTTAAACAATTAACAAGCACCACACAACAGCTTTAAGAAGCCCCAACTTAATATCACTAAAAGAACACAAGATAAGTAAACTGAAGTTATGCTCTATTTAAGTACAAGTTAATTAAACCCAAAGTATGATGATCAACATGCTAAAATACCATGTTACATATATGTAAGAGGCATATGGGGTTTTGCGTTTTTAGAAGCAACATATTTGTAGTGAGGCTCATAATTTTTTTAAATAATACATTAAAAAAAGAATTACAGAAATATCAGACATTGTAAAATTTTTGCAGATTTAACATGTCCTCACCATACTTCTTGGCAGAAGTAGGTGGTATATCTTGGTGGAAATACCATATAAGTTACTCACAAAAAGGAAAAGGGTAAAAAAGTTGAATATCAAAAAGGCCTTTTAAAAAATAAAACCCTAAAAAACCTCAAGTGCCAGGCAACTAGTCGCCATTCATCATGGCGACTAACAACCAAAAAATTTTCAATCACCCATACGTCCTAACGACTGAAACTAAGAAAAGTCCTCAGTCGTTAGGAAATATAGCGACTGCATGCTAGATCTACCAAAACTTAACAATGTCTGTTAATTTTGTAATTATTTTTTTTAATGTATTGTTTAAAAAAAATTCTGAGGTTCAACAAGACAACAACTATCTTACAATACATTGGGCCCTACTCAAATATTGGTGCATTTCAAGGACCCCAGTGGAAGAAACCTCCAGGTCCACAAACCTCAGTGTCAGCATTGGGACATGATCTAATCTGAGGAAATTCCAAACCATGCAAACACAAGCAAGGAGATTGGAAATTTTTTCTAAATTTTCAACTAGCATATACAAATATTGGCATAAAACACACCCAAAAGGGTGAACAAACTAGAAGAGCTACAGGGTCAAATCAAAAGTGAAAGCAAAACAATGCAAGGTAATGGAACATAATTGAGAAGGGCAAATGTCCACAGCAAAACTTACCTCAATGGCGACCCTATTGGCAAAGGTCCCAATAAGAAGTGGAGCAGCAAAAGGCAGCACGAACGTAGTGAATATGAAAACCCTGAACAGCCACCCCGACAGTGCAAACCAAATAAAAAAGAGCGTCTGCCCAAAAAAAAAAAAAAGAAAAGGTTGACACATCAGAACTTGCAAAACGAAAATGATCTCCATTGTTTGCAGTGGATAATATTAAATGGCTAGAAGTTTGAGAATGAGCTCCTTGGTTTAGTACTATGATAGGTAGCGTTGTCATCTTAGATCATATGTGCAGTATGCAATACGCCCGCCATCAATTTACATGGTTTGTGGCCATGATAGGTGCAGGAAAAGGTAAAGCTCAGTTAAAGCAAAGTGCTAACAAAAAATAATATAAATATGTCTCCTAGACTTTCTCAAGTCCCAAAACCTATTATATAATAAAATCTGGTTATATTATTGAAAGTACCACATTAATTTTGATCCCACAAAAAATATTCAAAATTCCCACATTACTCTCAGAAAAAGAAAAAATATTAGAAATTCTCACATTAATCAGAAAAGAGAAAAGATCTATTCTATTGATTATATTTATAACAGTATAGATTCCCCATCTAAAAAATCGTATCTAAATCTAATTTTATCTCTATTATGACACAGATTCATGTGAAAAATCATATTGAAAATCAACTCTATTTTTATTATAATATTAAAAGAAGGCATTTCTCTATGAAACATAGATAAAATTTTAAATCATACAGAGACTAATCACACAATTATGTGAGATTTTGGCTAGTTCTATAAAACCATATAGTGAAGTCCTTGTGCACAAATCCGAAGTATGCAATCAGAGCTATATCCTCTATACACAGGGTCATCTTCTTTGATTTTGAAGAAGCATCAAAAATGAAAATCGAGTCCAATAACAGCACTGTTTAAACAATTGTTCCTCGCTTCACATATATATCATAGTGTTCTTCCAATAATTTTATGGTTAGTTTTAGGTGTCTGATTTTACTAACAAATCTAAGCTCACAAGAAGAAGACTGGTGCATGCCGCACAATAAGTATCAGGCTTAAGGGCCAATACACTCATAGTAACTAATTCATGAACATGGGATTGGCATCCAAGTCGCTGGAATGCCCTCACTTACACTAAATCCTTGCAAAGTAGTCTTGCTGAATTGTAATTCCAGCACAGTCAGCACATCCTTGCAGTGACAACTACTAATCGAATGTTACTAAGCAAGCTCAAATCTTAAGAACTAATGCTAAGTGATACAAAGCAAGAAATGATTATTTTTTGGAAGTTCTTAGGGAACAACTAAATTAATATGAGAAAATTGAAGTTTCATTGAACTCACAGCAAAGGCTCTTCCAATAGGGGTCCCCATGAACTCATTGAGCTCCCTCCTATACTGCACCACCAAAAGCAAATTAACCACAAATTAGTTCAAAAACATAAAAATCTATGCAAGACAAGACACATAAGTAGAGAAACAAAAATTGAGGGGGATCAAGAGTATCCAAACCCTGGGCCAGTTGCGGGAGAAGTCGACGGACAAGGAGCGCCACCGGCGGCCGATGCCGAGCTCGGTGTCGATCTCGACGGCGCGGGAGCGCGCTGCGCGCGCGGCCTCTGCCAGGCGCCGCGACACCTCGAAGCGGCCGTCCAGGCTCTGTGCGGCGCGGCGCGCCTCGAAGGCCAGCCGCTCGGCGCCGGCGTTGGCGCCCCGCCACGCACGCCGCACGAAGCCATCAAAGTCGGAGCGGCCGAACGCGCGCGGGGACACCGTGGAAGCTCGGTACCGGCGGTGAGCGGAGGCGGGGAGGAAGAGACTAGTGCTAGTAGCTGGTGGTGGTGGATGCCAGCGCGCGAGCGTCGTCATGGCTGGGCGATCGCCGCGAGATTTCTTATGCGGATGTGGTTGCTTCGTCGGTCTGCGTCTCCATTTTTTTTTGGGCTTGTGTTTTGGGCCTCCATTTTTTTGTCTTCCTTTTGTTTGTGCTGGGCCTGATCTTGGGCTCCCTGCGTGTGGTGGGGGTGAGGGTGGGTGTGTGTGTGTGTTTCCATTCATGTGGGTAGTTTTTAAAAAAATCTTGTGGCACGTGGAGGATTGGATCGCGAATCAAAGAGATGAAATTGAGATGAGAAATTTGAAGTCCCCTCAGAATTTCAAGTTATCTCAATATATCTCAATGTCTCCCCTACCACCGAAAATCGAGACGAGAGACAAGTTTGAATGTGTTTCTAAAAATTTCAAGTACATCAATATCCCTCGCTTCTTCGTCGAAGTTGCGGATTTACTGTTGAACTTATTTTAACCTATCATTGAATGAGAATTTGAGTTCTAGCATCCCACGTCTCATGTGGATGACCCGAGATTGCATGGAACTTTCTGCCTCTCCTATTGAACAAAAAAACACGAGAGAAATAATTATGACTTTTTATTGGTGGACTCAGGCATCCAATTCCACAACGACCTCATACCAAATTGTTGCTCTCGTCCTTTCCGCCCACCACCCCCATCATATCGCTACAAAAGCAACAACACATATTATTAGACTCATCACCACAACAGCAAAGAACCACAGGCAGCTGTGTTACCTTCAGCATTTCTTGGAGCACTGCTAATCCATTAAACATGTCCATCGACACGTGAGTTATGTTTTGTTAGTTTTGAATGCATTGTAATCATTGATAATTACTTGAAATCTTGGCATTCTTTGTACCATTTTGAGTTTGTTGAAGTTTGTTACTGAAATAAGGTCATTCTGTAGTTCTTGTCTGTTCAGCAAGTTTGATGAACATTTGTCCTTTCCTATTTTGCCTTTTGTTTATACTTAAAACTTACAAGATGAAATTGAAATCCATTTCCTTCTGTCTATAGTTGTCTCTTACTGTTAAGTGTTCACATAATACTGATTCTGATGTCTCTTTTTATCTGAAGCGCAGCACTTTCTCCAAACTTGCTCCGCTGGAAGCAATCCTGTTTGATATTGATGGAACCCTTTGTGATTCAGATCCTATTCATTATTGTGCCTTCCGTGATTTGCTACAAGAGGTACTTACTGTGTGCTCTGCATCTGTATTGCCATTTTGAATTAGTCTAACTAATGTATCTAAGCATCTCAATCTCAAAGGTTGGTTTCAACAATGGTGTCCCCATCACCGAGGAGTTCTACAGCGCAAATATCAGCGGGAAACACAATGAAGAACTTGCAAGGGCATTGTTTCCAGATTGGGATCACGAGAGGGCAATGAAGTTCATGGATGACAAGGAGGCAATGTTCAGAAAGTACCCACACACCCCCCCCCCCCCCCCCCCCCCCCCTTTTAACTGAAGTTGCATTATGTTCACAAAATTATATTGACTTCGTAAATTTGCATATAGTTCATAGGTTTATCTTGCTGAATTCTCATAATGGAAACTTGATTGCAAATTTGGTAGTTTGCATGCCTACAGGGTCAGCACGCTGCATACTAATTTTGTGTACTAGGAGTTGATTGCATATTTTATGACAGTTCACGGATCGATCATAGTTATATCAAAACAAAGTTACTATCTTGTTTCTTGAATGATTCATGAGTCATGACAGCTTAAACTTGAAATTACAGATTGGCAGTAGATCAGCTGAAGCCAGTAGATGGACTGCACAATCTGTGCAAATGGATAGAAGGCCACAACATGAAGCGCGCAGCAGTGACAAATGCTCCCAGGCCAAATGCCGAGCTCATGATCTCCCTTCTTGGCCTCACTGACTTCTTCGAGGTGCTCATCATTGGACCCGAGTGCGACCGAGCGAAGCCCTTCCCTGATCCTTACCTCAAGGCTCTGGAGCTTCTTGGTGCATCACCTGATCACACCTTCATATTTGAAGTATGCATGTTACTTGGGTTGCAAACAAAATTTCTTTTATGACTAGCTTTACTAATCCAAATGCTGTGTTAATTTGGTTTCTTGAGGATTCTGCGTCGGGGATTCGAGCCGGTGTAGCAGCAGGTGTGCCTGTGGTTGGTCTGATGACGAGGAATCCTGAAAAAGTACTCAACGATGCAGGAGCAAGCTTGCTGATAGAAGATTTTAAGGATCCAAAACTATGGTCCATACTTGAAGAGTTGGAACCTACAATTGCAAACAAGCAAGACTGATGTTTGCGGATATAGAAATGACACGATGAAATAGTATGATAGTGATTCATTCACAAACAGAAATAGTTTTTTTACATTTATCTGGAATGATAGAATAACATTGCTGCAAGTCAGCATGCATCATGTTGGTTTTGGGGAATTTGGGGATTATTGTGTGGCTTACATCATTAATCTCACCTTTTGATATATATAGAAAACAATGTTATATATACATCCTTACCTAAGGGGGTTATTACATTTCAATACTCCTCCTCAAGATGATGCATAGATATTACATATATCCATCTTGGACAAGAGAGATGATAAGACATGCGCATGCAAACTCTTAGTGAGTATATTAGTAAGTTGGTCTGAAGACCTTACAAAGAGTAGACAAATGACATTCTGATCAAATTTCTCCCTTATGAAGTGTCGGTCGATGTTCACATGCTTGATTCTATCATACTGCACGGGGTTATTAGCAATATCAATTGCTACCTTGTTGTCATAATAGAGCATAAGAGAGTTATTGTCCCTTATCTTCAATTCTTCAATTATTTTGTGAATCCACAAGACCTCACACACTCCTTGTGCAAGAGCATGATACTCTGCCTCTGCACTATATATAACCACCACACTTTGCTTCTTGCTGCGCCAAGTGACCAAGTTATCTCCCACAAAACTACAGTAACTTGACACGAATCTCTTATCATCTCGAGAGCCAGCCCAATCAACATCAGTATACATTTCAACTCGAAGGTGGTTGCGCTTCTCAAGGAGCACACCCTTCTCCGGACTACTCTTCAAATGCCGCAGAATGTGATTGACTGCATCTTGATGCATGGTCCTAGGATCATGCATGTAATGACTAACCCGACTGACCGCATAAGCCACATCTGGTAAGGTATGAGAGAGGTAAATGAGGCTTCCAACAATCCTCTGATATTGATTCATATCCAGCTGCTCACCCTGGCTTGCCTCAAGGCTTAAGTTGGGATCAAGTGGGGTAGTAGCAGGACGGCATCCAAGTATACATGTCTCATCCAATAGGCCAAGCACATACTTTTGTTGTGAGAGAGAGATTCCTTTCACTGACCTAGATACTTCGATTCTCAGAAAGTACTTAAGGTGACCAAGACTTTTGATCTCAAACTCCTGTGCCAATCTTTGCTTCAAGACAGTAGCTTCTCAAGGATCATTTCCAGTGAGTACTATATCATCCACATAAACAATCAGCACTGTCAGTTTGCCATTCCGTTGACAAGTGAGCATAGTGTGATCAGCACTACTCTAGGTGTATCCAAACCGCATCATCGCCTGTCTGAACCTGTCAAACCATGCTCGAGGGGACTGTTTGAGTCCATAAAGAGACCTCTTCAGTCGGCACACCTAGCCATCGGTTTGTACAGTCTCAAACCCATGGGAAATCTCTATGTACACCTCTTCCTTAAGATTTTCATGCAGGAATACATTCTTCACATCTAACTTGTGAACATCCCAATCTAAGTTCATAGCACACAATAGTAGTATGCGCACAATGCGAAGGTCTCCTCATAGTCAACTCCATAAGCTTGAGAGTAGTCTTTAGCAACAAGTCTCGCCTTGTATCGCTCTACCTTCCCTTCTAGAGTCTGCTTGATAATGAAGGCCCACTTGCATCCCACTGCACTTCTGTGTGGATGCTGAGGTACCAACTCCCAAATACCATTTTTCTTGAAGACATTCATCTCCTCAATCATTGTTGCTTTCTACCTGGTATCCTGCAAGGCTTATTTTCAAGACTTTGGAACAACCACAGATATTAGGGAAGTAGTAAAAACCTTATGCTCAAGTGAGAGAGAGTTTAGGGAGACAAAGTTGGAGATAGGGTGAGAAGTAGAACACATGTGAGATTTGTAGAGAGATATGCACGAGTAGCTAGGTCTCCTGAGTGCGATAGGTTGATCAAGAGAGTCCAAGTTAAGGATGAAAAGATGATCACCTAACTATGGAAAAGGAGTAGGAAGGGAGGAAGTTTCTGAAGCTTCGACGAGAGTTGGGGATGGTTCATGGTAATATTTGGCATTAGTGTTGGCATTGGGTCTTCGCCTAGTATACACTTGGAGCTGTACTGAGTCTGCCTCATAGTCTCAATGCCTTCTCCTGAACTCTCCCTTTCTCCTAAGTTTTCTATCGTAACCTGTGGTGTCTCTTCTTCTTAAACTTCACTACTCTCCTCATCTCTGACAGGCTCCCCTTGTTTGTGTGCTGGAGTAAGTGACAATTCATTGACCAAAAAAGGATCGCCCTGAGACTCCCCCTCTCGAGAACCAGGGGGCGGAGAGGAGCCATAGAAGGGACGACCTTCCCAAAACACAACATCCACAGAGACATAAAGTTTTCTCTCTTGGGGGCAATAGCACTTGTAGTCCTTTTTGTCCAATGCATACCCAATGAAGACACACTTCTTCAAGTGAGAAGAGAGTTTCCCATCGACATGGTCACGGTGGTGCACAAAACACACACAGGCAAAAACTTTAGGCTGAACAAGGAGGGTATTTGTGCCTTAAAGGACTTGGAAGGGGGATTTAAAGTCTAGGATCCGAAGAGGCATCCTGTTAATCAGGTAGTTGTCACAAAGGACTACCTCACCCCATAGGAACTTGGGCACATTTATTGTGAATAGAAGTGAGCGAGCAACTTCAAGGACATGCCTATTTTTGCGCTTAGTTACGCCATTTTGGCTTGGTGTGTTGACACATGACTTCTGATGAAATGTCCCTTTGGAGGCCAGAAGGTCTTGGAAGCAAGTATTTGTGTACTCAAGTCTCATTATCAGTCATGTGGGTCTTGATCCTGACACCATATTGAGTCTCTACCATTTTGTAGAACCGTTCGAATGTCTCCTTCACATCACCCTTTGAGTGGAGTAACATCATCCAGGTGGTCCTGCTATGACAATAAATAAATGTGACAAACCATTTGCAACCATTAATAGATACAACATTGGCTGGACCCCAAACATCAGAATAGATTAACTCAAAGAGACGTAAGCTTCTATTTCCACTAAAAGGATAAGAACTTCTTGTATGCTTAGCAAAATCACAAGCTTCACATTTAAGCATATCCTTGTTACATTTCCTGTAAAATTCTGGAGCAATAACATCAAAAACACGGAAGGCAGGATGTCCTAAACACCTATGCCACATGATCATGTCCTCCTCCAAAATGACCACCAAATGAGCTAACTCCTTCTCCACAATACATTTCTTGTAACATTCCTCCAAGTAGTAAAACCATCTTAATGACTACCATGACCAACCACCCTTCTCGTCTTCATCTCTTGAAATAAATAGTTAGTAGGACAGAAGGTTACTTTAGAGTTAAGTGAGCTGGTTATAGTAGCAATAGAGAGCAAATTTGTGGAGAAGTTGGGGACATGTAGCACATCTGACAGGCACAGTCCAGGTGGACTGAAAACTTCCCCTCGTTCAAGGATAGGATAGTAAGAACCTTCAGCAATACGGACCCTGTCCCTCCTAGTCGAAGGGACGTACATAGTGAAGCCTGATGACTTTCCTGTCAATGTCTAGTTGCCCCGGAGTTAATGATCCATTGATCGGGTTTAGCAAAGATAGATGAAAGAACTGTACGAGGGGAGTGAGAAAGGAAACCGATAGTCAAGGTTTGGGAGGATCTTCTTGAAGCAGCTGAGAGAAGTCTCTTTAGAGTGGCAAGTTCCTCAGTAGTGAGCCCGGACTCTTGAGGCTGCAACCAAGGCATTTGCTCAAGCGCTTTCGTGCTTCTTTGCCTTGATCCTGCCTTTGCCCTTGCCGGTGTTCTCGGGCTTGCCATGAAGAGTCCAGCAGGTCTCCTGACTGTGCCTCACACGGCCACAATAGTCACACCAAGGTTGATCAGGAGCAAGACCGGGGGGGGGGGGGGGTGGGTGACGAGCCCTACCAGCTAGAGTAGGAGCTGCCACAACAGGGGGCTCCACAGTCAAGCTCACCTGTGTAGCTATCTCAGTAGCTAGACGATAGGTCATGCTCGCTCTCCGACTGCTCTCAAATTGGTTCATGGCACAAGCCTCCTGAAGGCTAGGCAATGTAGGCAGTGCAAAGATCTGAGTTTTCAGCGTATCAAACTCATGATTCAGTCCTGACAGGAGAGTGTAGAGGTGATCTGTCTCAAGCCTCTTCTCATACACAGTCATGAGCTTCCTCACTATCTTCCTACAGCAGTTTTCCTGTCAGGCTTCAACCTCAGGCTAAAAGGGTCGATAGAAATCGTACCTCTGCCACTACTGAAGAGCCTATCAATGTACTCGGCAGCACTGAGCTCACCCTGAACCATCCTCTGGGCTCTCCTGTAGATCTCAAAGACCTCGGCATAGTTGATCGTCTGAGAGTACCTATCTGCCACAGTTTTCCAAATCTGCTCTGCCGTATCATACAAGATATAGGAGCTCGCAATTGAAGGATCTATGGAACACATAAACCATGACAAAATGCAAGCATTGTTCATCTCCCACTGATTTGAAGTTGGGTCCATTGGTGGAGGACGCTTCTTTGCCCCTGTCACATATCCCAACAAGCCTTTGACTACCAGTGACATCTTGCATTGATGCACCCATAACAGATAGGTCTTATGCCCCTCAAGCTTGACAAAAGTAAAGACTGAGCCGGGGCCATGATGGCTCATTGGGCTAGCAGTGACAACTGCCTTAGCGGGATCCTCCGCCATTGCTACCTCTTCTCTGGCCAGAACACCTCACATGGCTCAGCTGTACTAGATTGGCTTAGATCGCACTCGGCTGGTCGTCTAGGCTCGGTTTGGGTGGTCGGATCGGTTGCAGCCTCAGTAAAGAGGCAGTTTCTAGTCGCACCACCCAAATCGAATCCGATTGGTTGCTAACACACAGGCAGAGCGACCAAGCAACGGCGAGGAAGCGATCGACGGTAGCAAGCGGCTCCGGTGAGCTTGAGGCGTCAGCAGACAGCTCCTCCGTCGTTGTGGCGTCCGGTTGTGATCTCCAAAAACCTCCGCCATTACTCCCCTCCTCGAGAGTGCGCTAGGGTTTCACTGAGATCGGCGGCAGGAAGCGACTCCTCCGGCGAGCTTGAAGCGTCAGTAGGTGGCTCCTCCGTCGTCGCGGCGTCCAACTCCGATCTCCAAAACACCTTCGCCACTGCCGCACGCAACCACGCACGATTCGGTGCAAAGTTCCAGTGAGAATTCCGAAAAATGACGACCAGGACTAGGTAAATCCTAACCCCAGCAACACCGACTCTGATACCATGTTGGTTTTGAGGAATTTGGGAATTATTGTGTGGCTTACACCACTAATCTCACTTCTTGATATATATAGAAAATAATATTACATATACCCATTTACTAAGGAGATTATTACATTTCAACACGTCTGAACTTGAATCCTGTAGCAATGTTAGCACAGTGCTTATATATGTATTATCTTGAATTGTCTCGGTGGCTGTTTCCGTTTCTGGAATCCAAGTGGTTCGATTTAATGGCGAAAAGAAATTTCTTAGCTTTTTTGGTACAATTGAATCAAAAATTTTAGCCCTTTTTACCTTAGCTAAATTTCCTAAGAAACTGATTTGATTACCAAACCATGGAGTTAAGTGATAATGACCGTTCTACTGGGCCGTTGGCACTTGACAGGCCATTAGCAAGTCAAGGTGGTCAATGGCCACAGAACCGTTCGATATTATATAAAAAGGCTATGCTTTAAAAATAACTTCAATCTTTTTTCTCTTAAAATCTGTCCTAAATTCATTAACTTGGCATAAAATCTCGCTAATTAAACCCCAAAATCTTATTAATTAGTCCATAATTCCCATCAGTTCTTAACGAAATAAAATACTATTACATTTGTTTTCTTTTTTTTGCTTATGATCTCTTCTTGCTGGATTGCTTCCCTCTCCTTCTTCACTTGCCCTTGAGGCGAAACCATTTCATGCCACCACGGGAATCACAGGTTTTGCCCTGTTCTACAACAATGTTGAAAATTTGGAGTATCATTTTTCATATTCTAACTGTTTTTCCACGGTCGCTGACCTGAATTTCCGAATTATTTTTGTTCATCCGAGGTAAGAGTGTGCGCAAATCACTGCTTGCAAGTTGCAAAAACATATCGAATCGATCCCAGTAAGAACAATTCTTCCAGGAAATAAGTTAGACCGGTCGGTCAGTCAGTCATGGCCGTGTAGGCCATTTCCGGTGGGCCCTTCTCTCTGAAACGGCCACTGGAATGGGTTCCTTAAATTCGGTGATTAGGACAGCAATTAGAATGTAATCATTCTACTCTTCTCTCTCTCCTTGCACCTTGCTTCATCTCATATCACAGATAAAGAACAAGATATACGCCTTTGAAGAATTTGAAAGAACAAAGGTTAGTACCAATTCTTTTTTTCCTTTCCAATGCCTCCTTGTTAAGTGTTAACAATATCTTTTGTCTTTGCACACAAAGAATTGTGTTGAAGAAAGACTAGATTGTTTGTCCAGTTGTCTTTCATCGACAATTTAAGTTTTGAGATGAATTGACTAATGTATAAAACTCAATTAAATAGGGATTGTAGAGAGAATATGTTAATTTTGATGAGATAAAAGACTAGTGACGTGTCAACCAGGGAGGAAGAGCATGTGATTACAGGATAGAAAATAACTGATTCATATAGTTCTGATCGAGTGTGATGTGTTAATCAAACATTTGTATTCACCCCCTCAACGAAGGAAGTCCCTAAAAGAAAAGATTTCTTCTTGGTATAGTGTTGTTGATTTTGCAAGTAATATTAGTACGTTGCACTTTCCGTACAAGAATCAGTATTGCAGTTGCACAATCAAATCGAACATTTTTTTTTCTTTCACACGAGTAAATGATAGATTGGCCTAGCAAGTACTCCAGTAGATTGGCCTAAGAAAGTTCCAAATTGCTTTCTGCTTAAGCTATTTGTCATGCTCTTTTTGTCGGCGATTTACTCATTTACAATCACTACTAATCCACTGTTTTTCTCAATTTAAGATGAATCCGTGGGCATGACAATCATGATACATGTGTTGTTAATTTTATTGTTAAAGTTACTTTGCAAATGTGTAGATTAGTTACAAAGTAGCCAATTGGCATTCATAAACTAATAAACCATGCCAATGGTAGGACCATTTCTCTTCTACATCTCAACACCATTGCACATTTATTTAGACCTAGTAGTTTAGTTTTTCAGAACAACCATACCAAAGAAAGCAATGTGCTCTTTGAGTTTTACTGCCCTCCTTGAGTAGCTGAAGGTCCTGAAAGGGGAAAAGCCACTTGAAAATATAATAAAGGGGGAAAGGATTTTTCTTGGGATGGTGATTAGAATACTAACTCTTAACTTACTATAAGTCTATAATTGCATCGCAGAAGGCGCCTGCTTCTCTTTTTTTGGTAATACTTGTGATACAAAGGCCTTGAACTCATGCAAAGTGTCACAAGATCACATCCAGGACTTCCTAGTTAAGGTAAAGTCTTTTCTGAGATCCCACCTTCTTGTACTTACTTACCACTTTAGCTTTGCTCACTTTGTTGTTTGCAACATATATACTGTGTTGTACTTCTTGTAGGCTGCTCCACAGTTTCAGTAATAAGTTTTCAGACAAGATCATGTCGGAAATATCTGTGGTTCATTCTTAGCCTCATTTTACTGCATTTTACAAAGGGAGGCAGATTGTCTCACTTGAAGATTGTTTCTTTGAATCATTCTATGGTGTACAGTTAGTCAGGCAAATGCTTTTAATTCAATAATTGCTATTGTTCTCTAGTGGTTGGTTTTTGTGAGTTGTCCCTAGTAAGAAAGGCGAATCGTTAAACAGTGAAAGAATTATACTGTAGGTAGGCTTTTGACATCACATTTAGTGGAAGACAAGAACTTCTCTCTGATTATAAATCACTCGTGTCAGTATGATCTTTTCTCATCACTACATTCTCAGTTATCTTAACTGTTTTCTTTCTCTCGCTCTCTCTCTGATCAGTCAGATTTAATTCAACAGCAAATGGAGCATTTCAGGAGAGGAGTGGAGTTTGGGATGGCCTCTTCCCACAGGAGCCATTCCTTGTCATGTCAAATGGTGATACTATATGCCTTTTGCCTCGAAAGATATTATCTCAGTCTTATGATATGCTTACAAAGATTTAAACTGTTGTTGTAAAGTGTAATCCTAAATATTTCACTACAGCTTTGAGCTTCCTTTTGAGTTCTTAATCACATTACCATTTGCTGAATGTTTGAGCAGGCAGAGAGCATGCAGATGGATGCTCAAAATGCAGTAATCCGTTCTAGAGAGAAATCGTCGCGACTTCCGAGACGCTACTATCCTGCAGAGATCCCAGTAATTCCTGAACAGGCAATGGAGTTCCTCTCTCGAACATGGAGCCCTTCCTCCTCGGATCTCTTCGAGATACTTTCTCCCAATGTATGCACATGTACATGTAACCACACAGTCCATTCAATTTACCAGCACAGTGCCGACATTCATATATAAACTGTGACAATATTACTATCCCAGAACTCACTTACAGTGATTCTGTAAGCACAACGGCTGCTTTACCAAAGCGTGGCACATGACCCACATATCGGACATTAAACTGCTAAGAACAGATACTAATCTTTGCCAAAATGCCAAGAAAGGTATACAAATATAACTACTACTTTTGCACAGAGCTTGAGGTCATCACTAGAAAACCGTCGGCCAGGCGAGGCAGGTGAAGATGACGTCGAAGAGAAAAGTCTCAACGGAGTCGATGTCAATGGAGGTAAAAGGGAAGCATTCAATCAGACATGGGTGAGTCAGTGGTTACTGATTAGTCTCATGTCTCAACTACCAGTCTATCTGTCTATGTATGAATGATCTGTTCTGCCTTTACCTAGCAGAGAGTGCTTGCCGGCGGAAACTCTAGCGCCACGCCGCGTAAACACAAGCTCATTCAACATACTTGGGTAAGAACACTGTACAAGAAATGTGACACTAACATGGCATGTAGTGAAAGTACAGAGTACCTGTGAATCGCGACACAGTTGGTAGCTTGTCGGATTTGACACAGTGCATTGGTGAATTTTAAAAACAGCTGAACAATATTGGACACATCGGGGCATATCTGCGAGGAGATTTATTCAGCAACATCTCAAGCGGATGCCGGAGAAGAAAGAAACGAGAAGAGCTCCGTCTACACTCGGCACAAACCCACGCGGCGGTCTCGGTGGCCCAATTGGCTGCGGCAATTGCGGGCATTGTTTCAGACTGTGAGTTAAGACCAAGCACCCACAGGATCATGGAGAGTGACAAGAAGATGAGCACCATGCTCGCTTCTGCTGCCGCATTGGTGGCCACCGTCTGCGCCGAGGCTGCGGAAACCGCAGGGGCCAACAGAGCCCGCGTCACCTCTGCCGTCAAAATGGGCCTCGAGAGCCGGTCTTCTGCAGAATTGCTCACCCTCACAGCAACTGCTGCTACATGTAATTGTGCAAACAATGCAAAGTAAAAAAAAAAAATCAGAAGATCTCAAACTTGAAAGAAAAATTACTAATGTAATTAGTAAATTTTCCTCTTCTTTCAGGTTTGAGGGGAGCTGCAGCACTGAAGCTAAGGGCAGACGTCAGGGGGAGCAGAAGCACCATAAGCATCAACACCGTCGAAAAAGGCGCGACGATGGCGGTTTGCTTGCCCTGTGGTGAGAAATCAACCATTGATATATAATACACCAACTATACATGCATGTTGTTGTTTGTGCAAATTAAATCAAGATCTAGCATTGATCAAAGTGCTCTTGGGGGGTGGTGGGTGGTATGTAGGGAGGGTGCAACTCAGAACGGTTGCTATATTCCCGCAGCACGACAAGGTCACGCTGAAATTGGGGAAGAAGCGTCTGCACGGCACCTTCGCGACGTACAAGGACTGTAAGCACTTGTGCTTGTGTGGTCCTCCTAGCTACCCTTGTTAACTTTTGCTTCAACTGCAGTGTTCGTACACGATATATGTACTGGTTACGGTAAGAATTGGGTGTGTTTCAGATGAGGTTTTGGGCGTGGAGACGGGCACGAGAGAAGGCGAGGCCGTGGCGACGGAGGACGGCCGGGATTTGTTTCCGGTGACGTTGAGCACGTCGGGAGGGACGGTGCGGCTGCTGTTGGACAGCCAGACGAATTGCAAAGTTTGGAGATCTTCCATTGAGGCCTTGCTGTCTGATCAAAGGCTCAAACGCGTGCATTGATCCGTACAAATCATATATTGTTCTACTTCGTAGTACGTAGTACATATTTCGTCCAAATCTTTTATGTCTGTATGTGCATGTGAGGTTCATGCATTACATATATGGGGAAAGGAAGGAAATCACCGAACCTAGTTTTTTTTTCCGTTCTAATGAACACGCGCCGACTCTTATTGGATCTGTAATTCGCACAACCAATTTGTGATGGACCGTTTAGATTAAATCGTAAATCTAAGATAAAAAAAAATATTTGCCTCTATTTTTTTATGGTGGTCAATCTGATTTTTCATCAAACAGTCTGCACATGGATACACATGTGCACAATTAATATACAACTATAGTAGATTTGGGTTTATTCTTATTGGATCTATAATTTTATAAGCCATGTATGTACTAGAGGAAAAATCTTTGATACCGTCATGAGACAAAAGCAAAGGATAAAAATAGGAGTGTGAATTCAGTTTTTCGGTTCAATTATTTCAATTTTTATAAAATTTTGGTTATGTGAAATTAATACCAAATTAACTAAACTGTAATTCCGTTCGGTGCAGTTCAGTTAGATAAATACCAAATTTACTAAATTATTATTCTTAAATGTAGATGACATAAAAGAAAAATAGAAATTGGATTTAAACTACTACACAATATGATACAAAAAATCCAAGTATTGTGTTATTTATACTCCTTGCATTCTCCGAATTCAAGTTTTACTCAATAATATTGTAAAATTTGTATTGAAAATTGTATAATAGTTAAAATAATACGTAGTCTAATGGGTTACGAAAAGATAATATGATAAGTTTGGAAGTGTCGGTTTGGTTATTTTGATTTTTAAAAAAACTGAATTAAACATTAAATACTAAAATAATATAAATTTTTGATTAATTCAGTTAAAATTGACTCCACTATTTCGATTCCCATAAACGGATGGAGACAAGGTTGGTTTTGACAGCCCTGCCTGGCGGTTTCATTTGGGCCATAGAGCGCGCCAGTGCTGGATTTAATGGTTGGAACTTGGAAGTAAGCAGCAGTTTGCAGAAAAGTTGATGGGCTCTAAACGGGCTAGAGGATAAGCCCTGTCTTCTTTTGGCCCAATTCTATTATGAACTGCTGGAAACACATTGGGGCCTCAGATATAAAATTTGCAGCATCTCCGACCTGCCAGTGTATATAATGATTTGAAATCGGGCCGAGCAATTTTGAAAACATTTGAACCGACCGTCCTGCCCATTCGCCAAAGTATACGACGAGTCGACGAGGCGAGGTCCCCCCACCCCACTCGCTGCGCTTATCCCACTTCCGAAATTACCACATGATGTGTACATACACGCATGGTATTTCACACATCAAATAACTTTATCTGCTCATATTTTTCTTTCTATCAATTTTGTGCTCTAGCAATGATACTATTGAACTTATTGGATTGATATGAATTCAATTTTTATTCTTATTGAATTATTCCAATCAAAATATGACAGATCATAACTCTCACCATCAATTTTTCTTCCCACAAAAATCAACTCCAAATTTTTAAAGGAGGAAATTACATCAACGATAAACCCACAAATATTTTGCATTTTGTGTCCACAATATGTTGCAAAAAATTGTTCACTTTACCCTACATACTTTGCATATTTGTTTACAACACTTCAATACCATTTTTATAGTCACTATCTCCAACATCGAATAATTATTAGGGACGTAATTTGCAGCACATGATTGAAGTCATGAAATTCATATATGATGATTTTCTTGTTTAGTTTTTGGTTCAATCACATTAATAGATCATACAACTCATGGATGGTGTTCATAGTGTAGAACGCATCTTAACTTAATCATCATAGTTTGATTAGCTATAGATGATCCTCATTGATTGTTTGGTATCAAAGATAATATGTAGTAATGGAACGGGGGATGTTTAAAACAAATATACAAAGTAGAGGAGGTAAATATTATTTTTTTTAAAAAAATGAGATTCCTGATTTTAAAAATTTTTTGGTGAACGGAACAATTCCCGCCGGACCCCTTCAAAAGTCCCAAGGGCAAAACCGGAACAGGATTAGAAGAAAGATAGCCGGGCGCGCTACCATAGCGGTGAGCCCATGACGGCATCACCACAACAGTTACTTCTTCTTCCACATCTTATAGGCTTATACAGCTTTCTCCCTCTTGCATACTTCTCGAACCTTCCGCTCCAGCACGAAGCTTCCTCCCACCTAGAATCGACGAGATGGCCACCATGGAGAGCGTGATCGTGCTCGTCAACCGCATCCAGCGCGCATGCACCGTCCTCGGCGACCACGGCGGCGGCGACGCCGCCGCGTCGCTCCCCACCCTGTGGGAAGCCCTCCCTTCCGTCGCCGTTGTCGGCGGCCAGGTACCCCTCCTCCTCCTCGTCTTCATGACCTCTCTTCCCACCTAGGGTTTTGTTCCACAGCGTAACGGGTGCTTTCGTTGTGTGGCTGCAGAGCTCGGGGAAGTCGTCAGTGTTGGAGAGCATCGTGGGACGCGACTTCCTGCCTCGTGGCTCCGGTATGGTTGTGGATTTCGTGTTTGGCTCGGAATTTTGGACTTCTTTGGTGTTGGTTTTTTGTGTAAATTTTTATGGCTTTGGGGTGTGTGTTTTGTTCCGAAGGGATCGTGACGAGGAGGCCACTGGTGCTGCAGCTGCACAAGGCAGATGACGGGGCGCAGGAGTACGCCGAGTTCCTGCACATGCCCAAGCGCCGCTTCACTGATTTCTGTGAGCTCTCTCTCTCACACACGCGCGCGTGCACAAGGCTCAAAGTACATACCATAGCCAAAATAGCATTCATACAGTCCAGACACTGGTTTGTACTTCGTGTGGGTGGTGATTGTTGGATTATGCAGGCAATTGGCTGATTCAGTAGTAGATTATTATGGTAGAACACCTAGTTTGCTGTCATTGACTTCTCTGTTTTCAGGTGTAGTGAAATGATTGCATTTCTGCCACCAGCAGGATTCCTATAATTCAAATTGTTGGTTACATGTGCAGCTTTTTTTTTTTTTTTTGGGCTTGATATTGATTTAAGTTCTGTGGTAATTTTCTACTCCATGAGGGTAACACTAATTTGATGAAGTTTCATGGTGATTTTCGACTGCTTGACTTGCTTAGTTGATGAGTAAATTGTCATTGTAGAAAGAATGGTTAATGCTGCTGCCGACACCATTTCTAGGCAGAATAAAAAGGGTTGTATTTGACAAGCATAAGTTTTATCAATCAATTTGCCGTCCTCATTTTGTGCTGATAATTCAAATGCTGTATGGTTGTGGTTAGGCTTTGTTGTGATCTGTATCAACAAAATGGTAGCCATGACATGACCGAGAGTCATTTGCCTGTTGTGAACCCTGTAATGTTGTAGTTCCTTAATGAATCGCAGAAGAACTTTGAGTACTTGGAAATGGATGGCTGAATGTGAATGGATACTTATTAGGGACATACTTTTTATGTTTGTTTTCTGTAGCTCTCGTGCGAAAGGAAATCCAAGATGAAACTGATAGGTTAACTGGGAAGACCAAGCAGATATCTCCTGTTCCAATTCATCTCAGCATATACTCACCACATGGTATTCAAGCATTGATTGTAATTTTTTGCTGCTGCATTTGCTTGTTAAATGTTAATATCCAGTGTTGCATCTTATGCAACAATAATATTATATCTTCGATTATTTTTTATGTTATATATTGTTAATGATGAACCCATGTGCTATAGAACTGGAACATTAACAAAATTGGCATCATTTAGGAGCATCTGCAGAGTGAAATCAACTGTCTATGTACTCTATAAGGTTATGATGCTTCACTCTAATATGATTAGTGTTTAGTGTAAGTTGGACATAGAAAACATGCGTTTGATGCATGTGATAGTCCTGTTGCTGACTACTGGTTGATGGAGCACTAAGTGAATTTCCCCTGTTAAAGTCTATGCATGGTAGCATCCATGTGGGTCCTCTTTACAATATTCTTTATGAACCATTTACTCTATTCAATACTATTGCAGTGGTCAACTTAACATTGATTGATCTACCCGGTCTGACAAAAGTTGCTGTAGGTATGTAAACATCTACCATTATTTGTATATTCTGGAATTTGTTCAATGTTTATCAGGAATTTTGCTCTGACATGCTATCTTTTTCAGAGGGACAGCCTGAAAGCATTGTTCAGGATATTGAAACTATGGTGCGCTCATATGTTGATAAGGTATGTCGCCTCAATTAATGAACATATTAGTGTAATATTTTTTGCCAGGTTTAAGTTTTCATATACTTAAATTAATTGTTGTCATATCATATACTCAAATTAAATGTTTTCATATTGTTATTACTGATTTAAAAAGACTAGTATTTGACTTTCAACTTTGAATATCCCTGTGGTGACAACTTGCTATTTTGTTTTGCAGCCGAACAGCATTATACTAGCTATAACTCCCGCTAATCAGGATATTGCAACATCGGACGCCATTAAACTTGCTCGGGAAGTCGACCCAAGTGGTATGAATCAAAGCTTGGCATTGAAATGTTATTTTAGCATGATACATTAATTCTATTAGCAGGTGTTATGTTTGTCGGAAGAGACCTTTGGCCCCTCGTGGAGGGGTGTCATCCTTGGCGATATTCACACAAGGCAAGCACAACGCTGGGAGAACCCTTCGGGGTAAGCTCGCTTCCTGGGTGAGCTATCGCCCGAGACAACCCTCCGGGGAGAGTTTGTCTACCGGGAGAGCTTTCACTCTCTGGGGTAAACTTGCCCTCCGAGTAAGCTGTCGCTCAGGAGAATCTTTTGGGGTAAGCTCGCCCCCCGAGTAAGCTATTGCTCGGGAGAACCCTCCGGGGTAATCTTGCCCTTCGGGTGAGTTGTTGCTTGGGAGAACCCTCCAGATTAAGCTTGCTCCCCGGGTGAGCTGTTGCTCAGGAGAACCATCCAGGGTAAGCTCACCCTCCGGGTGAGTCGTTGCCTGGGAGAGCCCTCGCCCTCAAGTTTGGCCTTGTTTTTTGAGTGGGGCCCATAGGGGCACGTGTCAAAGTTCTGTGGCTTGTTCTCGGGGAATTGACTATGTGCCCTTCATTTGACAGTTGCAGCGGAGGATATTAAGGTCTTTAGACGTTGCTCTAGGCTATAAATGCCCATCTACCATCTCATTTGTAACCCAAACTATTTGCATTCAATATACTCAACCACCAATTGATGTGTCTTGAAGTTATCTTCCCATGAGAGGGTCTCCTAACCGACTAATGTCAGGGGCATCCCAAGGGAACTAAGGTTCCCTCTAGAAGCCAAATTTGTATAAATCATTTGTGTTAACCATTCTCTGATTGTCCAATCCAGGGAGACTCGTCGCACGGTCATCCTGAGCCACTAGTTCTCTACAACTTGTGAATCCTACTTGTCGCAGGCTCCTAACCCACGACAATGTTTTTGCATTGTGGTGTTGAATAATTGTGTACATATTCTTATCCTATATGCCTAAGCGAGGGAATCCTCACTAGTTTCATTTGCGTGCAGCATTTCCAGGGGTGTTGGAAGTGAAAATATATTTATCTTTGTACAACACAATTTACGATTCAGCATTTGTTGGGCTGAAACTGAAGTTTTTTTAAGGTAAAACAGTAGGGGTGAGCTTGTATTGAGAAGAAATTTATTTTTCCATGACATGATTGAAAACAATAGGGGCAATTTAGCATGCGTTGGGCTGAAACTGGAATAAGTTTCTTTCAAGCAAGCGATCCTTGTTATTAAGCTTTCCTTGAATAAGCACTCTAAAAAATATTGTGAGATAGTATGAAAAGTGAAGGATACAAATGTAATTTTGTGTTTCCTAATATAAAAGGGTGTGGTCTAGGGAGCAATCTCGAACTTCCCAAAAATTCCTCTCTTTTCTAACCAATATGGTATTAGAGCCACCATACTCCCGACACCCCTTGCCCTTACCCAACCCTAGCAGGCATTGATCCTCCTGATTTGCATCGCCGACAGTTGCTAAGTGCATGAAGCAACCATGGTCGTAACTGGAGACAATGCAACGTGGGTAGCTGAAGGCGCAACAATGAGAGGACCTGGAGGCCGACGTTGTCGCCCGCTGTGCAACCCCCACTGGTAGTGCCGCACCAAGCCGCCCAAGACAGGACCTAGTTTTGAGCGAATCATCCTACTCTCCACCTTGTTGCTCAGTCGTCAGGAAGCCTCGTATGCTCTAGAGCCATGTTGTCCACTAGTGAGGAGTAGCTAGCCCTAGTCTGCCTGGCTGATCGACACTAGCTAGTCGTCATCCGGGTTCTCTACCTCCTTCAACTGATGCCAACAGTCGATGAGGAGAGGAGAGGGCCGAGGAGATCTCTAGGCAAGATGGCTAAGTGCATGTCGCTGTCAGTTGTAGCGCCTTGGATCGCACGCCCGATTATCGTCTAGATCTATGCCCGTGCAATTGTGGAAGGAGTGGCTTGTAGTTCCTGATGACATTGAATTTTATGGCTCCTCGAAGTGTTTTGATTGTTGTGATAGGAGCCTCTTCTAGTGTGGCGATATGCAGTTCTTGAGCGAATGCCATGACCGCGGGAGAAATGCATGGCAAGTAAGAGTGCTCCAGCTTTTGTGTGTAGCATAGGAGTTCGGAGATAGTGAAGATGGAGATAACAATCACCATGGTAGATATGAAGGAGTTGCTTGATAGGATGATTGTTGCGATGGTTGAGGCCAGGATGGGAGCGGTGCCCTCATCTGGTCGAGTTGGTTCCATTAACCAACAAAGTTCAGAAGTTGGAGTTGTTACCGAATGATGTGAAATTAGATGGGACAAGTAATTACTTGACTTTGGTGCGAAGGGCACTAATCATCTTAAAGACGAAGAAAATTGAAATATTATGTGGAGACTTGTCTTGAGCCCATAGACAAGGAGGGTGTGGCATGGAGAACGTGGAACACCACAAATTCCTTAGTGGTGGCTTGTTTGATGTCCTCTATGTCCTCATCTATAGCTCGTATGGTGGAGGCAATCCCTACTGTAGCTGCTATATAGAAGTCATTGGAGAAGTACTCTGGAGCAGGGAATATGGTGTTGTTGGCAAAGGTTGCAGGCAAGATAGCAGATTCGAGACAGGTGGAGCGGACTGCTCATGAGTATGCTGTCGAACTACAATGTTTGTGGTTAGACTTGGATCGCTATCACCCCATAACACTACAAGACGCGCAAGATATCGTTGCCACAAGAATTGGGTTGAGAGCACATGGGTCTTGTACTTTCTCAAAAGGCTGAATGATGAGTTTGAGCATCGTTGGGCCACTATGTGTCACCATGCTGCTCTTCCAACTCTGGAGGAGTCCATTTCAGCCATGGTACAAGAAAAGTCTCATCTAAGGGTGATGTCAGCTAGCATCTCCCCAGCAATTAGATCTGCACTGCTTTGTTTGTCCCCATCCACATAATCTAGGTGGTCGTGGTCATCCTAGTAGGGGTAGAGAAGTTGGCTGTGGATGTGGTCGAGGTTGTGGTGGTTGCAATGGCCCTAGAGCTAATCTTGCTATAGCTGATAGTGATCAGTCAAGCCAGACTCACAAAAAGACTTAGATGGTGGAGATGACTATGGATCAAACCTCAAAATGGGAGAGTTGGCAGAATCTGAAGCTGTAGGCTGAGAGCTCCAAGGGTAAAGACTTGGCCACATAGGAGCTTTCTTCGGCCACACAGGAGCTTTCTTTGGTTACTTTTGGTAAATTTGTTAACTAAACCCACTCGGGCATAGGTACTTAGGCTAAGGCACTTGCATTTCTATATAGGTTTTTCCATACAGATTGGATAGTAGATTCTGGTGCATCTAGACATGTTACTAGTACTGTTGATGCATTTACATCTTATGCTCCTCGTACGCATCATGAGACTGTTCAAACTATTGATGGAACAACACAATCCATTTAGGGGGTTAGATTAGTGAGATGCACCCCATCTATCAGTTTACCATCTGTGTTGCATGTTCGCTCATTTCCAGTTAATCTCCTATCTGTCAGTTCCATTATTGATCAACTTAAGTGTTGGGTTATCTTTGATGAGGATGTGTCTTTTCCAGGAGAAAAGAACTGGGAGGAGGATTGAGAGTGGCATCAGGCATGGTGAACTGTGATACTTCACTGATGTGAGTATGGACTCCGCACTCATGGCGGCCACTGCAGGAACCGAGTTTGAAGTCATGTTACACCATCAGTGTCTCGGGCATCCATCTTTTGATGTTTTGAGTAGGATGTTTCCTGAACTAATGTCTAAAGTTGAGTGGAGTCGACTTGTTTGTGATGCTCGCGAGCTTGGTAAGCTTACACGGTCCATATACCCTAGTATGATTTTGAGTGTTGAACTATTTGTGCTTATACATTTTGATGTTTGGGGACCATGCTTTGTGACTTCTGTTAGTGGTTATAAATGGTTTATTTCCTTTGTTGATTGTTTCACTCATATGACATGGGTCTACTTAATGAAACACAAGAATGAGGCTATTCAATGTTTTCAGGATTTCCATGCTATGTTTAAGATCTAGTTCAATGCTCAGGTTTGGATTCTTCGTACAGATAATGGGACTGAGTATGTGAATCAAGTCCTTGCCTCCTACTTATCTGCCCAAAGCATTCTTCATCAGATGACTTGTCCGGGTGCTTCTGCATAGAATGGAGTGATTGAGCGGAAGAATTGTGATCTCTTGGACGTGGCACGTTCAATTATGTTTTAGATGAATGTGTCACCATATCTGTGGAGTGAAGCGGTGATGACAGTAGCCTTTTGGATTAATTGAATGCCTCGAGAGTACTAGGGATGAAAACTCCTTATGAACTTTTGGGTGAGAATCGATTAATAACCCCTCCTAAGGTATTTGGGTGCACCTGTTTTTGTTCGAGATCATCGCCATTTTATTGTCAAGTTTGATCCTCGAGTAGTCAAGTGCATTTTTGTTATATAATCCTCTGGCCAAAAAGTTTACCGGTGTTGGAGCGTGATGGAACGCTGCTTATTTGTAAGTATGTATGTCACTTTTTGGGAGATTGAGCCCTTTTATATGGAGAAGCATGTGTTTGAGGGCTTATCTCCATCCACCAGTGGTGGTAGTTGAGAGGGGGAGAATGTCATGGTTGGGATGATTCCATGCCTACTAGATGACGACGTATATGGAGGCGATCAGACTCAAGTGGAGCAGCAGCATGGTGGAAGCAATGAAGCTTGCACAATTGGAGGCGATGAGACTTGGGGGCATGTGGGAGGCAAGAAAACTCAGGAACAGTTGGAGGTTCATAGAAGGAGAAAGGTGTATAGAAGGTAAAACTTGAAGGGATCTCAAATGACTGGTGGTTAGTGGGAGCAGCAGCAGATTCATGTGTTGGATGTTCAACAACAGCAGCAGCATGTTACCACTAGTCTCAGAAGGAGATGTAGAGCTGGAGGGAGAAGGAACTGAGGGATGATTTGGGACTGGCATCAATTGTATGGACATTGGAGGTGGTAGATGGACTATTCAAAATCATAAACTGCGTGTTTAGTCAGGTGATCCAGTAAATAGCGAATCTTATCAGAAACTTGTTGGTTGTCTCATCTATCTGTGCTACACAAGACCAAATAACCTATGATGTGAGTGTGGTAAGTAGATATATGCATGACGCAAGAGAAGAGCACATAGACACAGTCTATCAAACCTTGAAATACTTGAAAGTCTTGGAGGGCGTTTGTGGTTCAAGAGTCATGGGCACTTGGACATGGAAGGATACTGTGGTGCTGACTGGGCAAACTGCTTGGATAATAGGAGATCTACATCAGGTTATTATGTGTTCATCGGAGGTAATCTTGTGGCATGGCGTAGCAAGAAATAGGAAGTGGTAGCTAGGTCATAGTGGAAGCAAAGTGTAGGGCTATGGTTGTAGCACTATGTGATATGATATGGGTGAGAAGTTTATTTCCAGAGCAATACTTGATGCAAGAAGTTCCTTTAAAGTTGCATTGTGATAATAATGGATCAATAGTGCTAACAATCTAGTTTGGCATGATTGGACTAAGCATTTGGAGAATGATAGATTCTTCATCAAGGAGAAACTGGACAGTGGAATGTTGAAGATAAAGCTCATTCATTTTGGTGAGCAATTGGTTGATTATGTCACCAAGAGTTTGGGTTCTAGAGAGTGTAAACATTTGTGACAAGATGGCTATGATTGATGTATTTCAGCCCATCTTGAGGGGGAATTTGAGATTGTATGAAAAGTGAAGGATCAAAATGCAATTTTTTGTTTCTTAATAGAAAGGGGTTTGGTCTAGGGAGCAAACTCTAACTTCCCAAAAATTCCTCTCGTTTCTAATCAACAAAGATCTTTGTTTCAGTAAACAAACATTTATCCAAATCCAAGTTGGAAATTGAAACAGATGCCACTCCATAGATGTTGGTTGAGAAATTATTACTCCAGATGTATGACCACTGATCAACAGCATTCATAGTATATTTTATAGAAGCAACCAAATCAGAGAGTATGTAGAACTGCCCTTCAGCCTGCTGTGAAAATGGAGAATGAAATAGTTCCAAAGTAAATCCTGTTTAGCAAAAGAAATAATTGAGGCAAAAAACTTTTGAAGAATGTTGTCGGTCCAAAGATCCAGCCAGCATCCACATATAACTGAAGCGCATCTTTTTGGGGACATGGATATATAGTCATTTAGTGACAATCTTATGTGTAGCAGCACAGGTGTGCAGTTCGCTAGGTCGATGAAAAACTATGCCTTGGGATTGTCCTGCTGCCTAGTGTCAGCTATTCTTTACACTAAAAAATGTGACAACCTGCTTGCTAATTTACTTCACCAGATCTTGTTCATAGTGGTTAAAGTTGCAATACTGACACAATTGAACTTTTTTTTTTGGATTTACCTAGTTTCTTTTTGGTCTGAAGGATCATCTTAATTTTGGCCAGGTGAAAGGACCTTCGGTGTGTTGACTAAGCTTGATTTGATGGACAAGGGAACAAATGCACTTGAGGTTTGTTTCAGTTTGATCCATTGGTTTGTGTGCACTTGGAATTAGTACGGATTTTTTTTTACTTGGAGCCTTAATGCTCCAATCTTCTTCATTCTCATTAAGGTTCTTGAAGGAAGGGCTTACAGACTGCAGCATCCGTGGGTTGGAATTGTTAACCGTTCACAAGCGGATATCAACAAGAATGTGGATATGATTATAGCTAGGCGAAAAGAAAGGGAGTTCTTTGCTTCTAGTCCTGAGTATTCTCATTTAGCCAGCAGGATGGGTTCAGAGTATCTTGCTCAACTCCTTTCACAGGTTCAAAAAAGATCCTTCTAGTGTTTTCGTTTTCAGTGTTCATAAATTATGAATGATGGGTCATGTAATGCTGTTTCTGTCTCAGCACCTAGAGGCTGTGATCAGGGCACAGATTCCAAGCATAGCGTCTTTGATAAACAAAACTATTGACGAGCTTGAAACAGAGATGGATCACCTTGGTAGACCTATTGCTGCTGACGCTGGGGTAATTCACTGAACTTTTGATCTAACTTGTTTTGAAGTTCAACAGACAAAAGAACATGATTCGTGTGCTTTTGCAGGCTCAATTATACCTGATACTGGAGCTTTGCCGTGCATTTGACAAAATATTCAAAGAACATCTTGATGGAGGGTAAACATCATATTGAGGATTTTATTTCTGCAGTTTCTAAACTATACCCGTGTAATGGTTTCTGTGCAAATCTGAAATGAGGGTATGAAAATTGCAGACGATCTGGTGGTGATCGGATTTATGGTGTGTTTGATAACCAACTCCCTGCTGCCCTGCGGAAGCTTCCATTTGACCGTTACCTCTCTATACAAAATGTAAAACGAGTTGTCTCAGAAGCTGATGGTTATCAGCCTCATTTAATTGCTCCTGAGCAAGGGTACCGCCGACTGATTGAGTCTGCTCTCAATTATTTCAGAGGACCCGCCGAAGCTTCTGTAGATGCTGTAAGAAAACTTCCTTCTGTGGTAATCTTTATATTAGTTTCATGGTTGAACTGAAATCTCTTTTACTGTCACTGCAGGTGCATTATGTTTTGAAAGAGTTGGTTAGGAAATCCATTGGGGAGACTCAGGTTGGTCTTTTGCATTTTCTAGACAAAAGTGTGATGCATGCTTTTTCCTGGTTATGTGATTATTGAAGTCCTATTTATATCATTAGGAACTGAAAAGATTCCCCACTCTTCAAGCGGAGCTTGCTGCTGCGTGCTACCAGGCCTTAGAGAGATTCCGTGAGGACAGCCGCAAAACAACTGTACGGCTTGTTGATATGGAGTCTACATATTTGACAGTGGAATTCTTCCGCAAGCTCCCACAGGAAGTGGACAAGGCCGGAACTGGAAATCCTTCCACTCCTGTTGATCGCTACACTGATGCACACTTCAGGAGAATTGCTTCTAATGTGGCCTCATACATTAGCATGGTATCTGAAACATTGAAGAATTCTATCCCCAAGGCTGTTGTTTATTGTCAAGTCCGCGAAGCTAAGAGGTCCTTGCTTAATCATTTCTACACTCAAGTGGGAAGGAAAGAGGTTTGCGACCCTGTGTATTTGTGTTTTTTTTTTCAACTGTTCACATCCATTAGATTTGTCCTTTCAATGATTATCCTTGTTCAGGCTAAGCAGCTCGCACTACTCCTTGATGAGGATCCTGCCCTTATGGAGCGCAGGCTGCAATGCTTTAAGAGGCTGGAGTTATACAAGTCTGCAAGGGATGAGATCGATGCCGTGTCATGGGCGCGATGAAGGTAACATGCTACGTGCTTGCGCTTGTATTGTATATTTGCCTCCTTAGGTTGCATTGTAACTTGATGCATGCAGAATTAACTGTTTGTTATTCTGCATTTTTTCGTCAAATCTTAGTTACTGTTGTTGTCCGATGTGCCTCATCAATCAATTATTCGTACCATATATTAGCCACTAGTATCAAGCGTTGTGGTGTATAGTGTTCAGATTGTGATTAGAATGTAGTGGTCTTTTCATGATCCTGCTCCAGACTTTCTAAGAGAAATCTAGAACGAGGTTGTTTCTGGTATTGTTAGATTCTGCAGAAGGTGCATATTACTGGTTCTATTCTTTTATCTTCTTGCCACGTAGTGTAGAGTGTAGACTTCGACCTTTCAGAATCCAGATTGTGCAATTCAGTGCAGATTTTTCTAAGGACAATACAAGTTTTTGCAACCTATATTATTGGAGCCCCTACACCACATTTCGGACCTCTCCAAGTCTAACGTCATCCCCGTCGGAAAACGTGCTTCAAGCTAGGACTTGTGAAATCAACTTTATATCGAATTATCGATGGACCAGGCCAGTCATTTGGTGGTCTTCATCTCAAAATTTTGGTGCTCTACCTTTTCGTAGTGCTTTCGTTTTGAGACTTTTGGAACTTCAGTTAGTCGTCTGATAGTTAATTACTGGTATTAGAGGGAACATTATGGGACATAACTTACAACCCGAAAGAGCCGTCCGTTAGTATTTGCCATTGTTAGTAGGGTTCTGCTAGAACCATCCGAGTGAGGTATGGGTTGGTCAAAATTTCACATATAACCTGGTCAAATTCTTTCTGGTTCTTCACCCTCTTTGTTTTGGTTCGACAAAAATACAAAGCATACGTATATCTTGCCATGCGTATATTTTAGTAAAAAATAAAATTGACTCCGCATTATGCTTCCTTGAACTGACCTTTGGTTCTTTCGGGATATTCCTCACCTTTTCGATTCATACTTTCTAGAACGAGTCTCTCTTTTCCTTTTTGTTCTTATTGTAAACTCTCTCTCTCTCTCTCTCGATCTGTATATCTCTCGCGCACGCAATATATCCTGGTTATAAAATGTCAATGATCCTCATTTGAAAATTGCCGCTAATAAAATGCAAAGCATAAGACAGTTTCCAGTTAATTTTTTCTCCCCGTGCCCGCTACTCAAACTTCTCAAGCCTTAGAGGCGTGATATTCTTAAGAGAATAGCGGTGCATTAAACATGATGTTACCATGATCATTGGTTGCACTACTGTGCAGCGTATGTATCAAATTGATATTACCGCCAAATCATAGAGAAATTTCTGGACGTAATATTAGTACATGCTTATGCGTCACTGTCAAGATGGTAATGCCTGAACGCTTTTCAAGGCGGCTCATCTAAGACTTTAGAAGCAAAACAATAGAGCCAGTGAGTTATTGCTCATGTGATGGTTGGTCGAGTCAGGTCGGGTGAGTAATTCCTCTGCAGGCTTTCCTCATCCAGCTCTCGTTCTATGCTCGTCGTTTCTGGTGCGGCTTCCGTAATTGCAGCATTTGCACGGATGTAGTTAAACAACTCCCTAAAGCAACTTAAACTGGAGTTATTGCACATGTAAGGTTATAAGGTATAATCAAATGGGGGGCCTTAATTGTACCAGACATGCTGAAAGATCAGCTAGAGATTTGTGCTCTTCTGTTTGGCACATGACGTGCACGAGAAATACGTAGTCGTAAGTCGTTGCAATTGATGTTTTTGTTTGCATGTTATTGGTGAACGGATGATCGTTGGGTTTATTATGGTCCTACAGATTTGTGTCGACCTTCTGAGTATTGAGCTGTTTCCTTTGGTTAGTACGTTTTACGGTCAAAATAAAGGTTGTGTTTCATGTACGGAACCATTAGCCAATGCGTATCTTTTCCTGTGTCCTACGTGAGAGTTGTTTAGAGGGTTCTCAAAACTAGAATTTTGTTTGAACGCTATTTTGATGTAGGTTTAGCCGTAGTTGTGGGAGCGCCTCTCTATTGCTAATGCAGGATGGGACAATGGCAAAGGTATTTATGTAGGAGGTCGAATATTTAGTGCTTACCATTTGTACTGATTGTCATATGATTCTACTGTTGGACTTGGTCCTAATCGTATGACTATTTTCTTTTTTTTTAAAAAAATAGAGTAGTAACCTCCCAAAAAGGGTACAAAATTAAATCCATTCCCCTCTGTAATGTTGCACTAGGATACTAGCAGCGCATATGCTGCCCTGCTTGCGTATGAAACGTACAACTTGAGTTCATGGACTCCAGGTGTCACCACTGTGCACTAACTGGTACAAATATTAATCTAAAAAACAAACCCACCAGGACGTCCAGGTAAGAGACAGTGAAAGAGAATAAAAACACTGCGATTGAGTCTGTCCTGTCCCAGAGAAAGGGAAAAAACGCGATTAAATCCCATACGGACATATTAAAAGCATCCCAAATTACCAGACCAGAGGTCAACCGCAGATAAATAAACCCCAACCACTTAACCTGCGCCAGGAGCCCCACGACACCGCCATCCGCCTCAAATAAATCCGCCCCCAAAGCCATACCAAACCAAACCAACCCAACCCACCCACTCCCCCTCCCCCCCACAAAGCCGAAGGATCCAAACAGAGCCGTCCAGCGTCCATCCGAAAACAACACCGAAATCCAACACACGCCAAACCACATCCCAACTCCACTCTCCACTTCCCCATATTTGTCTCCAATTCTACTACTTGTCTAGTCTAGTCTACTAGTCGGCGCGGCCATGAGGGAATGAGATGACATGAGATGAGGTGCAAGCTCCACCCCTACGCCAACGCCGTCGGCGTCTGCGCGCCCTGCCTCCGCGATCGCCTCCTCGCCCTCGCCGCCGAGCGCGACGCGGCCGGCGACGGCGACTGCAGTAGCAGTCCCGGCAGTAGCCTGAGTTCGCCGCGCCGGTCACATACTACTCGGCAAGCCTTTGGGGGCTTCCCGCGGTCAGTATCGCCGTACGCGGCGCACCGGCGGTCCGACGCCTGCGCCTATGCTTCCTCGTCGTCGACCTCGTCACACCATCCCAACCTCCTCTTCTTCCGGACGCCCCAGGTGGGCCCAGCCGCGCGCGCCGCCGCCGATGAGCCCGAGGAAAAGAAGGTGACGCGGAGACGGTCGTTTCTTGCGGCAATATTCGGCGGCCACAGCCGGGAAGCGGACAGAAAGGAGCCACCTTGGCGGTCCACGTCGTGGCTGTCGGCTCTGGTGCGCCGGAAGCGGCGGCCGGACGCAGCGTCCTTGCCGCAGCAGCCGCCGGACGACGGGATGATTGAGTCGCCGGGAGCGGGGAGCTGGTTATTCCCCTCGCCATCGCCGGCGAGGCAGCACCGGCGCAGGCACGCCGGCTCCAGCGGGGACGGGATCTCGGGGCTCGTGGTCTGCTTGAGCCCGCTGGTCCGGCCCAGCTCCGGCGGCGGCCGCAGGCGATGCCAGCCCCCGGACCCATCCGCCGCGGGAGACAGCCACCGGCGGCACCTCTCCGCCGGCTCCTCCGCGTCCTTCGGCCGCAACACCTCCCGGAAGCTCGCCGATATGAGTAGGTTCCGATGAAGCCTGCGCGTTTTTGGTCCGTCTTAATTTCTTTTGCTTTTTTTTTCCTTCTGGTTACTCTAGAGAACCATGTTGCTATGTGAAAGAGGATGAGAAAAATGGAAAGAAGTAAATGGAAATTTGGAGGATTTGTTTTGTTCGTTGGGTAAGCATACGTTTGAACCGCTCTTATTCCTATGTGTATGAGACGACTTCGTTTTGTTCTTCTCTATTGAATTGTTGATACCTACCTTCCTTCCTTTCCGTTTTTTTCTTTTAGTTTTCCTATTAATTTTTATTTAGTACTCCATGTGCTGTGTTGGACTGGAAGCGGTTGTTTTCTCCTACTAATTTTGCTCAATTTATGCTTATTATAAGTACTTGAAAGAAGAATAACTTAAAAAACGCAATATAGCGTCCCTATAGTTATTCTTGTGTGTGTAGCTTGTGAAGTCTAGTACAGGAAATAGTGTTCAAAATGTGTGAACTCTGCAAGGTAGATGAAAAAACGTGCTTAAAGACGTGTTTTTTTAGTCATTTAGAATTTAGAAGAGATGGATATGCATCAACATGCGAGTGGGAAAGAGCCCTTTGTACAAAGGGCGCTATTATATCAAAGGGAAACTTTGTTGTATCTCACTAATTTTTTTTAATTTTGTGTTATGAAATTGATAAGATGGCGGTTTACATGAGAGTAAACATCCTGTGATATAAACAAAAGAGAGAGTTAGCTTCATAATAGTGTCAAAATAGAGAATTTAGAAAAATATCATTATGTCATTGACATGTGTATTCATATTTCAGACATTATATTTTCAAACAATAATATTTTACTAATTTGACATTTTTTTTTATATAGTGAGATGGAAGTAATTATTTTTTAATAAAAATTGTAGAAGTTTGTACCGGTGTGAAACAATTTACCTCCAAGTCAAATGTAGCGACCGAGTTGTCTTACTATGAATTTTTTTTGCAAGAATTATTCGTCTTAAATTATGTCCGGACGGGTCGTGTGATTCTTATTGGAAGTCTTCTTGGCTATGCTCGTGTTGGTATTGTGTCCGGGTCGCTAATACTGGAAGATCTATTTTTATTGGTCATGTTTTAGAATTTTCGTTAAAATGGGATGTCGTACGTGTACAACAATATACGAAATGGACAGCTGACACAAAATTAAGTTGGGCCATGCAGTTATCCATCTGCCAGGTTGCTCTGCCAAAGGAAGTTTCAGAGCCACTAATCCTAAGCCTTACATCCATTGACATTAAATATGTCATCTATTATTTAGTTAGTTTGTTTTGTAATTGTAATATTCATATTTGAAATATATGTCAATGAAAGTATTTATAATACATCTAGATGACATATATTTGTAATTCATTCCACTTTTAATTTCAATTTCACCTCGGTGTAAGGATTGTGATGCAACGGTGGGACCACATGCTTACAAGAAAATTTTGAACGTGTATTTTTGGTAAAGCAAAGTCCTACTGAAAATGGGACCCATTAACCAGTCGAGTGGGTGTTTCGTTAGTCGTTTAGCTAGCCGTGGGCTACATTTTCTGGTCCTGATGGTCCAACAATTCGGGAGGTGGAAACATCAAAGGGAGTAGTGCTCTTTTATGGTACTGGCCTTTAGTCTTTCCCACGGGAAAACGAGATGATGGACGCATGCCTTCGAATGAGGTAATCATAAGGTGCTGCGTCTCGCGTGTTTAAAAAAGAGAGGGAAAAAAAAAAGGCTCCGTCTTGGAATGTGAGGGTGGTATTTTTTTTTTCCAACGTAGCGTCCATTTTTTTTAAAAAAAAATCATGGATCTGAAACTTAAGGTGAAATTCAGAAGACCCACCACTTATCTATCAATCTTTGTTTGTATAAATTTCGTAAGAAATGTTTTGTACCTAGGGTGTTTCCCTATTGAAAATTCACGAGCCAGCTGCTGGGTGGCAAGTGGCACTCACAGCTTGGCAGGTTGGTTCGGTATCTACATCGGACCATTCCAACGGTCAGGCCATACATTGTTGACTTAGCCTAGTTTGCAACTTTGCATATGTACCATGGTTAAATGTAATGTACTAATCAACTACACCAAATTTATTTTATATAGCAGCACTAGTCCCCTTGTAACGTGGGCTTGTTTCTTCCGCTGGTACGAGAATTAGGAGCTATCTTTATCTATACAACGGGAGCACTCGCTGTATATTCTTACAGAGTATCCCTTCCCTCTTGTTGGAGTTGCCGTCTGCACCCACGCACACTAAGAAATGTATGCCACGTCTATGCACGGAACACCCGTCTACTCTCTATCTGCAACATCCGAAAATTTATAAGAATGCATTGGTACATATAGATAGCATTGCTCCTCTATGACATTCACAAGCTTGCTTACCAACCAAATACAAATCTACACAATGCAATACCACGTCTTTACAGCATTGTGGTCGCAGTCGCGCTTTCTCACTTGAAATGCAGAGTTTGCTTGCACGATTCAGCTGAAAAATTGCATTCAGATCGAGCTATCCCTCGAGAGACACACGGGTTTTTTTTTTTTTTGAAAAAAAAAAGGATTGGTAAAAGTTCCCGAGGCCGACATATGGCAGCCCGTAGAGCACGCGGTGGATGATGGAGACTAATACTTAGGTCCAGTAAAAAAGACGTCTGTACCAGTATCTACAATGGAGTAGTGAGTACCCACATTTTCTTTTTAGTAAAGTGAGTATTTGTGTTATTGTGATTAGTAAATGTGATCTATATTTGAACTCTAGCACACACTCCAAAACTGTACAGTGAACGACTACTAATAACTCACTGCCCACCCAAATAAAGACTGGTGTCCAATCTAATAAAAAGGAATGGTCCTTTTCATTCCCTGTCGACGAAAACGGAAGTCAAGCAAATGGCGAAAAAAAAAAAAGATTGCTCTCTTGCAACTTGCTCTTTTTATTATGCTCTCCCTCTGCCCTACCTTGTAAAGTTGAAGTCAACGTTGCAGTGTACCAATGGGCAGATGGCTCCGTCTATGGGTCCATCCTCTCACGCGTCCGATCATGGTGCAAGTTAAGGTTCAATTTTGTGTTTACCAAATGGTTTCCAGACCTAGTCGATAGACCAGAAACCAACTGATTTTTTTGGTGATTACCACCCCTAATACGGGCTAATACCAATCACATCATCTAGGATCAGTAAGACCGATAGCCGTTAGTAACACTCTAATGCATATTATGATCGAACAGGTGTCACACACAGTCTCATATGAGTAGAGATCCCACACAAGCATTTTTCTGTGTGCATAGCCAAATGCTATTGCCTTTTAGGTGTAAAAGAAACTTGGATCACACAGGGCATGTAAACATTTGATAGTGGTTGGTGCTCGATGGGACGTTGGAAAAATGGGGGTTGGTGTAGGGCTCCAACATTACCTGTTTCCCTCTTATATGAAATAGTATTAGATTGAAATAGACTACAAATTGAGTGGGAGTCTTGTCAAATGGAATATTAGTTGATGGTCATCTTTCCACATAACCACCCTTCCTTCTCACGCCAAAATGCCAGGCCAAAAGGTATATTTCATAGTTGGTCAGGTACCAATTTGTGATCCATCAGTGGCAATCTGAGTGTGACCACACCTGATGGATCAGCCAAAGCAAGGGGGCTTAAGTACTGATAGCTACTGCGAACCATGGTATTTGGTCAAACACTCAAAAGTGGCAGAGCATATCCACGTTATGCGTGAGGCCAAATTTGATTTCAAAAAAAGTATACAGGATTATTCTATGGAGAACTAGCTCTAGTTGCCGACACTCAAAATTTTTGAGATTGCAAACTTGTTTTTCTTCCTATAAGTAACAATTAACTCATCGTCTTTTTCTTTTTCTTCAATATTACTAGATCCATAAATTTGAAGTTTTGAGAGTTAAATAGTTCCCTTGAAGTTCAGGATTTCAAATGAAACCAACCATAAATTTCAATGAACAAAAAAGTGCTTATCAGTAAACTTTGGAAAGGAACATATATAAGCTGACTTGCATGAACAGGCCCATTGGTTTCAGTTTGTGCTGCTGTTCTAATCTTGCTTTGATGAATGATAGCCATAAACAGCAGAACACTGCTGCATAATATCTGGAAAAATTAGAGACCGAACGAGCTCACGGCTAAAAGATATGACAAGGTCTCAATTGGGAGTTCTCTAAAGGTGTGGGTCACAAGTGCTTCTCATCGTCCTATAGTGGGAAACAAAATCATCCCAACTGTTGAGAGCCTTCTTGTCTACTACCATATCCATTGTCACAACATATAGTGGGGATAAATGATTGGCATACCACAATGTGCTCCATGGGACCCAAGTTTCGCGTCGAGATCCAGACTTCCATTTGGATCTGAAAGGTGATCATGGGCTCGATGTTAGGCAGATCTTTTGATACAGCACTAGGATAGCTTGGTATACAGAGAACCATCAATAACAGCTCGAACAGCAACAGGAAGCACAGACAAGGTCATATAGGCTAATGTCTTGTAGCGTAGAACGCAGAAAGCCAGAAGTCACAAATATCAAATAAGTAAGCAGTAGATAAATAAGCCAGAGTAGCATCCATGAACAGTCAGCAGATACCTGTTCTTTCAGTGCACATCCTGAAGAAATAAAGGTGTGACTTCGTGGCCATCATACTGCTGTAAGCATGCGATCCGCAACAAAGGGCCAGGCACTAGAGATGAAAGGAGTAAAAGGCTCATGGTTCTTGATGAAAAGCATATATGACAGAAAGTAACAGTATTCCAATATAAGGCATGCTTACATTGTAAAAGGCAGCTTTAACATTAGTTGCAACTAGGTAATGATCTTGTGCTTTGACTTCTACTACTCTCAAGTCTTGGCTTCTTGCCTTCCAATGAATTCATATCATGGTTGAAGTTGGGCCCAATTAGTGCCTACTGCAAAAGAGATTAACAATGCAACAAACTTTGCCATGAAAACCACGAAGAAATATGGAAAGATGGATGGAGCTGAAAGAGTTGGAAGTTTAATATACAAGAAAAGACTACCCTAAAAAATAAAGAGTATGGTACTTCCAATACTACAAACAGCAGTTGCATAGCCACTCCCACAGTGTGTAACAGACTACAGTACAGTTGCTTCTATTTATACATAGCAGCTACAAGCCATTGCACATGTCAAGAAAAATGTAGATAAAAATTACAAAATAATATATCTCCTGCGTGATGGTGCTTAGCATGTGACAGGTCCAACAACACAACACAACAAATGCAAGCAAGGATCAAAGAACGAGCAACCGGTGCTGAAATCTACATCAGAAGCTTGTCCTTAGTTTTTCCAAGATAGATGGCAATTCCTCGGTGTACGTCACCAAGACAATAGTGGTTTCACAAGCTACCCACCTCCAATCACAAAAAAGTGATAGTCATAGAATACATGTTGTCAAACTATTTTGATTTTGACTAATAATATCTTTGTGAATATTCAGATTGTCCATATGAAAATAATATGATTAGATTTGTCTCGAAAAATATTTTTGTCATATTATAAGTTTATTATGTTTTACAAATATATTATAATGCAAATTGATGGTCAAAATTGAATCTTAGAGACCATATCAATATCTAAAACACCATTTGTTTTTATGATTGGAGGTAGTAATATGGAGGCTATTTCCTTTGTTTCCAGGAAGAACGCACACCTTAGAGGTGTCCCCTGAAAATATAATAAAACATAATTAATAAAATACAATATAAAGATCCTAGAATATCAATATGATCACTGTCAAAACTAAGATGGTTTGTAACTTCTACAAAACATTCTTTATTGAACTGCTAAGCATACAGCATAGTTGAGTAAACAGATATATAGCAACATTATAAGCACCCAACCGTCGAATGCTAAAGTATCTGTGCAAAGTACAGGCGAATAGTAAAAACAGAAGCATGGAATTAATGAACAAACAGAATTCAATTAAAGGTGAGCAATTTTAGGGTTTGCACTCACACCTCAAGTTTCTCACTGCAATAAGCATCCAGTTTAGCTACTTTACTATATAGAAAAACTAGGTTTCCACTCACATCTCAAGGTTCTCACTGCAACGAACATCCAGTTTAAGCTAATTTACTATATATAGCAATTCTTTCAAAGAGCTCAAGAAGTTTATTATCCTCATTGTGTTACATTTGTGAGCTACATTTTTTAGTAAAATAAAATCCACAGATAGCAGTTTTCATAAGCATAGTACTTGAACAGAATGTGTCCATATTAATTTTTCTATGTTACCTAGAAATGAATAAATACATCATGCGAAGTTTTAGTGCAAAACAGGCCTGATATATGAACCCCTGGTTCTGCATACAGATGTACAGTGTGCTACCAAAATGAATTTGACTTGTTCCCTGAAAATCCTTCCTGGGTCAAGGCTGTGGTTTTGGCATATCCACACCCAGCATTTGACATGGCCCTGAGCATTTAGCAATGGCATCGAAGTATGGAGGTGCACAAAATGTCATGTCCTTGTGTAGGAAACAGCCATGGTGTGGGGCAGTTATAGTTCAAGCTGGTAGGATGATTACAGATCACACAGAACAATATTTTTGTAAATAATATCCACATTAACACCATGGTCCTTGTAGCCCATTAGTGAGCTGGTTTCTTCGAACTTCAGTTGCATCGACCAATTGTCCTGTTAATTGCCTCCCTGAAGTTTTGATAAGAACCAACACTCATGACATTTCAGCTACCTTAGGAAAACTCTCATGGCCCTCGTTTCTTTCCTCCTTATCCCCCATTTCATCTGCATCTGAAACCATGTCTTCGTTGGATCTTTGGCTGTCACTCTCTTTCAGAGAAGGTAGTAAAACAGCATTTTTCTTGTAGCTCCAAACAAGCATTGAAATGTAGTCCTGTGGAGTTATAAGTCCTTCCTCCCTAATGCAGCTTCGCTGCTCTTCCAGTGTCTGTTGATCTGTAAGATTTATGTACTCTAACAAAATCTTCACATGGTCTGGTCGCCATCCACTCGGTAATGGAGTGTAATCTGGATCAGGAACCATCGACATCCGGGTATACTGAAGCCCATCAATTGAGTCCACAAGGCCCATTCTCAGCAAATTGTGGTACTCCGGTGACTGTCCTTTCTTATCTTTCAATGGTCGACTAAGATTCCTTGATGCAATCTTGTAGACCTTTGCCCTTGATCGCAGCTTGTATTTGGCAGCATATAACTTTGCCAAGGATCCCCTTATAATGTAAGAACAAAAGTTGACAACCTTCTTGCGATTATCAGCATAGCGATACCACTCTGCCATTGTCAGCAGAAGCTTATTCATCTGTGCATTTGTGTGAGCTTGTGTCGCATGGAACATCCGGAAGCACGGCTGTGGGTCTGGCTCGCGGTCACCCTTCAAGAACTCGAGCTTCCGGAACTGCTTGATGCACTGCTTCAAGCTGGCTGTCACCGAAAGCAGTGTCCCGACCCCCTTCTCACTAATGATCTTGCCTCCAGTTGCCGTGTAACGGAGGGTTGGGTATACAACACGGCGGCACAGCACATGATCAAGGAACATGATCCCTTTAGTGATGTGCTCAATCAGGAGACTCTCATTGTCAAGCTTGATCCTGTACCGCTGATCGCAGAACTCAATGAGCTGCTTCCTGAGCACGGCCGCATCGGCTCTTGGGCCCCTCACCCCAATCAAGAAATGCCCACCATACCGTATGTAGTCTATTTTCCTTGTCTTGTCAGGCCCACTTGTCGGGACAAACTCCGGCCACGACGTGTTCCCCTGCTCAACACCATCCCCCCCACCCACAACATCCGACTTCGACGGCTTGTAAAACTCCTTAATCTTCCCATCCATCCACTTATCAAGTTCATCCAAGCACACATTGGCGAGCAACGGGCTCAGCACCCCACAATGCCCCCACTCAGGCTGCGTCAGTGCCTCCTCTGGCGCAAACCCAAAGAATGCCTGCAACCAGTAGGGATCAGGCTTCGGCTCCCCCTCAGCCAGCACCCGCTTCTTCTGATACTTCCTCTTCTTCTTCTTCTTCCTCGCCGCAGCATCATCCTCCGGCCTCGCAGTCACCACCTGAGTAAGCAGCGCCGAGCGAACCAAATCCACCACCTTCTTATCACGCACATCACGGAGGAGCGCGCCGACCACAAGCGCAGGATCAGGAGAGTGGAGAAGCGGGGAGAGGTCACCTTTGATGTACCATAGGTACGGCGCAAAGTCACGGCGGATGGTGCGCAGCGCGGCGTGCGGGGACCGGCCGGGGCGGAAAGCAAAGGACTTGGGGGAGAAGCGGGCCTCATAAACGGGCTCGAGCAGCAGGAGGAGCAGCTCCTGCACGACGCGGTCCTGGAACGGGGGCGGCCCCGGGGTGGTGAGCAGGGCCCGGAGCTTCCTCTTGGAGAGAGAGCTAGGGTCCGGGGCGGCGGCAGCGCGCGGGGAGGCGACGAAAGGGGTGAGGCGGTTGCCGAAGCGGAAGCGGGAGTCGAGGACGGCGTTGCGGAGCGCGAGGAGGGAGGCGAGGACGGAGGAGGGGATGGAGGAGCGAGGCAGGTAGGAGCCGGTCTCGTCGGCGTAGGCCTTCTGGTATGCGAGCACCCAAAGCTCGAGGCGGGAGAGGAACGGCGTCAGCGCTGGGGTGGAGGCCGGGGAGCGGAAGGAGGAAACCCACAGGGACGCTGTGATGGCCACCGGGTCGTCGCGGAGTAGCTGCGTCGGGTCGAAGGGGTCGCTCCCACCACTGCGGCTGGTGTTGGGGTCGGCGACAAATGGGTGGCGCCGTGGAGGTGGGTGGTAGGAGGAGAAGGGGCGGAGGCGGCGGCGGAGAAAGGAGGAGACGGAGGAGAGGAGGGCGGGGCGAGGAGGAGGCATCGGAAGCGAAGCGTAAAACCCTCGGCCTCGGGGGAGGTGACTAGGTGAGGGTTTTGGCAGCCTCCAGTCGCGGTGGTTGCTGTTAGGCGGGCCGCCGGGGAGCCGCGCTTTTGGGCTTTTGGCGGTCCCAAGTTTAGGCCTGTATTAATATACAGTACCAATTTTCGAGTACTATTAATTAGACAAATTTTAAATAAGAAAAAAAATTACTGAAAATACATGGTGCGTTGTCATTATACTAGTAAATAGACACGTCACATCCACATCAATCAAAACTTTGTCTAACAATTTATTAAATAAAGATGCAAAAGAATTAGCTACAGAAATTAATATTGTTATCCATTATGTGAGATTTAATTGGAGGTAATTAATCATGAGTATGATTTAATAGGTGAGTTTTAATGTGGTTGTTACAAGATCAGCTTAAAATATTCAATGTCTCAAGTCAATTGTAATACTGTTTGAATCAAAAAAAGATTTCTAAAAATTCAAAACTCATAAATTATATTGTATCATATTGTAGTATGAATATGTCCCAAAATCTTAGATTTGAGTAAAAAAAAAAGTCTTGACTTAACACATATATTTTTACATTATGTTTCAATTGGCACCTGATCTGTTAGCTTTCGTGGCATCTATACGAAGCTAATGTTACAGAAGCTAATGCACTGCAGTTTATCACTAGTAGAATTGAGATCTAACGGCTAAAAAAATATCAACCATCTACATGCATCAGAAGAATCTAATCTTTCTGTCTTGAGGTACAGAATTAGCGATTTTACAGTTGACCATGAAGCTGCTCTTACTTACTAGCATCTTCCGCTGCTTCTAAGCAGCATGATTTACAGATTGTACAGGCTAACATACAACTACAGTTGAGTAGCAATGAATTCTCATTTTCTAATCTTTGGCTGACGAATTTCGCTGCATTGCCTTGCGACATACTGACCCAAGAACCTCAGAGCTTCAGAATTTCATTGAGCACAATCAAGAGCACAAAGGCGACGCATTTATTTGACCAAGGTTTGCAGGGATTACCAAAAAGCTTGTACGCCATTTGCCTACTGCAGCAGATGCACCACAATTTCTTTAGTCATCTCTGCATAGTGGTTGCTAGGCGATCGACCCTGTAATCAAATTTAGTTGGAAACTTGGATGAGAATAATAACTTGAATCATTTCACAAAAAAAAAAAAGGGGTGGGTGTTATGCTTCAGAATGCTTGCCTGCCCAACTGGGACAATTCAGGCTCCTTCAGCAGCAAATCTTGTAGGTTGCCTGCCCTAACATTGCTATATTCAGTAAAAAAAGATCATAATTCAGCAGCCTGACCACAAAGACAAATATGAAGTCAGAATAAAGTATTACAAAATGCGAAGCACACCTGATATCAACAGAGAGGAGTCTATGATGAATTGTATTATCAAAGCCAACATAGGTGACAACCAGGCTACCAGCATCTGGATGCGGCCAGCTTCGGGTAGTAGGAAATCTAAGAACAAATGTTCCAGGCTTCTTCAGAAGTTCTCTAGAACTTCTTAGTGCATTCTCAGCTTCCTCTATTGTAATCAATCCCTCTATCCATCTAGGCGCTGTGCGATCCCATAGCTTGTTAATTTTATCTTTTGACAAGGAAGAAGCCACCGGGTACAACCAAGACCATAGCCTGTCAAATTCGTTCCTTCCAAGATCATCACAACAACCAGCGATTCCTTGTAAAACCTGCAGATCCTGAAAGTGTACTGATATGCAATTAAGCATCTATTTATTTGTTACTCAGAAAAGAATCTTTTTAGAGAATTAAGATAATGATTTATTATAGAAGTAAATTGTGTTACCAGCTCTGACAAACCACTACTGGTAGAGTGGGCAATGTTCATAAATCTTCTTATGATTTCAGGAGCTGCAGATGTCCAAAGAGCACGGTCATTGTTCTTTGAGATTGTGCTCCAAGTGTCAGCACCCTCTTGGAGCAATTGCTTTGACATCAATATTTGGTTTCTAGAAAAGACAGAAGAAGTTGCATAAGGATGTTAATGATACAAGGTGAGAGAAACCTTAAAAGGGTATGCAAGACCTAAGAGTTACCGATGATGGAAGCATCCACTATATAAAGAGACCTGATCTGCAAACTTGACAAAGTTGTCCTCACTTGCAGAAGCAGCGGCACCTCTAAGAAACACTGACCGCTCGTATGTGCCTTCTAAGCAATATCTGAAAATCATAGCATCAGAAAACATTTCAGCCTCATCTCTTTCTGATCCACTCCAAGAACTTCTTGCATCAATGCTGTCGGAATCAGATGGTGCAGAGTCAGTCCCCACAATATTTTGCGCTTCTATGCCTACCACCACCTTTGTTGCCTGCTTATTCTGTCAAAAGAATAAATATAACAAATATAAAACCAGGGAGCCACAAATTAAGCATAGTTCAACAGGTATTATCATCTAGCCAACTTCTTACCTGTATTGCCATTTTATCTGTATCAATTGCCATTGCAATTCCATCACATTCTATCTTAGAAAACTTAGATGGATGGAAACACCCCATTGAACTTTGGTCATCAGATTGTAAGTGGCCATTTGCTTTGCCATCAGAACTAAATACTTGATCATTATTGAGTGAGTGAATTTCATCGATTGTTGCAGAAGTCACCCGTTTTCCAAAACCCAATGGGCGGCTGCTACGGTTTCGAGATATACATCGAATTGGTTTGGAATATGCCTCCAGAAAAGGATATCTTCGAGTATGAAGTGTAGAGAAAGAAACACGGAAGAGCTTATTGTCACATTTGGAAGATAGCTGGTACAATCAGATGTAAAGCCACAGATAAAGATCCAGCAAGTAACATCACAATTTTAAAAATGTAAAAATATGTCACTAATATCTGGGAACAGAAGGGCAGCACAAGATCAATCATCATTGTGTGTTTTGTGTAAAACAAAGCAACTATACATCGACCAAAGAAATTTAGTGTATAGAGAAACACACCTGAGATATCTTGAGCTTAAATATAGCACGTCCACCAATAATAGGTAGAGGTTTGCTTATTGCTGGATATTCAAGTCCTTCACAACTAATCAGCAAAGGAGCTTCTGAGTCATCCCTTGATTTTTCAACTACTGCTCCATTGTCAGCATAGACAAGTGAAGCAACAACCTAGAAGATGAATAAAATCTGTAAGAACAACATGCAAACAAATAAAGCAGGAACTTACTAAATGATGACAAACAAACAATTCAGAACCTCCATATCCTTGTTCACCGGTTCACCAAATGCATCTACCAATACCACCTCCAACATGAAATTCCTCCGACAAGATGCCTGCATCAAGCATATAAATGATAAAGACCATAATCCAGAGTTATTTTGACTTATTATGTGCTTATATCAATAGAATCGAATATATTTCAGTAATCAGTATTGTTTACTTCAACTCAAGTGCAATTTCCCAGGTCATTTTTACATGTGATATTTAACTCAAAAAGAGAGAATTTCCTTCTTTTGCATATGATAGTCATAGTAAGACTAGAATAAGTATTTTCAGCAGAAGGAAGCATCAGGTTTACCTTCCCACCCACAATGCTCCAAATACCATCATCACCCTCCTCAATTCCATCAGAGCAGGAGTTGTCAATGGATAACTTCAACGGCGGGTTCTGCAATTCAGTAAGAAATTTTTTTTTCCAAAGCATGCACCTTCTCAGAAAAATAATAAGATTGTGATGTTAGCTAAGCTGCATCACCTTTCCATATTGTTGCTGTATTCTTCCAAGTATAGGGGACACCTGGATGTTATAGACATAGCCCTCAAGCTTTTCATCATTTCCAAGTAAATTTATTTGGTTGGTGTCATCCTGATGGTGTGGTTCATTAGATGGTGAACAAAGATCAGCCTCAGCAACTAGGTTCCCATCAATATGGAGGTGCATAGCATTTCCAGTAACCTGAGACCAGCACACACAATTCACATCAAATCAATTTTCAAATAAAACAATCATTTTATACTTCTTGGGGGTAAACAAGTCTAGCATTTGAAGTCTCCAGGAAATGAAGCACTTGACAAGTTATGCACATTTACATCTTTGTGAAAAGTAGGTTGCAGGAACAGAAGTGTAAAGAAGTATCAAATACATTACTGCATACTTTCTTTTGGGACTACCAATGCAAGGCTATTTAAGCAGGAAATAGGAAGATGATACTCCCTCTGTTGCAAATGCATAAAGTTTTAGCAAAAGCTTGTTGCCAATACACGAATTTTAGGTTTTCAAGGTGAAATAACCATATCCCTTCCATATTCACCCTTGTATTAATTTAATGATGTTATCATCTCTCTCCAGCCCCCTCACTTAATACATGGTTGCATGGACACCAACATGAGACATGGACACATTATGGACACGGGAACACACCATTCCTCAAAAAATTCCGACACGAGGGCACAGCCATAAATATAAAAAACAGTACAAAAATGTTCTGCATTTATAACACTTTTTCTAATTCTTTGGACTGTGTGTACAACATAAACTGGCTGGTAGTTATAGAAATATTAAATGTAGATGAGAGCTCCAAGTATACGATGAGCATGCATAGCGTGCATCATCATTAAATATAAACATATAACTACTAGATTGTATAAAGTTAATTAGCTGTGCTAATAATAATTTTTCGATGTTTATGTTGTGCTATTGCTATGTGGTACCATATCGTGGATAACGTCATTTTTTAGACCAAAAGTATGCTGATACTTGTTTGACACGCCATTGGACATGGCTCAGACATGCTCTGAGAAACGTTTGATGTCCGACATGGCTTAGATGCATGTCCGATAAGTGCCCAGAAGTGTCCGGTGTCTGATACGGGCACATCACTTCATAGAAGTGTCTGTGCGTAGCTTAATACCCATTGAGATTGGAGTATGTGAGACAAGTTATTAGTAGGTTTAGTAGTAATTTTGTATCATTTCTTAACATGTGTGTTACTTGTTAAAACTTCATATATTTTGTAGTGCAGAGTACCACTTGCATAGACATATTTATGTGGAATATTTATGTTCTTAGCATACCTCAAATCCAACATGGATCCATTTCTCAACAGGGCACTCATTCATAGCCAATAGATTGGTTGCTTCAGTACATCGGTAGGAACCAGCAGGAGTAGGAGTTTCTCTATTCAGCCTCAGCAATGGAAAGAGCAACAGCTTATTTCCTTCGCTTAAAGCAAGAAATGGAAATTTACCGTCATCTCCCAATATCACCTGTGCAATTGAGAAATCCCAATCAATATTATACCAGTTTTGGTGCTCTAACAAGCAGAAATCACACTCTTTTCACTAAACAATAACATTTTTTCAAGACATCCTAAAGAAATTCAAAAGTCTTACACCGGCCATCAAATAACAATTCATTGAACACATTACAGTTCTCATTCTATTAGTTTTTTTCCACCAGCATTGATTAAGGTAATCCAAGACTTTGCAATGCCCATTGTCATGCACAAGGACAAATATACCTCACACATCAACTGAGAAATGTGCAGAATCTAACTGCGCTAGTCACCTAAGAATTATAACATCCACAACAAAAATTTCGATATCACAAGGGGAATGCATTAGAACAGACAAATGGAGCACACTACTCGAATCACTCCTCACACGCACCCCAGAAATCAGAAGAACAGCAAACCCGCATTGAGATGTCGCACCAAGAAATCACCTAAAAAGGGTGCAAAAGAAGAAAAATCCAACCTGGTGAAGAATCACACAGGAAGACCTCGCAGAGCGGGAGAGGTAAAGCCAGAAGCAGACCCCTAAGCCGCCGCCTCCGACCATTCCCGAGTCCAACTCTACCCGCACATCGCGGAGCTCGCAGTAGCCGTCGCTCTCGCCGCATTCCGCCGAAGCCATGCCCGACCTCTCCGGCATTTACCTCTCCATGAACTTGCAATCCCACCCTCTTCCAATAATTCTGAACTCTGTATCTACCCTTACCCTGAAAAGTATTTTAAAAAGCAAAGATGTTAGTAACAGGTAATAAAACTAGTAACATTGGTAAAGGCTTCCCAAATCCAAGCAAAATTCCAGGGAAATTTCTGTTTGCCGAGCTCGTAACACCACAAACAACCACAAAACATCCGAGTGTTTGATACAAGTCTTAGTGGTTTTTGTCCGTACCAACACAACAAAGTTTCTAGTTACCACGAACCATACCGGTGTTTTTGGCGGCGGGGCTGGCGCCCGGCGGCAGCGGAGGAGATGAGGGCGGCGGCGGAGGAGATGGTGCGGGGAAGTTCTTTTTTTTTTTTTTTTTTTTCTCTTCTTTCTTGACGAGTTTGCTCGGGAATGGTGGGCTAGGTAACGGTTTGTTCGGTCATGGGAGTGGGTGTGATAGTTCCGGGGCCGTCGGTTTGTGGGGTTGATGGGATGGCTAGGCTGTTTCAGCCGTCGGATCGGACGGTCGTTACGCCGAGGGATTTTTGGGCTGATTACCTCACTTTTCTTTATTTTGTGAGAACTGAGGAAAGTTGTTTGATAAAAATATTAATTGTTAATCATATTAAACATAATCACTCTTTTTTATTTTAATATCTTTATTGAAAAATATATCTTTAAGATATTGTGAAAAATATTCTCTTATTATTATAGTCTATTGTGATTACATAGAAACTTGTAAATAAAAATTTTCTTTTACACTTTGCTATTTATAGGTTGATCTATTTGGTTGAGAATCTCTCTTCTTTTCATTTTTTTGTCTATTTTTATGAGTTTTTTTTAAAAGATATGATTTAGATGCTCACAATTTTTACAAACAATAAATTTTTTAAGAAAATATGATAATTTTAACTAAAAAATACAACAATATAAAATAACAATCTTTACTAAAAAATACAATAATTTTAATTCATAAAATATGATAATTTAAAATGATAAAAATATGATAACTTAAAATCAAAAGTCGTGGCAATCTAAAATCAAAAAATACAACAATCTAACATAAAAAGAATGTGACAACAAAAACGACAAAACAAATGATAAATAAGATGTATGTACCTCAATCATTCCATTTTTTAAAATAATATTGTATATTTATGCTAAAACCAACAAAACTTACCATGCAACAATTATATGCGCATTTTGCGAGCTCCAGTTTTGTTAATTTGTAGTAGGTTTTCAACAAAAAAGAACAAACGTATCGTTTCATCAGTTAGCCTTCTTGATAGCGCATTGTCTGCTTGCATATATACGTGATACATAAAGGTTGAAATTTTTGTACGGATAACCTAGAGTAAATAAAATTAAAAATAATGTGTAATAAAAAATAATTGTAAAAATAACCTAAGTCGCCATTCCGTGTGGTGACTTTTGGAATTTGCCCTTCGGTCGCCATTCTGGTTGGCGACTGAAGGCCACATCATCAGTCGCCACCTTCAGTCGCCAACCAGGATGGCAACTGAAGGTCTCAGGTTTAAAAAATGTGTTCTTTTTTAAAAATAGCATTCAAAATTGTGTTTTTTAAAAAAATTTACATTCAACATTGTGTTTCTTTTAAAAATAACATTCAAAATTGTGTTTTTAAAAAATAACATTGAAAATTGTGTTTTTTAAAAAATAACATTCAAAAGTGTTTTTTTAAAAAAAATAACATTCAAATTTGTGTTTTTTTTAAAATTAACATTCAAATTTGTGTTTTTCTTAAAATTAACATTCAAATTTGTGTTTTGTTTAAAATTAACATTCAAGTTTGTGTTATTTTTAAAATTAGCATTCAAATTAGTGTTTTTTTAAAAAATAACATTCAAATTTGTGTTTTTTAAAATTAACATTCAAATTGTGTTCTTTTTTAAAAATAACATTCAAATTTGTGTTTTTTTAAAAATTAACATTCAAATTTGTGTTTTGTTTAAAATTAACATTCAAATTTGTGTTATTTTTAAAATTAGCATTCAAATTAGTGTTTTTTTTTAAATTAACATTCAAATTTGTGTTTGGTTTAAAATTAACGTTACATAGTCGACTGGCTGACAAACTAAGGAGGCAAAGACCAGTGGTTGGCCGCGTTGATTGATCAGTATATTTCGTGGTTGGTTCAATCTGTCGGGTATGATGTTCCCAAAAACCAAAATAAACATAAAAAAGGTAGTGAAAATATGAGAATACTGATATAATCGAAAATAATACAACTATGAGAATCCAAATCATGTTCCCTAAAAGGAGAACATAAAAAAAAACTACTGTCGGCCCCTCTTCAGACGATGCCTCCGGTCGCGCTGAAACAGCGATGGCGAATAGGTGATGCGCGGATGCACTATCCTCTGCGAGGGCTGTCGACCGGGAGGCTGAGCACTCGGCTGACCGAGGCCTGTATCAGGAGCGTCCATCGGGTCCTGCGACGGTGGAGGCGCCTCACCAAGCTACGAAGATGCCAACTGATATTGGCTCTGATCGGCGTCGTCTCTCATCTGCAACATATCGGCATACTGGGCGTACGATGGGTCGCGGACCACCTAGGGGTCGGCACGGACTGACTGACGAGGAATGTATGGTGGGTGCCTAGCAGGAGACCGAAGCGGACCAGCCGACGAGATAGGCAGATGCTCGGGCACTGTCTGCTGAGACATAGTGATGTACTCGTCGTCTGAGTCGAATGTGACGTCGAAGCCCAAACTAGAATCAGAAGTGTGTGCGGAAGGTGGCGCTTGGGGACCCTCAGAGATCTGTACACCACCACGCGATGAGAAGTCCATGTGAGGTGCAACACCTGTACGGTATGAGCGAGCCGGGGGCACATCGAGATAAATGGGTGCGGCGACGGCCGTATCTGAAGGGCCGGCTGTGTCGGGATGACCAGCGGCTGAGTGCGACGGCGTATGACTGGGTCGGGCCCGTGGACGTGGAGGTGCAACAAAAGTCGACGAATTGGCGGCACTCTCAAGGGTCAGCTGCGAGGTGACTCGGTCAACGTAGGCGATGGCCTTCTCGTACTCGTCGGGCGTGATAGGCAGACCTGCTTGCTTCCGCTGGACTAGTGGTCGTGTCATGGAACTAATCGCACGGATGCCGTCAGCCTGCAAGACGGTAAGACAATGGGAGGCAGAAATAAAAATAACAAGTAGGTCATGGGCTGGCAGCATGTACCTGGCGGTGTACCCGAGATGCGTGATGTCGGTCGTATGTCTGATGCACGCTCGGAACAGGCACGTCTGCAGGCGCCGGAGGTGGCGGGGCAATGCGAGCTGCAGTGCGAGGGAGGTACCATCGGAGGTAGTTTCCGTATGTCGTGGAATCGTACGCCCTCTCCTCACGCACGACATCTATCACTGCTGTCTGCTCCTAGCAACGAGTGTAAGGAGACTGTCGGTCCTCCCAACTGACAGCCTTCTTGCCCTTGCGACTCTGCCTGCAAAAAAAACAAAGGTGTTCAGTTATTTCACAGAGGCAAAACACTATGCGCGGAGATAATCGAGAACTTACTCGTGCTGGTCATGCGACAAACAATGCGGGGCGTCTGGAGGAGGGATCGTCTGGAACAAGCCAAACTGGCGCATCACCCTCCATGGAGCATACACCTCCAACATATGGCTGAAGACAAGAATACAGCGGGTGAGCCATAACTCCCGGTCCTCCGTACACACCATAGAGATCGCGCCGCCGGCTGTGCTCTCGATATAGCTTGTCGTCCAAACCCTCCATATAACACGCGACAGATGCAACAACTCCAACTCGCCGCTGTACGCACTGTAGCATGCATGCACCTGAACTGTGGCCCACTGCAGCTCATGTTGCAACCAACGATCCCCCATGGTAGGGCGATCGATCTCATCCTCCGCATCCCTAGGCGGGTGCCCCTTCAGAAGTGCAATGGGCGTGTCGGTGATGAGCGGTCGTCAGACAGGTATGTGCTCATATGACCACATCAAAAGAAGTAGAGGAGATCTGGCCATGTTCGCCGCTCGGGCACGCCGAACGCAGGCGTCACACAACCCTCGATACGTCGCACAGAGAACCGCTGACCCCCAGCTGATGCGGGGGATCTGATCGATTGACGTGTCCGCGAGCATCTGCTCCAGTGGAACAAGCCAACGATCCACTGTGTCGCCGTGAGTACCTGTAGAAAAGCAAAAAAATAGGAATTAAATTCAACAAGAGAATGAAAATAGTTGTGCCTATATCATGTTTAAGCATACCAGTGAACATGAAGCCCACAGACAAGTGCAGCAAATACGCCTCGAAGTGTAGGCTCACAGTCCACTCATCTGCATCTGCTGGGCACGTCCTGAAGTGAACAAGCCAAGTCACAAGAACTCCGACGTCGTGGTGGAAGGGCTCCTGGCCTAGAGGTAGTGGATGAAACCTCTCGGCGAGCATGCCGTCCCATCCGGCAGGAGTGGGTGGTGGTACCCAGGCCTGCCCGCGAATCGGGAGTCCGAACAACATCGCCACATCCTCCAGGATAATGGTCATCTCCCCCACCGGAAGTGAAATGTGTGCGTCTCGGGTCTCCACCTGTCCAACAGAGCAGAGACCAGTGATCGGTCGTACCTGAAAGTCTCCAGTCTGGTGATAGTCCAGCAAAAAGGAAGCAGCCCCGCCGCCCTCAGCCGTGCGATGTATCTCCCGTCGAGAGGCCAAGACGTGCCGGACGATCGCAGGCGGAATGGCTTAAGCTCCTCTCCGGATCGCACCGCTCGAGACCGATGATGATCGTCGTAGTAGTGATCGAGGGTGAGCCATGCCTGCAAACAGGAACATTAGGTTAGTACATCATCAAATACACAAGAGGAACGAATAAGTGTTGCACAACATAACTGAGTCATGTTCGATTAGGTCCGGATGCATCAGGACATGTCCTCCTCGTGTGGCCAGGCTGTCGGCAAACGGCACACTTTCGTAGCTCATCGCGTTCTGCGTTATCCATGTCATTGCCAATTTGCATTTTCCGCCGTCGTCCAGGGCCTTTCCGCTCCAAGTGCGGTGGTGGAACATATCGGATCTCGCCTGCCCTACACGACCGATCTCTGTAGTGCTGCTGAGTCCCCCAAATCTCAAAGTCTGCAGTCCATGTCTCGGCAAGGTACCGTGAACCATAGTAAACTGACAGGTACATCTCGCTCGACTTGTTGTCGTGCGCACACACGGCCATCACATGAGAGCACAGTTTATGCAATAGAGTTGGCTTGTTACAACTGTACTTGACATCGTCTTCAAATGTCACTCCTTGCCTCTTGATTTGTCGCATGTATCCACCCCCCACGTTCTTACTGCGCAGATAAACGACACAACTTTGCCTTCTGCTATTAGGAATGCACTCGACTGAGTGTTTCTGAGCGGCCGCGGCTTTCATTTCTAAGTACCTTTGTACTTCATGAGGAAATTTTGGTGGTGTGACCCGAAACAATGCTCTTGCAGCTGTACCTCTCTCGTAGAAGTATTTGGCCGTGCGATGCCATGTAAATTCCACAATTCCAGTGAGCGGCAGACCTCGCACCCCCCCTCAACACGAAATTGTATACCTCCGCCATGTTAGTTGTCATTACGCCATATCTGGTACCTCCCTCATCGTGCAATAGAGACCACTTCTCAGGAGCTTTGTCACTGATCCATTTACTAAATTTCTTTTGCCCTTGACCTTCGGGTGCGTCGTCTCGCCACATCTGTAGTCTCCACGACATTTTCTTCATCTTCTGGACGTTGTGAACTGCTTGCCTCTGACCTTTGAGATTTACCTAGATCTGAAGTTTCTTGTTCTAACTCGTCCCAAAGTTGTTGGAACTTATGGCTTTGGTTCTGATCGCACAACCGCTTGAACTTCTTCATAAGTCGTGCGCTTTTGTAGTGTGTGAAGAAGTTCGTCGCAAGGTGTCGTTTACACCACCGACTGATCAAGTCATTCCAGTTGTACTACGGGTTCTCAGTGGACAACACAACTCAATGGCACTTAACAGACCCTTTTGTCTATCATGGATTTCACATACATTCCGTCTGTCCTTCACGACGATTTGTTTTAGTTTTGCAAGGAACCATACACAGCTGTCTGTACTCTCTCCGTCCACTAAGGCATACGCCATGGGAAGTAGCTGGTTGTTTGCATCTGCAGCAACTGCTGTCATCAGAGTTCCCTTGTACTTCCCAGTTAGAAATGTGCCATCCACGCAAAGTATTGGCCGCATGTACTTGAACACAAAGATTACTTGACCAAATGACTAGAATATACGCTCCATGTACTCAGCTCCAGGAACTATCTGACAATTTCTGCCGACAACTGGGCTATGGACCATCACAGTGCCAGGGTTGGTGTCAACGATTTGTTCGATCAATCTGGGCACATAGTTATATGAATCATAGAAAGATCCAAATAACATCTCAAGACCAAGTTGTTTGGCTCTCCATGCCTTCCCATATTGAATGATGTACCCAAATGTGTCATTGATTTGGCTGACAATTTGTTTTGGTGGCATATCAAGATTTGCATGAAGGTTCAACAAAATTACACGGGCCACAAATGCGGACAACATATTCCTATGACTCTGTGATATTTCTGTCACTGAACAGTCATGTTCGGTGATCCTGGAAACAATGAAGTGTTCATTGTCCCTGTACCGAGCAATACGAACATAAAATCAACATCCTTCCACCTTGCACTTCACCGCGTACAACGCGGATTTGTTCTGTCAACCTTGAAAGACCGACGTAGTGTCACGGACCACATCGCCACGGCTTGCTTAGCCTCCTCCTTGCTTCGAAAATATTGTCCCAATGTTAATCTGTGCTCACTCCCTGCCTACTCCGAACTGCGATCGTCGTGGATTCGGGCATGCTCAAAACCACTAGGATCTAGCCATTGTTGTGGAGGTCCCATTCCACGATAGTCTTCTTCACTAGAGGAATCCGCATAGTCTGCGTCCACCTCCGACCATTCGCTGCCTGAAACTTCCAGACCCTCGTCTTCACCTTCGTCGGCATAAGCCTCATCCCCAGGCCACAAATACTAGCCCATGAATTCTGCGTTGGGGATATCCGCAGAATTATAGGTCATGGTTGGATCAATGTTTGTATGTTGTCTTCCAATTAATGGTTCGGGTACAAGTTCTGCTGCCGGTTCTGGTACATTGTCTACCTTTGTCACATACAGTATGCAGTCATCTGGCCCATGATTGGGATTTATCACCCTCCTAACAAGAGAGCCCCATGATCTATCGCCTCTAAGTTTACACAATTTCCAACAAGATGTCAAACCAATAGGCACCCGCGCTTCTATGACAATTTTGTGTAAATATGGGTCAATATTTAAGATGTCCATGACTCGGGTCTTAAGGTCTTCAAAATTAAAAACACTAAGATCATTCAATTCCATGTCTATACGGTGACAGCCACTTAGGTCATCTCCAGATGGTCCATTTCTAATGATTTGTTTCCCGTGGAAAACATAGACTACTCTTATTTCCGATATTGTCTACAACATAAATATTACAAACATCAACTATCATATCTCCAATATATTTTGCACATTACTCTATACTCATCCTTAAGACATGTGTGACTTATTTTTTAATATCTCAACTAATCGAAGTACACTGCATTAACGACATCGCATCACATCTAATCTACAATTCCTATATTATCATCTCACATATCAATAATTTAATTATTTACTACTCTTAATTAATACACATCTCACATCTCATTCATAAACATATGAAATTTATGTAATATTACACAACAAATCAAAATTATATATACATTATATTCATAAATGCCCAACATATTTAAATACGGCACAAATCAAATATGTATTTCTGCACATTTTCTACGAATAAACCGTATGTCCTAAATTATTGATTCACTATTTATTAATCTAATTTATTAGCTTAATATATAAAATTTCTACATAACAGATCTATATTTACAACACATCTACATAACAGATCTACAAATTTCTAAAACAGATCTATAAATTCCTAAAACAGATCTACAAATTCTTAAAACAGATCTGCGTTCTACATTAATTATCACTAAAAATTTTTGATTGTACCTTTCTTTTCTCCTCCTTCTTCTCCTTTCTTCTTCTCCTCCTCCTCCTCCTCCTCCTCTTCTCCTTTTCTTTTCCTCTTCTTTTTTTCCCCTCTCCTCTCTCCTCCTCTCCTTTTCTTTTCCTCTTCTCCCTTTTTTCCCCTCTCCTCTCTTCTCCCTCTCTGCCTTGAGTGAGTTCTGTTTTTTTTTTCGCTTTTGCAAAGCGCCAATCGGCATGCTCCCCGCTATATACTCCCCATCAGTCGTCATCCCAACTGGCGATTGATGGGTATCCCGCAGTCGCCATCCCGTATGGCGACTGATGTCCCTCTGTTTGCTTTTTGCGGTAAGTCATCACGCGGGATGGCGACTTAAGTTATTTTTGCAATTACTTTTTATTACACGTTATTTTTAAAAATTTTTTTTACTCTAGATTATCCGTACAAAAATTTCCATAAAGGTTAGTGGAGTAAAATATTTAATGTGAAGATCAGGTGATAGTTCGATGGTTAAAGACATTAGTTGTTGTACAAAAAAAATAAGATTGAAAATGCTAGTTGTTATACAATATGACATTATCGAACTCCCACGATAATAAGGGAATTAAGTACATTCTGTGCTTGCTTAATTGACGGACTGTTTTCGAATAAGGAGAGAGCAAATTTGAAAGGGGCAAAAAAAAAATTGGAGATGCGGGGTATCGATCCCCGTACCTCTCGCATGCTAAGCGAGCGCTCTACCATCTGAGCTACATCCCCATTTATGAAAATTGTTTAACGACATAATCCCTACAATGTTTTTTTTTTCGTTCTACATATACAGTCCAGTAAACAAGAGAACAAGAAATCAAGGCCTGCATTGTGCATTGAAGCATATCACATATACACATCCACAATTCTCAGAAGTTATAAGAGCAATTGCCCATTAATTTTAGATCATTTACAGGCTTACAGTTCAGAAGAAGCTTCAAACATGTCCAATGTGTAGAAAAACAGTTGAAGACTACCCTCTAGAACATTATTACAGACAGAAATGGAGGAATTAGAATGTCATGCTTCATAATTCATCTACCCCTGTTCACACCAATACTGCAAAATCCGGCCAAATCACATTGTATGTCAAGCGCTTCCAGCAGCAAATCCTATGAGTAGGAACATGTCTATCAACTGAGAGCCTGAGAACATAAGGGATAGAACAGCATTTCACTGAGCTAAACCACCCTGAAGGCCTGCTCACGAGCATAAATGTTAGATGCTTGGGTCCAGCAACCACAGATTCAACTGGCCTACAGTCCAGTTCATTGAACTTGAAAACCACCACCTATTTCATGCCTTATCTGGACAGCCATCTGGATCAAAAAAATTATGGTATCAACATGTCCGGAGAAGTAATCTTCCAATAATCATGATATGAGCCAAATTTAACAAACTTCATCCGCAAAAATAATGTCAAAAATTGATTGCCCCGCAAAATGACGAACACAAAATGTAATCTTGAGACTTGGAATTGGAACCCTGGAATAGCAGCACCCATTGAGAGCATTCTCAAAGAACTTACTTTACTTTATTCTTGAGGAAATTGAAGTGAGCACCCCCTATTTTGAAAAAAGTTTCACTCAACCCTAAAAATCTTTTTGTGTCAATCAGCCCCTGCTAACTAAAATATTGTTGCGATCAAGTATTTGAGGCTTAAAAAATGTATTTAGTGTTTGATAAAGCAGACAATCGATAATTATTGGTATATGTCATCGTCAATATCATCAAAGTGTACATTTCACATCCTAGATTGCCAAGATACAATTCACAATTATTGCACACCTACATATTGATACATATCAAATTATCAATATGACACCGATACATATCACAATAAAGGCTGTGATTTGTGGCCTCCATTGGCATGGACAATGATATGTATATATAGTTATTCATCAACAACTTAATTGAACACTTGATTTTTTTTTAGATCTCAAATGGACTTTATTGTTACAATATTTTAGTCAACCACAAACCAAGTTTTTGGGGCTCATTAAAACTTTGTTCAAAATAAGGGTACCCACTGCAATTTCCTCTTTATTCTTTCATTCCCTTACCTTCATCTTTTGGGATGTTTGGCTGGCCCACCAACAGTTGACAGAGTGCAGCAATGGCACTGGAACTGGAAAAAGAAAAATCAACATCATCCATGCTCAGGTTGGAAGACTAACACAAGTGTATGAATTGAAATGTGCTGAATGCTAGCTAAGAGAAAAATTATATGGCACTATTATCCCTAGGTAAATATAAAAGAATGAAGTACGCATCACAAAGACGACAAGCTTAAGGAAGCGAACAGAGATGTGAATGGAAAAGTTGTTGAGCTTGCCTGCTCTTCCACGTCAACGAGGAGATAATTGATGATTTTAGCACACATCTGGCAAACAGAATTTGAAATAACTCATGACAATTTCAGAGGGCAGTGGAAAGTGTAAAGTCAGATGCATTATGAGTAACCACATAAAGCAAGTGGGGACCATCTCACGTATGACAAGCATGAGTTATATCCTCCACTCAAAATAAATGATGTTTTAGCAATCTTCATACAAATTAAGAAATAACAATCAAGTACTAATTCACCTGTCATAACTCGGCCTCTCTTGTCCTAATTCAACAGATGCTTATTTTGCCTTGATATTGTAGAACATCACTTATTTTGTAACATGGCCTTCCGCTAAAATATGACTAATTTTGTAAACAAGTGTGTACAACATATAGCAAACACAATACAATAATCGCCACACTTGGAAGGAGGCCTGTTGCTCAACTACAATCAAAGTGTTCCCTTTTGATTTAGTCAAACATAATCAGCATAACACTGGTTAGTTATTATCACTGTCCATGTTCCCTTTTGATTTAGTGAAACAAAATCAGGCTTAGCAAAATCAAAATGAGCTTCATATCAGTAATCACACTTCACCAAAGTGATAAGCCAACAAGATGCACAGAAAATAGCAGAATAATCACAGTAGCAAATACAAACTACATATAGTAAATTTGAGTGCAATTGTGCAAGGAATCCTAATCAAATCTTGCTCAGCCTAGTGCATCTTACACAATGTGCGCAGCGCGTCCAAGCAATCTGCAATACTTGGCAAAATTCATCTGCAATACTTCGCACTTGCAACTGCATCTGCTTCGCGGTGAGCACCGATCCGCCTCTCACCATCTGCTTAATATCCAGCAAAGCCTTATGTAAAGCTTTAAAAATGCCACTAAACTCCTCCCTGGACATTTGCAGCAACATTATCCAAATAAGTTCAAATCTTTCTAGCCAGCCTAACACCAAGATGGTTGCGACAACAGCGAAAGCGGCTTACAGTGTCTCCCTCATAGAAAAAAAGATGAGCTCCAAGCTCTCCAAATGCTTCCCCAAGAGATCCTTCCTGACGCCCGGAAAACCGCAGGACACCGTAATACTTGGCCTCTCCAAGCACCTTCGTAGAGTTCAATGTCACACAAACTAACTAAAATAGAACCTAAAAATCTACAGGTAAAGCACGAAATCCAGCATATGTAGAGAAGTAGATAGAGAGTGGCATGCATAGATAGATACCGGAAGGCGGGTGATGATGACGGCGGCGTTGGAGAAGGGGGCGAGGAGGCGGGAGTTGAGGTCGTCCGAACGGGGCATTTCCTCGCGAGCCTTCATCAGCCGCAGCTGCACCTTCCGCACCAAGGCCTCCGTTCTATTTCTCTTCTCCCTCTCCTCTCCGGCGCTTCTTCGGGCTCCGGCGGTGCGGATGCGAGCGGCTGGCAGGGGAGTAAGGACTGTAGGGGCACTCCAGAGGGGCGAAGTACATGGGCTTTCCTAAGTGGGCCTCCGAGAGGTAATGATCTGGGCCGTTAACTGTTGTTGGAAGCCCAAAATGAGGGCTTTTAGTACTGTGTAGCTTTTTGTTCCATGGGCCAGTGTATCGGCAGAAAAAAAATGATAAGCCTAGTAAACGGTGGAAAGTGCAAACACGTGGACGAGAACGGATCAGACACAGACGGACAGTCACCATTTCATAAGCTTATCTTTCATAAAATATGATGCATTTAGAAATTAATATAGATGCCAATGGAATATACACCATATAATCGGATGTGAATGTGGTTTTAGATATAATCAAGATACTATTAACTATATTTCAATTTTATGGGTGTTCAAATTTGCAGAGACTGTTCGGCAGCGTGTTTGCTTAACGGCCAGGTCCAATGCTCCAACTTGGTTATGAACCAACCATCAGCACATGACCAAAAATTTATCGAATAAAAATAATCGTGTTCAACAAAATCAAATTAACCGAATTTTTTAGTCAATTTGATATTCACTATTTAATTCCGTTTTCATTTTCAAAAATCAAAATTTTTGCAAAATCAAAATAACCGGACTTACCAAATTATTTTACATTCCCCCAATAACTACATAATATTTTAATTAGTATAGTATATACAATGATAAAAATACGATTTATTGAATAAATCTTGGATTGCAAGAGTATTAAAAGTATTAATAGTGTAATATTTTTACTTTGTTGTTATAATATGTGATAATTTAAATTTTGTTTTCAAAATTGTTACAACATACACATGTGAAAGTATTAGTTTGGTAAATTGGTATTTTTCAAATTAAACTGAATTTTATTTGATATTAATCGAACCGAATTATAACTTGAGTAATTTGATATTAATTTTATATAACCAAATATACACACACAAAAAAAAAAAAACAATCGCACACCCCTACGCGTGCCACTACCCGCTATGTATGGGCTATGGTCCTCTCAGTGATCGCTTCAACTGACTACTCTTAAGATTACAAGTTAAACTACGACCAATAGGAGAATAGCTTGCACTTGTATTACAGCAAGCTCCCAATTAAATTAGCATGCTTAACATTGCCAGCATGCCTAATTTTCACATATATGGTAATGTAGTCTCGCCCATCGCTTCAACTGATTACACTATCCCTTCGTTTGCTATTATATTACGTTCTTGTTATTACTCGATGTATCTATTTCATAACTGTTAAAATAATAATAATATTTTGACATATTAAATATAGTAAATATCTTTTAAAATTATTATGTCTTACAATACAACACAAAAAACACATTAAAATCTCAAATGATGCCTAAATTATAATAAGATAATAACTTGTACTTGTATTTTGACCCATATCATACAACAAGTTTCCAATAAAATTAGCCACACTTAACACTTCAAGCATGCCTAATTCTTTTACATATAAATTGAGTGAGCACTATATGTGGAAAACTTAAAGTGAGAATAGTGGAAGATCCAAAATTTGCTTTCTTCATAAACTACTTAGAAAAAAAAAATGCAAACTAGTATTTCGAAAAAGAAAAGGATGTGGATAGAAATTACACGTTTTACGTTGATTCGGTGGCAATGGCATTGTGTGTACTTTTCTGGGCAACAATGTGACCTACTTTGAACTGCAAAAGAGGATTCTTAAGTGTTAACCCACTCAGACATTAATTATACAGTCTTCTTTGGATAGACAGAAATATATCAAATTTTATGCATCGAAGAAGTCAGTTTAATTGTGCAAGTCCGACGAATCCAAGCACATGCAAAACAAGGTAAGCCACTTGATTACATGCTTACTTCGATGTGAATCCATGTAACCATTTGACTAGATACATATTTTAAACATAGCCAATTCAATAGTTAATTAAGCAAACTACGAGCTCTTCAAAGCCTACAAGAGTTCCACAACTAGCTAGGGAAATAATTAATCCTACATTTACGGATCTTTGGCGTACATTGGTCAAATGACTAGATGATGCAAATTAATTAGTGTTAAATTAATAACATGACATGACCAAACTAAAGTGCATCTGGCACATAGGAACGCAACGCGCGCCAGTGAAACCTAAGTTTCTGACGAAGGAACAAAAACAGTACAAAAATTGCTGCATGCACCCGTAAACATTTCAAAAAATGAACCTTGCCATATTCCATTTAATACTGATAAAAAAAAAAGGAGAGGGAAACAATCAAGTTATATATGATTATGAATATCGATGTACCATTAAAAACTGCAGAATTTAATTAGGAGGACTGTAAAATTAATTTTAGCTGTTTATTGAGTGATAATAGCATTTGTATACACCAATTAAACTATAATTTTTAGAGAAGTATTTTTAACTTGACTAGTGTTTCAGATTCTGTTTGGAAACAAAGTTTTTTTTGGAGTTTTTGTTCAATACTGTAGTTTTGAAAGAAACTATGATATTAAAAATCAAGACTCTATTTGGTTACAAATTATTTTATGGTTTTTGAAAACATGATTTCTTCAAAACTATATTTTTTCTCAGTTTTGTAAACTTTGTTTCTATACAAAGTTAGAAAACTTTGACCAGCCAGCACACAACCTCTCACAACACACACTCTCTCGATTGACCACCACCCGTCGGCAGCTCTCCTCCTGTCGGCGGCCGAGCGTCAACAGCTCTTTGAGAAAGCACCGACGGCTGAAGGTCAAATGGAAGAGCCTGATACTAAACCCTACCCCACCTCCTCGCCCCTTCCTCCTCTCGTCGGTGGCCGCGTATGGGGTCGCCGTTGGGTTGCCGCACCCTCCTCTTCCTCCTCCTCCAGCCGGTTGTCTAACGATTACTTTTTTAAAATAAAAAAACTGTGTATCTAAATACCTATAAAAATGTAGTTTTATAATACTACGAAATACTATGATTTTAGTTGTATAACAATTCGAAAGTCATGATTTTAAAATAATACGGTTTTCAAATGCTATGTTTTCAAACAGAGAGTGTTTTTCAAAGAAGTTACACGGATTTAAAAGCAAATTGATGGTTTGTTTGGCAGAGAAAAAACCTATATTATTATTAATTGTATTATTTTAAGATGTATGCAATTTTAGCTTTAAGAAGTATCGAAGCCCTGCTCTTTAAACTTGCGTACAGTCCATTTAATTTCATACTTGTTTGTTACTACAATACTACTGCTACTCTTAGCTAGCTCAACGCTGGCACGAAGCCACGTGTACCTTCACCAGTTGTCTGGTACCACTTGTAGTAGACACAAGATCCGAACGCACGATTCTCCGCGCAATCCCAGTTAGTAGTAGTACTATAAATTGCACCCACCCATCACGGTGTCTAAAGGGAGAAACTGGCTAGTCTAGTCGCGTGCATACATATATACCAAGCCTTAGGTGTTAGTACAGCACATTGATCGCCAAATAGACACTCACACACGGCTCACAGCCAAACTAACTAGTACAACATCGATCATAGCTTGTCACAGCCGGCCGGAAAAGCGGATCGATCCTATTCGGAGGAGACATGAGGCCGGCCCGCGCCGTGCTGGCCGTGATCGTCGGCATCCTCGCGACTGCCACCTGCAGCCGCGGGCAGCTGGCGAACGGCTACTACGACAGCAAGTGTGGCAACACCAGCGTGGAGACCACCATCAAGGGTATTGTTCAGTCCCGCCAAACGTGGGACACCGGGATCATCGCCGCGCTCCTCCGCATGCTTTTCCACGACTGCTTCGTCAATGTACGTACATTACTGCCTAATGCATGCATCCATCATGGACTTGGAGTAATGAGATTAATGGTTGTGTGTGTATGTATGTATGCATGTAGGGCTGTGACGCGTCGATACTGCTGGACGGGCCAAACACGGAGAAGACGGCGGTGCCGAACAGCAGCGTCTTCGGGTACGACCTCATCGACGACATCAAGACGGCGTTGGAGAACGAATGCCCCGGGGTGGTCTCCTGCGCCGACATCATCGTAGCAGCAACTAGAGACGCCGTTGCACTCGTAAGCAATTATCTATCAGCAACGTTGTATACTTGTATAGTTGTCACATTGGCAAATGTACGTACGTAGGCTGGAGGGCCAAGCTACCAGGTACAACTGGGAAGAAGGGACGGCATGGTGTCGCAAGCGTGGGATGTGAACCTACCGCGGCCGGACGTCAATGTTTCGACGGCAATCCAGTTGTTCGCCGGCAAGGGGCTCAACAGCTTCGACATGGCCATCCTCATGGGTAACTTACTTAACCCTCTGTGCATTTTGAGATTTCGGTTTACTCGCCTCTTTTTACTAATTAAGGGCATGCGTATTATTTTTGCATCAGTTACTTGTGTTGCAGTACTGTTGATGTATACTAAATAAAATGTACAATCTGGGTTGGACCGTTAAACTAGGCGTTTGTAATTTTAAATCATATCTCGGGGCAGTGTACATTCAGTTTCGTTGATCGAGATCTGAAACTTGAAATTTAAGTAAACGCATAGGTAATTGGAAAGAGTAAGCAGCACGACCAATATTATTTTAACGGTTAATTTGTTTAGTGAAGAAAGTGAGAGCTCGTGTCAAGGTATACCTACATAACGTTATGGCGGCTTTTATTTTGCAGGAGCCCACACAGTAGGAGTCACTCACTGTTCAGTCATCCATGACCGCCTCTACAACTTCAACGGGACCGGTGCACCGGACCCGACCATGAGCTCCCTGTACGTGTGGATACTCTCCACGTACGCCTGCCCCCAAAACTCTACGTCCGACAACGTAGTCTACCTGGACGACCCGTCCAGCGACCACACCGTCGACAAGAGCTACTACAATCAGCTCCTCAACCACCGCGGCGTGCTCCCCATCGACCAAGCTCTAGCTCTGGACGGTTCGACGGCGTGGATGGTCCAGTTCCTCGCCAACACCGACTTCTTTCCTTTGCTGTTCGGCTACGCCCTTAATAAGCTTGCCGCTGTAGAAGTGAAGACAGGAACTGTTGGGGAGATTAGATCGAATTGCCGAAAAACAAACTAGAATTTAAGCTGAGTAAACATTCAATATATTTCTTCTTGTTCTGATTCTTTTGTACGTGGTTGCTGTAAAAATAACATTCCATGATGTAACATTATTACATTTGTTGTTCTGGAACAAGGAAGTAGTTAGCAATATGAAAGAAAGGGAAAGGAGACATATGCTGCTAAATGATCGAAAAAACCCTGCATTTTTTAGTCACTTCAGTCAAACGAGCATCTTGAAGAGCCTAGAACGAAGAAACAAGATGATGGAGAATGCATCCCGAGTGCTTTACTTCCCCAGATGCCACCGGACTCGGCTTCGGGAAGTATAGAAATCACCAATCTCACGACTGACTCGGCCAATTTCTTATTTGGAGCATCTCATCAAAGCCTTGAAGCAGCCGTCCTCCGCATATGCACCTAAGTCGAGTTCTAGGATATATATATATATATATATATATATATGAGTAAGTATCTAATGTATATCACATCTTCAATATTTTCGTGCATCTTATCTCAAAAAAATCGTGTAAATAATTACAAAAAATTTTATAAAAATTAAAAAATCTGTATACTGTGTTGATCAAATAGTATATAAAATTCAACTCTAAAGTCGATATATATTAAGACAATAAAAAATAACAAATTTTTACTTTTTATCATTTATTTTTGAAATTTTTTCAACTGAATTTGTTTTTTTTTTTATTTCTTCTTCTGTAGATTGATGTTGGATTTGAAATTTTGTGAGATGATAGATTGATTTTATATTTATAATCTCAAATTTCTGAGAAATCTTTTATGACCATTTTCATAGAGTTTTAACAAGAGATGCAACATATACACATGAAGGTAATCAAAGTCCCAAAGTAAAACAACCTGACACAATTGGCAGAGTTTCACAGCACCAGGTTATATGCAAAATGTTGCTTCAAAGAAAAATCATCTGGACAAGCTCCAGGTGAGGAATACAAACTAGTCGCGTTCGTATGCCAATGCATTTGCCAGATTTCAAACTTTTGCAAGTTTGATAGGCATATGACTAGTTTTGGCTCCCCAGCTGAACAATTGAAAAGCAGTAGAGGCATAGACATAATTTAGAGAAAGACGTTCATCATGCTAAATAATTATTGCAGCCAAAATTCACTAGCAACTAATAATCATCAGTTATTGAATTCATGAACATCAAATGGCAGACAATAAAGTTGGAACCAGTTCTTGTCCATGCAGTTGGGAAGGGCATTGAAACTTGGGAACACAACATTGAAATTCAGCAAAATTCCAAATTAAAATTCATTCAACCACGGCTAAGAGATCAGATTCTCGGCAGAAGCAGTGCTTCTCTTCTGTCCCCAGGTCCACCTGCACGTATACGTACAAATGCAACACAATGAGCAGTCGCTAACTGGAATCAAAAGGTGTTGTTCTCAGGAGAAGCCAACAAAATTCTTTCAGTTAGAAGCCGTCTGTTTACCTCATAAGCATTTATGTCTGAGAAGAGAACCTGCAGTAAAATAATCGCAATAAGAACATGATTAAGCAATCCTACAGACGTTTTACTTACACAAAAGAAAATGATGAATGATTAAGTTAATTTTGACCGCAGAAAGACCAAAATGATGCTTTTCATTTCATGTGTTGGCAACTCCTGGTCAAAGTGAACACAAACTCAAACTGAAAAAAAATACTGTCCATCCGTTTATCATACAACTCTTAAGTCCTAACTTTTCACTAAAAATGCAGCCTGCAACATCTAAAAAGATGCTGCACTGCAGAAAGATCATAGAGAAGACAAGAGCAGTATGTGTAACAATGTGCAGCATACAATGTTAACATAATTCGGAAAGGGGGAAATTACTGTGAAATATGGAATTTGTTCTTTAATCACAAAATGCTACTATATTGACAATTTGGTTCTTGTAAGTGTTTTAGCATGTATGAGTTTGTATCCCAAGAGTTCTGTGAAAAAAAGGGAAATGTTTTGTTTTACCTTTTTTCCAGCTTCAACTTCACAAACATCAGCACCAACTGATAAAATCTGCATGAACAGTACAACATTGTGAGACTAAAGCCTATAGAAGGTACCAATTACAGGTTCAGCTGTAGTGCCTTAAGATCTCACCTCACCCATCAAATACCTCTCGAACTTAACAGCTGATTTTGGTAGCAAAACTCCACCAGCAGATTTCTGCATGCATCAAATAGTATCCTCGGAACAATTAGTTAGTTAAATAATAAAAATTTGTGCTCTTTACAGCCTCAGCAGTAGCATGAGGAAAACTAATTTTGCAACAGTTGCTTTTGAATAAACAATGCTACTGAATTATTGCAATTATCGAAAATAAATTTGTCATCCTTGAGAACCCTATGACATGCCAAACTATCCACACTGGAAAAAAATTTCCATCACCTCAACTCCCTCCCAACAGCTGCACCAGAAGATTGCACTGTTGTACTAAATTCCATTGGCATTGCACTACATAAACAGCATACTTTCAATGACATTTCTAGAACATAGTGAAATGAAAAATCCAGAACTACCAATGCCATATGCATACACTGAGATGCTGGTCATCAGTTCTTCCCATTCCCAGAAAATCCAGATTCCGAACTGACCATGTCATATAACCATCACTGATTGCTTTTACCATTTACAGAATTGGACTCCTAGAGCCGTTTTTCGTGACATATTTCAAAACCGAACTCACCTACAGCGCTTCTCTGAGCGAAAATAGCCAAGGTGCTTATGATTTTAGGTGTACTTTTCATCACAAAAAAAAATTGTTCATTTTTAACAAGCAAATGCATACATTTTAGTTAACTTTCTGGATGCAATTCAACTTATTGCAGAGTTTTGGAACCTCAAGTCTCCCAATATCCCCTTAATGCAGTTTCTGAGTCATCAGTTCATTGATTGGTAGTGTTCAGTTAGAAGCTAAAACAACCAACATGATCACAAGCCACACCTGACCAAACACTAACTCAATAGTACAATAGGATTCCATAGAAGCAATCGAGGTGGAACTAAACACTAACAACTAGTAAGCAGTCAAGCAATATAAAAAAAAATCGCCAAAAGAACAGATAGGATTCCGAATGCAGAGACCTCAGGCAGCTCCTCCAGGCGAACAAGCACCCGATCAGATTGCGGCGCCACCTAACAGAGACCAACACAAAGGTTCAGAACCCTAACGAAAACCCTGGAATTAGAATTTAGAACTATCTCGGTATTACGCAAGTGCAATTACCTTGGAAGGGTCGTACTTGACGGGGGCGACGCGGACAACGCAAGCGGCGCGGCGGCAAGAGGCGGCGGCAAGCGGCCTGCGGCTGCCGACGGCGGCGCCGTGGAGGACGAACGGTGCAGCCACGGTAAGAAGGGAGGGAGCCATGGGGAGAGTGAGCGACGAGACTGGGAGGCGCGGAAGCTTCTAGAAGATTGCTGCGTTGAGGAGAGGAGTGCTGCCTTCGCCGGTGAGGAGGGTGGCTTCCCTTATCTTCTTCCGGGATGGCGTTTTTCCTTTTTTCTTTTTTCTAGATGCTTCCGGAAGCGCAAGGACCCTATTGGGCCGTAATTTGTTTCCTTATAAACTGGCCCATATAAAAATTTGAGCCTCCATGTAAAAGGGAAGTGTTGTCTAGCCCATATCAGTGTGCGGGTGGGCAAGACCAACAGCAATCTGTCTGAACAGTCGATCAAGGGGATGACGGAAAATGGCAGAGAATGTACAAGATAGCCACAGACAAAGGCTTTCGGCAAACAAGGTAACGGTAGAATAAGCTGTGAGGTTTGGATTGGACAAAGCAAAAAAATGGCTCGCTTATCCCGCAGCCCTTCTGCTGGGGCCTTGGTTTTTCCAAGGAAAGTCAGATTTTGAGAACGTGAACATGAACAGTAGATTGAACACCCACATAATCTCGATTTGACAGACTGTCATCGCGTGATGGGGCCGTTGGAGTGGTTGAGATCGTGGAAGGCCCAACATTTGGGAAGGCTTTTTTGGAGAATTGAGCCTGTTTTTTTCAATTGCACATGCGGAACAGGTCACATCTACCGTGTCCCGCCCTCTGATTTAACGATAACAAATTGTGACATTGAAAGTATGGCAAAGCTACCACATATCGGTGTTATATTTCTTTTTATGTAAGAAGTATGGTGTGGCAAGTATAACGAATATTTGTCATATTTGACCCCGACTATTTGAGTGAACTCACACTACAATCCTTATAAGGCCATCTAGAAGACACGCATCTTCTAGTAGGTGCTTAGAGTCTCCACATCTACTGCACATCATCCAGCACTTGTGAGAAATCTCCGCGCTACGACACAAGCACCAACTTAAAGTCCTTAACTGGGGCTCATTACACTGGAAGCATTACCTCAAACACTCATCTCTTACAATGCATAATCACCTTCTCTAGGCACTTAAACGAGGACCTCGAAATCCAAATTTATAAACTTTCACCCAATTGAATTAATACATTGAATTTATTAATTTAGATGAATAAAATAAATATGTTAATTAGTGTTCAATGGATTTTTTTTACCTTTTTCATTAATGTATAATTAATATTTGTTGGATTAGGTAAGGGAAATATATTTTTAATCCAATTAAATAAAATGAAGAATATTATTAATTCGACTATTAGTGGTAGTAGCATTGTCGATCGACCTAATTAATACAAACATAAATGAATTGTTGGTTTAATTAACATAGACATTACTATTTTTCAGATTAATTAATTTGAAATTTTGTATTAATTGGTTACTTATTTTGCACAAAATAAATTCTTACAATTCCAAAAATTAGGGAAGTTAATAAATCAAAATAATCATACATCTTAATTGATCCAAAATAGCATGGGAATAGGCGGAAAAAATAAATAATTTTATTACAATTAATTTTCGTCGACTCCGAAAAATTACCAAATATACTTGATAAGATCGGTCATAAAGTATTCAAAATTAAAGTATTCAAAATTTTGAATTTGCAGTAATTCACATGTTGATTACAAAATACCATTATTTCTTTGTAATATCATGGCGAACTACGATACTGGGCCTTCAGCTAATCAAATTATTTCCATAGTCAATAGCCCTTTATCATAGATAATATTAACATAGTCTTGGTATGAGTCACGTTCATTCTCAACTAACATGTTATGCAATATGATGCAAACATACATGATATCGGAATGCATACTCTTAAAATAGTGCACAAGCTAGGCCACATATAATGACAAAACGACTTTGAAAAATTTTGAATGCACATTCGACGTCCTTTCGAGCTCCTTCATGAACTTGCACAAAAAACTGATACTCCGGATTCTATGGAAGCCAGAATGAGGCTTCAAAACTTTTTGACTAAAAACAATTTTTGCAAGGAAAAAACTAAGAGAAAATAAACTGAAATAATTTAATAATATTTTGCACAGAGAAAGAGTAAGGAAGACAAATACAGTGATATATCCCGAGGTATCGGAGACTCGCTCAGTCTCCCCTACTCGTTGAAGCACTCAAATAAATGAGTTTTGTTTCAATATCCATGAATGATATTTTTTCCTAAGGTTACTCCTTTTCCACTCCAGATAGGCGAGCACTGATGCCTTTTACAAAATATGCCAAGCCTCTTCGACAACCTCCGTTAATGGAGAGGTCAGCGGCCACTCCTCCAAACCATCTAGGTGAGGGCGTTCACCAAGAGTAACAAGTTGCAAGATCTTCTCTTGACACCCAACAAATACAGAGAAAATTCTAAGAATGCAAATGAATGCTCTCGGAGGATCTTTCTCAATCCCAAAGAATGATACTTGATTAAAAAATCAAGATTTTAGCACTTGGAAACTTTGGTTCAAGTGTATACTCAGAGATATGTAGGAAAACTACTCAAGGATGTTGATCGAAGGATGCCGACTAGAGGGGGGGTGAATAGGCGGTTTTAAAATTTTTTTCTAAATTAGGGTTTAACAACCTAAGATTGCAATAACAAATATTCTAAGGGTATGGAAAACTAATTCAATTCAGATTTAGCAATTTCTATGATACTACTAGCAACAACTCAATCACAATGAAAATTAAGCAAGTAGTAGAGGTAACCTAAGAGATCAAGTTTTTCCCGAGGTCTCGGAAATTTGCCGATTTCCACTAATCCTCGTTGAGGCGCTCTTCGCTTGAGCTTAAGCTTCGATTCCACTAGAGGTAGCCCTTCTCCACTCCGGATAGGCGAGCTCCAAGCCTTTACAACCACTCGCCGGGCCTCTCCGACACACCATCGATGGAGAGATCACCGGACCTCCCGAGTCGTCTAGGTGACGGCAATCACCAAGAGTAATAAGCCTAGCACCTTGCTTGATCAACCTCAAAACTTGATGAACACAATGCAAATGCAAAAAGGCTTGGAACCAAATTCACTCAACTAGCACTCAAGAATTCTCAAGTTTTGACTCTAATTGCTAGAGAATGGATGTGAGAGAGCTTGCACACTGTTGCTCAGGGTTTATGAGATGTATTTCGTGTGTATAAGACATCTACAACAGTGATCTATTTATACTCTCAACAAAAACGGTCGAAATCAAGAAGATTGGGCGAAAATTGTACTGACCGGACATTATCCGGCCACTTCGGACAATGTCCGGTCAGTACAAAAATTTTGACCGTTATTTAGGTGAATTTCGAGTGTCAGTAGCCGTTTGGATCAAAATGTGAAGGCCGGACAAATGTATTTGTCCGGACAAAATGTCCGGACAGATGCATTTGTCTCTGTTGACACCCTTGTATAAAATGAATTGTACACGCCGGACAGATACATTTTTCCGGACAAAATGGCCGGACAGATGTATTTGTCTCTGTTAACACTCAACATAATATACTCCAGATTTTTTGTATAGGCCGGACATATAGGATTTGTCCGGACAAAATGTCCGGACAAATAGATTTGTCTCTGTTAACACGGCCCTAACACTAGCCAGGATTTTGTATTGGCCGGACATTGTCCGGTCACTTTGGACAATGTCCGGTCACTTCGGACAAATCCTCCGGACAAGTGTATTTGTCTCAAATCAATAAGCTGCTAACATTTGTACTGGCCGGACATTGTCCGGTCACTTCGGACAATGTCCGGCCTTCACCGGACAGATGTCCCGGACAAATGAATTTGTCTCTGTTGCGCGTGTTTGCAAAGTACTGAAAATGTTTGTATTGGCCGGACACTGTCCGGTCACTTCAGACACTGTCCGGCCAGTACAAACCGAAAACTGACTTCTGAATTTTTACTCAGCTTTCGATTTGGGGCAAAAGCAAATGCAAATATGCTTCTAAAAACTTCAAGGTTGATCAAGATACTTGTGCTAAGACCCCTCTTAATAGTACGACCATCTAACCTAGAAAATTTCAAAACAAGAAGACGCTAAGTTTAGGTATTTGTACTTTTGTCGAGATTTTCGTCGTTTTCGCTTTACGGAGTCTTGATAACCTTGCTTTGTCTTTTCTTGATGCTTTCTCCTTTGATTTACCTGTGTCTCACATACAGAGATTAGTCGCAAATTTAACGGATGTCATTAATCACCAAAATCCTAATCGGGGCTCAAGATTCAACAAAGGATGTTCAGAAAACCTGCTCAAAAACTACTCAAAAATGTTTAGAAAAACAGCTCAAAAGATGTGTAAAAATCTGCTCAAATGGTGTTTATAAATCTACTCAAAACTATTTTTAAAAACTACTCAAAAGATGTATAAAAATCTACTCAAATGGTGTTTAGAAATCTGCTCAAAACTGTTTTCAAAAACTGCTCAAAAATGTATAAAAATCTGCTCAAATGGTGTTTATAAAAACTGGTCAAAACAGTGGAGAAATATGCTCAAAAGTGTTTATAAAAAACTGATCAAAATAGTGGAGAAATATGCTCAAAAGTATTTATAAAAAATTGATCAAATAAAACTCAAAAACTGCTCAAAGACTCCTCAAAAGTGTATAGAAAATATAGCTCGAGATGTGTATGAGAATGTGGCTCAAGGATGATGTAAATACTACTCAAAACACATATATTTATAGCCCAACATCTCAACTAGCCGTTAGGTCGAGTAAGGAAAGAAATAAGACCAGCTAACAGTCAGCTTCGATCTCTAACGGCTAGTAATAGCCGTCGGAACTCTGGCCGAGTGAACAGTGTTATTAATCGAATGAACAGTGCCTGGTCAAATGAACAGTACTCGAGATACCTCTGGTCGAATGAACAGTACCTGGTCGAATGAACAGTACTCAGAAAAACCAGTTTCAGCCCCTCTTTGAAATCTATATATTTCTCAGATTTTGACCAAGCATATGAATGAATATGAATACAACATATGACCTAAGAGTTCCTTAGTTTTTGCCGGAACTAAAAAAGATTTTGCAATCCCTCTCAATAGTACGGTTAAACTAAAAAAGATTTCTTCCAAAACCGGTCAATACTCAAAACACCGAGACCGGTACAATAAACAAGTACTTAACTTAGGTTTTTGTTGCTTCCTTCTTGGCGACCTTGCGCTTGCGACTTCGGGCGACCTTGGCTCGTGACCTGTAGATCTGGGCGACACTGCAACCTTGCACTTGCGACCTCGGGCAACCTTTCTTTCTTTTCACCTAATCTTATTGATTATACTCAAAGCAGATAGATTAGTCATAGCACTTAATGTCATCAAGAATCAAAATCATCCCAAAAAGGGTCTAGATGCAACAGGAACAATAGCGACTCGTTCAAGATATTGATGTTATTATTTGAGCCAACAACATTGAAGAAGGCATGCCATATCTATAAGTCTAGGGAGGCAATTGCTTTGAGAATGATTGTCAAGACTTATTGATCGACTTGAGTGAAATGTCTCTTCCAAACAACTGGGCAGTTTCTCCATTGCTAGGCCATGCAAATGATGCTTCCCATCTGTAGTAGTTGATCAATATCTTGTTGAGTAGGTCGTCAGAGGTATTATTCACGGAAATTCTCATTAATATTGTGAACAAAATGTTGTAAGAAATCCAAAACTGTCTGTTCACCAATATGAATCAGTGGGTGAGCTCTACACTAACATGTTCATAGCTGCAGTACATTTATAAAGAGGAGAAAGACTCTTCCTATTTATGGCATCAACTTTCTATGTAAAGTAGTGTGACAATCATTAAGAGTTTTCACAATATACTCAAAAAGATGTCTTCTTTTCTAGAATTTCTAGCAACACAGCGTGTTGTTATAGACCAGTTTGTTCGAGCACCCATTGTGCGGTGGAGTTGAATACTAACAATTTGTTGTGCAAAAATAGAATTGAACATGTTGGATAATTAGAAAAAAAAACCTAACATCATCGTCGAGGCTGTCAAAATATATAAAAGAATGATTAAGTCGAATGAGGAGGTTCAGACAAGAATAAGGATGTTGACAAATAAAGATGCATATTTATAGAGTTCATACCTACCATACAACAACTAGTTTTAACAATTTTTTGTTTTCCTACAATCAAATTGTCCAATGATTTGATCATATTTTGCAGTGGTTAGATTCGTCTCATTCAATTTCAATACAATTTACTAAAAAAATAATTAAAAATACAATTTTTTAATTTTTAAAATATTAATTACTACAAATAAAATTTTCTTCCAAAGAAATCACACGAAATAAATTTTTTTGTACAAACAAATCAATGGAAACATTTTATTTTCCTTCCAAAGATCACTTAAAATTTTTTTTTACAATATTATAGTTTCTATAGATTTTTCTAACTTTTAATAAATAAATCTTATTTTTCTGATTTTTTTTCATTTTATTTTTCAATTTTCTTCATAATCACTGTCATGAATATTTTATTAATTTTCCACATGTTTTTTATTTTTCTACATTTTCTTCTTCATTTTGAAAAAAAAATAGTTTTAGATAATTTTTAAAAAATAACATCAGTTTTTAGAAATTTTAATCTAAATTAATTAACTCAACCATCGAATGTCTGAGAGTAAGCCACGTGTCGAATCCAAACACTAGATATTGTTTGGCAACAAAATTTGTTCTGGGCGATTTTTTTTTAGTTGCGGAAGTGCTATTCTGTTTTTACAAAAAAATAATGAAATATGGAAAGGAAGAAAAGAAAGCTGCACAAATGAACTTGTATTTTATTAATTCTTTACCGAATTACAAAATACAAGTATGGTGTTTTTTTTTGTATTTCTTTATCTGCTTCGTTATGAGAGGATGTGGCAGCAAGGGACTGTGTGGGTCATTGGCTCTCGGGTTTCATAAAATTCGCGGTTAATTACATCTATTAAATAAGATTTAGTAGAACACCTTTGATTAAGCTGTGTTCGGAGTTATCGTCTTCAAATTTCGTCCCTGCTTTCTATGGGGTGAATGGATGTAAATGCAAGTGAAAATGAAAATGATGTGGCTTTTGCTTCATTAGTCCCGGCCGATGTGGGTTGGCTTTGCCTCTTGGTGCTTGGCAAAAAAGATGTTTGGTCTCGTCGGTCATAGATAAGTATAGGGTCGCATAGTCAGCCTCGTCGGTAGCTGGTTATACGATTTTCCATCGTCGTCAGTTACAGACGGAAAACTATCTTTGCTTCGTCAGTACCAAATAGCGGGTTTGTTGGTGTAGACAATTTAATGTAGTACAGGGTCGACCTTCACCTTGTTAGTACCTGGTTGAATGAATGTCCATCTTATTTGGTCACAGACAATATGCATGAATGAGAAAAAGAGGCAACAAGACCATGATGGCTTTATGCAATGCACATGTGATGAGCAGAAAATAGTGCTTGTTGACATATATGCGCTCCCCTAAAGACGGGGTACGATCTACTTAATACGAGTAGTGACACATTTAGTCGCACTCAGTTGGATTGGCTCAGGGTATACGAACACTTGTTGCAATCCAATCGGAAATATCCTCCGTGAAAGCTTAGGTATGGTGCGACACAACTCCAGATCTTGTGAACATCGAGCATAGAATTACTGCCTTTCTGATATATCATGGAGGAAGGGTGCATGCTGCGCTCCCAAATCAAGGCGTGAGTAGTGATAGCCAACAAGTGCACGGGTCGATTGTAGTCTTTCGATGATTAAAGTACCATATCCACAAAGAACTAGATATTGAATTATATCTAATTTAATTTAGTTACATGATCCTTTTGAGGATTTTGTTGCATAGATTAAAATAAAAAAGTAAAGAAACAAGAATGGAGGATTAAAAGAAAGTACAATTTGAGATAATGTAAGCTATTCTTGGGGTAGAGTTCACCTTGATATAATAGAAATCAAACAAATTTTCTTTCATCTATTTGGTGAAAATCTATTCTATGAAGGTAATTATGTCTCATTCTTGTGACGTCACCACAATTCTCTTCTCTAATAGAGCGTTCCACTTTCGCAACGTCACCACTCTATTAGATTAGATATTAGGTTAAGAAATACTTGTGATTTCACTAAGTTAATTAATTATTATATTATTCCTTTTGTCACCAATAAAGTCTAACAATTAACCTTCCTAATGTCTAGTGATTGAGGATTCATTAATTCTCCGTCCACTTTCACTACTTGAGAGAATTAATTGAGAACTAGAATTAATTGCGGCCTTCAATTAATCTAGGAATTAAAACATCAATTAAAAAAATCAAGATAAACAAATAAACTCATCAAAATATTATAATCCATAAAGTAACTACAATCAAAGATCCCTCATCTCAAGAGTTAGGGTTTTACCCCCATCAAAAGAAGATTACAATTCATCATACATGAAAGAATTGAATAAAACATAAAGAATAGACCAATGTTCTATGTACGGTTGCTTTCTCCGATGACGTCATGCAAGTCTTGAGATCTTGATAGAGGAAGAAGAGGAAGGTCTTTGCCACTGCATTCAGTTCTTCGATAGATTGTATAGATTGCTGAAGAGATGGAGAGGTAGATGGATGGGTGGCATGCCTAGGGATTTTATCTGGGATGCTCTTCCTCTGCATTCTCTATTTTCCTCTATTTTTAGCCTTTGAAATACTATTTTTTCATGCGGTTGCCACCATGCAAAACTATTTGACAAGAAGAAACCATAAGCACCACTTACGGGTTAGCAACCTGTAAGCCAATTCGTAAGTGGCTCTGCCAACTTGTTGTTTGCTCAGTTGGCGCTTAGAGCCATTACGACTTGTGATACTAGTCATAACTAATATTTTGAATAGTATTCTTTGAATTTCCTCAAAAATCTTGTCATTTTATGTGAATTTCTTCTCCAAACCTTTAAAACAGCGGATTAGGGTGAACTGGGAGTAATCAAACTGATTTTTAAACAATAATTGAATCAAACTAAATTCAGTTTGGACGAATTTAACTAAGAAACACATGATAACTAGTGTATGAACACATGTTATCAAGCAGCTTGGTGCAAGTTGCAGCATGTTTAGTCGTGCCCGGTCATATTAGCTCGGGGTGCTTGTCATGATCTAATCGGAGAGATCCTTCGTAAAGGCTTAAGTGAGGTGCAAAATAACTCCAGATATTATGAAGATTGAGCGGATGGCTACTATCCTTCTGTCTTACGAATAGATCATGAGGGAGAAAGTATGCCGCGCTTTCAAGATTGGAATGCTATAAGTTTGCCTTATAATATTTAATACTCATCTTGAAAAAGTGAAACCAGTAAAACCGTTGTGATTCTCTCTTCTATGTTAGGAGTCACTCCATCAAACGGCCTATATGAGCCCGAACCCGCTATGTATTTTTCACTGTTGCAACCACGTCGTGGGATCCACTTGCAATGCGTTGGCACCATTGCCTCGCGTAGTCGCGTGGAGCCAATGCCTTCTTGCGCGAGCCGATTCAATATATTCTCTCTCTTGTTGAGCCGCAAGCGGTGGCTTAGGAGCCACCTTGCAATGAGCCTAACAAGTTCCTTTGTAAATTGTAAGCTGCCAATGGTGGGTCGACAAGAAAATTACTACACTTTAAATGACTGGCTCATAAACCATGAGAAGAGTCCAACAACATGAATTTTTTGTACGGATATCTCAGAATAAAAAAACAATTTTAAAAATAACGTTTAAAAAAAAAATTGCAAAAATGGCTTCAGTCGAGGCCATCAGTCGCCATCCCAGATGGCGACTGCGGCTTTTTTCCATCAGTCGCCATCTGGGATGGCGACTGATGGGGAATATATAAGGGGGGGCCGTGGCGATTGCGGTGGAAACGAAAAAAAAACACTCACTCACTCACGGCTCGGCAGAGAGGGGAAAAAAGAAAGAAGAGAAGGAGGAGGGGAGGAGGAGAGGGGAAAAAAGAAAAGAAGAGGAGGGGGAGGAGGAGAAGAGGAGAAGGAGGAGGAGGAGGAGAAGAGGAGAAGGAGGAAGAGGAGAAGAAGAAGAAGAAGAAAAAGAAGAAAAAGGAAAGGTAAAAATTTTTTTACTGGTAATTAGTATAGAATGTTTTAGGAATTTAGGAATTTGCAGATCTGTTTTAGAAATGAGGTTTATAGAAAAAAGAAAGGGGTTTATAGATTTGTTTTAGGAATTTGCAGATCTGTTTTAGAAATGTGTAGATATGTTTTAAAAATTTGTTGTATTTGTAGATCTGTTTTAGAAATTTGTAGATCTGTTTTAAAAATGTGTAGATCTGTTTTAGAAATGTGTTGTATCTGTATATCTGTTTTAGAAATTTGTAGATCTGTTTTAAAAATGTGTAGATCTGTTTTAGAAATGTGTAGATCTGTTATGTAGATGTGTTGTATTTGTAGATCCGTTATGTAGAAATGTTATGTATTGAGCGAATAAATTAGATTAATAAATAGTGAATCGATAATTTAGGACATACGGTTTATTCGTAGAAAATGTGCAGAAATACATATTTGATTAGATGTGATGCAATATCATTAATGCAGTGTACTTCTAAGATGTTAAAAAATAAGTCGCAGATGTCTTAAGGATGAGTATAGAGTAATGTGCAAAATATATTGAAGATATGATAGCTGATGTTTGTAATACTTATGTTGTAGACAATGTCGGAAATAAGAGTAGTATATATTTTTCACGGGGAACAAATCATTAGAAATGGACCATCTGGAGATGACCTAAGTGGATGTCACCGTGTAGACATGGAATTGAATGATCTTAATGTTCTTAATTTTGAAGACCTTAAGACCCGAGTCATGGACATCCTAAATATTGACCCATGTTTACACAAAATTGTCATGGAAGCGCTGGTGCCTATTGGTTTGACATCTTGTTGGAAATTGTGTAAACTTAGAGGCGATAGATCATGGGGCTCTCTTGTTAGGAGGGTGATAAATCCCAATCATGGGCCAGATGACTGCATACTGTATGTGACAAAGCTAGACAATGTACCAGAACCGGGAACAGAACTTGTACCCGAACCATTAATTGGAGGACAACATACGAACATTGATCCAACCATGACTTATAATTCTGTGGATATGCCCAACGCAGAATTCATGGGCGGGTATTTCTGGCCTGGGGATGAGGCTTATGCCGACGAAGGTGAAGACGAGGGTCTGGAAGTTTCAGGCAGCGAAGCGTCGGAGGTGGACGCAGACTATGCGGATTCCTCTGGTGAAGAAGACTATCGTGGAATGGGACCTCCACAACAATGGCTAGATCCTAGTGGTTTTGAGCATGCGCGAATCCACGACGATCGCAGTTCGGAGTCGGCAGGGAGTGAGCACAAATTAACATTGGGACAACATTTTCGAAGCAAGGAGGAGGCTAAGCAAGCCGTGGCGATGTGGTCCGTGACACTGCGTCGGTCTTTCAAGGTTGACAGAACAACTCCGCGACTGTACGCAGTGAAGTGCAAGGTGGAAGGATGTCGATTTTATGTTCGTATTGCTCGGTACAGGGACAATGAGCACTTCATTGTTTCCAGGATCACCGAACACGACTGTTCAGTGACAGAAGTATCACAGAGTCATAGAAATATGTCCTCCGCATTTGTGGCACGTGTAATTTTGTCGAACCTTCATGCAAATCTTGATATGCCACCAAAACAAATTGTTAGCCAGATCAATGACACATTTGGGTACATCATTCAATATGGGAAGGCATGGAGAGCCAAGCAACTTGGTCTTGAGATGTTATTTGGATCTTTCTATGATTCATATAACTATGTGCCCAGATTGATCCAACAAATCGTTGACACCAACCCTGGCACTGTGATGGATATGGTCCATAGCCCAGTTGTCGGCAGAAATGGTGAGATAGTTCCTGGAGCTGAGTATATGGAGCGTATATTCTGGTCATTTGGTCAAGTAATCTCTGTGTTCAAGTACATGCGGCCAATACTTTGCGTGGATGGCACATTTCTAACTGGGAAGTACAAGGGAACTCTGATGACAGCAGTTGCTGCAGATGCAAACAACCAGCTACTTCCCATGGCGTACGCCTTAGTGGAAGGAGAGAGTACAGACAGCTGGGTATGGTTCCTTGCAAACCTAAAACAAACAGTCGTGAAAGACAGACGGAATGTATGTATAATCCATGATAGACACAAGGGTCTGTTAAGTGCCATTGAGTTCATGTTGTCCACTGAGAACCCGCAGTACAGCTGGAATGACTTGATCAGTCGGTGGTGTAAACGACACCTTGCGGCGAACTTCTTCACACACTACAAGAGTGCACGGCTTATGAAGAAGTTCAAGCGGTTGTGCGATCAGAACCAAAGCCATAAGTTCCAAAAACTTTGGGACGAGTTAGAACAAGAAACTTCAGATCTAGGTAAATCTCAAAGGTCAGAGGCAAGCAGTTCACAACATCCAGAAGATGAAGAAAATGTCGCGGAGACTACAGATGTGGCGAGACGACGCACCCGAAGATCAAGGCCAAAGAAATTTAGTGAATGGATCAGTGACAAAGCACCTGAGAAGTGGTCTCTATTGCACGATGAGGGAGGTGCCAGATATGGCGTAATGACAACTAACATGGCGGAGGTATACAATTTTGTGTTGAGGGGGGTGCGAGGTCTGCCGCTCACTGGAATTGTGGAATTTACATGGCATCGCACGGCCAAATACTTCTACGAGAGAGGTACAGCTGCAAGAGCATTGCTTCGGGTGACACCACCAAAATTTCCTCATGAAGTACAAAGGTACTTAGAAATGAAAGCCGCGGCCGCTCAGAAACACTCAGTCGAGTGCATTCCTAACAGTAGAAGGCAAAGTTGGGTCGTTTATCTGCGCAGTAAGAACGTGGGGGGTGGATACATGCGACAAATCAAGAGGCAAGGTGTGGGCCCCTCGTTAGAGGAAACCTAATACAAATGCCCAGGTAATTTGTGCACATGAGTTGAAACTTCAGAACATCCAACGGCATTTACATACATACAATAACATAGCGTAAGGGGTCATTCAGACCTATATTACAATAACCGACATGTGCGGAACCACGTCGAATAAGAGTAGCAAAAGAGTAAAGCAGAGGGGAACATCTCCCTCAAATAACAAAGCGTGCAGCAGGGCGAAACCCACATCGCTCTCACTGAGGTTAGGTGACCCTTCAGGCGCTTGAATCTCCTGGAACTGTGTCGGGGTCTTCTTGTGCCGGCTCGATTCCATAGTCTATGAAATCAGTTGACTCCTCCTCTGTGCTTATTGAATCGGCAAGGGTGAGCATACAAAGCTCAACAAGTTCCCGTATAAGGAATTATTGTATGTAGTTATTGACAACAACAAGCTCTATGGTTCCCATACTTAATGAAATTTTATTGAAAACAGAGGTATCGTAGTATTTTGGAAAATCTCCCTGAATCTGGGGTTTTATTTCTCAAAGTAATTTGTCAAAACTGTACATGTGTATATTTTTCGCAAGTCAGGCTAAACTCCCATGAGTTGCCACGGTTTGACCTCATTTTAAAGAATTTAGCAATACTAATCATGCTGCAACGACGCGGGTTCACCCCATGACGACCAGGCTCCAGAAAACCCGGGAGCTCGGAGTATTCGAATACTTTTTTACACTCTGCAGAGGCGTACCACTGTACCCACCACGAAAACTCAACTTAAATGTCGGATCAGCTCCCTGCGACTTATACGCAGGTGACCAGGCTGAGCTTACACAACAGTTTATTGACCCATTGTTAATAATTTCCTGCCCGATACATAGACAATACCGGCCCCATTATCAAGGTAGGTACTCCCTACAACATGATACATGGCAAGCACGCGTAAGGTCCTCATTATCGTTGTGGGTCCTCCCCACTGCCTTTTCTTCTAGCCTTGGGTCCATGAAGTCCTCCTCTGGACGCATGGAAATCCCACTTCCGGGTTCGGTCGCGCACGACTCGAGAGCCAGGCTAGGGCGACTTCCTTCTTACACCTTATCCTCTCTACCCCTCACACCACTCGTGGCCCTCTGTGGCCCACCAATTTCCACTCGGGAAACCGGATCGACAACCATTGCAGGAAATGATTAACTTTAGGTGAGTCATGACATTGTGCCTGTCCCATACCAGGCGGGTGGTTAGCACGTTTTCAGGTCGCTAGAAGCACAGCACGACGATCCCGTCCTTATGGACCCTTAGCGAGGCTTCCACAAACCCACCGCGCACACAGCGCCAACCATCCAAACCAACCCTCGCTAATAGTCCCTATTTCTTTTACATAAAATGATCTTTTAGAAATAGTTTGCTCATGCTTCTGCCTTCCTCTTTTCTTTTACACATTTATCAGTATAGACCTGTATTTCCATTCTACACTCCTACTCCTAGGGTGACAAGGTAGAGTAATTTGTTATGAACCAAGGGGGGGTCTGCAAAGTAGGACTATCTACTCACATCATTTCTCAACATATACTTTTATCAAAACTATCTATGCATACATGTGTAGGTACCAAATTCTAAATAATTAATTGCATATAAAATAATAGGCGCAATATGTTCAAAGGAGGGAAACTTGCCTTGCCAAGCAGTAGTGTCGTAGTCTACGGGTTCTTCTGTTTCCTCTTCCACGTAGTCGAAGTCTTGATCTTTAAATACAGGCATACACAGAAGGTATTACAATCAACTTACAAAATACGACAACTTATGCTCACATAAAATAATAAGGCGCTATACTGGAACGGCTTCTGATTTCTGAACTGGACTAGGGTTTGGGCTTTGGATTTTCAAGGGTTGAATTGTGCTAGTTTAGAACGGACAAAAAGAGTAGTAAATAAGACTCTTAAGGTCGACGGACAATGGTCGTCAAAAGGGCGACGTTCGGGTCACGTCCGAACTTAACCTAAAAGCCGAAAAGTGGGTTAAAGGGTCTAGGTAGCTCTGAATGAGATGAAAATTGGACAGTAGGTGTATTAGACTAAGGCGAAGCTATTTGACAAAGTGGGACAAGCAGAAAAGTCTTAGGTTTTCCAGAATTTACAAAAAGGTCTAGAACACAGCAATTTCTATGCCATTGTACTGCTGGAATTAGGGTTTGTGTGTCCTGAGCAATTGGCTCATGCATTTGAAGGCAAACTATGTCAAACATGTAGGCTTAAGTGTCAGGAGGTGTCTGGCCGGAGGGTTTGGCCGGGGATGGCCGGAATTGGCCGGAATTTGAATGCCAAGGTGGCTGTTTTGAACAGAAACTAGGGCAGAGCAATTGGAGCAGCTAGGGTTGATCAATTTGGAAATTGATCACATATTCTTGCTCCTGGGAGTGTGGAGGTCACTGCTGATGCATTGGATTGTCCAGTTGTTGCGTTTGGAGGCTCGCCGGAGTAGATGGCCGTGGCTCACGGCTGGGGATTTGGGGCTTTTTGTTTTGCTGCATGAAAACCGAAACTAGCTAGCTGGGGTGGTTAAGCATGCTCTAAGGAGCAATTCTTCTCACTGGCACGGCTCCTAATTCGAATTGGTTTGGGCTGAATTTGCAGAACAGAGGCAATTGGAAAACCGGTGATAGCCGGAGTTAGGGACGAAATGAACTCGATTCCGAGCTCATGAACCATCTAGGGGATGAGACGAACACGTTGGTGGCTTTAGTTTGAAGAAATCCTCACCGGAGAGCGCTGTCACCGTGAAGCTCAGGGAAGACGATGAACAGTGGCTTTGATTGCGTTTGCTGCGTGTGTGTGATGAAGAGGGAGTGGGTTCTGGCTTTTATAGCCTCTAGAAGCTTTAGGGAAGGTAATGGCCGAGGGAGGGCGCTACTGGGCGCGGTTGCGACGATAGCCGGTGGCGAGGACGGTGGCGATGGGACGCTGTACCGGCGTGAGGGTCGATAAGCATGGCTACAGCTCGGGCAAAGGACAGCGGTGGCACTCCCACCCAATGCCGGTGCTGGACGTGGCTGAGGAGCACAGGAGCGGCGACTTTTGCGCGCGGCCAGGTGGAGTGGCGTTCGGTGGCGGACGCGACGGGACGAGGTGCGGTGATCTGGGGTTCCCGAGGCGTCGTCGTTGGCGTGGGCAGGTGGCGCAGCTCACGGGGCACGCGAGGCGCACATGGGGCGGTGCCGGCGGCGAAGAAACGCGGTGGCGCGGCACGGTGGCGCACGGGCGACACGCAGAGCGCGCGCACGGCACGGGCACAGGCACAGTACAGTGCCGTGTACTGTACATAGTGTTTGCAAATCCGACTTTTCTGAGGGCTGGATAAAATTATTATATACTTGTTCCAATTGAGTACGCGCGAAAACGAGAAGATTTGACAGGGTTTCGGATAAAACGAAAACGGGGCTGAGTAAAACTGGTACTTTTGTTTTCAGATTTTTCTAACGGCTGAAACTCTGATTTTCGTCGCGAATTGGGAAACGTTTCTAAAGGACGATATGTATTAAATAGCGATATGAACGCGTAGGAGAAGACAGATCTCGATTCGGACTTCAAACAGAGATTTTAGACTTTTTGGGCCTCCTAGAAGTGGTCGTTTTCGGTTTTGAGATAGAATCGGCCGATTTGAGATGTTATGATGCGAGAGAATCTTAGAGCGCATCGCGCTCATATTGGTTTTGGTTTGGGTTCTGACAGAGTCAGGTGATGCGAGGTGCGAGTGATGAGGCGATTCTCAGAGAATGAAAATAGGGCAAAATTAGGGATGTTACACAAGGAGTGACATTTGAAGACGGTGTCAAGTGCACTTGTAACAAGCCAACTCTATTGCATAAACCGTGCTCTCATGTGATGGCCGCGTGTGCGCACGACAACAAGTCGAGCGAGATGTACCTCTCAGTTTACTATGGTTCACGGTACCTTGCCGAGACATGGACTGCAGACTTTGAGATTTGGGGGACTCAGCAGCACTACAGAGATCGGTCGTGTAGGGCAGGCGAGATCCGATATGTTCCACCACCGCAGTTGGAGCGGAAAGGCCCTGGACGACGGCGGAAAATGCGAATTGGCAATGACATGGATAACGCAGAACGCGATGAGCTACGAAAGTGTGCCATTTGCCGACAGCCCGGCCACACGAGGAGGACATGTCCTGATGCATCCGGAGCTAGTCGAACATGACTGAGTAATGTTGTGCAACACTTATTCGTTCCTGCTGTGTATTTGATGATGTACTAACCTAATGTTCTTGTTTGCAGGCATGGCTCACCCTCGTCCACAGTTTCCTGAGTTACTCGATCAGTACTACGACGGTCGTCATCGGTCTCGAGCGGTGCGATCCGGAGAGGAGCTTCAGCCATTCCGCCTGCGATCGTCCGGCACGTCTTGGCCTCTCGACGGGAGATACATCGCACAGCTGAGGGCCGCGGGGCTGCTTCCTTTTAGCAGGATGATCACCAGACTGGAGACTTTCAGGCACGACCGATCACTCGTCTCTGCTCTGGTGGACAGGTGGAGACCCGAGACGCACACATTTCACTTCCAGTGGGGGGAGATGACCATTACCCTGGAGGATGTGGCCATGTTGTTCGGACTCCCGATTCGCGGACAGGCCTGGGTACCACCACCCACTCCCGCCGGATGGGACGGCATGCTCGCCGAGAGGTTTCATCCACTACCTCTGGGCCAGGAGCCCTTCCAGCACGACGTCGGAGTTCCTGCGACTTGGCTTGTTCACTTCAGAACGTGCCCAGCAGATACAGATGAGTGGACTGTGAGCCGACACTTCGAGGCGTATTTGCTGCACTTGTTCGGGGGCTTCATGTTCACTGGTATGCTTAAACATGTTATAGGCACAGCTATTTCCATTCTCTTGTTGAATTTAATTCCTATTTTTTTGCTTTTCTACAGGCACTCACGGCGACACAGTGGATCGTTGGCTTGTTCCACTGGCGCAGATGCTCGCGGACACGCCGATCGATCAGATCCCACGCATCAGCTGGGGGTCAGCGGTTCTTTGTGCGACGTATCGAGGATTGTGCGACGCCTGCATTCGGCGTGCCCGAGCGGCGAACATGGCCGGATCTCCTCTGCTTCTTTTGCTGTGGTCGTATGAGCACATACCTGTCGGACGACCGCTCATCACCGACACGCCCGTTGGACTTCCGGAGGGGCACCCGCCTAGGGATGCAGAGGATGAGATCGATCGCCCTACCATGGGGGATCGCTGGTTGCAACATGAGCTGCAGTGGGCCACAGTTCAGGTGCATGCATGCTACAGTGCGTACAGTGGCGAGTTGGAGTTGTTGCATCCGGCTCGTGTTATATGGAGGGTTTGGACGACGAGCTATATCGAGAGCACAGCCGGCGGCGCGATCTCTGTGGTGTGTACCGAGGACCGGGATTAATGGCTCACCCGCTGTATTCTTGTCTTCAGCCATATGTTGGAGGTGTACGCTCCGTGGAGGGTGATGCGCCAGTTTGGCTTATTCCAGACGATACCTCCTCCAGACGCCCCGCATCGTTTGTCGCATGACCAGCACGAGTAAGTTCTCCATTATCTCCGCGCATAGTGTTTTCGCTCTGTGAAATAACTGAACACTTTTGTTTTTTTGCAGGCAGAGTCGCAAGGGCAAGAAGGTTGTCAGTTGGCAGGACCGACAGTCTCCTTACACTCGTCGCTGGGAGCAGACAGCAGCGATAGATGTCGTGCGTGAGGAGAGGGCGTACGATTCCACGACATACGGCAACTACCTCCGATGGTACCTCCCTCGCACCGCAGCTCGCATTGCCCCGCCGCCTCCGGCGCCTGCAGACGTGCCTGCTCCGAGCGTGCATCAGACATACGACCGACATCATGCATCTCGGGTACACCGCCAGGTACATGCCGCCAGCCCATGACCTACTTGTTATTTTTATTTCTGCCTCCCATTGTCTTACCGTCTTGCAGGCTGACGGCATCCGTGCGATCAGTTCCGTGACACGGCCACTAGTCCAGCGGAGGCAAGCAGGTCTGCCTATCACGCCCGACGAGCTATATCGGGCCGTCGCCTACGTCGACCGAGTCGCCTCGCAGCTGACCCTTGAGAGTGCCGCCACTTCGTCGACTTTTGTTGCACCTCCACGTCCACAGGCCCGACCCAGTCATACGCCGTCGCACTCAGCCGCTCCTCATCCCGACACAGCCGGCCCTTCAGGTACGGCCGTTGCCGCACCCATTTATCTCGGTGGGCTCCCGGCTCGCTCGTACCGTACAGGTGTTGCACCTCACGTGGACTTCTCGTCGCGTGGTGGTGTACGGATCTCTGAGGGTCCCCGAGCGCCGCCTTCTGCACACACTTCCGATTCTGGATTGGGCTTCGACGTCACGTTCGACTCAGACGACGAGTACATTTCTATGTCTGAGCAGACGGTGCCTATCCCGTCGGCTGGTCCGCTTCGGTCTCCTGCTAGGCACCCACCATACATTCCTCGTCAGTCGGTCCGTGCCGACCCCCAGGTGGTCCGCGACCCATCGTATGCTCAGTATGCCGATATGTTGCAGATGAGAGACGACGCCGATCGGAGCCAACATCAGTTGGCATCTTCGCAGCTTGGTGAGGCACTTCCACCGTCGCAGGACCCGAGTGCTCAGCCTCCCGGTCGACAACCCTCGCAGAGGACAGTGCATCCACGCAGCACCTATTCGCCATCGCCGTTTCAGCGCGACCGGAGGCATCGTCCGAAGAGGGGCCGACAGTAGTTTTTTTTTATGTTCTCCTTTTATGGAACATTATATCGATTCTCATGGTTGTATTATTTTGGTTTATATTAGTATTCTCATGTTTTCACTATTTTTTTATGTTCATTTTTGTTTTTGGGAACATCATACTCGACAGATTGAACCAACCACGAAATTTGAATGCTAATTTTAAAAAAACACTAATTTGAATGCTAATTTTTAAAAAAACACAAATTTGAAAGTTATTTTAAAAAAAACACAAATTTCAATGTTAATTTTAAACAGAACACAAATTTGAATGTTATTTTTAAAAAATCACACAATTTGAATGATAATTTTTAAACAAAACACAAATTTGAATGCTAATTTAAAAAAACCACAATTTTGAATGTTAATTTACAAAAAAAAACTAATTTCAATGCTAATTTAAAAAAACCACAATTTTGAATGTTAATTTTTAAAAAAACACTAATTTGAATGCTAATTTTAAACATATCACAGATTTGAATGTTAATTTTAAACAGAACACAAATTTGAATGTTATTTTTAAAAAATAACACAATTTGAATGCTAATTTTAAAAAAAACACAAATTTGAATGTTATTTTAAGAAAAAATACAATTTTATTGTTTTTTTTTAAAAGAAACACAATTGTCAAGAATTTTTTTAAGAAAAACACATTTTCGGCCTTCAGTCGCCATTCTGGATGGCGACTGAAGATACGTGGCATTCAGTCGCCATTCCAGATGGCGACTGAAGGCGAAATGACATAAATCGCCATCTGGAATGGCGACTGAAGCCAGTTTTGCAATTTTTTTTTATTAAGTGTTATTTTTAAAATTATTTTTTTATTCTGTGATATCCGTACAAAAATTTCCAACAACATCTGAAACAAAAATACCCGTGAGACCCACATGTCATCCTCCTGCTGGACCGCTGGTCCCGTAGTCTCTTCCGTACCGGAGTACTACGCAAGCCGGAGTTTTTTTTTATCTTTTCCAATATCCATACAAATACTCTCCATGTTCATGACCCCTACTATAAATAAATACTGGTGTGAACCCATTTTGGTGGCTCCGTGAGTTACATACTACTTACATCATATGTCTAGACGACAACAACCGGCTCTCACCCCGAACGGGTCACGACGAGCACTAAAAAACAACATAGCATTCCGAGTTCTACCACGCGTTTAACGTCACGTTTTGTATTGTACAGTCACTGCAGCGTCAACAAAATTACAAGTTAATTAAACCTCGCTGTATTGTCTGTTGAATTTCATATCCCAACTAATTCATTATGACTTGCGCTTAATTTGAATCTCACCTGGTTTGTCTCTCACACTCTTTTAGTCTCACTCATGAACCTTCAATTATTATAATTATTTTTCTCATAATTTTGCACTAACTAGATCTAAATTCAAGATCTTTAATTTTGACACCATATTAAATTTTACATATCTACTAATTCACATAAAAATTTAAGTTATTAAAAAAATAGTCAATCTACTAATATTTCAACAATATCGAGTAAAGATTTAGAATTTTTTTTAGAAAAAAGATCTTTTATTTTTTTTATAAGATATTAAGAGCTACAAATATATCTTATTTGACAAAGAGATATCAATTATAATCCGATCATTCGTTTATAATGCATGAGATTGGTCCTCAACTTATTTGTTAATTAAAGCACACTTAAAAAAGGAAAAATATTACAAGGACATGCACCGCCCAATAAAGGTACGAAGATTGTTGCAAAGCCACGGCACAAGTTGCCATTTGTGAGATCCTAGCCCTTTGTTATAAATGAACGGTAATACATGGTTTCTCTTTTTCTCATCATTTTTCTTCTTCCTTGATCATACTCAACACGAACTCTCTTAAAGAGAATAACACACTGATTGCTTTGTTTTATCGCAAACTCTAATTTTTAATTTTAGTTTTCTTCCTGTTGAGGACTAACATGGATTTGTGCAAAGGTTACAACACGACGAACAAAATCAGATGAAGAAAGTCCTATATGCTATAAATCTTAATTGGTGATCATCTTGGTCCGGCAATGGAGTTTCTTGGTAACTTTGTGACGAGAAGATAACCAAAATCCTTACCCAAGCTGGTAAAATTAGTCAACTGAATATCATATCAAAATATTTTGTTAGCATAGGTCTTATAATTTATATCTTGGCATCTTAAAAATACCTGTCCCATTTACTCATTTATATCTTTGGCATCTTAAAGATGTTTATCTCATTTGCCTATCTAGTGTCTTTGTCGATCATAGTTCGCTTGTCCAATACTCATGCAACTGTTCAATATCTCACTGTTTTGCCATCTGCTCATCCCTATTGTGTTAGTCTGCTCGATTGATATGAATAGAGGATGAGAAAGGTGGTAGAGAAAAATAAAATTACTTCTATATCCTCTTCAAAGTTATACCTTTTCTACGAGAGAGGCACGAGAGAGGCACGAAGAGATCTACAAATCTCATCCATTGAATCAAGAAAAATGGGGTATCCAAAAATTTTTTGAAAGAAAGTAGAAAATTTTAAAAAAACTAATCGTGTTGTGTGCATGCATAATATCTGCAGTTCACAGTGGCGCGGCTCTCGCTGGCAACTCTTTGGTTCGCAGCGATGCACCACTTGTCGGTACAATGGGAAGCCAAAACCTAATGGCCCTATAGTTCTGAGATCTGGCACACTGTAGTATATACTGTACGTAGAAAACGACCTGGCCTTGCATGCTTTGGACCTAGCTTAATTACCACCCAACTTCCGTGCTTTTGCGCTCACAATATTTCTAATTTCACCACATCAGCGAGTTGAAGTTTAAGGTCCACTGCTCGATGGCAACTTGACTTCAAGCCATTTTTTTTTTTTTTTGCTGAAGTTGTCATCATCACAATGAATTAAAAGACTTTGGATTTGGAGATTTTTACTCTTTATTTCAATTACTGGTAAGAAGAATACATTATTTACTATTTTAGTTGAAATATTTTATAATCGTAATATTTGAATTCAAAATTGAATTTAATATAATTATCAAAAATTCAAATGAGATGTATTTGTGGTTTATTACACCCTTGACTCCGATGACCTTTAAAACTCACGACGACAACTAAATTAATCCAATCAGGTTAGTGCGTGGCTATCGCCCATGGATCACGTAGCGAAGTACTTGGGGACCAAGAAGCACGAAGGTCATACCAATACTTGTAGTCTTCATCTACTCACACACGTGATCTATAGAGTTGCAAGGAACATTATTTAGCCGCATTAAAATATCATATGCCGACCTATGCGGACACAAAAATTGAAAATTAAAATTGTTAAGAGGTGAGAAAGGTATGTATTATAATCTTTGATCAGGTCCAGATTAATTAGTCTCATACGTGGCATTGAGAGGTACGTTATTATTTTGTAAGTACATGATGCGTGAATGATGCAAGTGCGCGCCATATGTGTGGCAATGCATGACGCATTAACATGCGGCGTTTTGCTCATGTGTGAGAGAGACACCGGCCCCAGGGGATGGAAACGACTGGCAATGACATGTACAGTCTTCTATTTGATTTTGACACTAATATTTTTTCTTTACTTTTTTTTTTTTTGGTGTTTCTGTCTTGATACGCACTACTGTAGTGCACACTAGATCACACAAACTTCACCAAAGTTGTGTGTTTTTCTGTTTTCATATCATACACATCCAGCTCAGAACCGTCTTCACATCAGAACCAATTTAATCACTATCTATTCATAAAAAAAAAAAAAGTGAATTACGAGGGATTTGTTACTTTTCGTATCTCTTGAGTGTCCCAATATGAAGCACCTCACATGCAAGAGGTAATGCTCTGAAACAAAAGTATTGCAACTTTACTTTGGTTCAGTTCCACATTACAGCCAATGTGTACGTTAGTTTCACATCCATACATAAACTATTTACACAAAACTGCACCATATGTTCAGTCAATCAAACAGCAAAGTTCATTTATTTTTTTGATAGAACTGAATAGTCACAAGTCACAAACATTGCTGAAAAAGAGCACATGCATCAGTAAAAAAAAAAAAGAAAAGAAAAGAAAATTGCAGAATCCAGAAGGCCTTTTGCTTTTCTTTGCCCCCCATCAGAAAACAAGTCAAGGCATCAATGCTCCCAAACGAAGTACTTCAGCATCTCTTTTCCCTTGCCATGAACTGTCCATTTGGTACAACAAAGTATGGATTGGAACAGCTCATAATATTTTCATTTCTTTTCGTCTAAAGGAGTGAAGAGAAAAAATAAAGAAACAAGAAACAGTTCACAAAAACAGTGTACAGTTTGTACATGGAAGCAGTCAAAACAAAGTTGTTTCAGAGCAGTCAACTTTGCCACTTATACAGTATACTACTGTACCATCATCGATCACATGCTAATTGATAGGGAGGTAAATTACCCACCAATGGGACATTGGAGTACTTTTTCTTCTAGTAAGAGAAGCAAGTTTTTGTAATGTTGTGGATAATCTGATGGACCAGGAATCTTCACCACATCCTAAAGCCATGTGCATTCTACTGAGAAAATTCCTGTATACTGACATGACACTACTGCAAGCTCTCTCAAGACTCACCTTTGGAGCCAAAAAGAAACACTACTTACTCTTGCGGCATGGTGCAACACCAGCGAAAACAACTAATACAACTCAAATCGAATCGAAATGTAGAAATTTTTAATCTTCTGACGAAAATTTCTGAATTCCTCCGTCTTCCCGCCGACATTCTCCAAGTCGGAAGCTATTTTGAGATCCGTACAGCATCTAAAACCTCCTAGAAATCCACCCGCAAAAAAATTAGAAAAAAAAAAGAGAGAAGTCGAATGCCCGACACAGGGTACTTTTCTCAGTTTCTTTCATCGCTGGCTTTTCTCCTAGAGAAGCTTCTCCCACCTCCGCGCGTATTTACTAATATGCCCCTGTCAGCCACCGGAGGATGCCGTAGAACGCGCCGCCGTCCTCCGCCTCCCGCCGCCGCGACGCCGAGCCAGCGCCGCCGTCCATGTCCCACCACCACTCGGCCGTCGCGGCGGCGGTGACGCTCCCGGCGTCGTAGCGGCTGCTCCACCTCCCGCTGCTCCATCGGCTGCTCCACCGGTTGCTCCACCTGTTGCTCCAGCGCTCCAGCGACCGCGCCGAGCTGAAGGAGGCCGTTGCTGTCAGGGACGAGGACGACTGCCCCCTTTCCGCCGGCTGCGGCTGCTGCTCCTGAGGCGGCGGTTGATGACTCGGCTCGCCGGCTCTTGTACTCGGAGCTGCCGGGTTGGTGCTCGGCTTGAGGACGACATGGAGCTCCTCCTCGACGAGGTACTCCGTGTTGGGATGGCTGGGCAAGGGGTATGAGCGGAGCGAGCGTTCGGGTGCTGCAGCGGCGCCGGCAGAGTTGGAGCGGCGGCTGCTGACGCTGCCGAGCTCAACTCGAAGGAGGTCGGGGAGGGGCGGGTGGGGGAGGGCGATGGAGGCGCGGCAAAGCGGGCAGGACGGGTTGGCGCGGAGCCACGGGTCGACGCAGCGGGAGTGGAAGGCGTGGCGGCATGCGGGGAGGAGGCGGAGCTCGTCGTCGTCGCGGAAGCCGCTCTGGCACACGGCGCAGTCTTTGGACGACTTGGGCAACGCCGCGAGGGAGGACGCGAGCGTGAACAGCGGCAGCCGCGAGATGAGCAGCTCCGCCTCCGCGGCCGCCTCGGCCGACGCCTTCCCATGGTCCGCGGGCGCCACTGCCGCCGCAGACGCTGCCGGGGCCGGACGCGCCACCAGCGGGAGCGGCGGCGCGGCCGGCCGCGGCGGGCGACAGACATGGCGGATGAAGTAGTGGATGGAAATGGACGCGAGTAGCATCACCACGATGATGACGGCGATGATGAGGATGCTCGGCGAGATGCCGGCCACGCCCCCGCGCACGTCCCCGCTTCCCCCCCTACCGCTGTCGTCCGCCAGCCGCGGCACCATCGGCACCACCGGGTCTCGCCGCGACGCCAGAGGAGGAGGAGGAGAGGACATTGTGCTGGCTAGGCTACGTGGATTCTTGAATTCTTGGGTGCTTGCTTCTTTACCTCTCTCTCTATCTCTTCTTCTTGTCTCTGGCTTATAAGTATGGTTTGTCTTGTTGCAGAGGGGAGGCTACTGATGGCTGCTTATCATTTATAGTTCTGCCGGGAAAATTTGTACACTGGATTCTGTTCTTTTTTTTTTAATAAGAGAAAAAAAAATAAGTTACTATACACTAGATTGGGGGCCCAAAGATTTGCCTAGTTGAAATTTTCTATATTAAATATTGAAGTTACTTAGAAGGATGGGTGGAGTGTATTGTATATTTGTATTGTATTGTTTAGGTATAGATCAGATAAGGCTACGTATTTGCAGTAGAAGAATCAAGTGATTTCTATATGTGAAGTGTGTCCATCAAAATAAGTTATAATCATCGACTTTGGATGGATTCTTGATCAGGATGCCTGTTCTTTTTTGTTTTTGCAAATAAACTAAGTGCAAAAACTAAAAATATATGCTAAAATACAATGAAGCATGGAAATTAATTATTGAGTTAGGAGTATCAATGTAGCTAAACACTAAGTAGTGGTGGTGTGATCACTATTCTGCTTACTGTTTTCTAATAAATGATAGGATTTATTGAAATACCGTGGTCATTGCGAAATTACTTGCTTAGTTATATATGTACTTGCTGTTTGATATATTTTTTTCAATCTTTTATGTTTGGTACGACAAGAAGACTTGTTGCTGTCCGCATAACCGTGGACCTTATCATGTTCTCCAACCCCCGGCCCCACGGGTGTTAAACCTCACGAGTGCCAGATACAGAGGATCCAATACTTATACTAGCTTTTTGGTGTGTAATTGCATGACCCACTTTTAGTTTTTGTAACAACGCAAGCCCTTTCGTCCTTCCATCAATTTTTCTTTCAAAACTATTTTACTGGCATTACTTTCGTTTCTTATGGTAAGACAGTCACGGATGAAAATATATTAGTGTTTCCTTCAATACCTCTTTATATCTCCATAAGAAATGAACTAGGGACAATGATAAATAGAAAATGGTGAGTTGTAGAGTTAGTTGACCCCAAGGGTTTTCAGAGCTCCTGGAGACAATGCTAATGATGTTTTTAGAGGAAATTCTTAATTTTGACACCCACCACTTCACCACCTAGCTAGCTAGCTAGCAATCGTTAAGAGAGAGAGTGTCCAATGGCATGCTGTTGATGCCATGGATTAACCTAGAGGGTGAATGATTGATATAGTCATTAGATTAGCACTTGGAAAAAGGAGGAGTCACACAGACTTGCTTGTGTTGGGGTCATGATGAGAGGCATGAACACGAGAGATCAGAGAGAGAGGGGGGGTTGCTTCTGACCAGTTCCAATGATGAATAGGGGTCTCACGTGGATGTCTCCTCCTCATGTACACATTACATTACATCGGCAAGTGCAACTGACATTAGGTCGGCGTGAGTGAGCGAGCGAGGAATCTAGATCACTTCCACATCATCATGCCTCTTGCGCCTCCTTGTCCACAGCATTTCTTTCTTTTCCCTTTCTTGTTTCTTCCCTTCCCCATTAGACTCTCAAATATTGATTTTGTGTTTAGTCAGAACTTGATTTTTAGCTTTTTAACTAAAATTGGAGTTGGATTGGAGCTACCTAGTCAAATGACTCAATTTTAAGTCTAAATTTTTTTAAACCAACTTAACGCTGGTTTCTATAGAAATTTTTGGAGCTCCCATGCTTTTTCGATGCCAAAAACTAAAAGTGAGGCATTTGCCTCCAAAGTGAAACTAGAGCTTCTTGTCAAAGGACCCATTGACTTTAGTTTTTGGGCTTTAAGGAGTTGAAAAATCATTTCTTTAGCTTCTATGAGATAGAAACTGGAGTAAGAATTTGACTAATACTCCATCAATCCATCAAATTTAGATATCTTTCAATACAAAAAAGGTACAAAAGTGTCCTTAAAAACATGCAAATTATTTGATCATGATTTGAACGATTAAGATTAAGATAGAAGAGAATTCAGAAAGTCTTGCAGATAATCTAATAAACTTTTATCCAATCAATGTCAACTATATCAAATGTGTCTTTCATATATTTGACTTAATCTTGGTCTCTGCAGGACACATCCATAACTTCAGTATATAATACTAATGTGATGGTCATCAGGTAGTGTACTCGTCCTTTTCAGAATGTGGTAAAGAACGTGATCGATATGTGGTTCTTAAATAAATTAAATTGAACGAAACAATTTACAATTCGAAAGGAAGTAGCATTGATTGTGTCTGCTTCGATTCCCGACTTTGGAATCGTGACAAACATCTTTGTTTTTTTTTTGTTTTTTGCTTCTTTTTTTTTTTGATTCTGTGACTGACTATATACGCTCTCTTTTAAAGTGCTCTCCATTTCTTTTCTTTTTTCTACTGTTGCAAAATTAAGACATTTTTTTGTCTCCACATAGGCTGGAGCCTTTCGATTCCAGCAGAGCACACTGTGAACTGAAACAGTGATGTTTACTGTTAGTTCCAATTTGTGAAAAGTTCTTGTGCCAAATTCTGGGGGTATATCCGTGTATGTATGGAAAGAGCCAGCCTTATCTGCGAAGTTTCCTGTACAAACATCATATCATGTGCATGCTAAATCAAATACCATACTAGCAGCAACAAGCTGGTTTCCACTAGTTTTTGGAAAACTAATCTAGATACTCTTCATATAGAAACAACTACTGTAGCCACAGAAACCCCACACTTTTTTTTTTGCAAAAATACCCATTACACATAAGAAATTATAGGAAAAAAAGCTATCAAATTGTAGAAGTTTCAAAGCAATTTGACATGCTAAAATGTGTGATTCTATTTTTAACCTGCAGGTAAAATGTTACGGATCAGCAGCCACGGAGGACACGGAATGTTTGTTTGCCTGCGAAGCCGTACTCCAGAGTCTTTCAGTTTTGTCTGGAGTCTTTCTATAATATATCTGAATCGTCCCCCAAACGTAGAGAAGAATGTTTCTTTCTCCCAGTGGCCTGCACTGCACACCTTCACTTCTAAGCAAGCCTGGGTACTAGGAACCACCTACAACAAGTCTCTCCTGCATGCACGAACCACGAGGCTTAACACAATGGCCAGCTGAAACTTGGATAAGATAGATTGTTTTGTCTTCTATGGAAAAGAAAAGAGAGAGAGAGAGAATTGTATCAGATCAAATGAATTTGTGTTGAAAATAACATAGAAGCATTGATCTGAACACGGTACTAGCGCAAGAAAAGAAAGGCAGAATATGCCCCATTATCCCAAATGGAAGTGTTTCACACATTTAAACTTTCTAATAAAAATCATACTAAAACTAATATACGCATTCATACCTTCCTACATCTTATTCCACGCTTGATTTGCACCAATCTACACTTGATATGCAATCTGCATTCCCCTTATAGATTTTGTAATTATTGCTCAATTTCAAATGGGTTTGATTAGAGAAGAAATTTTTTACTCTTGCTCTCAATTTTCAGCTGGGGACAGCTTAAAAACCAAATAAGAAACCTGCATGACATGACATGGACAGCTAGATTCTGTTTCCTGATCTGTGATAAATAAGAGAGCGTCCTTTCCTGTTTGATCAGTGTGAGATTCTACTTCTCTTCTATCATTACGGGCAATGAAAATTTCAGAAAAATTCTCACTTTGTCTGAAACCTGAAACCAACAGTGACATGAATGATACAAGGTATCGAAACAAGAAGCAGCACTGCATTTTCTGCAACAAGGTCACCTATTATTCCTACCAAGGCAGTAGAAGCCACTGAAAAAGTTAGTGCAAAACTTCGCACCATTCATTCATGCATGTAAACAAAAGATAATTACGTGATGGAGAAATAAAGATCCACATGATTTTTAACAGTTTTGAAGCACTTGATGGAAAGCTCTGAATCGAATAAAATTTCATGTCCCTTCGCCAAACAAAAAAGAATAAAATTTCATGTCAAGAATTTTTGCACTGATCGACAAAAAGAAAGAAAAAAAATAAAGTATCTTTCCATCAATATTCCTGAATGTATTATATTAAAGAACACCAAGTATGTGCTTTGCTTCTTTCACACACAACCATACAAATGACACACAACATGATTAGCCATGGAGTTGAAAGTTGAAACGTGTCCTTCTAGGTCCATACTTATATTTTCAGAACCCTTTTGTCTTTGGGAATATTTGTTCTTCAATATATAGGCACTTTGGATTAGAAAAGAAAGAAAGAAAGAAGTGGACTCCTTTAATCTTTAGAACCTGCCTTTGTCATGGATTTGTTCTCTTGTTTTTGTTACATTTTTTATCAGAAAGTGCTGTTTTGAGCTAACATTCCCTCAAAACGAAGCTATAGATGGATAAGATGGCAACATCTCAAAGCTTTTTATAGTTAAATATCAGCAAGATTGGTCTGTATTGGGCTGTATGATCTCTCTTTTTGTTTGGCGCTTGTGCTTGGTGTATGCCTAAAAAGAGCAGATATGGCATACTTTAGCTGTGTAAATAAGTCTTCAAAACTAGTTTCTGAGGGCGTGAAACGCGTCTTACATAGGTTCGATTTGGCATCACTGTGCACTAGAGAAAACTCTGTTGAGATTTAGATGTGGTCATTTATTAACTATTTATATATTTTATTATAATATGATAAATATCATCTATAACTACTATATCCTATCTTACCATGTTGTAATCCTAAACAGAGCTTTAGAACTTCGTTTATGTGATTAGGAAACAATAAGCTTGAAAATAAATAAAAAGCTTAAAAGGCCCAAATGAAGCAAGCTGATTCACAGGAGGCCATTGGCCCACGTAAACTTCGCTACTTAAGCCCACAATTTCTCACAACTCCCTTGCCCACGAAGAAAAGGAAAAAAAAGAAGGCCTTCCAAATCCTCCGAGTTGGAAACTGGAACCCCACGTCGGTACGGCTGCTGTGCAAATCTGAACCGAACCGAAGAAACTCCCCTCCTCTCTACCCGTGCCCTGAGCCCCTAACCCTAACTCCCCTCCTCTTACCGTGCCGACCCCGTCCGCGCCGCCTCCTCCTCCTCCCCAGACGGCCGGCGCCTCCCCGTGCCTCCCCGAGTGCCCGTGCAGCCTCCTCCTTCTCCCCGTGCCGCGTCCTCCGACCTCCGCCGCCCTCCTCCCCGTGCGGCAGACCCCCTGGCCGGCTGGCCCCCTCTCTTGCAGCCTCCCCAGTCCCCACGACTCCACGAGACCACGAGTGACGAGGCCGGCTCCGTGCTGCCGCTCCCAGCCTCCCACTGTTTTCGATTTGCAGCAACAACGGAGTCAAGATCGTGCAACGTAATTTTCTGATTCTTCCTCAGTCTCAGCCTCTCAGACTCAAACCTGTCAAATGTTTCATAAAAATGTTTCAGAAACATACTTATCTAATTCCAGTGTATATCAACAACTGAGTCGGTAATTTGTTTCCTGAATAAAGAATTTGAGTCTCAGCTCAAGGTTCCTACTGAATTAGAAATGGCAAACTATCTGTAATGGCAGTTGAAAAATCTCCAATATTTGTAAGTTCTACACTAAATGTCTTTGAGCATTCTGTCAATTATAATTGCAATTAATGCTAGTGTGCAAATTCTTATATGAAGCTGCAGCATAAGTGCTTTGTTTTCTAAATTCACTAGTCTTGAAATCCGATCACAAGATGCAAAGTAGCAAACTCTCATTACCTTAATTTGTATTAGTACAGAATTTCTCTATGTTCCATGTTGCTGGATTTGCTACCACATTTGTATTGACTATCGGACACACATGAATATGTTTGATTCATGCAACAAAGATGCATGCTCGAATATTTTAAATTTAAGATATGAGTGATTCAGAAATGTCATAATTTTCTTTTTGTTGTGTACCTGCTAATGTTTGTTAATTATACAGTGTACTTTTCATTATTTGGAGCTCTCATTCTACAACATTTTAAAGCTGATTTTTATTCTTTTTACAACAGGGAGCTTTATAGCAACAACATAAGTGGGACAATACTTCCTGAATTGGGAAATCTAACCAACCTAGTTATGTTATGTAGGCAAGGTTCCAGAAATCGCTAATCGCTAGTCGGTCGGCGAGCAGGGGACTAGGGATTAATCGGTTGAGTCGGGGATTAATCGGAATTAATCGGTGGACACTAATCGGCAGATTTGAATAATAGTCTATAAGAAATTAAAGTAAAGTAGCAAACATCAAGCATGATAAATTGATAATAGTTAAGGCAAGATAGCAAGCATCAATCTTCATCCTCTTGTCCATAATCTTTAGTTGGAACCACTTCATCTTGATCCGATTCAAACTCAACATCCTCAAATTCCTCATCATTGCCCTCCTCTTCGGATTCAGAATGGGAGTTGAAATCATCTTCATGAAGTTCTCTCGCTCTTGTGCTCCTACGGGGTTGCACGGCTTCATTTGCCCCACTTGCTTCATCAATAAGCCTCCACGAAAGCCCCGTTTCGGGCTCAACATCATCATCATCTCCTTCAATTATCCACTCTTGAGCATTACTAGCATTGCTAGCTAGAAGAACATCGATATTCTTCGTCTTGCTTCTCTGTTTTTTGCTAAACAATCTTGCATTGAATTGAACATAGACAAGATTGCTTGTACGTTGAGCATCTAGCCTATTTCTTCGCTTAGTATGCACCTACATTACATGTTGCAAAATGAATTAAACCATATAACATATTTATACTTGAGAGATGACACTTGCATATTGAGAGTTGAGAGTTACCATATCAAATGTGCTCCAATTTCTTTCACAGCCCGATGAACTTGAGGTCAAAGAGAGGATTCTTATAGCCATTCTTTGCAAATTTGGAACACCACCTCCATATTTAGTCCACCAATTAGCTAGAAAGAAGCTCTTAGTCATTAGTCAATAATATGCATGCATTGAGACATTAAGTATTTGAGGTGAAGTAAAGTACTTATTGAATTTACCGGGGCTAAAATTAAATTTTTGACATCCAAGTTGAGCAAGCTGTCTCCCAAAGGCGTCTTCTTGATCTTTAAAATGATCAAGTTCAGCATTGCTAGCTAGATCCATTGCTTCCAAATTACCATGAAAGAAACGTTCAACACATTCTTGGAATCCATTGTTTACTTCTATGTTGTGAAAAATGGTTCGATCACGATAACTATAATATGGGTTCAACAAGTAGGATGCCATGTGCAAGGGAGAATCAAGCCTTCCTTTCATCTTTGTATCAATTGCTTCGATTACCAACTTATAGTTGGCCTCCAAATTGTTTAAGGCCTCCTTGATTTGCTTCTTTGCTTCTAAAATTTCTCCATAAAGAAAGGGCATGGATGGACCATCCCCATCAACCATACGAAGAACTTTCACCAATGGTTCAAAAACCTTCAAGCAAAATCAATATACAACACTAATAATTAGCAAACAATACAAAAATAAATAATGGACAATAAGTAAGTACTAGCTAAGTTTTGATGCTTGACTATACCTTTAAAACATTGTTCACACCTTTCCAAAAAGCTATACTCAAGATTATGCTAGTTGCCGTCTTTCCTTTGCCTTTTTTAGTGTGAGAGCATTCATCCCATTCCATACTAACCGCCATATTCCTTAGTTCGGTTTTTTTCTCAATCAAACTTTGCAAAGTAAGAAATGCCGAAGCAAATCTAGTCACCCCAGGCCTAATTATATCTCTTCTCTTTGTGTGTTTTCTCATCAAGGCTAAAGTCTTATGATGTGCATATATAAAAATGGTCATTGCCTTTGCTTGATCAATTGTCTTCTTGTACCCTGCTATGTTACCAATTCCTTGTAGCATCAAGTTGATGGTATGAGTTGCACATGAGCTCCAAAAAATATTTGGCCTTTTCTCCATCAATATATCTTTTGCTCCCATGTTGTTAGAAGCATTATCCGTGACAACTTGCACAACATGTTGAGGACCTATTTCTTCAATGCAAGCATCCACATAGTCAAAAATGAACTCACTTGTGTGCGCTTCTTCCGACACTTCCTTTGAGTGTAGGAAACTTGTTCCCAAGCTACAATGCACACATAAGTTCATAATGCTTCTCCTTTTTTGGTCCGTCCAAGCATCGGTCATGATGGAGCACCCGGTCAAGACCCTCTCTTCTTAATGTGGCTTCAACAAATTCTTGGTTCGTTCCACTTCCTCCTTTAACAACTTCTCACGGCATTCATATTGGGAAGGACCAACAAAGCCCGGGCCAAATTGGCCAACGGCTTCTAACATTTGCTTGAATTCATAATTATTGATGGCATTGAATGATATACCTAAAAATCAGTAAATCACACATACATGCATACAAGGTCAAGGTTAGCAATAGGCAAATAGCAAATACAATAAGTGTTGAGAGGTTAAGAGTTACAAAACCATACCATGTGCATAAAGCCATCTAGCAACATATTGCTTGCACTTGTGTGTTTTTTCTTTGAAGAGTGACTCATTAATGACCGTTTGTCGTTTGGACCGAGCCAAAGAAATAGAAGGATCACTAGGAGAAGCAAACTTATCCATGGGCCCTATCTTACGAGGTGCCGATTCTCCAATCTCCCTAAGCCCTTCCTCATCAATCTCATCTTCAATGACCACCTCATTTCTAACCTCCTCTTCTCTTGATCTCTTAGCCCTCTTCTTTTCTTGTGCTTCCTCCAAAGATTTCCTACACCTCTCTTGATCTTCTTTGTTAGACTTTTGACATTTAGCAACATTTCCTTTGATATGAGCAATATGTTGCTTTAATCTATAAACCCCTCCACCAAATTCCTTATTACACAATTTGCACTTCACTCTATCCAATCTATTTGCATCGACTAGTATCCCATAGTCCCATCCTATATCATCAGAATTCCTCTTAAGGATGTTTGAGCTCCCTGCCGTTGAATTTTGGGTTGACATGATCCTAATGGCTACATCATACATTCATACAATACAAGTATACAACATTACTACATTACTTAAACTAAAGTACTACATTACTTAAACCAAAGAGTAAAGAGTTAAAGTCTCAAAGGCTGAAGCGATGCAGTTGATCAATGATTCAGTTCAGTAGTTCACACTTCACAGCAGAGGACAGCAGAGGAGGGTTTGGACTTTGGAATTGCGTGGAGCGCCGGAGCAGAGGAGAGGGACAGCGCCAGAGTGGCAGTGGAGCACTGGAGCGGCACTGCGGCAGAAGAGAGGGCGGCGGGGAGAGGAGAGGGTGGCAGCGGGGAGAGGAGAGGCGGCGGGGAGGCGAGGGCAGCGGCGGGGAGGGGAGAGGGCGGCGGCGAGAGGAGAGGAGAGGCGGCAGCAAAGGGGAGAGGAGGGATATGGCGATACCTCCAGTGGGCGGCGACGGTGGCACTCCCGGCGGCGGCGGCGGCGTCTAACCTAGCCTCGCTTCACAAATCACAGGTACACAGCAACTCCCGATTCCTCTCTCCAGACGTCTTCAAATCACATCCCGAACAGTCCGAATCCCGAACTCCCGATCAATTGTCGATTTTTCCCGATTTTGACCGATTAATTGCCGATTTTGACCGATTAATCGCATTGACCGATTAATCTGCCGATTTGCCTGTAATCGAATCGGCGGTCCGCCGACTACGTATTAATCGCCGATTAATCGGCGATTTTTGCTGATTTTTAGAACAGTGTATGTAGGCTATGGAGTTTGGCTTAATGTTATTTGGTGTTTAATTTTACTTGTTGGCCATTTTAAACTTTTAATATTATACTATTATGTGGTACTTTAAATCGTAAAGTAAAGAAAGATCTCATGTAGGTTCATGATAATTTGATAAATTTGGTATTTACCGAAACTGAACCGAATTAATTTGATATTTACTGAAACCGAACCGAAATATTTTTTGGTAAACATGGTATTCAATGTGCAATACCGAAATTTAAAAAATACCGAAAAAACCGACTAAGCTGAATGCACACGCCTACTCGTCGGCTCCTCCCAAATTGATCGTCGTGGGATCTAAAAAGCTCGCCTCCCGTGCATCACCGCCTCTATCTCTGAGTAGTCGTAGATGTAGTGGTAGTTTGGAGGAGTAGGAGGAAGGTTCTAGAAGGTTCACATGGTTGTGGTATGCTTTGTTAATTTGCTTGCTTGTTTTTGGATGAGCAATTTGTTCGGTTGCATTCGGTTGGAAATTTTGTATGTTTTTGCCAAGGATTTGATTTGTATGGATGCTTGTCGTTGATGCGTGCCTTTTTTTTTTTGGTTGTTGATTTGTTAAACTAGAGCCGTTCGTTCATGTTGCAGACGCATCTCTTAGTTAAGAATTTAGTTAACTTATCCATATGTGAGCCTATGCATATGTTGTGTTGTTTATAAACTGTCTAAGCCATTTGCTAATTGAAGTAGTGTGGTGCACAAGTCATCATCCTTAACAACGTGTGTTAACTTAAATCACATAGAACTGCTTATCTCTGTGCAGTGATAAGGTTTCTTCGCAATGGCTACTGCATCTCCTGCCTCTAGTGGGATGGCCAGTGAGTCTACTGGCCCTGCTCCTGCAGCTGTGAGCAGCAATGGCAACGGGACGCCTCAGAAGCCCAGCACCTTTGATCTGCCAAAGCCAAATCTCCGTGGTCTCAACAAGCCCAAGTGCTTTCAGTGCGGAAATGTTGCCCGCTCGAGGTAAATATTTATGTGCTTTGGTGTTTGTCTCACTTTAAGTTTGGATCATTGAAGTATTTGGCACATGTGCTGATGATTACATGAAGTTAATATTTCATCACTTGATTGAATGGATAACATTGTTTTAAATAGCGGGTAGCGGAAGCACAGTGCTAAACTGTTTTTATAATGGATAGCGTATAGTGGTGATATAGTGCTTGCAACATGCTCAAATATGTTTGCAAAAAATACAAAGAAAGCCTGCCTAATTACTTGGTATAAATAGTTTTCTTTAATGGTGTGCAGCTGGATAGCCTAGGTCGCTCATCTGTTTATAGGGTTTTTGTACACTAGATCGTTGTGTTTTTGTATTTATGAGATAAACTTGGTCTTTCAGGTGCCCATTTCAGTGTTGCAAGAGTTGCTGCTACAAAGCTCAGAACGCTTGCCATATTCATGGTATGTGTGTACTAACAGAAAATAAACTTGTTGTTCTACTGACAATCATAGTTCTAATTTACCCATCAACAGCTTCCTAAAACATTGGTGGTACAAACATAAGCGGTAGGGTAACCGGTCTAAATATCTGCTCAACTGCTTATGTAGTTATATCATCTGACTAAATTGTTATATTTTATTTTCCTTTTACTTCTGTTTAGTCACACTCTTTTATTAGATTTCCAAGTCTCGCTTATTGGAAGAGTAGAACCTTATCTTTGTGCCAAACCTAGGGTTTGACCACTAAGGAACTGACTTACTGTCTACCTCACTTTAGCATGCAGATTAGGTGTTTTATTATATTAACTCATTCTGCTTACCAAATTTAATTCATCTTAAGTTGGTTGTACATCGTTCTAGGGCATGCATCATGCTTGTCTTAAGTAATTCTATTGTTTGCTTTAAGGTTTTATTTTGAATAATGCCACTAATCATTTCTTTGCTTAACTGATAATGCCAGTTTTAAAGCAAAACAACACATTGCCGGCTAAGCCACCACCATCTATCTCCCCCTTCTCAGAACAACCATTGACTGATTCACCTTCAACTGGGTAAGCTCTAAATACAGGAAGTCAAATTTCATCTGAATATTATCTCTGTTTTTAATGCTTATTTGGGTTTTGTCATAGTGCTTCTTGGAGGCTGGGCTCCCTACGCCAACTTTCCCATAATTTTCTGAGTTCACTCCGAGCAAAAAAGCCTTTTACCAAGAAGGTTATTGGCTCTTGCAATACTTCTGATTGTTCCAAATTGCTGTCTTCTATCTTGATTAAATATTATAATCTTTGGTGTTGCAGGATGTTGCGAATATAAACAAGTGGAGGTTCGTAAAGCTAAGGGAACATATGCAAGGAGATATTGAAGTTGAAAACGAAGCATTTGAGAGGTATATGCAGAAGATTATGTTACTTGAGGAAACATTATCAGTCATGGAGGATGCCACAGTTCAGCCTGCAGTTAATTTCACTTCTTTAGATGACAGAATGCAGATATGGGTTTCTGAGGCAAAAGTGAGGTTAAAATCTGATCCTGCAAAGGAATATTGCTTTAAGGAGAGGATTGGAAACATCTTGGATCAAAAGCTGAAGAAACTGCAAGCCGGAGAAGATGCTTATAATGTAGATGGCCCCTCTGACCAAAATCTAGATGACCATATGGAGTCAGTGAAGTTGGCCATAAAGCAGCGTATGGAGAGAACTGCAAAAATGGATTGTCTGCTTGATGAGTTGAGAAGAGCAAAGAGTGAGGATGATTTGAAACATTGTATGGATCTGAGGGCTCAGCTCTTTGGACAGGAAAATTGTTCTATTGAGGCAACAAATGAGTCAAATGACAAGAAGTTGTTGTTAAACCAAGAACCAAATGCAGCACCAACTCTCTGCCATTCTTTTCCAAAGTTGTGGACCATGATGGATGTTAATGTGAGCACATTATCCAAGACTGATGCTGAGTTCTCATCTATGAGTGAGATTGTGCAGCTTTGACTTCTGACTAATTTTTATGCCACCACTCTGAACTTGTTAGCACTGATCATTTTCTTTGTATGTTGATTAACTCGAGAGTGTAATTCATGTCAAACTCTATGGTATTACTGTTTTTCTGGTAACATAAGCAAATGTTTTGCAACGGGGTCAAAAACTAGAAAAGCAGTGCATTATTTGTTGTCTCGTCTTTGCAACTATCTTGAATATGCCATATCTATTCTGGTTGTGACATGCGAAACACAGTTCTGTTTAAGCACAGAGGCTGTCCTCCAGTAACGTATAGTTTTGCTGTGTAGGAAGTATCTGGAATTGTTTTGTTGGTCCGTGAATCACATTTTTGTTCACATGATCAAGTAAGCTGTTCTTTTATGATTCCATAATTACTATATCATTCTCTCTGTTTAAGTCATTGTCTAAATGGAACTATCTCGTTGCATTTCCTTTTGCCGACGAGACATATACCTGCCTACTCGCCATGTACATGCTACTTGGAGCGAATTTGGTCCTTAGCTGATGCTGTTCATTCGGGAATCAGGACCCCATAATTGGTTGTTTCTGTAAGTGCTTATTTATCATATTTTGTACACATCCCAGATGCATATACGCTAAATTGAAGTTTCTTAAGTATAGATATGATTATAAATTTATATGATAATTGGTTTACGTCTGCACCCTAGTATATTGAACTGTATGAAGCGTAAAGTTTACTCACACAACTCAAATCGATTGATTTATCTGCCATGAGCCATTTCTTCTTGTGTAGGTCCTTCAGATGCAGATTGCCAGTACCCAGGAGTCAGACCTTTCTCCATAAAGAACTAGATGGTCTCTTGAATGGGCCATAACACACAGCCCAGCTCAGCCAAGACCAGTGTGCAATACTGCAAGAGGGTATTGGTGATCTAGACTTTATTTTGATTTTGAAGCACTATATTTCCTCCACTTTTAACAGTGAGATTGACAAGGAAAACAGCTTATGCCTCTTTAAATTTGAAAGTAGGTCCCATGATTGCACGATATTTACAGTGTGGCCATCAGCAACCAAACCCCACTAGGCCTGTTTCTTGCCCTTTTCTTGTTTGCCTTTTTTTATTTCTTCTTTTATCAGATCTAGTGCATTCACCTGTCTCATCATGAAGCTCTATGACTACTGATTTTTAACTTGTTTGCTGCTAACTTTTCTTCTGAGAAATGTAACTTCAGCTACATGATTTAATTAACTAAATGTAGTAGATCATTCATAATACAAATTGACTCCCTTGTGCTGGCTGTACCGCACAAAATGTGTTTCTTAGGTCGTATTAAATGAAAATTAAAAGACTTCACTAGAAAAAATTTCTCCAAACTAACACTAGGGTCGAATATATGAAGTTAGAGAGCCAAATGCTTCTGTTCGAGGAAATATGCCTTTCGGAATCACTGAATTTCTTTGTGGCATCAGAATATTTAGAATACAAGTTGGATTGTTCGTAAAGCAACATTGCTACCAGTAATCCTTATATAATGTGTGGTGTCAATGATAGGGATTTTTCTCCTTAAATCTGATTTAAGTTCACTTTCTTTTGTGCAAAACCAAAGCTTCCATTGTCTCGAAGTTCATCTAGCTTTGTTGATTCTAGTGTTTGTGCTCGCTTTTTCACCCCAAGGATTAAGACTCATAACTAGTAACTAAAAAGGATGGATTATTCTGGAGAAAGGTTTAAACCCAACTTTGTTGAGTACTCCTGATGGTGTTGGTTCTTTCAGGTACGTGTCTGTCACATCCCACTTTGATTCTCCAATCCATGGTAGTCCCTTTAATACTTTAACCTCATTTGCCTGTGCCTTGTGGCCTCTTATTGTCAGGTGCACATCCACAGTCACAGATATTAAGGCCCTCCAGACATCCGTCATCATAATCTTCAAGGCCATCTATTGCTTCCTGACCTGCTTAATCAGAACTTTAATCATGCTTTTCCTCTCTTGCCCAGTCTCAATACGGAACACAGTATTTAAACATTTTGATATCCATAGGGTCATCAGTTTCAATAATTTTGGAGCACGCTTCTAAGAAAATGCAAGTGTGCAGTTATTGGAGCCAAGGTTGCATGATTGAGCATGACAGCCAATATAGGTTATAATACACGAGTGCGGTTTACGGCTCGCTCCACAAATTTTGCTCCTGGGATCATGGATAGAAATCTATAGTAGTTCTACATCAGTCAGATTTAAAGATAAGCATAAAATATTTAAGTCTGATTTCTATATCTGCTTTAAATGTCTGTAGATCAAATGATCAACACTGTTTTACATACATACCAAAGTGTTATTATTCCCATCTCCCTTATTTTTCATCGCCCCCCTTTCATTTTTCTTTGATGTTGCCAAGATGTTTGGACCTTAGCGTAGCCCCATCCCTGCGGTTGGAATGTCTTTCATAATCTTTCACTCAACTGCATTTATTTAGTGGCTTCTGTGTCATGCTCATGGAATAGAAATTTCTTAAAACATATCGGTGAGTTAGCAACAAGTTTAAGTAAAGCCTTATTTGCTGCTCAAGGTTATGCTTAATTCTATAGTGGACCCTTCCAACCCATATTTGATGGATCGTGAGAGTGCATCATGCTATTATCAACTGGAGGCAGTTGGATCATCCATGACCAATATTGAGTATCCGAATATTTTATCAGGTCCACATTTTGTCCTTTCATTTCATGCAAACCTATTACCTAACAGACAAAGCAGCAGTGTCCTGGATGTTGATTGTAACCCTAAGTTAATTGGGACCGTAATGTGAATCAAAACGATATCTGAAAATCTATAGGATTTGAAGGTGGATCTACCAAATTTAATTCGATCTGTTGTGAATAGTAGGTTCTAGCTTGCTGGTTGCCCTGAATACCTGTAGCTACATGAGTAGTATATTACTCAAGGTAAAAACCTTGTGACCTTACAGCAAAGAAATTACCAGTAAATGTGAGTGGTTAATGGCATCTTGATATCTAACTTTTCTGCCTGTGGAAATGGTGGCCTTTGTCGGTTCCAAATCAAAATTGAGTGCTGTCTTACTAGATTCACATGCAATCTTTTTTCCCTGATAGTGCAAACCTTATTTAAACACTGCATCAGATAAGACTATAAGGCTTTTCTAAAATCACCATTGATCCATCTTCCTCTCATGCGCATGTGTGGTTACTAGTGAGTTGACTTATCCTTGGTAGGTGCTTTATTGATATAGGAAAAAAAAATGGAAGAAGAAACAAATCTGTTGAGGCAAGGCGTTGGTGTAGGGAAGTTTTGTTCTTTTTCTGAGAGTTGAGGTAGAGAACTAAAAGTAGCTCTTTCTAGAAAAACCCCCGAATCCAAGCCACTCTAGTGATGGCTCAAACTTATGACCTCTCACATAATAGCAAACGATCTTAACCGTTAAACTATGACATATTACCCGGCAGAGGTGAATCTTTGAGGATTGGAAGTATTGAAAGTTCTGGGAGGAGGAAAAGAAGGAAAGAGAGAAGAAAGAGAAAACATGGTGGGAAGATGGGGCTTGGTACTTTGAGATGCGGGCATCCTCTGAAAAGGAAATGCTAGTGTGAGTGTGACTGTGGGAGAGAGGAGGAGGAGGAGGAGGAGGAGGGGGGTGGGGGGAATGGGTCGTTGGCTATTTCTAGGGCTCATAAATATTTCATGCTGGGAGGAGATGACTTATTGCGTTGGCACCGATGAGATGTTGAGAAATGAATACTAGTACACTAGTACCAGTAGTGTCTCCATCATTTACCTTTTTTTTTTTTTTCTTTTGCCCTTTCTTCTTTATTTAATTCTTAGCCTTGGGTTGTTGCCTTGTTGTTGATCTTTTGAACAAACAAAAGTTAATAAGAGAGGTTGCAGTGAGCAGACAGTAGAAAGCAACCTGAGGAGGACTGCCATGAGGAGGAGCCCAAGACAGAAGCTAGTGGTGATGACTTCGCGGCTTTGAGACACAAGCAGTAGGAAAAAGAGCCGAGGGGGAATAATATCTACTCTGCACAATGCATGGATAAATCATAAATGGTTGTGGATTTCCATTCTTAGTTTTGCAATATATAAGATATTCAATAGAAAATATAGAGAAAAAACACTCCTATTAATTTGTTGATCGGACGGTTGGAAGGGAGTAGAAGGCACGGCTGCCACTTTGTATTGCTGTAGATGGATGGGTAGAGTAAATCCTGCTTGGGATGTCAATTATGCAGTTTGAATGTTTGGTAAGCTGCTTAGCTGAACTTTACTATTCTCACTCTGTCGTGTATCCTCGAAATAATATCCTCTGTTTCGTAATATTTAGGATTGGTACAGCTTAAAAATGCAAGAGTCCACGCTGTGTGGAATGGATCTGGATTCTGCGAGTGCTGGCTCTCATGCAGTGTTTAGATTGAAGGTTTTGAGGACTGAGGACATTGAATAGAGCCACGAGGACTCTCATGTGCAAAACTGTAAGCAAATAGACCTACCCGTTGAATTCCATGTGGGCTCCACTTGCCAACGGGCATCGCGCCTGCTAGGACCGGCTAACATTAAGGGCTTTGGATGGCCATGTACTCGTCTAAAATTTCTTATTCCTGGGGTTAATCATAACTATATTAAATTGTTTCTAAAATTTTTCTATTACAGTAGCACCAACTCTTTTAATATCTTATGGAATCTTTAAGTTCTCATGCAAATTTCCATAAATGTAACATATTTTTTGCAAAAATTATGTGATCGATTGAGCGGCTCCCCCACTGGTAATAACTTGATGTGCCTGAGAGATGCTATTGTTGGCCAAACACCATCTTGATTTTTGCAAGGCACAACCATAGTAATACAAGTATAAACAAGGAAGCAATTTTTGTAGGACCACTCATGCGTGATGCTGTCAAATTATGATTCAAATCGCAGGTAAATCACGATGGGATGGTTTCTAGTTGAGATTATCCATTGGTTGTTCCTGTTGATGAGCCATTGCAGGACATTGTTGTGCATATTTTGTGGACAGTGTTGACATAAAACAGGCCATAAATTACACGCAGCCTATGGACACAGGCACACACAGCACTCGCATTGACACTGCGTAGCAGAGGCGAGAGTGTCACCCTCATGGTGCATAGTAAAAGCCAGCCACAGAGCTTGTGTTTTTGTTCATGTTTGTGTGTGTGTGACAGTGATACGTGCATGCATACATGCATAAAGAAACAACAAAGGACTGGGCTTGTCACATGAATCCATGAGACCCCCTCTCCCTCTTCTCCAATCCAGAGCTGCTTGTGATGATATAAATATTGGAGGCAGTAAGCAGGACATGTGAAAGGGCAAAGCTGCTGGTGCCTAGCTCCTCTAGAGGAGCTGCCAATACCCATACCATCACAAATGCAGTTTGACCAGTCTGATATATTCATGATGGATTTAGAATCTTAGATCAAGTCGGCACAGTGTGCTTTTTGGTGCATGTGCACCGTTGGATCGAGGTTCAAATGGTGAGATTGCTACAGGAGAAGTCTGAATGTTGCACGAGAAATTTTAAGAGTCCTAAAATCTTACACTACTTCATTGGAACAATGGATTTGGAATTCGAATCCATTCAGCAATTTCCGAAAGGAAATGTATCCACGACATTTTTTTTGGTTGGAATGGAGACCTGGAGATTCGGTTTTATTACATGCTAGACAGAGATAAAATTTGGACAAGAGAGTCAAAAGTAGGAAAAGATTGGAAGCAACTCAAGGGAGGATTCCAAAGGCAAATCAAAATGTAGTGAGTATGAGAGGAGGGAGGGAGGGAGGGGGGAACATGGACACCAATGGCCGAGGCAGGCGTGGTTGCAAAGGAAAGGAATCCTCCTCTGAGACTGAGAGGCGCGCACACACACACACTATATCTCTTTGCCTTTGGCACATTGCTTTTGATGTCTGCAATGCATTATTTTTCCAAGAGGGGAGGGGAATCTGACAACGCCTCTCTCAATAATGCCCATCCGAATCGTGTGAGATGTTCAGATGCAAAAGGCCACCGTCAAATACCAGTATCCATTCTATTACTTATTTAGACTTCAATTTTTTAGATATATTAAAATTGAGCCAAATATGAATGTTAATTCGGACTTACTTTTTAAACTAAAATTTTTTTAATTAAAAATCTCAAATAAACTTGAATCTCTCTCCGCCAACTTTCAATTTATAGCTTTAAACCGGTTTATAAAATGAAACTAAATTAGATCAAGTGAACTCTACAAAAGATAACATATTTTTGTTATATAAAAGATCATAAGAAGGTTTTTATATACAAACAACTAAACAGTTTTGTAATAATTAGACTATGATAATGTGTTTTTTTTTTTGATAATTTTCTCTCCAGAATAGATAGTGGTAAGCTGTTGATTTCCATTGGCACTAGAAATAAAGCTACCAGCACTCCAGACTTTGCTTTTTACAACTTTTCACTAGGGGAAGTTAAGTAGGGCAGGGATATTTTTTTTCTCCTTCCCTTTGAGCTGCCTGGCTGTCCCTTCACTCTTTTTCACGAATCTCGATGACTAGACAAGTTTGATCCTTGTCATGTTACTACACACTCACACTCACACACACAAAAGAGGCGTATGCGCGGTAGTGACATGAACCAAGTAACCAACCTGTCTCGCTCTTTGAGGAACTCTAGTGTTGCATCCAAAACCCAAATGGATGGATGGATGGAACCTTACGTTGCGTTGCAACACAGAGCAGAAGCGTATCGTACACCATGGCCATCAGAACTCAGAAGTGATGATGCATGCTTGCGCATTGGTCCAAGTATTATTGCCTTGGTAATTTTTTTTGGCCATTCTCTTTATGTGAGCAAATTTTCTTGGCAACTCCAGGGTGTATACAGTTTAACTTAATAGGGTTTTTGTTTTTCAGATAAATTGAAGTTATATTGATTAAGATTTAAATTTTGATTTTATCTTTTAAGTTGAGGTTTTTTTTTAAAGTAAAAGATCAAAATAAACTTAAATTCTTTTCTACCGATTTATTGGGTTTATAAATTTAAAATAAGTTAGGTGAGACAAATTCTAACAGTTGTGAATCTTATGATCACGAGTAGATTCATACGCAGGATAAAAACTTGAATAGTGAGTAGTGGTCTATTACAAAAAGCATGAGAAGACTGTCTGGATCGTCCGATGTAGAATGTGCGAATTGGATCTGTCCAAGCATCTTATCGCACGGTCAAAGTGTTTGGAGTTGTTGAGCTGGTCCGAGCCGTCCATCCGCCCGTTCAAGGCCTACAGAACATGTCAAGCTCCCCATATAATTTATGTCCCTCCCTGCAATTATTTGGAAAATGATGTGGGATCCACATTTCTGCCGATAGATTTGTTAAAGTTAAACCGTGAAAAATACTCAAAGTTACTACAAACTGGCCTTTTTAAATTTGTACAGTAGCACGGAGATATCGTTTTATTAATGTGCTTGCTTTTATACATAAAACCATATTATGGACTCTGAGACATCACAAATCACGCCAACCGGACGAAATCTTTGGATCGTTCAACATGTATGCCGTGGGTTGGGGTTAATTTGTCAGAGCATTATTGCTTCCGTTACCTTTATCTTTGACACAGTCTGGTGGTCACTGATCATCATGTTAATATTGTAACACATTTTTACAATAGTAAAAAATTTGACGAGAGAAGTATCATTTTCTTGGTACAAAAAATTTTAAGTTAATCAAAAAACTATTTTAGATGAACTTTATTTAGGAGCGTTCAAATTTCTAGTGCCTTGAGATTAAAACTAGTATAAGTTATTTGGGCAAATTATGCCATAAGACAATGCATCATGGATTCATGTGGTGAGTGAAACAGTGGGTGTGTCTTGCTTTTTTGGTAAACCATGTTTCATTATTAACATTGTCGAAAGAAGAAGAGAAGACTACTAGGCATTAGGCAACATTGCAACAAGCCTTTCTTGTGCCACCTTGTCTTGCCTTCAATTTTAAATTTCTTTCTAGTGGATGGTACTAGTGAGTGGTAATTGGTCAATTTGTTTGGTTCAAGTTTGGATGCACATTAAGAACCGAGTTATTAGCTGTTATTGTTATTAATATTTTATGTAAAGGGGTTGGGGGGGTGGGAGTAGTTTGGATTGGAGCAACGGGAGCACCAAGAATAGATAGATAAAGAAAGAAGAAAGAAGGCAGCATGAAAAAGATTGCGTGCCGTTCGTTTAGGACGTTTTGACTAGAGTAGTACTATGCTGCTTTTCGGAAAGCATGCACATTTCGTGTTTTTCCCCCCCTCTCTCACTCTCCTCACAACAACTACTATTGCAGTTTCAGCCCCCTTCGGTTGGCGTTTTGCAGGTAAAAATGCTTCGTCCATAGAGTCACTCCACTAACATAGTGACAATGGAGCGAGAATCATGCTGCCCATGGGTTGTTCACGTAAGCCCGGCATAATCCCATGAAACGAGCTTGTTTATTGTTTACTTTGTTAGAAGATAAAAAGATGCAACTTATGTTATTTTGTTGGTTGCATGATGTAGTGTAAATTGAGATAAAATATTGTTCGGGTGATTGAATGATGACGTAAGTGAAGATATATAAATATTGCCACTGCTGTTAACTATAATCTAATGATTATGATTTCGCTAGAGAATTTGACATTGATTTAATTGATTGAAATGATTTGATAACATTTAAGGTTTTATATTTTGCCTCTTTTTATTTAGAGACTGATTAAGTTTCTTATGTCAATCCATTCAAAACAAGAATTTTTTTTCCATCCAACTTAAGAGTCCCCATTGATTTGGGGACGAAGAGCTCAGTCACAACTCACAAGATGAACACATTGGGGGTGGGTGAGAAGAACATTGTGTAAACTCGTGTGGGCAGTTTTATGTGTGATTACGTGATTTGACAATAAGTTTAAATTGTGTGATATGTGTGCTTTATGCTGAATTATATTTGTCTCATGTTAGAGCGGTATTATGTAATGGTTTGATTGTTTATGACACGTTACAGGACAACCTAGTGAAGGTGTGCTATCTCACAGCTTGACCGATGAAGTGTGGAGAATGCCAGTTGTGATCTAGAGTTTGAGAGACTTCTCAGTTAGAGTAAAGTGTGGGAAGTTTGGATGGACTTGCAGACTTATTATGGGTGCACGAGATAAGGAACTGAAATGGTAGACCACTATGGTAGTTGAGAGACTTGAACCAATTGAAGTGCGATGGTTGCTAGTTAGGGTCCAGAACGGGAGGCTAGCTTCTCGGTTGGTGGCAAGTTTTCAGGACCTTGTAGGGATTGTGGAAGCTATATGTGAGGCATGGAAGACACTTGTATCTATGTCAAAAGGTGTTGGATGGTTGGAACATGATGGAATGAATGTCTGATGTGAAGGTGACCGAAATTGCAAGTTTGACGGAAGTAATGAGTGGGTACACTTAAGTTGTCATCAATTCTGATAGAGTATTGGAGGCCGAATTGGAGTTGTTTGATAGTTTGGGAGTGTCACCCTTGAAGTTAGTTTTTTGTATGCTCCGAGAATACTAAATTCTGACATCAGATGTAAAAGTTATGGTCATTTTGATGGATTGTGTTGGAAAAATAGATGTGACGGGATTACAAAAAAGTTAGTATTGTCAATACCTTCTAACTATCTTTGGGGTGGCTTGATTTGGTTATAAAGTTTTCTTCAATGCCAAAAAAACTTCTATTATAAAGAGGGGAGGCCTTCGAGTCATTTAGGAGAGTTCGAGAGATATTTTGTGGTACTTTTTTTTTAGAACTTTTGAGTGTTTTAGCACTTTTATGTTAGATTGTGACATATGAAAATTTTTGAGGTTTAGAACAATTGTCTAAGAGTTTTTGTGCTGCTCTAAGACTATTTTTAAAGTCGTTTAGAATCTCCAAATATTTGTCTAAGTTTTTATCACTATTTTGGTCTATTTCCCGTGTTGCTTTGTATCTTTCTTTGTGATCTTTGTGATTTTTCTTTTTCTTTTGATTTGTTTGTGTTTTCTCTTTGTCATTAATCTCAGATTTATTTCTTGTATGTGCAAAAATGTAGATTTGTATGTTAGGTCTTGTTCAGGTATTCTTTTTGCTCCTAGCATCATTTGGATCTAATTTTTTTTGCAAACTTTTTTTTTGTATATCTTGTTTCTTTTTGTCTTCCTTTAGTTTTTTGAGTTTATTTCTGGTTTCTAATATTAGATATATTTTTCTTAAGTGAAAAGATGGAGTTTTGTATTATAAGTCTTGTGCAGGCCTTATTTTCAATCTTTTAACACCCACTATTGCATCTATTTAATTTGTTTTTTCTTGTTCAGTCTTTCTTCTCATTTTTATTTAGTTGTTGTGTTGGAGGAACTGATTCACGCCCTGTCGATTCGCTTTTTGGTCCTACACAGTATATTTGCTAATTAGCACTTTTTCTCCAGGAATGTTAATATTTTTGATTTTAGATATATGGACGGATGATCAATTTCGGCGAGTCGCTCAGGCATAACACCAAAAATACCCTTCATCAATATTGAAAGTTTGTTTACCTCATAAAAAATAATGATTGCATTGTAAAATACATCTATTTGTTTATCTTTATTGTATCTAAACAAACCTCAATTGATGCGGTTAAACGAGCTTGGCTTGAGTGTGGCTGGGAGCTTACAAGGGGCCTCTTTCTTTGCATCTCCCACTAAGCTAGCTTAACCATACAAGTATACAACACATCACACCAAACACCAGCATCTCTAAAATATTCAAATTCATACAGCATAAACAAACAAAAACATACATGCAAGGAGGGAGCAAAGTCCTTCGTATTTGCGGGCATAGTAAGAACTCCTTGGTCGTTCCTAGAGCTATTGAATGGACGATAGAAAGTAAGTATGTTGACCACCCACAATAAACGATTTGTTTTGCAGACCTCGATGTGATTGATTATAAAAAGAAGAGTGCCGCAACACCCACGAAATACGCCTAGTCACTCGTTGGCATCCATCCAGATCGATGAATTGAATTGTCCCCTCCTCCTCCTCATGGGAATCCAAATTGCACCCACCAAATGCAAAAGTCCACAACCTCCTACGTTTCTCCCACTTTGTGCAACGTCTCTTTCTCTCCTCTTTCTCTCTCACCACTCTTTTAAAGTCCTGACCGATGCAGTTACCTACAATTTAACCAACATAAAACAATGTACTACTGCATATGCCCCTCTTGTTAATTTCCCATATCTTCTTAGTTGTGCTTTCATAATCCATACAGTGTCTTACCTAAATGGCCATTCTACGAGTAAAACAAACAAAATTGTAGTGAGCATCCTATATTTTGAAAAATATTTTATCGGACTCCCAAAACTTTTTTTTGTCAATCAACCCCCACTAATTAAGATATTTTTACAATCAAGTCTATTTGAGTCCTCAAAAATGTATTTGATGATTAATTAAGTTGACAATCGATAATTTTTAGTACGTGTCATCGTAAATATCATTATAGAGTACATTTCATATTCTAGATTACCAAGGTACTTCACAAATATTGTAACCTATATCTTGATATATATCATGTTATCGATATGACTCCAATACATATCATATATGGATTGTGATTTGTACCATCCACTGATATAGATGATGATATGTATATAGAGTTATCCATCAATGACTTAATTGAGCACTAGATCATTTTTCATATCTCAAATGAATTTGACTCCAATAATATTATAGTTAGTCAGTGGGGATTGATTGACACAAAAACAAATTTTTGGGGTTCATTGAAACTTTGTTCACCTCTAAAAAAAATGTGACAAAAACTTTGAAATCAAGTTGGATAATTTAGATCCTGAACAGGTAAAAAAAATCAATGATAGGTATAAAATGGAATAAATTATGGAGGATGTAGAGAAGTTTTTGTAAAGAGTTAATAAAAAGCAAAGCGGCCAAACTGATGAAACATGGTATGTGTTTTAGCATGTATTTCAGCATAGAAAAATTTGACATAACTGAGATTTAAACCAGCTTTTTCGTATAAATAGTCTAACCAACTTCGTCTGCTTATAAAAAAGACACAGATACAATTAGTTAGATACCTCTCAGGTTAGGTATTTTGTCTCAAACTGCGTATGAATTAAACAATCGCTTCTTTATTTGTAACTTACACGTTCCATTATTTCTTGTGGACTGTCTGTAATTATATAGCGAGGAAAGTAACACACGGATTTGGAGGGAGTAATTTGACGCTATGAATGGAGCGTACGTGACTCTGAAAGCAACCATGCAACCCAACCAGATGAAATGCATGTTGGACACCGTTTTCTACGACTTCATGTATTAATATTCACGCGGGGTTCCACTTTATTTTCAGATTTGGTTCTGACCAATACTCCAAACAATAATTCATGCATTTGTGATTTGTGGGGCCTAGATTAATTAGTCTTGACTACTTATTTATACTGATTTGTATAATTTACCTTAGACACACATTTTTTCTCCATTTTGACCATTAAATCCGAAATTCACACCCTAAATCAATGTTCGATTAGAAAGTCACAATACAAATCAATCCATACTATTTGAATTATCTAGATTTTTGAAAAAAATATTTATTTTTCTCTAATTTCAGAGACATAAACCTTACACAAAATTATTGTGCATATCATATATACACTAAATGGAATTATGGAAAGCTACAATGACATGGAATGCGGAAAATGAGAAATGCTTTATTTACATCAAAAAATGTATAATTGCAGTTTTTGAAGGGAACTAAGATGTGTTTTCTCAATAGATCCACCCTAAAATCACAAATACTCTTCTAAAAATTTGAGTGACCATTCTAAAATAATGCTCTCTCTCCTCGTCTCCTTGTGCACGGCCTCTCCTCTACCACTATGACTGGCTCGTGGGTCACAACCCACACCGTCAATTTTTTTATATTCTTGCAGGTTGTGTTTGGTATTAGGTGCATTTTACAAATTAATGTGTGGTATATTATTTTAAAAGAAATTGTAGTGAGGATTTTCTGTTTTGAAAAAAGTTTTACTGAGCCCTGAACTTTTTCTTTGTGAATTAGTCCTAGCTAACAAAAAATTATTGCAATTAAGTCTCTTTGAGACTTAAAAAATATATTTAGTATTTAATTTAAACTAATAATCAATAATACTTTAAAAATATTACATATATATATCTTGATACATATAATATTATGGATATGATTTGTATTCTCCAATGACATAGACAATAATATGTATACATAGTTATCTATCAACAATTAATTGAACATTAGAAATTTTTTAGATCTCAAATAGACTTGATTGTAATAATATTTTAATCAGTGGGAGTTAATTGACACAAAAACAAAATTTTGAACTTATTGACATGATCCAAAATAGAGGATGCCTACTGCAATTTTCTCATTATTTTTTAAATATGACCATTTATTTAATAGTATTTTACTAAATTTTACAGACATTTTCTATAATTATTACATCATACCACACCATAGCCCAAAGCATTGCAATTCGAAAGGGGCCGTAGTAATGCACAAACGCCAATTTAGAACGCCTTAAATGCAAAGAATCTCATTTTGGCTCTAAAAAAAAAGAGAAAATTTTCCCACCACGTAAAAAATAGAGGAAAAAAAAAAGAAATACTCCTATAAGGTTAGCCGAACCAAATCCTCCAATTAAGGAAACAGCCCTTTCGAATTACTCCTCTTTAAATAATTTATAGCAATAATTAAAAGAAACAGCACCATCACCACCTTCCCTTCACCCTCCCTCTTGGTGTCCTGCATGGCATGCCCGAGACTGGCCACCCTCATAAGAAGGTGGACCAGTTCATTCGCATTGCCCCGCAACTCTCTCTCTTTCTCTTCTCATATTTTTGGTGCTTCCTCTCTCGCTTAATTCATTGGTTGGCGCGCGCAATGGCAGTGCAGACGCAATTCCACAATCACCACACCTTCCTCGCCAGGTACTTGTCATTTGTAGTAGTAGTAGTTGTTGTTGCTTTCGTCGATCGTTTGGTGCGGTGTTGATCGGTCGGTCGGACGGGTGATTTGGGCGTGGTTATTGAGCAGAGGCGGCGAGCCGGAGAGCAGGGGGGCAGCGACGGCGATGGAGATGACGCCGCAGGCGCCGGTGATGGCTTCTCCCCTGTTCTTGGACTTCTCCCATGGAGGTAATTAAGCAACACCTCGGTTAGCTCTACAAGATTCCGTATGTGTTCTTGGGCTTCTGCTGCTTGCGGATGTCGCCTCAATCGGTCCCTTTGTTTGCTTCTTGCGGCGCAGACGGCGGCAACGCAAGGAAGCGGCCGCGCGAGGCGGAGGCCGCCGCGGGGGAGCAGGCTGGGCTCTTCTCGTTGCAACCGCAGGGGCAGGCGCACAAGGTGATTAGCCTGGCGCAGCTACAGAAGCGGCGGGCAACGGGACTCCGGCTCGATTTCGACGAGGGCTCGGAGCACGTCTCGTCTACGTCGTCGTCGTCCTTCCTCTCCGGGGAGCTCTCCGCGCAGTACGACCAGCACAAGAACGAGATGGACCAGTTGCTCCAAGAACATGTGCTGTGCACTTCGCTGTCGTTACCGATCGATATGCTTTTGTTTGTTTTGTGGGAGCTGTATTCCGATCAGTTCGTTCTTGCTTGTAGGTGGAGAGGCTCCGGCGATCGTTGGCGGAGATGAGGAGGCGGCACTACCGTTCGCTGATCGGTGTGGCCGAGGCGGCGGCGGCGCGCCGGGTAAGGGAGAAGGAGGCGGAGGCCTCCCATGCCACGCAGCGCGGCGCCGAGCTGGAGGTGCGACTCGCGCGGCTGAGGGCGGAGGCGGCCGCATGGCAGGCGAAGGCGCTCGCCGATCAGTCCGCGGCCGCGGCACTCCACGCGCAGTTGCAGCAGGCGGCAGCCGTGGCACTGGCCAGGGGCAAGGCCGAGGAAGACAAGGCGGCCGCGGACGACGCCGAGTCGGGCTTTATCGATCCGGACCGGGTGGAGGTGGTGGCGCCGCCGCCGGCCAGGCCATGCCGGACTTGCCGGCTCCGTGCGGCGTCCGTCGTACTGCTCCCGTGCCGCCACCTCTGCGTCTGCGACGCTTGCGAGGCCACCGTCGCTGGCGCCGCCGCGTCCTGCCCTGTGTGCCGCTGCGCGGTCACCGGCACCGTGCAAGTCTTCTTCTCCTAATGTCCAACAAAAAAAAGTAAGAAAAAGAAATATCGTACAAAAGGCTTCTTTGGAATGGCCTAGAAAATATCGAACGAGAAAAATTGTAGAGTTTAATTATTTCTTTCTTTCTTAATTGTTAATCCTTCTAATTTAGCTCTTTCTTTTTGGTTCTTCGCAGTAAATTCTGTAGGGGATTAGTATAACCGTATTACAAGCACAGATAGTAAGAGCATAGATGTGAAAAAAATTTTACGGACGTCATGGTGTAGCCATGTAGGTCCTTACGTTTTTACCGGACTAGTACAGTACACGATGTCTTGGGGAACCGGTTAAAGCAAAGGCGCGGGATGCACGTGAGGAGAAGTGGCGGGAGCAGGGCTGTTAAAGGACAGCGTTCTAACAGAATTAGGTAATAAGTTGATTTTGGATGAATAAATGAGTTGGAAATAAGTTAGGATTTAATTAGTTAGAATAGCTTTAAAATATATCACAATAAATATAGGGTTATGATAAAAAAAATTAGGGCCTATCTCACATAGCAATCTTTATTTTTTTCTCTATCTTTTGTGGTATTTATACTGTTTTAAAATCTAAATAGATTTTTTTGAGGTTCAAATGGATTAGACTCTTCGAGATTAAGTAAGAGTTATGTCGAAAAGAAATTAAGATTAAATTATGTTTTAGGAATTGTTTTTGGTTGGATTGTATTATATTTTACAAGTGATATATGAGTTAGAATGGGATTAGGATGGACTATAGGCCATCACCAAGCCCAGGCAGGAGATGCAGGGATCACGTGATCTTGGGCGTGGCGACTTGAGTGCCGTACGATCCGAATCGGAGGGACGGGAATGGGCGCGGTGGGGTTGTCGGTGGTTCGCCCCGCACGTCATGGAGGGCGCTGCGTCTGGTTCGCAGCTTTTAATTTTTCAAAACCGCACCCCACGTTCGCATCACACGTGAGCCGCGCCTCACGAGATGTGGACTTTGTTGGGTAATTGGGCCTTTGGCCCAGTATTACTCTTGTTTGTCTTGTGGGGGCTCATTACTGGTCACTTTCATGTGTCTCGGAATCTGCTGGAGTTGGTGATGCAATTGTATTAGATCCATCAGTTGTATGTCATTTTAGATGTTGGATTAAGTATTTGATGATCTGGATTAAGGGATCAGCTAAAATCACCACTGCAGTGTCTGAGTTTGATGTCGGCAACTAGTTGGTACTCAACTTTTCTTTTATCAAAGAGGCGGCATAACTTTATTGATCGATGGTTGTAGATTAAAGAGAGTAGAATCATTTAAAAGGGTGAAAAAAAGATGATAATAGAAAGAAGGGGAAAGAATTAAAAACTTCTTTTCGGTTGTGTTTGGTCAGGTTGGTGTTAGCTCAACTATTGAAAGCTTATTTCTCAAAAAAAAAAAATATTTGTTGAAGCTTGTAATAGAAATTGTATACGACGATATTTACTGGAAAAGAGGGCTGAAATATCTGAAGTATCCGGATACGAGTCAGATAGGGTGGAGAAAGCACTCGTGAACCATTGCTTCTTTTATTTTATGCGTTTCTGGAGTTATCAGTGAGATCTTTTTACCAACTTGATGGTAAGAAATCGGGTACCGCAATTTGTCAATGTGTCATTTGGCTATATAGTATTTGTGGGCTATATAAATTTCTTGAAAGCAATTTATAGTTGATCTAATTTTTTTAAAATTTATCTTTACAAATAATAATATCTATGTGAGAACTATAAAACTGGGTGATAGGTCAAAGCCATGAGACTGACTAGGGATCACACTGCTGACGAAAATGAAACATGATTTTCGAATTTTGAGAATTTCAGAAATTTTGCTATCAGACTCTAATAGTATCTGTTCGAGTGTTCATTGAACTGCGTCTCAGTCTTCGGTGAGTATCGTTGCTCGCCCTACATTTGTATGTCATCACCCAACATTTTAGAAATCTAGTCTTTTCAAATCGTTTTGGATGAATCAGGATCATTTTTGAGTCTTACCTTAGAGAGAAGAGAGAATAAAACCAAACCTGCATTTACCTAGCCAATTTGCAAATCTGCAGTATACCGACCTCTTTTCACAGCACTTTCACAATTTGAGCCTCTAGAAACCTAAAACTTTCAGCACACCCTAAGACCTTTGCACAAAGCCCCTTAGATTTCTAACTGAAATCGCATAAAAGCCCCAAAAAATTACACAAAAGATCCTACGATTTCCAGAAATCCCAGAAAGACCCAAGTGACATCTCACCATAATGCACACAACCACATGTTCATAGGAACAATGACCAGTCACTTCAGCTATCAGAGGGGCAACCTCAACAAGGTAGAAAACATAGTATTTAACCCCAACCAACACACATTGCAGCCTAAGCTTTCCAAAATAGCAAAAACAAGATAAGAATACACCTAGGAAACATCCACCACCTAGAATCGCGGACCCAACACTAATCCCTCACTCCTCTGTTGCTTTGTTCTGTTTCACAAGTGCACCAGAGAGAGCAATAACAGAGGAAGAACAAGATCAAACCCAAATCACAACACTCTTAGGTAAGCAATTCAGAACATATCCACATTTTAGAACCATTTCACAAACACATCACACAACCATTACATGCAGGCATCCCAGAACCATCACATGAGCACATTCAAGCACAAAGCAAGAACACAACACAAGCCCGCGCAGTGGCGCCACAGCCGAGGGCTAGAGAGAGGGGAGAAGAAGAGCGTACCTGGAGCACGACGGCGACGCATCCACATGCGCGGTGAGCTATCAACGCGGCCATGCCACAAAGGCATGGCCAAGCCAGCCATAGGCTGCTAGAGAGAGGCAGTGACAACAAAACCCAGGCTACGACTGGCCGTTGACGAGTGCACCATGGAGAGCATCGTCAAGGCGGCGATTGTAGGTAAACGGCGGCTAGGGTTTAGGCCGTGAGGCAATTTTGAAGTGCGCATGGCTAGGGTTAGAGAAGATGATGACGGAGTGCTAGATCTATGTCGAATCATTGCTGGCAAAGCCCCGATGGCCGGCAATTTAGCCGAAGGCCAAAGGCGGTAAATCTAGCATTTGAGCATGCGGGCGTTCGCGTGTACACAATCTCGAACTCTGTACTCTGAACTGAAAATATAATAAATTGATTACATGCATACATATACATATACATGTATACAAGAAGAATTTAAAATCATAAAGTTTAAATTTCTTTCGACTGAGAGTGTTGGTCCATCGTTAGCTGTGTTTGATCACGGTTTAAAGACTAGGAACATACATCATTGCATTTTATTGCGTGAATCACCAATGTTCTTCTAAAAATATATGTATGTAATTGTATTTTCTCAAGAACTAACAGTGACAAAGAACATCGGGGTGAATTACCGAACTCTGATTTTGACTTCGGTTCCTCAAGCAAATTCCTTTCACTTGATCATGTTGAATATGATTGCTTGAACTATTTGTTTACAAAATAGTTTCTGATTTAGCTAAGATTTATTACTTGCATGGAAGAGAGTACATTTTGAAAATTGTCAAAAATCTAAAGAAAATATATGTATATGATATGACACATGAGGCATGTTTGGAAACGATAGTGGAGTCACTGGGCATAGGATTTTGACAAACGAATGACTTCTCTATTTATTCTATGGGTGAAAATCAGTAAAGGTTGTAACCAACTGTCTCTTTCACCTAGCATCGTAAAACACTCGTATCAATTACAGACCTAGTATGGGATGGGTCTAGTATAGTACCTAATCTAGAAATTAAGGTCACCTCCACACAGAAACCTACAGGGTGTCACGAATCACTCAAAATAATCCAAATGAGTTTCATGAGTTGTCCACAAAGTACCAAAAAGCTATAGGCTCGACTAGTGGAGAGGGAGTGCTTAGTTGATAAATTTGAGAAAAATTTTGTTTTCTTAATTTAATCACACATTAAAGAAAATACGAGGTACTGCTAACGAGCACTGACATGTAAATCAAGTGTTTCTATGGGTAAAGCGGTACACATGTGCATAGTAAAACGTGAATATTTATTCTTTGTTCCTAGGTCAGGAACTGCGTCGCGGCAGGAAAGAAAGTCTACAAATGGCTTAGTCCTGTGGTGTAAAGTGTTTAGTAGAATTTTCTAAATAACTTGAAATCGTTTTACAACAAGAGTTTAATGGAAAAATCTCATACTCATTGACTTATTTAATGTTTAAACATCCTTGAATTTAGCTAAGTTAGGATATGTTGTATTATCTCTTGTTAATTTGCTTGCTAAGTACTTTTATATGTAGTATTGTTATTTAAATTTTTATTTAGACTTAGATCCCTTGACTATTGAGGATTCCATTGAAGATGACCCTGAAGATGCGGTTTAAGACCCAGAGGATCCAAAGATGGATATCTACAATTTCAAGGCTACCTATTTCGGAATCGGAAACGAGAACTTCTGAAGCTGCTGCCAGACTTGTTATATTTCTTAAATGTATAGTTTTTGTAAAAACTCTGAAACTTTGTAATCTATGAATCTGGGTTGTTTCTCATGACAAATCTTGATGTTATAAACTTGTTTAAATTTAATCCATGTTTCTGTTTCATTATTTTGAGTTGAATGTTGCTCAAAAAAACTCGTTTTTGTGAGACAATATTCACAAACTATTCATGCTACCATATGGGTGGAATGTTAGGTAGTATCAATCTGTTATGTTAGTAATACATAATTCACCTCACTTATCCATAACTCTAATCCTAATCCACCCCAAAACAAATATCCTAATTAAACACACAAAAATTAGATTATGCGAAATTGGTAAACACATACTCTAATTAAGTGGTTTCTTGCATATATATAGGTTGCTGCTTGCTTTTTTTTTTCTTTTATACTTTTTTAGAAATTAGACCATCTCCAATACTTCAACATGGACAAGTGTTGAAGTATATATAAAAAAAAAATAACCCAACTAGAAGAGAGATGGCAAGAATAGTGGAATAAGATTCTGCTGGTGCTTATCCTTTTTTTTTTATTCGGTTTGTGGTGAGCTTGGAATTCTTTTGCTGTTGAGATTTTTGATTTCACACGAAAAGAGAAATTGGAAAGTTGTTACATGAGCACTTGGGTTCATAGATAGACAGGTTCTTAGTTAGATGTTTGTTAATGTACCAACGCTTTGCTTAATCACCTCTTCAAGTATTTCTTACATTAAAGGAGGCTATAACCCAAGATTCAAACTTATGAGAGGAGCAACGATGTGTTTTTTCTTAATCCATGTACACTAGTGAAGCTTCAGACTTTTGACTTCTCAATCAAGAACAAAAAAGGCCTTTAATCACTATAACATGCTCATCCCATATGGATGTACAGGATAGTACACCATTGTAAAAAAAAAAAAAAAGAATATATGTCCTTGATACTCATAAAACATGTGGATACCAAAGTAATCGATCATGCGAGTTTGGTAAAATTGGCTCAATTACAAATTTGACAAAACTTTGTGCGAGTGAGGAGGGGGACCTGTGGTGGCCGGTGCCCACATGATTTCAACGGCGGCATGGAGTTGCTTATGAGCATGTCTATTAGTTGCAGCCTTAGTAGGACCAGTCTACAAATCCATAACTATGATGTACAAAATATACTCAATTTTTAAACCACAACCAACTTGCAAGGCTCACAAATTTTGCACATACAAAGATAGATAGAGACGCGTCGTGCAAGCTTACAATACATGACACGCAAAGAAACAAAAACGAATCTAGAATTAAATGGACGGCTAAAAGATCACTTCTCCGAAAGCCTTGTCAATCTATCAGCCCTTTGGGAGGATTGACCCTCGCAGGCTACCACATGAAAAGGAAGGATATGTGTGGTAGCTGTTAATAATTTGATGCAATTGCATCGGGCTACTGTATGATTGTTCTGTCGCCGGAATTTATAATCCACAGTTTGGATTTATATTTAGCGTTGATTTTGGATCAAATGCCAAGTATCCGGGTATACATGAGGTGGTTAGAACAGCGTTGCGTTTGGTTACATAGACTTATTGTGAGGCTAGCGAGTGGATCGGGTGATGTGTTCGAGGCCCACTCTACGGTCAACATGACAGTTGTTTTTTCATCGTCACGTGTGAGTTTGCATGTCAGTGTCCAATAGGTGTCAGTAACAATCTATCTTATTTATAAGACCCGAAACGAATTAAATTTGAGCGAATCCAATCTAACTTGGCTCAAACTCAATTATATATTGAGTTTGGCCTAAAATACTCAGGTGCTCAAAGACAGCCTCCAATTCGACTCAACAAGACTCACAAAATGGGCTTAATAATGCTATATTTACCTATTTTTAATATATACAAATATATTCGAGTTTTATTGAGTCAAACTCGATTAGACTCAGACTCAACTTGAATTTTAACTTGAATTTTAATTTAAACTTAAACTTGGCTCGTTTAAGACTCAAACCAATTTGAACTTGAGTCCCAAACTTCCAATTGATCCCGATTACGTATAAGTTTGGTCGACCTTTCTATCAACCCTACCAATCTATTGGCGGCGAGTGGTGCATCTCGATGTGGCATTTGGTAGTAGCGCCTGCTCGATGGTGCCTGCAACTGCAAGTACTAAGTACTAGCGCGACATGAACCAACCACACAAGAAAGAGAAAAGTGCCCGCCTTTAAATTAATTAATTTTATTCGTGACGGGAGGTGATGCCAAGTAACTAAGTGAGGTTGGTTAGGAATTTTGACGGATATATACATATCAACCAATGTCAAGTCGTGTTTTGAAGCATCAAGGACTTTGCTACATCAATGTGGTCTCAATTCTTCCTCACCAAGTCACCATATCCATTCCACACTAGATGAGACTCATGGTAGGATCTGATTCGTCCATTTCCTCTCATCTCAGTGTTTCTAGTGCATATAGATGTTGTTTAGTTTGTGACTTTGATAATATGGGAGATATATTTGAAAATTGTGTGAGAAATAGGCATTTGTGTTGCATGCTATGTCTAGGAATACTAGACATTCGATTTTAAACGTCTAAAAAAACTATATATATTTGATTAGTACTAAACGATGCACAACAAACAATAATTAGATATATGTCAGATAAAATTTAGACTAGGAATTTTGTGAGAGCTCCTGAGGTAGCTGGTGATCACCCCCACATATATATATATAGGTGATGATTAGATCTGAGTAAGACATTAGCGTGACATCCTAAATAACTACACTCCCGCAAGTTAAAGATTTATTTAATCACCCAACTAATGGAATTCAGCCGTCCAACAGACGCTCACCTAAAAAACTATAAAAAATTGTGGTAATACGTGCTCAAAAAGACTAATTAATCGTTCAAACTTCAAAGCCAATACGTGCCAAGAACTCCATCTTACTCGCTTGCATTGCAGTCGTTCATACGACAAAAAGGATTTTATACCGTCTACCGACCAGAGAGGTGATGAGTCGGTGGTCAAAGTGGGCTTTAGAAGATTGGAAATTTGTAAGGAATTCAAGGTTCACTGCATCGCATGTAGATCAATAGTATGCTGATATTTCACGATGCTATCTTCGTTGTTAGTTCCTTCCAACTCAGTAATTATTTATGTGCATGGATGAGTGTGTATGACGTGTTAATCTAAGTTTTAATTTTAATTTTAATTTATGGATTTATAAGTTAAATTAGAGCTAGATAAGAGATATATGTGAATATGCATTTAAATTTTCCTTACGTTAGAAACCCTGAGAAAGTTAAAAGTGTACGGAAAATGTCTTGCTTGGCTTATAAAAGTTCCCCAAAAGATAGAAGACATTGTTTGTGGACATGGAATGGAGTCGGGGTGCATTGCATTTGCATAATTGGCTGCACAGAGTTGCATCCAGCTCGAATAGTTAGTTGTATTTTTAAGCGAAAGGGAAGGGAAGGGAAGACTAGTGAGTAATTTCCTATCTGGGCTCTTGGAAAAACAAAAAGGTTACACCTCGGGCACCTTGAGTTGAGGGGGAGGTTAGGGTAGTAGAACTTCGCAGCTAATCTTTCTGCATCTCGCTTTCGGTTTTTAAGCACCGGTCATGTGCTTTACCTACTTTTTCTGCTATCTTCCTGTTTTTCCAAGCAGATTGCATAATATGCCACTAGTTTAGACCCCATACGGCAGCTCTCCCTGAAAAACGTATTCCAACCAGCTCGACAAATCACCTAAACCCACCCCCTTAATTGACATAAATCAAATGAGTTAACTACGCATTGTTAATTGAAGAGTCACGTGTGTGATTAATATCAGAACTGTCGTATTGTGGTGCATAGAGAATATGTTTTGTCTGGTTTCCTGCTATATTTGAGAACACAATGAAAGTAATTCTTTGAGCTATATAATCCAGTAGTTATGTTCATTCACCATCAAAATATAAAACACGATATAAGATTATGAAAGATGGTTGTAAGCATCGATATGTTTGGCCCCGCCATCAATATGATTTTTGTTTCGGCCTGCCATCAATATGCCATGATACACCAGCATTGATTTCTTTTCTTGTTTGGTCGCCATTTGATGTTTCTGAATAATTATTCCGTATCGCCAAGATGCATAATGTCAACATCAGTGTCTGGTCTCTCATGGAAAATAATACAGTTGTCAATATTTAATCCAGTCAAATAAGTTAGTAGAATTTGTTCCCAGCCTGCTTACAGTGGGAAAACGCACTACTGCGGCGTGAAGAAAATAATTTTCAATTTGCAAGATTTGCTTGTGCATGGATTTGTTCTTATAATCAACCGTGTGAATAGGAGAATATGAACTTGTGATCTCAACTGTTCCATTAATATAAAAAAAATTATCATCAGTTTAGTCATGAAAAACTAACAATACTAATATCTTATAAAAAAACTAGTATGATTAATACTCTATTATATATATCTAAGGATTATGATTTATTTTCACGCTAATTCAATGATCAGGTTGTTAGCTCACATTCTTCCACGTCTCACCTCATATATTATGATTTATTATGTCCATGAAGTAAGAACACTCGAGAAGTGATCCTTATTCTGTGTCGTGGTAGTATAAGTATAACCACTGCCCAATTTTTAACCAGGCTACAAATTAAGGGTGCCTTGGAGCATCCTTCCGGCAAGATGGTACATTGGAGAATTCCTGAACCACTCGAATATATTCACCCTGCTTTGTGACGAACGACCAAATCCAATATGCTTTCGGAATCAACAGGAAATAATCCAGCCAAGGTGTACGACAAACTGTCATTTGAATTTATAGCTTGTTACAATCTTACTAACCATTGTTTTCACTGAAAAAAAAAAATCCAAACAGCTAGACAGAATAAAGATAAAAATATTCTCACAAAAAAAAATTGGAGTGAAATTTCGACAACTGATTATATGGGGTTATTTTCGGTTACCAATGTTCTGCCCTTTTGCAATTGTTCCTTGATCTTAACAAAAAGAAAAAAGGATATTTAGTGCCTCTAGATGGCCCTTACTGGGCACTGTCCTACTTCTAAGGGACACCGTGGGCTCAACTGTTCCCAGTTTATCATGGGCCAACTGAAAACAAGGTGGTCCTACGGCCTACGGGACCTAATGGGCCTTTTGGATTGGAACAGAAGGACCTCATAGGATAATGGGCTAAAAGAAAACCTATCAGGCTTGCAGCCCAACAGAATCACTACTAGTCTACTACTCTTCTAGTCACCTTTTCGGATTATGGTGTGTTTTTATGCTGTGCTATAATATAGGGGTGAACATGGATCAGTTTTGGATCAGATATTAATCAAATCACAGTTGTGTCAATATTTTTAAGTCGAGTTTGGATTCAAATTTGAATATACTTGGATTCGAATTTGGATCAGATAAATATCGGATACGGATTTGATTCGAATTATTTTTAGTTCAGATCAAATTTCGAATTATATCGGATAGTACTGATATTTTTTTAATTTCATTATTTTATTTGTCCAAAATTTAAAATTAAATCATTTTAAATCAAGAAATAACATATTTTAATGTTTCTGTACGATATTTCTATTATTCATAAGAATTTGGTTACAAAATTGCTATAACACAAATTTAAACAATTATTTTATAGAAATAGCATTCAAATTTTAATCCAAATGCGCAAATAAATCATTTTGCTGGATTTTGTCGGATTTTATTGAATTTGAATACAAATCCAGATAGAGGAAAAAAATATTATTCAGATGTAAAATTCCTAATCATATCTACATGTTGTCGGATTCGTTAATCAGATACTTTGTATCTGTTTTTCACCCCCACTATAGGATATGCCTGCTATTGAATATTTTTTTGTTACATATGATAATATATTATTGTTATTTCAATAGTTAACAAATGATTATAACCAAAAAATAATATACTAAATAGAATTTTAATAACACAGCACGATCCCGGACAGAGTGTATAGTCTTAATTCTGGTTAGCATAAATCGCTTTTATAGCGTTCAGCTGCACTGCGGATTCATAGCGCTTTTTGTCATATTTCTGATGTCAAAATCCATCCGAGCAGATTTTGAGATACCTTGTCTTCCGAATTGAAGGGTGTAGCACAAGGAAAGAATAATTCTGAAAAGAACAACTCTTCAACAATACATATAGCAGTGTTGAATATAACAGCATTTGTGAAGCTAGTTTGTTCCTTTCTGTTGCTTTTCTCCTATCACTCACTCTGTATGAGCGTCTGGTAGTCAGCAACGTTTCGAGCTGTAAAGAAGAAACTGCATTCTAAAAAGAGAATAAATAAGTTGCCATGCTGCTAACTTTTTTATTGACAAAAGATGTGTACCAAAATCACTGCTTAAGCTTCTATCAATTTGAGCCAAATATAATAATCAATCTCATTCGAACCAAACTCAAACTTAGTTTCAAAGTTAAAACTTAATTTAGATCGAGCTCGGCTCGCTCAAGATAAATTTGAGCGTGGCTCATTTTGGACTTGAGTGGAGTCAATGTTGAGACACTCGCGAGTATTTTTATTTTTATTTTGACAGCAGGGGTTAAGGTTTGCTAAATTCCCATATAAACAAGATAAAGGGAAGGATAAAATGACTGCAATAATTGAAAATTTGGAGTTCACTGGCCGTAGATGCTTATTAAGACAAACCGTATTTGACGGCTATTTCAATTTGCTTTATCTTATGGTTGAAAACAGAGTATTTTTCACCGCTCATTCTTTTTTTTGTCAAATGTTTCATACACTATTCTTTTTTTTCCAATTTTGACAATGAACTCTCATTTTCATTGTAAATGTCTCAAATAACTTCCCACTATCATCGCACACAGTAAAAAAATACTAAATTAACAATCGACATGATGCACTAAATAAAAAAGATTATATTCACTCAATATAACTCTCATAGGACGTTCAAAGATAAACTCTTTGTCTTCGTATATCAAACTCAACTCCATTCCATCTTGCTAAATATGAAGACAAAAAGAAACAAAAGATATACGATGTCAAAATATAATCAAAGTTCCTAACTTGATCAACTAATATATTATCAAGATATATTTCATGTAGTATATAAGATATTGAAAAGTTGTATACATACATGTACCTAGTGACAATCTTCTCGATAAAACTTTTTGAATGCACTTAAATCTAAGTGAATATTGTCTTAGAATATATTAGATATGTTAAAATTAAAAACAAAGAGAGATGTTTGTCTCCGTGTACAAAAATAAAAATATATTTTTTTAGTTGTTGCAAACATAAAAAAAATTGGTTTACTTTTTGTGTAAACTTATTTTCTTATTAAAAGTGAACTATGAGAAATTTTTTGATGAAACTAAGTCATACAAAACAATTATTCCTTTATTATATTTTACACTATTAAGTAAATTTGGTGTATCATATGGGATACTCATTCAATATTTTTTATTGTGAAAGATGAAGGAAGAAAGTTATTTAAAATAACTACAGTAAAGAAGGATTGATTGTCAAAATTAGAAAAAAAAGAGAATTATATGAAATATTTGAAATTGAAAAGGACTATTAGTGAAAAATACTCTTCAAAACAAACTAAACGATAATTTACTAGTAAATCAAATGATGATTGATGAATCACATCACGTGTTTCTAGATTTAATAACGGCTGGTTAAGTATAACAGTTATCTTTATCAATATTTTAAATAGTGAGCATCACAGTGGAACTCAAAAAAACTATCGCGGATTGTCGAAGTGAATAGTACAATCGTATTTATCTTTAAAAAATTTTATGCATGTTACACATGCAAAAATAATTACATTGATACGAGGATTGAGCAGAGTGGTGTTCATGTGAGGGTGGGAAGAAGTTATGTAAATTTGTTTAGGGGAGGATGGTAATTTGAGTTTTTAACCCGTCAACGTGGCACAACAGGTGTAAATATTGTCAACGTAGGCTATGCAATCGAGGGAGACGTGGCACGAAAGGAGAGTGTGGGCCCCGCGAAGAGAGCGTCGTGGCCGCAGCGCCGACTTTGCGTGCTTGCGGATAAAGCTTGGGGCGCTGGACGTCAAAACCCGCCACTTCAGTCGTGCCCCCAAATGACCACCAAATTACAGTGTTGCCACTCCCCAGTGTGATTACTGATTAGCGAAAAGTTGAGATACTTGTAACTGACCCCGCGGCAGTATCTTTGCATGACGTTTTCTCTCATGCGATGTTGCTTTTGTTTTTGTGCACCAGATACTTTCAAGTTTTGTCGCTTGGCCTACGTGATGATTTCATATCACGCCAATAATGTCCTATTTGGCATGGTAAAAAAAGTTTAGGCCTTCATTTTGCACTAAGATAACTAGTTCTTTTTTTATAAAGGTATAAAGAAAATTGGGGAATGAATTAGCTGTTAGAGTTGATATCAAATGTATCTAGTTGTACAAAATTTTAAATATGTTTACAGTCAAATCTATGTTCAGTCTTTACAATAAGTCTAAAAAGTCAATTGATGAGTAAAGAAATTTCTCGTCATCCTAATTGTCATCAAAGTCTAATATTTTCAACTCAATTTCGTATTATTGTAGATATCTCTGATCTATCGTCATTAATCTGATTAGTCTAAGTCATGAAAATCTAGTTCTATGATAATCTTTTGCAATTGAAAGCCTGCGACAAACTGCATAATTTATAGATAAATTTAGAGTTTCTCATTTTTAGACAATATGTTGTTAACTTGATTATAACAACATAGCATAATATTATGAGATATGTCCCGAATAACTGTCCTTGATCCTCTATAAAAAATGTATTTGCATCACATTTATACACTAGTGGTTTAGGACAGTACTACAATCATTAATATACATAAAAAAATTCCTAATCATAGTAAAACATCTCTCTAGATAAAAAGAGATAATTTCTGATAAAATTGTATAACTTGGCAAAACACGGGTTGATTGTTTCCATGTACAATATTTTGTAGCTATTTCAATGAGATCAATCAATAAAAACTTGTCATAGATTTTATAGTACTTATATTCTGTGTATAAATAGTGAGAAGGCCATTTTTCATTTATCATAGTATTACTAATTGGTATGCTTGATCTGCTTTCCACCCATGCATTTAGAAAAGTCTAATTACGTTTTCCTAAGAAATCTACTTACATTTCTTATAGACTACTACCAACTACCAATAAAGCACGTTCTGCGCATAAAAACAGTGTCAATTGGGCGGTTTACGGAAGCGCGGTGGATCCAGCCCGCCGAGCCAGTTGTTTCTACAAAATTACAAATAACCCCCAGTAGCGAGGGTAATTCCGCCATTTCCCCAGTCCCCACCTCTTCTGTTTCTAGCGATCTCTCCCTTCCCCTTCTCTCGACGTTCGAGAGTTGCGACTACCACTTGCGCTCTCTCGCACGCGAAGCGAAGCTCACACACACGCACCTCAACGAGAAGACCCACGCAGAGCCGAGACCCTCTTGTCGCGCTCCCCCATTCCAGTTCGCCGTGGCGGCTTCGGCCGGCGGCGATCGCCGGCGGCGAGATGTTGGAGGACCAGGTGGCCTTCCTGCTGCAGAAGTACCTCGGGAACTACGTCCTGGGGCTCAGCAAGGAGGCCCTTAAGATCAGCGTCTGGCGAGGTGAGGAGGTCACTTCCCCCACTTGCTTCGATCTCGCGTCATCTCTTCAAATAATTTTGGTTGTTGCAATTCAATTCTTCGTGTGACCAGAAGCTCTGGGAATTCATTGTTTCCTTCCGATTGTCGTGACGTGTTTGTATTGTTAGTAGTTGCGTATTGGTACTGTGAGGGAGTAAATAACGGTTTGATGCCACGTTTTGGTGTTGTGATTTGATTCCTCGGGTGATCGAAAATGGTAAGGCCTGGGTATTGGCTGAGGTTTCTGTTGCATTGTGTAAGTCGTGTGTGTTTTAAGTGGTTGCAGTTTCGGCTAGTTGATTCGGTGTGCAGTGTGATGAATTTGCTAATGTTTCAGTGTGGCAATTCTATTCCCTCTGCGATCACAATTGTTTTGGTTTTTGTGGTGTGTTTGTTTTTAAGTAGTTGCCATGTTGAGGGGATAAAGCAGCAATTTTATCCAGGCTGTGGTATGTGGAAGCTGATTTGGTATATGGTATCAGGCATGGTTCTTTCAATGAGATGAAATTAGGTATCAGGCAGCAATTTCATTTAGCAGCTGCATCTAGAAATTCTGAAATTGAGATGGTGTCTAACTTCCTCGACAAGTGGATGGGAATTTGTGGCGCTAGTTGTCGAATTTTTGTGGCAATATATTATTATATAATAAAAAGGGCAGTTGGAGGCACTACATTCCTTTGAGGTCTATAAATTCTTAGATTAATTGGAAGAAAAAAAGAAAAAGATCTACCTTGTATATTTGGTAGGTCCGAGTTATAATGCTGTAGATCAATCAGATGATTCAGATTATCTGTGGGACACCAGGGACTCCATAATGGATACAAATTTAACCAAATCAATCCGATAGCTTTTAGGAACCTATAATGTTTACAACTCTGATCATATATTTTGTAAATTTAATTGTTGTTTATAAAATTACCGTACAGTTGCTCGGGACTTTTGAGCTAGTTTTGAGATAATTATTAGTGGTGCCATCTTGGCAGTGTCATGTAGAAGTTACTCATAAAGAGATTTGGATCGCATTGATTAGTTCAAAGTAACTACTCTGTTCAATGTCTTTTTGCAACTTGTAAGGGGAAAAATATACTTCTTGTATTGATTTTGTTATTTGCTGAAAGAATTGGTCATATTTTGTTGATGACTTTGGGAGTAGCAGCTACTTAGTGTTGTGGTGGTTGCTGGAATATTTTTCAGGTGATGTGGAACTTACAAACATGCAGTTAAGGCCAGAGGCGCTCAATTCATTAAAGTTGCCTCTGAGAGTAAAAGCTGGTTTCCTTGGTTCTGTGAAACTCAAGGTTTGTAATAATTGCGTCAATTTGGAAGAATTGTTTTGTTCCAGAGTATGATTTATGGTTTGGTGTAATCTGATGGAATATTTAGCTAAAGGATAATTGTGTTGATGATTGTCAGGTTCCATGGAGCAGGCTGGGCCAAGAGCCAGTTTTGGTTTATCTCGATCGGATTTTTATATTAGCTGAACCAGCAACACAAGTTGAAGGTTGCAGTGAGGATGCCGTCCAAGAGGCAAAAAGAAGTAGAGTGAGGGTAAGGAAAGTGTGGCAGTGCTTGAGTTAACTGATTTTTGACCATGCCTTAATTTTTTTTTTAAATTTTTTTTGGGTCATTTGCACAGGAAATGGAAGTCAAGTTATTGGAGAGTGAACAGCAGCTGAAATCTGAACTGGTGCGTTTTGGTACCTAGCCTTTTCTTTTGTGTATATAGTTGTCAATTGTGATAATGTATTGCCTAATGGTTTGAATAGTTAAGCAGCTCACAAAACAAAGGGATAAGTGCACTTAAGCTAGCTACGAAATTTGGGATAAGTGCACTTATCCCTTGATTTTACCTGCTATCATTTGGTTGAGAACTTACAATCTCGGCACATTTCTGTTAATTTTACTGGAATTTTTCATCTTTAAAGAATTCGTCATGGCTTGGGTCTTTCATTAGCACTGTAATTGGAAATATCAAGTTGTCCATCAGCAATATTCATATCAGATATGACGACACAGAGAGGTACTTAATCTGCATGGTGAATTTGTCTTTTAGAAGTATAAAAGTATCATGACTTGTTTTCTATAGCAATCCAGGCCACCCTTTCGCAGCAGGTTTGGTACTTTCAAAGCTTTCAGCAGTAACTGTGGATGACCTTGGAAAGGAAACTTTTGCCACTGGTGGAGATTTGGACCGAGTGAAGAAGGTATTTTGTTCCTTCTGTGTTTAGGCTCTTGATCATTTTGATATAACTTCAGGAGTGTTGTTTATTTCTGGGATAACTCCAGAGATCTTTTTGCAAGTAATGCTTTCTCCAAAGGAAAGTGCGAACTTGAGGAAACATCACTTACCGTCTATGGTATTTGATAGATGAGACCACCTTTCTTTCTTTTTTCCCCATTTTTGGTGCATTGTGCACTTTCTGGATGACAGAATGGAACGTTCTTCTGAACTTATGTTAGGGTGCAAATAAACAATTTCTATATTTTGTTATTTTTTGTCATAGGTCATTCTGCTGATGCAAAGTTTTCCTTCTAGTGGAAAAATGCCTGTGACAGTGTGGATTTTATGTTCGATTTAAGAAAAATTCGCATACTCTTCATATGGATTCTTTTCTTTGCTTGTCCCATTTAGTTATCTTGTATAACTCTTTTTCCCTTGTGATTGATCTTGCTTTTGATAACGTATTAATAAAATGTTTTGCAGTCTCTTGAACTTCAGAGTCTAGCACTATATTTTGATTCTGATAGCAGTCCTTGGAGCCTGGATAAGCCCTGGGAAGATTTACAGCCTTCAGAATGGAGTCAGGTAGTTTGTTCTCTTCTAACAGAATTCAATTGCTAATAAAATATACTGGGGCCTGCTTGTATAAAGCTGCATATTGACTAGTGTCTGTCTTGCACTATCAAATTGAGCAGCCTTCTCATCTCTGCCGTGAAACAGTCATGGGTGAAACTCAATGGTCAGAGACACCAGGCTATTACTAAGGAGACCTTTTGGTTCATAGATTTTGCCCCATATTCTCATTACTTGTAATAGAAATCTATTAGTTGATGTTTGGTTAAATCACTCCATAATCGCAATATCCGTATTCAAATACATTCTAGTAGAAATTTGAGTACATCTAAGTTAGATATATTTCTAATCCATTCCACCTCCATCTACAATGGATCTGTTTACATCCAAGAATTTTGTTTCACTTAATTATGGTGATTCACAAAAATGTATTTCAGGTTTTTGAATTCGGGGAGAAAGATGGCTCCAACTCTGCTTCAAAAGTTCACAGTTACATTTTACAACCTATATCTGGCAATGCAAAATATACGAAGCTACAACTTGATGAAGCAAAGGACACTGGACAGGCACTGCAAAAAGCTGCTGTTGATTTGGATGATGTTACTTTATCTTTGTCAAAGGTTTGCATTCTTGTTTTCCCAATTTTATGTCAAATAGCATCGTGTATAATATAATCTTTTGTCAAATCAGGATTGTTACAGGGACATCTTGAAAATGGCTGATAATTTTTCTTCTTTTAATCAACGACTGAGGTATGCTCATTACCGGCCATCTTTACCAGTAAAGTCTGATCCAAGATCTTGGTGGAAGTATGCATATAAGGTGGTGACTCATGAAATGGAGAAAGCAAGGTATATGAAAGTGCTGGGTTGTGTTTTCTGACATTCATTTCATATATGGATTCTACACATTCTTTAAGAATAATTGGTGATTCTTTTTCTTGCTTTTTAATTATAGTATTCGCCTACATATGCTGGGAAGCATCTATATTTTGTTATATTTCATGTTTTAAATGTATTTCAAAGCAATCAAAATTTCCATATACTTGATGTGATTGCCTATCTGTTGACAGTTGAGTCTTTGTTTTATCAATATGTCAGTCTCAGAACTTTGGCACTTCTAACACAGTATGGTGGGAAAAGTGTTTGCATTTGTGTGGACATTATAGGTTTAAGTATAACTATGCATGCATACACGTTTGTACTTGGGTTGGGTGGAGGCATAGCTTGAGAATGGTAATTATATATTGGACTCGTTAATAAGCAGAAATTGGCTTGCATTGCAAATTTACATACTTTATTCTGGAATTGCTTTGTTTCCTTGCTTTTTCTGTGTGAGTTGACTAATTAATCTTTATAAAACTGCATTTGCATGCAGCTGCAACATTTATGATTATCCTGGCAATTGATGTCTGGCATTAATGTTATATGAAAATTATCTGTCCCAGCCATTTTGTTTCTCAGAATAGTGTCCAAAGCTCCAGTGATAGTTCAGCATATCTTTTGGTTTTGTTTTATCATGTTGATCATCTATTGTTTCATGGTATGTTTTGCTGTGCATATGAATTTCTCAATTCTTGTGTGGTGATATGCTTTATGAATGCAGTGGAAATCTGTCATGGGAGCAACTATTGAGAGATGCAAGACTTCGGAAGAGTTATGTATCTCTATACGCGTCCCTTTTGAAATCCGACATGAACCGACTAGTTGTTGATGATAATGAGGAGATTAGGAACCTAGATCGACAGCTAGATATAGAAGTTATTCTACAATGGAGGTAATATGCTCTTTGGTTTTCTCTCTCTTTTTTGAAAACTTCCTATGTAATCCATGAAGATTGTTTTGTGTATGTATGTGAGCAAGCTTGGACTCTAATACTAGATAGTCTAATCTTTATGAAAATCTCGGGTGAAAAATCCCATTGTGTGTAAGATACTATTTCTAGAAGCTCCTAAAAAGTGAAGTGGTTGTTGAAATTACCATTGTCTTTGCGTCACAGCCATTATAATTCACAGTTTCACACCCTGATTGGTGCAACAGTTCTTCACATTTCACTATTTTAGGGGGTGGGTGGGGGGGGGGGGGGGGTTGGGGTTGTATGCTGGCTTGTGTTTTTATTTGATGCAATTGCAGTTGGCTGCCTTCTTCACATGTGAGACCAGAGAACACGTACTCTACCGGTGCATTCACTTTGTCACAATGCCGCTTATCTTTTCCAAAGAAGATCTGTGAAACGCGCATGTGTTAAATGTTAAATACAGGAGCATGCACCTGCATAACTGAACACCTATGTGCCCATTGGCTCTTTTCCGAACTCCCTTAAGACATTGAACTTGATATGTCTTGAGAAATTATGTCGGATGCTAAGACTATCTTGCGTGCAAGTATTGCAGACAATTTCTGAGATAAGCCTTGAGTTATTTGTTCTTGCTGCTTCAAGAGGTTTTCTCTGCTTTTCCACTGAACTCAAGATCTATCACATGAGTAGGCAGTTTTGGACCTTTGAATAATGCATACATGGTTCTTTACTTTTCCGATGTGCGAAGAATAGGTGGTGAGCGTGCTGTTCAATTTCAATTTAATATTTTTGAACTACAGAGAAGACTGCATGAATCATCAAATGAACGAGTATCAGAAAATTTCTAGATTCCATGCAGCAATTTGAATTTACTTTTCAGGAGTTCGAACAAAAGTTTCACTCTGAGTGTGCATCTGGATGATCTCTATCATTTTTTTCCAGTTCATAATGTATTTGAGTTTAATTGTATAACTTCATAGCTTTCTTTTTCACTTTCTTACTTCTTTTCTGTAGGATGCTGGCTCACAAGTTTGTAGAGCAGTCAACACAGAATCAGTATGCTAACCAACAAAATAAAAAGCAATCCTGGTGGACATTTGGATGGTTGGCTCTTACCTTTACTAATCTTCTATCCTCTACATTGTTATGTAGCGATTAAGTTATTAACTTTTTCGCCTACAGGACTGGCTCTTCGAAGGATGAGACAGATACAAAAAGTTTCAGTAATGAAGATTGGGACAGATTAAATAGGATAATTGGCTACAAAGAAAATAATGAGTACATACCTGGTCAACAAGATATGAAATTGATGCTGTTTTATTTTGAAATACGTATGAAGCACAATGCGTCAAAGCTCATCATGGATGGTTCAGAGTGCCTTGCTGATCTGTCATGTGAAGATTTCTGCTGTAACTTGAAAATGTATCCAGAGGCAAAAATTTTTGATCTGAAGCTTGGTTCTTATAGGCTTTTATCTCCATTTGGCCTTCTTGCTGAGGTTTTACCCTTCTGTTTCTTCAAAACTTGCTGTTTATGCTTGCAAATTGATATCTGGCACACACTAAGTCAATGTTCTTTTGTATGTGCACTCAATTGATACTGTGATTTATGTGAATTACCAGAGTGCAAGTGCTGTTGATTCTTTGGTTGGCATCTTCTCCTACAAGCCTTTTGATGAGCAGCTAGATTGGACTTTTACTGCTAAAGCCTCTCCTTGTTATATAACTGTAGGTTATCCTCTTAAAATTTTTAATGTGACTGTATTATTTTCAGCTTTTCATGATTAGGGTTCTTGTTCTCGCAGTATTTGAAAGAATCCATTGATCAAATCATTGCTTTCTTCAAGAGCAGCCCTACTATTAGCCAGACCCTGGCACTAGAGACTGCTGCTGCTGTACAGGTATCTCTAAAATTGATTTGAGTATTTTGTATAATCAAATTAATGATCCTCTGTAACTTTCGCTATGTGAAGATGACATTAGATGAAGTCAAACGCACCGCTCAAGAGCAAGTGACACGAGTGCTCAAGGCTCAGTCCAGGTTTGTCTAAAACTGTTACCATGGAAGAAAATGTTAATTTATCATCTTAATAAGAAACTTTCATTATACTTGCAATTTTCCTTCAATGAGAAGTCTATTTGAGTGGACAAGGAAAAAATTATATGTAAAAAAAAATGATTGTTTATACTTTTTGAGTTTAATGGGACCAGTAGTTATGCTTTTTGAGAAGTCTAAATAGTAGTTTCTTTTTTTTTAGAGTGCACTAAGTAGTTTCTTGTAGATAAGATTTGCTAAGAAAAATTAATTTAGAATCCATAACTGCCCTATTTATGCTCCATAAGACCATATTTTTAACAACTAACAAAGATTACATCCTACCACCGCCATAATGCCTGATGCAACAGGGCAATCACCCACAAGAAGCTGGCCGCTCCAAAGGCAATTAACCAGTTCTCATGGCAGGTTTTTGCACTAGCACAAATATGCTATCCTTTTTGAACTTTGCCTCCCAGTTGGAATTTTACCAGTTCTCCCCGGAAACTGGTATCAACCACCAAGTGGGATCCAGGGAAAAACGGATTTTCAAACCCTGATGGGGCGAAACACCAATATGCTTTATTGTAAACCAATGGGGTTGATATAGATTAGACAAATAAAGTCCTAAACAAACACTATAGTTCTAGTGGAATCAAACTCAAAACTAATCCTAAAGATATAATAGCATAGATAATTACATGTGTTAAACCACAAACAAACACCACCCCCCCCCCCCCCCCCCCCCCCCCCCCCACCCCCCACAACACCACAAAAAACAAAAATTCAGGCATTATTGCGGTGATGGGATGTAATCTTTGTTAGTAGCTAAAAATATGGTCTTATGGTGCAAAAATAGGGCAGTTATGGACTGTAAATTATTTTTTTCGTAGCAAATCTTATCTACAAGAAACTACTTAGTGCACTATGAAAAAAGAAAATATCATTTGCGGAATATATTTGATTAGTTTGGGAATTTCCATGCAGGGAACTATTGTTTACGGTTCTTGTCCGGTTCCATTGCCCGGTTTTCACACTAGCACAAATATATCTATCCTTTTTGAACTTTGCCTCCTGGCTGGAATTTTACCAGTACCTGCCGGAAACTGGTATCGGCCACCAAGCGGGATCCGGGGAAAAAATGGATTTCGAAACCGTGATTGGCGGAAACAAAATATGCGGTATTGTAAACTAATAGGTCGATATAAACTAGACAAATAGTCCTAAACAAACACTTTAGTTCTAGTGGAACTAAACTCAAAAATAATCCTAAAGATATAATAGTATAGATAATTACATATGTTAACACCCCCCCCCCCTCCAAAAAAAAAAAAAAAAGAACTCAAGATGGATCAATGTTGAGTTGAGTTTGGAAAGAAGTTATGTTGGAGATGGCAGCACATCTCAACTAAAAGGCAATGGAGAAGGTTGATATCCGCAGAAGATTGGCAAAACTCCCGTTAATGCGGTGACTAACGACAAAGAGGGTCGATGTGGTGTTAGTAAAAGACCACAGTCGATGCGGTGGCTGGTGGGAAGCGAGGAAGAAGACCGTGGTAGATGTGGTGGCTGGTGGCAAACAAGTGCTCGATGGAGACCTACAATGTAACAAGAAGCCGGGACAACCAGAAAACCCTTTAGTTTTTGACTTATACCAAGTCGAGACAACCAAAAATCCTCCTTTTTTTTTTTGACTTACACCAAGTTGGGACAATTGATAAGTCGAGACAACCAAAAATCCTTTTGTTTTTTTAGAGCTGGTATGGCGGGGCTATAGATAGTGAGTATACACCGATATTAGTAAATGGGAGAAACATTGATATTCTTTGTTGTACACCTATGAGTATATATAGAGACTAGGCAGGTATAGTTCTAATCATAAGGCAATATGGACTAAACCGAAACTGACCCTAAAGATATAATGCTACAGATAATCATATGCATAAGCGCTATTTAGAACAAATCTGTTCATTTTGCCCCTGGCATTTTTCAGTTACTGTTGATTTTCTCTTGATGCCATGAAATTTTTAAGTTTCTTTCTGGTTGCTTTGTGAATACTACAAGTTTATCTGCATATAAAAATCCGCACATAATACACAGAGTACATTTCTTTGTTAGGCTTGTCTTGAATGGTGACTAATGCAAAAATTATCCTGTTTCAGGTTTTCACTGAATCTGGATATTGCTGCTCCTAAAATTACTGTTCCCACCAGGTTCCGCCCAGATGATGTACATGAGACTAAACTTTTACTTGACCTGGGAAATTTAATTCTTCAGACAAAGGTCATGTCTACTCTTTGGAAGTACGCTATCATGTTTGAGTGGTCGAGATTATATGTTACTGATTATTTGTTTCTTCAGGAGATCTGGGATTCTTATACTTCAGAAGAACAAGATATGTATCTGAATTTCAATCTAGTCCTTAGTGATGTATCTGCATTTCTGGTGGATGGTGATTACCAATGGAATGAGGCATCTAATGAAATCAATTTGTTGCCAGTTATTGACAAGTGTGGAGTTGCTTTAAAGCTTCAGCAGGTTACCATTAATTTTCTTATTTTTTTTCCCCCCAAGAAACAAGTAAATAACAACAATCTGACATAAGTAACTATTCTTGTCATTTTGCAGATTCAGTTAGAAAGTCCTCTCTATCCTTCCACAAGAATAGCAATGAGGGTGCCATCCCTGGGATTTCATTTTTCTCCTGCACGCTACCATCGACTGATGGAAATTGCAAAGATTTTTCAAAATAGTGATAGTGATAATGACAGTTCATATGTCACACACTTGTGGGATCAGGCTGACTTCGAAGGATGGTCATCTCTTCTCACGTGGAAGGTTTGCTTTCCTTTATCCTTTGGAAGCATCTAGTAACGTGTGTGGAATGTATTTGAAGGCAACTATGGACTGCAAGTATAACGAAAGCTGATTTGTTTTCTACAGTTTGGGAAATTGAGGGTGAAGATGTTAATTGCCACAATCCAATAAACTAGCTGTGACCGTATAATGCATAATACTTTACAAAGGCAGACTTTTGAAAGTTACAAGCTTCTTATTTCTTGTATTTTAAAATAAGAAGGAAGTCTAAAAAAGTTCAGATAACCCCTTGTACTTTGATACCAAACAACCTACATCCTGCATTCCAAAAAGCAGTGCAAATTTTATTCCACATACATCTGATGAGTGGTTTTTCCATGTTGGCATGATGTGTCAACAAATACATTTTGCTTTTTGATGTTGGGATTGTGAGTCAGTAATAAAATCGCCCTTCAATGAGTTGTGGGGCAGCACCACTCCGGTAAGCATGCTGCCGGTGCCTCTATGCTCATTCCTCCTAGCAGCCGGTTAACATCAATGCTGACTCATCATATAAAAAAAGGGGAAAAAATCCACGTCAAAGCTGGCCCATAATATAGAATAGGAAAAGAAAACATCCACAGCAGTGCTTAAAACCACCCAAACACTGATTTTAGGGTGAAATTTGTGCTAGTTTTTGGAGTGCACAGGGTAGGTTATTTGGAATGAAAGTAATGGGGTTATTTATTTATTTTTTTTTGAAAGTAGAGGGTGTAAAATGGACCTTTTCTTAAAGGCCTTAAATAATGTCAAAACTCAAAAGTGCTCTATCTCTAATAATGTTTTGCTAATGCCAAAGTTGGTCCCATGTCCTCTATAAGCACCAAACAAAAAGGATTTTAGTAATGCCATAAGTGTTCTTGCGTCTTAAATGCGCACATAATAAAAATAGAAGAGGTAACAAATAATATTTTAACATCTTAAGCAGTTGGCTTCCACCATGCGAATTGCATCCAAATATCTAGAGTAAATGTATCTGCCCTACGTTATGTTTTATTTCCCCCTCATTTGACCCTTGTTACATTCTACAAACTACATCATGACCATGTTGCACATTAATGCATTCCATCAAAATAACTTTTGAGGATATCGAAATGTAGGAAAAAATGATCACCTTTCTTCTGGAGAAGATATGACATGTACATCTACATTTCTATCATGAAAAGTGGATGAAGTACTAACATTTACATTTCTATTCAATTCATGCAAAGTTTCATAAATGATAAGAATATGTACAGCTCAGAAATTCTTTTCTTCAAATATTCTTGTGAAGCATCCTGTTTTTATTATTAATTGGATGATTTTGCATTTTATGACACCGTGTTTAGTCTGCCTACATTTGACATTGGGGTAAAATATAGACCTTACTATACTCTGTGACAGTAACTTTTAATGACTATAGTTTTAAATAAACATATATGATAATATTAATTATTAAATTTTCTTTTTTAATATTTGTCTTCAATTTGATAATTTTTGCAAAATGCACATTGCCCATGCACAACTAACTAGTTTATCCAATAAGAGAATCAAATTGAGGTCATTTCACTAGATCAGAACTTACCTTGGAAGATCTCTGGTAGAATCTTTGAAGGTTTTTCTGGTAGGTCCTTAAACTGAAGTATCCCACAAGGTTTGTAAAAAACTGCAATAATTTCATTACAATGATCTCCTCAAGTATTCTTTGGAGTCATGATTTGCTTTCTATTCAGTGTCTTGCTGAATGGCTCAATTTTGTATCTGAACCATCAATTGAGCTAGTACTTGAATTTAGATTTGAGACTAATCAATTGGTGGATTTTCAAATTTTATTGAACCTTAGTCGTCCTACTCAAATCAAGAACATGAATTCTTCTTCTCTCTAGAAGTGATGCATGATGCATTGGGGCATTTATCTGGTGCTTGACATAATGTGTTATGTGATTTAAGTTGCTGACATAATGCAATTATATGGTCAGATTATCATCTGGTTTTTTAGAGAGGAAAAACAGTGGCTCATTCTAAAGAGAAAAATTGCACTAGAGCTCTCTCTATTATCACTTCTGTTAAATTGAGCCTCTCTACTTGAATTTTGTCTAATCAGGTCTCTCATTTATTCAATTAAGCCCTTCTACTTGAATTTTGGCTAATTAGACCCCTCTACTTTTCTCCTTTGTCTAATCGTGCTCCTCTACTTTCCATCTGTCAAACAGATAGAATGGCCTGATTACGAAGCACACAAAGTAGATGGGCTTGATCAAAATTTAGGTAGAGGGGCTTAATTGAACAAAAGTTAATTGTAGAGGCACTTGATTAGAGAAAATTCAAGTAGAAGGGTTCAATTGTGCAAAAGTAAATAGTAGAAGGAACCTATTTGTAAAAAAACAAGTGCATGGTCTTTAGGCACTATAGAATGCTAACAACCTTGTCAATGCTATGTATTGTCTCATAAACTATAACTGTGTGCTTACTATTTCTGATAATATTTTTTACCTGTTATCAGGGTGTTGGAAACAGGGAAGCTGTGTGGCTACGGAGATACCTGCGCCTAGTTGGGCCATTTCTTTATGTATTTGAAAATTCTTCATCTACAACATACAAGCAATGGTTCAGGTTATGCATTTTCTCTCTGTCTACTAGTTTATGTCTGGATTTGAAGTTACTGCCACATTTGGATCTTTGTGGTGTATGCATTGCATTTTTGTTAAAATTTACAGTTGTCTAAGACTCCATTTGAACACTAAGCCCTAATTTAGTTGATTCGGTCTGAGTATATCATTGAGGTTTTCAGTATATAAAACTGCAGATATTTGCGAACATTTTTGTTTTCTTTGGTTATTGAACATTGTGTTGGAATTGACTATTTCAAGACAATTTTGGGTATCTTGTTACTGCTAGATAAGCATAATTGTTGTTTCAATTTTTGTTGCTTGATGGCTATCATAGAGATTTATATTTTTATTAAATGATATTTCTTTCAATAATATAAAAACGGACCTTTTCCAACTTATGTTGAAAAATAGATCAAAAGCTAATGCCATAGCGTCGCATGAGGGTCCTCAAGTTAACACCCCGATCCTTGGCATTAGCATTAGCACTCCCATCCACATACAAGGTGGTGAGCAACCATGTAATTGAAGTTGGCACTAGTGAGGCTCATGCTATGACTTGTGGTGTTAGGGACTTAGGGGACACTTGGCCATTTTTCTCATCCTAAATGACTTGCTGTAATTCTCTCCTTACTTTGTAGGATCGCAAGCATGATGGCACTGTTTGAGGCCTTAGCCTTGATAACTCCACACTTTTGGCATTAGCTGTTGGAATAGCCATGAAGAACAGGCTTACAAAATAGGCCATGACATTAAGTTGTAGCATTGCTAACGCAACAAACATGGTTGCCATTTCTCATACCACATCAATCCACAGGTGGCTGGATGTCTAAAGCTTGCACCGTAGATGATCGTGTTAGCTGAACAGTTGAACAACCTAACTCCACACCTTGTAGTGTTAGCTCCTCCTGAGTCCATTTGAATATAAGTCTGGGGAGTGACCTTTTTTTTTCCTTCAATTTTTATAAAATTATTGTTTAATAAAAGATTCTAGTGATTTATGCTTGTTATGTCACTGTCATCAATATCTTCATAAAGGACAAAACAACTTTGTCCATATTCACCAGTGAAGATAAAACTGTGATGTCAATGGCTTCTAAACTATGTGCTTGCCTATTTCTTTTGGGGTGTGTGTGTTTGTGTGGATATTTGATCTGAATTCAAATTTTTGTGTTGAATTTCAGTTTACGTGGGAAACAAGTTCATCAGGTCCCTAGTGAGCTTACCAATGGTGTGCACAATATTCTGACATTGCATGATTTTGGTCAAGCTAATCCCAAGGAATGGTCAAGTACCTGAGTTCATTATATTCTAATTAGTATTTTTTTACCATATAAAAAAGATTAGTTTTTGTTAAACAACAAAATGGCTTGTGGCATCATCATTGCTAAAATAAGTAAGCACATGTCAAAACTGACACAGTGAACCAGCATGTTGCAATGTAGTATTAGAATCTTTGCCTTGCAATCTCCATTGATTTCAATTAACTTTATATTTGTACAGGTACTGGACGATACAGGTGCTTTGATTCTGTTGTTTGATAGTGAGGAAGTAAGAAAAACATGGCAAAACCGTTTGCAGGGTGCTATATATCGTGCATCGGTACTCTTTGACCTTTGCCTTTTTGCCTCTATTTTCTCCTGTTTGCTCACGGAAAACTAACAGTGCACCCTCAGGGATCTGCTGCTGTGTCTAGCTTTGCTGAAGTCACTTCTCCACAAGAATCCAACTCTTTCAAGGGCAGCATTTTGGATGTTGTCAGCATAGAGAAATTGTTTCTTGCTGGCATCCTTGATGAGCTTAAGATTTGTTTTTCATGCGGCTATGAAGTATGATTTTTCTTACCCAATTTTCTTACTAAACTTGAATAATTTTAGTTTTTCCGAGGAATTAAAATATAATTTTAATTATGTAATCAACCCTGTATATGTAGAGTAATCAAACATTCAAAAAAATACTGCTAGCTAAGGAGAATAGCTTGTTTGAGTTTCGAGCAGTTGGTGGCCAGGTATGTAACTATTATTTATTTTCAGCCCTTGCTATGTGTTTCATCTTATTTAACCCAATATATTTGGAATTAAAAAAAAACAGGTTGAGCTTTCAATTAAGGGTGGCAACATACTGATTGGAACTATTTTGAGATCACTGGAAATTGAAGACCAGTATTACTACCCAGGAAGTCCTGTACCGAGATACTTGGCAAGGTCCTTGATCAATAGTACACAAAGTAAAGAAGTATCCACTCTCGGTCGGAAGAACAGTGCAGGATCTAAAGGTACCCCACTGAAGAAAAATGGCAATGAGGAAAGGTTTTTTGAAGCATCAGATGAATTTGATGAATTTGAAACACCTATGCTTCTAGACAGGAGTGTATCACATTACTTCAATGCCCAGAACTTCTTACCTACTGATCTTCCTTCCTTACGGCCACCCACATTTAGTCGAATTCCTGGTTTGATACCAGATATTGAACTGCAAACTGTCGAATTCACTTTGGAGGAAAGCAGTATTTTTGATAGTTTTGTGAAAGCTCAGATGGTGATTTATGATCAGCAGTCTCCCCAGTACAACAACTTGGATAACAGGGTAAATATCTCAGAAGTTTTCATATGGATCCGTTTTTCCTAGTGCTGCAATCATATTACTCATTTTCTTTTGTCTGTTTTTACCAGGTAATTGTAAATGTTGCTACTCTGACCTTCTTTTTCCATCGGCCAACAGTCATTGCAATCATGGAATTTATGAATGCCATCAACTTTGTGAATGCTCATGATGCTGATAAAAATAAAGACACACCTTTAAACTCTAGAGAAGATACAGCTGAGGAACCTAAGTCTGAGTTGGAACAACAACCAGCAGCTGTTAAAGGGTTACTGGCTAAAGGTAAAAGCAGAATAGTGTTTCACCTAACATCGAGCATGGCGAAGGCACAAATATTATTAATGAATGAAAATGGTAATCTGCTTGCTACTTTATCACAAAATAATCTCTCAACTGATATAAAGGTATGGTGATGGTCTCTAGACTAATGTATCTGATCCATTTTGGATTGATCTGTGATCTGTCTGATATAATGTTGTCTATCTTTTGTACTGCTTAAGGTGTTTACATCTTCATTCAGTATAAAGGCTGCACTTGGAAACCTTAAAATAAGCGATGATAGTCTTCCTAGCGGCCATCCTTATTTTTGGGTTTGTGATATGCGGAATCCAGGAGGACGTTCTTTTGTTGAGGTATTATCATGTTGTCTATCATGTTATTTGACTTCCTAGTTGTAGTTCCTAAATGCCTATGTTTTGGATTTTACGAGTGTAGGATGAGCATTCTTTTATCTTTATGCAGATTGATTTTAGTTCATTCAATGTTGGTGATGAAGACTATTGTGGTTATGACTATAGTCTTGTAGGGCAGCTTTCGGAAGTTAGAATTGTTTATCTTAACCGCTTTGTTCAAGAGGTATGTTATTTAGAGCTCATCTAATTTCTCTGTCCTGTGCATGATTTGAATGGTTTTTTTTTTTTCTTTGCAGATTGTCAGTTATTTTATGGGTCTTGTGCCTAGTTCTGATGGTGTTGTAAAGCTCAAAGACAATGTAACTAATTCAGAGAAGTGGGTTAGCAAAACTGATATGGAAGGATCACCTGCCCTCAAATTGGATGTTTCGTTCAGTAGGCCTATAATTGTGATGCCTCGCAGAACAGATAGTGTGGAGTAAGGGTGGTCATCTGTATACGAATATGACATGTGCAGCAATCTGTATCATATTTTTTTAAGTTGCTTGCTTTGAATTGCAGCTTTTTGGAGCTTGATGTTCTTTACATAACAATCCAGAATGAGTTCCAATGGATTGGTGGTGACAAGAACGAGATGAGTGCTGTTCACTTAGAAACTTTGACTGTTAAGGTAAAGTCTACTATGCCAGCATGTTCTTTAGGTGCCTTATTAACTTAGTAATGTTGTTGTTTTCCTTCAATTATAAAGTAGAGAATGAAGAATGGGGTGGAAAAATAAGTGTGAAATGAGGCCACTTGTTATTTGTTAAAACTTCTCTGCTACTTTCAAACAAAAGCAAGTCTTTATGAGAAAAATCAGTTTGTCCACCCCAATCTGTGGTTTCACTGGACATGAGAAAAATAAGTCGCTTAAATCTAAAAGTTTTGTTTGTTGTCCATTGAGAATGAAATTGTTTTGAAAATGAAAACAAGATTGGGGTGAAAGTCCAGTTTTCCAAAAATTAATCACATGTGAGAAACGACGTTGGTCTTGATCTGAAATATTTTGGGTCATTACTACTTAGTAGTGTGTGAAGTGGTTGCATCTAAAGAGTGAAACTTCCTTTATATTGAGGGAAATTGAACCTGTGAGTGAAACTAGACTGGCGCTGTTTGCTGTGAACAGTCCATCTTTCTGACTATACCCAGTAATAAACTGTGCCTGATTCTCCCTTACCATGGTTTATCTTTAAGGCATACAGATATCCATTTTGTTCATGTTGCACTTTCTTTGTAACTTGTTTCCATTATATTAGCCAAATAACCCATTTTTACAATTTTCGTTTCATGATTTAATGCGAACTTAATATTTCTAACTTTCTGTTATGTTTTGGATTTCGCATTTAGCCCAAGTGGTTGTTTAGATTAAACTAATCCTGTTCCTTGCAATACCATACCCGCAACTTAGGCCCTGATTGGATCTTGTAGTATCCAAAAACGATAGTACTCAATAACTATAGTTTTTCAAGTACCAATTTTAAAATACCATGGTTTCCAAAAATGTAGTTTTTTCTTAGTTTTGAGAAATACCATGAATGTGTTTGGATATTGCAGTATTATGAGGCCATGCTTTTATGAGTATACAAAATTGGGTGGCGCCGAGTGTGGCAACACCATGCATGCATCTTGATCATGCTAGACTTGGCCAAATAAAAAAGATATAGAACATATTCAAATAGAGTGAAATACAATAATTAGAAAGAGAAAATATTCAGTACTACTACGTATGCTAAGTAGTAACATATAACAATTTTATGGGTCATCAAGTTCTAAAAAATTCTGAAAAAAATATAGAACAGAGATGTATATGGAGTCCTACAAATTTTCATGACCTAATATGACCATACCTAAGAAAAAAATGGGAAAATCATGATGATGAATCTTATTTAGGCTCCAAGTAGATGAAAACTATACAATGCATCACGGGACGTGCATGCATGCACAAGCAATGGGTGAATGTGAACTTTAACAATTACTCGTGTATATTGCTTATACGTTGTGCCATGGTCATCAGAACTGTAGCCGCCAGCTCGCCACACATGGAGTGTACCTCGCATTGTGGTCCTCTCGGCCACTGGCAACGTTACCTTGCCGATGTGGGCGGCAAAGCTATTGTGCATGCATGCTCTCCCTTGTATGGCTTTGTGCAACACGATGGGGGTCATATGTGTCAATCCATCAATCATAAGTAGGATACAGCTAAAAAATTGATTACACATTGTTAGGGACTAGCCCCTTCGAGCGCGCGCGATAAGCCGTGGTGCTAACTCGCACGCACGGGAGTTAGGGTTAGGAGAGGGAAGAGAGAAAAGAGGAAGAGATTATTATTATTGTTTAATTCTCAAAAGGATATAATTATCCCTTTTTTTTCTCTTCTAACAAAGAATTAATAAGAATCATAATAGACTAATAACTATTAACCCCACTAGCAGGTCTAGAGAATCCTTTTACGGATGTAAGATTTTTCAATAAAGGAGTCGGCCATATCATTACTCCCCCCTCGACACCAAGTTTGTCCTCAAGTTTGAAGGATGAGCTTGTCCTGATCCTGCTCGGGCTACTCGGTTTCGTAATTCTCCTCATCCAACATTGCTATAATAGAGAACAACTTTTTGCATTTATGACCCTTGAAAAATTGCTCATCGCAGTTGAAACAGAGGCTTTTGGCACGACGCTCTGCCATCTTGGATCTGTTTAGTGTCGAAATGCCTAGGGTAGCCCTACTGGTCTTGAATGAGTCATTTGCGGCGGTGTTGCGCTATTGCGCGCCCTGTCGCGTGGCTTGTGATGTAAGGGCTTGTGGTTTCCGACCAAAACAAAGGAGTTCCGGATCCTCGCGATCCTTTGTTTGGCCCTTGATCGTACCTTGGGTGCTCTGCTTGTATCAATCTGAACTTGTACTCAATATGGCGCGCCACTGGACCGCGGTCTCGAGGTCGATCGACTCATGGTCCTCCACTTTGCGGATTGGGGAAGCCAAACCCGAAACATACATGCTAACCTACAGTGCTGGGTTGAGCTGTGGAGCTCTGGATAGATGAGCCTGGAATTGGTCACTGTATTCCTTCACTGTGTCATGCTGGACCAACTTTTTGATATCGCCCACCGGATCCGAGAACCCAGGAATATCGAAACACGCATTGAATTTGGTCGAAAAGGTTTTCCAATGAATTTCTGGCTGTAGAGCCTGCCATGTGTCTAACTAGTATTGTGTCGGTCCTCATAAGAACATGCTTGCTACTGTTACGTGGTTGGCGTCCGTGATCCGCTGGATGTGGAAGTATTGCTCGCAGCGCCGGAGCCAAAGGATCGGGTTGCCCTCCCTGCTGAACTCGGGGAGTTTCACTTGCGGTTGCGGGGCCCAGCGCTTGTTGTCGCCCGGGTCAAGGTGGGTAGTCCTGTCCGGTGCCGCCCAGCCGCCGCCAACTCTGGCCACCGTTTATCCTAGCGGCAGTCCGCTGTCTACTACCGCCCAGCTAGTGCCGCCCCTGCCCGTCCAGGACCCGGCGGGTACCGGTCGTCTCTTGCCGCGCAAGCGGCCTCCTCTATCGTAGAGCCAGTCGAACAGGGAAGTGGACCGCTGCTCGGAGAGATTGGCCTGTCGGTCCACCCGTTCGGCGAGCGGCCGCACCTCGGCGACCGTGGCTTCCAGCGCAGAGAGGCGATCTTTAAGCGACGGTTGTTCCTCCTGAGTCTTCAGCTTTGGCGCCATGGGATTGTCGACGCTCTGATACCAATATCAGGGACCGGTCCCTTTGAGTGCGTGCGATAAGTCGTGATGCTAACTCGCACGCACAGGAGTTAGGGTTAGGAGATAGGGAAGAGAGAAAAGAAGAAGAGATTATTATTATTGCTTAATTCTCAAAAGGATACAATTGTCCTTCTTTTATACTTCTTAACAAAGAATTAATAAGAATCCTAATAGACTATTAACTATTGGCCCTGCTAGCAGCCCTAGAGTCCTTTTACGGATGTAAGCCTTTCCAATAAAGGCGTCGCACCATATCACACACATTTCTCTTTATTAGAGTTTTTTACGTGAAAGTGATGCAGGTGAGGAGTAGGGAGCTGAATGGTTGAGAAAATTCTGGTAAGAGGTGGATTTTTGAAACCATGAAAAAATCATGGTATTCGAGACACCATGGTTTTTAAAATTACAGTTTTTGTTGTATCCAAATACCTTGTAGTATTTAATACTATAGTTTTTTCTAAAAACCATGATATTCTTTCTGAAATCTCCAAAAATACTTTGTATCCAAACAGGGCCTTAGACTATTCATTGCTATTACGGGCTATTCTTTACACAAGTATTTGTTTGTCAACATTGCTCTTGTTATAATGGACCTTAAAAATCTGGCTGCTTGTTGTGGTTACATTCTTTCCTTTATAGGTAAAGGACATCAACTTGACTATTGGTATGAACATGGTGCATGGCGAAACTATAATTCAAGATGTGGAAGGTCTCTCCTTTGTGGTTCATAGATCATTGCGTGATTTGATGCATCAGTTGCCAGTGATTGAGGCGGCAATTGAGGTAACATATTTTTTCGTAATGCATTTTCAGTGAAAGCTCCCAGCTAGATTCATCACTCTCAAGTCTCAACCAAACATTTTATCCATTTGGTTGAGTACTCCTGGAATACATATGTTCTTTTGTAATCTCTCTTAGGTGGAAGTTCTCAAAGCAGTGTTATCCTATCGAGAATACGAAATTATTTCTGAATGTGCGTTGTCGAACTTCTCTGAGACCCCACATATTGTACCTTCTCTGGATGATCCTCGATATGGAACTCCTACAACTGAATCACAGCTATCTGCGTCTTCTGTATCTTCTCAAAGTATTCAAAATTTGCCCCAAGATGCAGAAACATGGATCACTACTAAGTACTCTGTTTCAATAAATCTGGTTGAGCTTGCTCTGCATTCAGGATCTACAAGGGATTCTCCACTGGCTAGTGTGCAGGTATTTAATTTTTCTGGAGGAATATGATTTTAAACTGCATTAACTGCTTCATATGTTTAGGAATTAGTCTTCATTTCCATTTGCATCCCAAGCAATCTATCATTGATATCTTATTCATTCCCGTGTTGAGGACTGGCCTGAATCCAAGTTGATCTTGATTAGTGGATTGACAGAATTTTTTGATGGGGAGTTGTCATACCATAAAGAGAACTTTTTTATGGCAACTAAAAGAAATAGATTATCACAGATTTTTGCAAATTGTTAGTTTGTTACAGCATGAGTAAAGATGCACTGTCATATCTAATTCTTTTTGGAAATTTTGTGGGAGATCTGTTTTGAGTTCGGTGCTTCACCCTTCTTAAAATTGTTTGGATAGGCTTTTTTTATTCTATATATAGGAAATCTGTTGGTTTTCAAAATATTTCCTAATCCGACAATTGCAAGGCATCCATTTAGTCTGCCATGTAGCAACTAAAATAAAAATAAAAATTTTAATTTTAGTTTTACCAATACGAATATATGCCTATACCCACATGAGCTGGCTTTTGAGCCGACTAGTGTTAATCAATGGGTTACCAGTAAACCCTGGTGCAATGCATGCTGTTGGGTTCTGAAGGATGAACATTGCATTTTAAGGTGCCTATACCCACAATTCACGATTGGTTTTGGAATCCATTTGGTGAAAGGTATAATTGGTGGTTGAAGGAGCTAATACAAATTCTCATTCTCAGACACCCAAACTCAACATTGTATAATGTATTTTGTTTCTTGTAATTGGAATATGAGAAGAAATGTCTATAAACAGGTAATAAGTTCATAAAAACTGCAACATATCCTACAAATGTAAAATAACTGTTGTTCTTCAAGTTGATGTTTGTGTCTGATAGTTGGGGTATGTATAGTCCTGAAAACGAGTTGAGCTCAAGTTAGCCTAGGCTGGCTCGGCTCGGGCTTGACAATGTAATAGGCTCGACTCGAGCCCAGTTCAAAATATTTTCACAAGCTCAGAGTCAGGATCAGGTTTGACTTGAAGCAAGCTCGACTGAGTTCGAGCTTGGCTTAACAAGGCTCGGTAGCAAATGGATGCAATTGAAATTTGCATTGCTTGTGAGGCTTGAATGAGCTCAGCTTGAGCTCAAATGGGCTCGGCTCAAAAATATACATTACAGATCTTTTCATGGCAAAAATATACATTACAGATAGTTGGGGTATGTAGGGGTATGTATAGTGCTGGAAACGAGTCGAGTTCAAGTTAGTCCAGGCTGGTTCGGCTCAGGCTTGACAATGTACTAGGCTCGACCTGAGTCCAACTCAAAATATTTTCACAAGCTCAGAGTCAGGATCAGGTTTGACTTGAAACAAGCTCGACTGAGCTCGAGCTCGGCTCAACAAGGCTCGGTTGCAAATAGATGCAATTGAAATTGGCATTGCTTGTGAGGCTTGAATGAGCTCAGCTCACAAATATACAGTAAAGAGAATTTTCATGGCAATAATAACATTACACCAAACTTTGACACAAGCTTGAATGCAGACTGGGTTATTTTGCCCATATGGCCATATACATGTATATGTTAGTTATATTACAAAATACAAAATAGATTTGAGTTTTAATGAGCCAGGCTTCGACTCGGCTCAAGTTTTGCTCAAGCTTCAGCTCAGGCTTGAGCTTGGCTCATTTAATGCTTGAGTTGATCCCGAATAGCTTGCGAGCTTTGATTTTTTTTTTTCCAGCCCTAAGTATGCAATATGCACTATGATCTCAATATTCTAGACTTTTGCTATCAGTAGTGATTAGTGACTTGAGAAGCATGTTGGACGTTTTGATTTTGTTAGCATGTGTTGAAGTCATCTATTAGTTAGCGCCCCGCCTCCCTGTGTGCAACTTTTTCCCGTGATCTATTTGTTAGCTTACGAGCACGGTGTACTTCATTCTTTTTGGCTTTCATTTACATCTGTAGATGACTTCATAAAGAACTTTTGATGTACTTACTTTGGTTTGCATGTCTATGTTAGATCTGTCTCTGAACGCATAGAAACTACACTTCTTCGAGGATTTTTTATCTGATTTTTTTTGTGCTATTTGCATTAAAATTTCTGTTTTGAGTTCTGACCAAAACTATTCCCAACCATTTCCGTAGTAATCTCAATATGACTGTTTCCGCTGTATCTCTTACTGTACTAAAGGTGGAACAAAAAAAGATATTCCAATCTAACCTGCTGCATGTTCCTTAGTTTTCCAGTAAGATGTAGGGGGTTATGAATGTAGTTCATATATTAAAAGTTCTTTCATATTCAAGCTGATTAAACTACTACTTCTTCGCAATGCTGTATAATCATCTGTACTCAGGCAAGTGGTGCATGGCTTCTCTACAAATCAAATGCACGAGGGGATAGTTTCCTCTTTGCAACTCTCAAAGGGTTTTCTGTTTTCGATGATCGTGAAGGGACTAAAGATGAATTGAGGCTTGCCATCGGGAAATTAGTGACAGTTAGAGATACATCACTTGCTGATGGCTGTAATAATCCTGGTGAAATTGATTCAGGTGAACAAAGAGTACAAAAAGATCTAGACCTTGAGCCAATCCCCTCCATGCTCATTCTTGATGCTACCTTGCGGAAGTCTTCCTCAACTGTGTTTTTATGTGTTCAGCGGCCAAAATTTCTTGTAGCACTTGACTTCTTATTAGCTGTAGTCGAGTTCTTTGTTCCATCAGCTCGCAGTTTGCTATCCAATGACGAAGACAATGATCTTTTAGACATAATTTCTCCAGTAGTCTTCAAAGATCAGACCTATACTCAACAACATTCAACTTTCAGTCTTTCACCTCGGAAACCCTTAATTGTTGATGACGAAAGGTTTGACCATGTTATTTACGATGGAAAAGGTGGCAAATTATATCTGCGGGATAGAGAGGGAAAACTTCTCTCAAGCCCTAGTGCTGAAACTTTCATCCATGTGCTCGGTGGTAAGAGATTGCAATTTCAGAATGTCACAATAGTGGTAATGTTCTGTGTTAACTAAATTTTGTTATCTGTAGTTTACATACTTTCTTTGGCCTGACGGTGTAATACTTTGCTTCAGAATGGTGAGTATTTGGACTCCTGTGTATCTCTCGGCAGCGATAGCAGCTATTCAGCATCAGAAGATCATAATGTCTACCTTGAAAGAGAAAATGATGTTGTTCTTTTGAATCGTGATGAGGAAAATGCAGAAGGCACAATTGGAAATGCAGCTGCAGATAGGTCAACAGAATTTGTAATGGAACTACAGGTATTGTATTCCACTACATCTAGAGTCTAGGCTATAGTTGAGGCAGTTTTGCATTCTCCAATGGTGTGCCACTGTCTAGAAGTTTGGATATAGGTTTTTGTATGGGTCATCTGTGGTTTTACAAGTTAGCAAAAGGTGAATGGCACAAGGTGTCATTTCCTGATGTTCTGATCAATATCACTGTGTTAGTACTGGACTGGTTCCTGCCAGTAGTTCATATACTGGTTTCTGGCTGGTTATAAGAGGGACTAGAAAAATGCTGGTCAATTGGATATTGAAAGGTTGAACACATTTTGGATTTGAAACCGGGACTGGCCAGTTTCAGCCTAGTTTCCTTTTTGTTTGCATTGGGTTGAACTTCCAAGTGATATCTCATTGAGCTGATAGTTGTCCTTTTCATTTGTATGGGATTGGTGGATTTTTTTATGAGGCATGTCTTCCTCAGTATAGACCATAAGTGGACTCCTATGCGTGCGGCTAATTGTGGCAGAAGCACATCTTGTGTCTTGAAATTTCATTAAACTACCAACCCAGTAATCTGCAGATTCATGCACAGGTTCTATGCATCAAGAGTGATTCAAAATTTTAGACTTAAAATTTAAAAAATTTTGTTACTTCTAAACCATCTTATTACTGGTCACCATCTGACTATCACTGGGTTTCTGTTCGCTGGTTCTGATATTTTTGATATTGCAGCATTTACTTATGCATGACTTGCATTCCTTAAAGTTTATGTTGGAACCATATCATATCAGGCCATTGGACCAGAGCTTACTTTCTACAGCACATCAAGGAACATTGGTGAACATTTCTCACTATCAACAAAAGTTATTCATGCTCGTACAGATGCATTTTGCAGGTGAGATTTTCTATGGCTCTTTGGATGAATGTAAATCTCTGCTGTCTTTCTTAGAACTAGTCTGAACCATTCAGCAAACAATGAAATTTATATCTTAAAGAGATTAGAACTACCACCATACAGTAGCAATGGATGCCGCTTCTGAACAATAGAATTCTTTTACACTGGGTACTGATCACAAGTTCTAGTGTGTGTGAATACATATGGAAAATTTTAGAATGAAACCAATTTGATATAGACCGTTGTTTCTATTTAATCTAATAGCTACGGTTAACTGTTACCTCCTAGTGGGTAATAGGTCACCATAACTTTCTAAATGATAGAAATGTCATCACACCTCATTTCTATCATTAATTAAGAAAGCACATTAAGAATGTAAAGTGGATTTGAATTTCAAAGTAAAGAAAACTGATGAAATGTGTCACTGTGTTGAGATTTGAATTTTAAATTGTGGATTTCAAAGTAAAACAATATAGTACTTCTCTTACTAATACAAATCTCAATTTACAATTCAATATGAGATTTGAATTGAGAAGAATTACTATATTAGTGTCAACACAGTGACATATTTCCATTTCAATTTGAGATTTGAATTTTAAATTGTATATTTCATATTTGAATCTCAAAATCTCGAATTTAAATCTGAAAAGTTTGAAGTTTAAATTTGAAATATGAACTTCATATTCGAATTTTAAAGTCATTTGAAATACAAAGTGGAAAATTTTGTTGAAATCTGAATATGAATTTGAAATTTGAGTTTCTGTTTTGAATTTAAAATTTGAGTCACGATTCAAAGCATCTCAACTCTCCCTCATGCAATTCACGTCCTCTCCAATCTTTTTGCCATTGCAACCATATTGAATTGGGATGGAAAGACCAATGAAAAGGAAGAAAAAATCTAGATGGCAATAATTAAAACTTTGGATAACTTGCAATATTATGTCACCCACATATGACACCCAAAATAGCCCTAATCAACTAAAGGTCACAACCATATTGAATTGGGATGGAAAGGCCAATGAAAAGGAAGAAACAATCTAGAAAGCAATAATTAAAACTCTCTTTTTGATGCATGATCGGATAACTTGCAATACCAAAGTCACCCACATGTGACACCCAAAATACCCCTAATCAACTAACGGTCACGATTGAAAGTTGCTTTTCCTCTTGGGAGGTAATGGTTGCATTGTAAAAGCCTTATAATTATTTTTTTTCTTATATTTGCTATTATTTTTTGATCTTTTTGGCTTGGACTACGGAATAAATGTTACAAGGCCTATTTTTTATGCTCGAGATAATCATACTGTTCTGTTTGTTACCTTCTCTATGAAAATATACCCTTCGTCTATGTATGTGCCTGTCACATCATGATTTCTTTTTTTGAGACTTGTCCTTGTGGAAAGTTACAATTTCCACTTTAATAATGATTTAGCATGTTTAACCCTTCAGTTTAACAGGTAAAAATGTATAATGTATTTTCATAGCTTCTTTGTTGGAATTGTGTGAAGATGTTATAGTACGGTGTATTAGCCAAGGAAAATTGCTCAATCCCATCATTAAAATGAGAGTGGATCAAAGGAATGGAATCTAGGCTATAGATTTGAACTAGACTATCAATTCAATCCATTCATCGCGTCTTCCATTTAAGAAAGTAGCAAGCGGAGAATGGAACAACCAAAGGCTGCAGCAAGAAGTTGCGCTACTCAAAACAGGTGTTATGGAAAGTGTCATCCTTGATTTGTTCCAACCACCTTCCTTTAAATTTAAATATTCAAAACTCTTCCTAGAATCAGAATGCTGATTGTTTTCTTGGCTGGTTACATGTGTTGCATTCTAATTGTTATATTTTCAACAGACCATCAAATAGACAAAAAATTGATGTGATCTTTCTGGTGATAAGAGTTGCACATTTTTTTTTGGTACAAGGGAACAGTTTCCCCAATATTTACCTTAAAGCCATCACAAAATTGGTGCATTTGATTGAAATATTTACACTATTTCTCCATATGTTTTTTGGTGCATTTTGAGACAGGGTGGTGAGTACTAATTTTTGTACTCTTTTGTTTTTGTCGCAGGCTTATAATGAAGGGTGACAATATGGAGATGAGTGGGAACATACTTGGTTTAAAGATGGAGAGTAATGGCATCAGAGTTCTAGAACCCTTTGATATGTCTGTGAAATATTCGAACATCTCAGGAAAGACAAATTTGCATCTGCTTGTTTCTGAGATATATATGAATTTCTCCTTTAGCATCCTGAGACTATTTTTAGCTGTTGAGGAAGAAATTTCAGCATTTCTCAGGATGTCATCAAAGAAAATGTCGCTGATGTGCTCTCAGTTTGATAAAGTTGCAACAATTCAGGGTATGTCAGGACTTTTTATTTTGATGATTGATGCTCCTAGTTTGTAAATTTTCTTGAGCGAGTCTTATGGACTTGGCATTATTTTAGGCAATGCGAATGACCAAATGTATTCTTTCTGGCGACCACGAGCTCCATCTGGATATGCTGTTTTCGGAGATTGCCTCACACCAATGTCTGTAATTGCTCTTCTAATTGTATTGTTTATTTTAATTTCATATTTTATTGACTAATGTTACTGATGTTTATTATTTATTTCGTCTTAGGAATGAGCCACCTGCAAAAGGAGTCCTTTCTTTGAATACTAATGTCATAAGGGTTAAAAGGCCTTTGTCATACAGGCTAGTGTGGCAATCTGGTCCTCTCAGAACAGATGAATTTCATGGTGAGAATGATTGGAAGAATAAGCTCTCCAAGATTGACCAGTGTTGCTCTGTTTGGTTACCTGTAGCACCTTCAGGATATGTTGCAATGGGCTGTGTTGTTTCAGCTGGAACAGCTGAACCACCTTTATCATCGGTTTTTTGTTTAAATGCTTCCTTGGTTTCTTCCTGTGGTTTAACGGATTGCATTGCACTGAGGTCAATTGAACATTCTCTTTGCTTTGTGTTTACATTTGTTCTATAGCAATTGAAATTCCACTCAATGCAGTATATTTTTTTCATAATGTTTTTCAGGCAAAATGCTAATATGACATTCTGGAGGGTAGACAATGCTTTTGGGACCTTTTTACTGGGGGATCCTACAAGTATGAGCCTCCATGGAAATGCTTATGATCTTCGTCATATGCTGTTCACCAATGCAGACTCCTCTTACAAGACTAATTCAAGAAGACAAGGCAGTTGCAATGATGGTTCTCAGCTAGAAAGATCAGAAGTGACCTCAGGTCAGCTATTTGAAGCAGTAGCAAGCTTTAAACTAATTTGGTGGAATAATGGGATCTCTTCACAAAAGAAACTCTCAATATGGCGTCCAATGCTGTCTGAAGGGATGCTTTATTTTGGCGACATTGCTCTTAATGGGTAGAATTTATATCATCAACTCTTTTCATCTTCTAACCAAACTTTTTTGTGATGTGAAACTTAAAAGGTTTCTTTATCATAGGTTTGAACCACCAAATTCAGCTGTTGTCCTTCACGATACTGGTGATGATACTTTTCTCAGTGCTCCTGAAGGTTATCAGCTTGTTGGTCGAATTAAAAAGCAACGGGGTACAGATAGCATGTCATTTTGGTATCCTATAGCTCCACCAGGCTTTGTTGCCTTAGGATGTGTTGCATCTAAAAGTTTACCAATGAAAGAAGACTTCAGTTCATTAAGATGTATTAGAAGTGACATGGTGACAGGAGGTCAATTTTCTGAGGAAAGCATATGGGATTCGTCTGGTGCTAGAACATCGGAACCTTTTAGCCTATGGACAGTTGATAATGATGTTGGTACATTTCTTGTCAGAAGTGGACTTAGAAAACCTCCAAGAAGACTTGCACTGAAGCTTGCTGGACCTCCTACATCTAGTAGTTCAGATAGTATTGTGATTGATGCTGAAATCAAGACCTTTTCTGCTGTTTCTTTTGATGATTATGGAGGAATGGTGAGTTTTTTCCAAGTGTAAACTGGACCTTTAGCAAGCAACTGTTATGTTCTGTTAAGCAGATGCCAACTGTATGCAATTAGCGGTGCCCTATTTGTCTTTGTTTCCAGCATTATAGTTCGTCTGATGCTAATTGCCTTCTTGGATGTGTATATTCTCTCTTCTTAGCTTTGTTGTTTTAACTTGTTCTTTGCAGATGGTACCATTGTTTGGAATGTCCTTTGATAGTGTTGGACTTAGTTATCATGGGAGTCCTCAGTATCTAAATGCAACTGTGAGTTTATCGTTTGTTGCTAGATCTTACAATGACAAGTATAATTCATGGGAGCCCTTCATTGAACCAACAGACGGATTTCTTAGGTAACTCTTCAGGGATTGAATCCTTCAAATATAAATATTTCTTATTGGTACCCTATCTCCATGCTTCTGTGTTAATTTATTGGTGTTTTAAGTGCATGGAAGAACTATGTATTTTGTTAAGTTGCTTATTTGCGTACCCAAGCTTTGTAAACCTAATGGTTATTTGAGCTTGGCTAATGCACAAACAGGCTTAGCCTGATTTACTTGCCTGATTTTACTTGATTATTGTTAAGTATTTTGATGTGCCCCCTTCTTTTTGATGGATTTTAGGTACCAATATGATATGAATGCACCTGGTGCTCTTAGCCAGCTCCGTATTACTTCAACTCGAGATCTGAATTTGAATATATCAGTTTCCAATACAAACATGTTGTCTCAAGCTTATGCCAGCTGGAACAACATTACCCTAGGTGATGAATTATATGAGAAGGTAAAACCTCTCTTATCCACCACTCACCATCTAGTTCATTTTTCCTTTTTATGCTATTTCTTTTGTCAATGTTGGTCTTGTTGTTGTCTGTTTCTGTGACTGAATTTGCCTTTTGCACGAAAGGAAATTTAAGTTTTGATGGTTATACCCCTTTTTTACTCTCTAATGCTGTTTAGAGTTTCAAGTTTAAGTATTTAGTGCTATTTCTGTAATCAACTGCCTACTGAATGTTCTTTTATTTTATGATCAGGAAACAGCTTCTCCTAGTGAGAGATCGATTATTGATGTGCATCAAAGAAGAAGTTACTATGTTATCCCACAAAATAAACTTGGCCAAGACATATACATAAGAACAACTGAATATAGGAGTTCAGACATTACTGTGTTGCCTTCTGGGGATGATAAATCTATAAAAGTTCCTGCTTTGAAGGATCTACTAGATTCTCACTTGAAGGGGAGATCTGTTAGGGCATATCGTTTGATGATAACTACTATTCTTGCGGATGCCGAGGTAACTCTTTTCTTTTGCACATGACATGTACTTCCATCTTCTAAAAGAAGCATTTCTGCTGCACCTGCATGTTTGCTTTATGTTTTTTGCTAGTTTCTTGTTTGTTGATGAAATGGTAGCGATAATAATCATCATCTTGGTCTTTGCACATTGCATTTGACAATTAGCACCTAAATTGTCATGCTATATGCTGGTAATTACTTTTTTTTCGTCATAGTGTCATTTGGTATGCAAATGCCTTGAGTGGTATCATACATGCCATGTAAAACTAGCATTGGGCCAGACAGTTATCACTTGAAAAGCCCCTGCCTAGTTACTACTGGTAACCTATCTAGTACCAGACAAGACTTCGAGGCTAAGACAGTTGGCAGCTGACAACTTAGCTGGAAATGGCTTGTGAAATTTAGTGGAATCAGTTCTTTTTTTCTTGAGTAAAGTGGATTCAGTATTTTTCTAATGTTATACCCCATTTTTTTTTAAGAATATATGAAATAAAGTGTATACTATGCAAGAATAATGGGAAAACCCAGAAGAATCATTGAGAACCATTCACTAGTTGGTGTAACTCACTGTGCAAAGCTCTAGCTTTTATTCCCTAAACAGTCTGCTTTTCACAAAACTGGCACACTCCAGGTTTTCTGGTTACTGCCGGTTACTGCATGTGCAGGGATGCAGACCTTGGTCTCGAAGCATAGTGAATGACACCAAATTGCATCAACTAAAGGGAAAAGAAGGGGGAAAAAAACCGTTGCATGCACAGTTCAGAGGCGACCTTACCATAATTTCTGTAGCCATAATTTTTTTGTAGGGCTAATTTCTTGTATGCACAGTTCAGAGTAAGGGATGTTGGCTGTGCCATCCTGTCTGTTAATCTCAACCCAATTGTATCGACACACATGCCAAGCTATGTTGTTTGTGGTCCTTCATATGATTATTTTTTGTAAGTTGTGCAAGTGGAACGCTGCTTGTTCCTCATTTACTTTGTTATTGCTCATAACTTCTCATATGCTTACAAGTATTTAACTTTCTTGCTGAATTTTCTTCAAAGTATTTAGCTTTCTCACTGAATTGTTTCACCTTGTATTGCGACTAACTTGCCTGCTAAATGGGTTCTTGGACAAAGACAATCTTGTTCTAAACTTAGGGTTTTCCTGCCCAGATCAACATAGGTGAAGGATTGGCTACTGGTGAATATTTGACAGCAGTGAGACTCTTCGCAGAAGATCATTCTATATCTGGTGTGCAGCAACAGAGTGCACGCACCTGTGCTGCTGTTGGAGAACACTCTTCACAAGGAATTGCAATGGTGGACTGGAATGAAATGTTCTTTTTTAAAGTTGACTCTGAGGTATGTAAATGAATCACATTCTAGAATATACAACTTCTTCCTTATAAATATCCATGATTTTAACTGTTTTCTTACTGTGCTTACTGCTTTAATGTCCATATTTCCCGTTAATTAACATTTTGTATAAGTTCCAAACATTTCAGGAGAATTACATTATGGAACTTGCTGTTCTTGATGTGGGTAGAGGTTCGTTGCTATTTCATAAAAAATGCTGCTTTTGTTTGTTTTCCTAGACTTGTTTATTTTCAGTTACGTGTTGCTAACAGGTCAGCCAGTTGGTATTTATTCTGCTCCATTGAAGCAAATAGCACAAAAGCTCTCTTCTTCTCCAAGTTTGAATGATAAGTATGAATTGACATCGGGAGAGCTTATGTCAACAAAGGCAATGGTGAGAATTGGACTGCTAAGAATTCTGTGAATTATAGCTTTTTACTTTTTCTAAATAGAATGCACAGACAATGTACTTCGTAGAGTTTCTTGTGCTTCTGGAAGATTCAGACTTGGAGAAGATTGTATGACATTAAATTTACTTATTTGCAGGAACATGGAACTGTGAAATCTAGAGGAAGAATAAGATTTGCTGCACTTGTTTCTGGTAGAGTTAATGTAGAAAAAGGGACCAGAGCTAATCCTAACAGAAGCAGGGCTGGATATATTCAAATTAGTCCTTCCAAGGAAGGGCCTTGGACAAACATGAAGCTGAACTATGCTGTACCAGCAGCATGTTGGAGGTTTGGCAATTGTGTGATCGCAAGTGAAGCAACTGTCAAGGAGGGCAACAGATATGTTAGCATACGCTCCCTTGTGTCAATTACTAATACAACCAACTTCCCTGTTGAAGTACGCCTAAAAGGAAGGTACTCTCAAAGTACAAGATCAGACGAACAGAGAGGGACCTTTGATAAAGATGATCAAATTTCAGTTGGGCTTTTAGAGCCCAGTTCTGCTGTTCCGCTCCCCTTATCAGGTCTGACGCATCCTGTTATATATTACACATTGCAACTAAGACCGGGAAATCATGATGACCTTGTGCAGTACTCCTGGAGTGATGTCCAGGAGAGGCGCAGCCAAGCTGAGTTCAGAAACAGGGAGCTGCTTGATATATGTGTATCAGATCTGTATGAATCAGAAAACTTATTATTCTGTTCACAGATAGATGGCAGCTCTAGCACTCCTCAAGGACTATGGTTTTGTTTGAGTATAGAAGCCAAGGAGATAGGCAAAGATGTGCATGCAGATCCCATATATGACTGGAGCATTGTTATCAAGTCTCCATTGTCTTTATCCTATTATCTTCCCATTTCTGCATCTTACACTGTTAGTGCTAGCCATTCTGATGACGAAGGTACAAATTGTGCCCAAGGTACCTTAAATCCTGGTGGAGCTGTGAAGGTTCACAATGTTGATCCAAGAAATCCCCTGTACTTGTCTGTTGTTCCACATGGGGGTTGGGAATCAATACATGTATGTTCGCATATCAGTTTTAATTTATAATTGTTGTCTTACATCTTTATTAATGTTGACATGTTTTTCCTGTTCCAAGGAGCCTGTTCCTATATCACATCCGACTGAAGTGCCTTCCAAATTTATTAATCTAAGAAGTTCTCTATCTGGAAGGTGATAATGCAAACATGGAAATAACTTTGGTAATAATCTTCCCAAATAGTTTATCATGTGCACATCTCTTATTCTGTTTATCCTTCATTCTTCTTTAGGATTGTACAGATTATGCTTGAACAAAGCAGCGACAAGGACTATTTGTTGGCAAGGGTGATCAGAATATATGTTCCATATTGGATATCTTTTGCAAGATTGCCTCCACTTACTCTCCGACTGGTTGATATCTCTGGGAGAAAAGATAAAAAACGCTTTACTGTCCGTCCACGTTCAGAAAGGAATGAGAAGCTCCTTTATGATATAAAAAAAGAAGAATTGGTTGAAGGATACACTATAGCATCTGGATTAAATTTTAAAACCTTAGGCCTCTCAGCAAGTGTTTGTAGACATGAAGGAGGACGTTTTGGATCTCTGAAAGAACTTTCTCCTCTTAGTGACATGGTTAGCTTGATCATTGAATTCACCTTCTCTGTTGTTTTTGCAAGCCACTTTCATTCTTAACGTATTTGTTTTGTTCTCTTCTATCACTTTAGGATGGTTCGATTGATCTTTCTGCTTATGACGAGGATGGATCATGCACACGCATTCTTCTTTGCTCAAAGCCATCCTCTTATCAGGCTGTTCCAACAAAGGTAACTGGATGTTACTCTGCAGGTCCATATCAAAAGCCTCAATCAGCTAACTTTATGTCATGGTACAACAGGTTATCTATGTACGCCCTTACATAACATTCACAAACAGGATTGGACAAGATTTGTATATCAAACAGAATGTTGGAGATGAGCCAAAGGCCCTTCATGCACATGACTGGAGGGTCTCCTTTGTTTACTCTGAGGGGGGACCTGACACACTGCAGGTAGGACATTCTTCTTTATGAAAGTTCCTTGGTATTATATGCATGAATTGTTCTTAAAGCAATGATCCAGAATTAAACTAGTTTGTTGGTACTTCCTTTTCATCTAGATCTTTTGTTAGGCATTTGACTCCACTATGTTTTTCTGCTTTTGCTCTTTACGGGTATAGTGTATACTTAATGCTCTCTGCTTGTTTATGCTATATTTGAATTAAAAAAAGAACTACATATGTATAGATGAACTAGTTTCTTTGGAACCTGTATAAATTTTGTTCAATGCCCTTTAGTTGGTCCGTTTTCCATTTGTTTTGTGATACTGTATTAATCATTCCAATCTGAGCACAGCGACAGTACTTATCTGAGAATGTGAATTAGTTTTATGATTACTAGAGGATATGCATGTGTGCTTTCTTATATCTCCATTATTTAATCTTTGTTTTTTTTAATGCAAAAATTAGCTATGTCAAGAAATAAGGGGTATCTGGAAATTACATGTTGTGCACTAGCACTAGCACTAGCACTACCTTGCAATGAAGATGGTAAGGCTGACTCCTCATTGCGAGCTCACCGCGTTGTTTTTTTTTTTCTTTGAGAAACTCGAGCTTTCATGGTGTTACTTCGATTTTTTATTCCTTCAGAGAAATCTCCAAAGCTACATTTGTTTATTGCAATGATGAATTGCCTTTATCTGTAGGTTCGGCTGGCGGATACTGATTGGTGTCGACCTTTCGAGGTAGTGAAAGAAGACACCATCATTATAGCAATGAGAAAGCAGAATGGCAGGCAGAAGTTTGTAAAAGCTGAGATTCGTGGCTATGAGGAGGGTTCAAGATTCTTGATTATATTCCGTTTGGGACCAGCAGATGGACCAATCAGGTAGGTAGAGATTTTATTGCACCATGCAGGCATCTGTTTTTCATTTATTCAACTATGACCTTGTGATAATTGTGTGCAGGATTGAGAACCGGACTAGTCACATGACTATCAGTACTCGCCAGTCTGGTTTAGGTGAAGATTCTTGGATCCAAGTGAGACCACTTGCAACCAGAAAATATTCTTGGGATGATCCCTATGGAAATAAAGCAATTGATGTTAGCATCCAGAAAGGAAATGTTACTTGCTTCCAGTGTGTTGATCTGGAAAATCCTGTTGGAAGCTATGCTAGTTTTAGGGAACAAGGCATAAAGTTTAATGTAGTTGATATTGCAGATTGTAAGATATTGCAGTTTACTGATTACCCAAGACATGGGGAAGAATATGGATCACCTGAATCCGAGCTTATTGAACACCAGGCGTCTGCAATGAAGCAAAATGAGATGGAGACAGGTGCTGGACCCTTAGAGCTTATTGTTGAACTTGGAGTTGTCGGAGTCTCTTTGATTGATCATAAGCCTAGAGAACTTTTGTACTTTCATCTGCAGAAGGTTTTCATTTCATACTTAACTGGTTATGTTTCTGGGACCACTAGCAGGTATGATGCCTACTTAATTATGCTATTCAATTGGGATTTCTGTTTTCTGTTTTGCACTGAAAGCACAGAAAGCCTTTCTTTTAATGTGGTTACTACATAGACTAGTTGACGAGAGTAACACATTTTTTTTTTTTAAAAAAAAAGTATAGTGCTTTTACATCATTGTGGAATTGTACTTGAAATACACACTTCACCTTAAATATTCTGGAATGTCTGGTGCTGTTAGGTGTTGAAGTTTCTCTTTTGATGAAACATGTTCTGAAGAAAGTTTTACCGTTTTGACTTACTGAAAGATCAGGTTTTTGATTTGGCTAAAATTATGCAGATATTGATCAATGTAAGTGTATTCACTATTACAGAGTTCAGTATTGCGGAGGTTGAATGTCTGGCCTGTTCATTGATTGCCTTTTTTTCTTTTGGCCAATTTTTCATATTATATTAGATCAGTTTCTCGTGTAGGAAAATTGCAGTCCCAATTTTTTCTGGTCTTCATCTGTGAATAGTGGTTGTACAGCCCAACAATAACTCAACTGGAGCTAGATCTGAAATATCTTTTTCCTCTCCAAGCCTTGTATGTGCCACTGGATTTTTCTTAATGGTATGCAATTTTTTCAGGTTTAAGTTTATTGTTGGCCACTTGCAACTAGATAATCAATTGCCATTGTCTCCAATGCCTGTTGCTTTGGCAACTGAGAGCATGCCTGATTCAAATCATCCTGTTCTCAAAGCAAACATTGCATTAAGCAATGAAACTGCAAATGGTGTTCAAGTCTATCCACATGTCTATGTCCGGGTAATAGTTATCTGTTGTTGTGCACATTTTTCAAGCAAAGTTATGTCATATTTACAGCACTAAGACAGAATAATGTGTTTATTCTAGGTAACCAATCAAACATGGAGATTAAATATTCACGAACCTATTATATGGGCACTGGTTGATTTCTACAATAGTCTTTGTTTTGTGAGCACTGCCAGCAGCTCAACTGTCACGGAGGTGGATCCTGAGATACGAATAGAGTATGTATCAACTCTTAGACTCTTCATTTCTGCATGAGCTGTGTTTCTTTACATTTGAATTACTTCTGTGGGCTAATATGTTGTCAATGCTTCAATGGATATGTCCATCAATAATTAGTACTGATACATGGAATTGAGTTGAATTTTTTGGCAGCTTGTTATTCTGATATGTGCTTCCCTTTTCTAGAAACAGAACCCTGACACGAACTTTTCTAGAAAGGTTGTAGTACTTTTAAATCAAAGTATGGATATCTGGTTAGTACCAGATGGGTTTTGGCATAGATATTGGGCAATATACTGGGCAGTACATTCTCGTTGCAGACTTTTAAATATATGCTTAACTTCAAATTTATATATTTTTTTATTACTAAACATTGAGTGTAGTTTTGTACATATGTTATTACCATGACAATGTTAGTTGCTTGTAAGAGGCAAGTTGTAACATTTGATGGATTTGGAATAAATTTGGTGACTAGAAAGATATTTCTGTGGTGATATTGGAATTAAACTCCTTATTCTCCTGTAACAATATGTCAAGAATACACTCCTTTCTTATGAATCTAGAATTTTAGTATGAACTTTATATTATGGAATGTATCGGTCAAATAAGAATGGTATATTGTGCTGGTAGCATTTTGTTTCTCATAGTGGTATATCGGACAGTATAACGGTTGTAGCTGCCGATATTTAGATCAATGCTTTTAATGACAAGAACTATTGCATATTTGACATCACATGTATTACAACCTTTGATTTTGCAAATTTAGGGAGTTATAGTGAAATATGGGCGTATGGTTCAGGCTCCCCTAACTGGTAGCGGTTTCCGGCCAGTTAGTGACGGGAATTGGGAAAAAACGCTGCAGGAAGATAATTTTGAAAACTGAATGGAAGTAGTCAAATTTTGAATTAATCTTTGAAAACAGGCATGAAACGGAATGCACATATGATCTCTGAATTCATGCAACTAATCCCGGGATGCATTCACTGATTCCCTCCATGCTTTTTCAACGGAATGGATGCAAATGGTCCTAGCAGATATTGCATGCAACTAATCCTGGAAGACATGCATGCTTTGGAGCAACTGATTCCATTGAAATGCATGAAAGAAATCCCTGAATTCATCAGATTGCTTCTTCTATGTTTTCGAAAGAAACCATATTTTGAATTCAAATTTCGAATTTAAATTTGATTTAGAACTGGCTGGTTTTTATTCTACCGGTCCGGCTGGGATCTCTGGTTCCCTCAAGGAACCCAAATCTATGGGTGTCTAGAGGTAAATATATGCATCTATTTGATGTGCCTTAAAAACCACATTTTAAGGTGATTTTTGTGATGATGTATTTCAGTTTCTTATTAGATGTGGCTGTAAATATTCTTGTCCTATTGATGCACGTGACTGCTCTGCCTGCACCACCCATTCATGAGACAAGCTACGGTTAAACTTTCAATGTGCAGAGTTCTAAAGTAGGGGAATAAAATTACTATTTTTTTGAACACTTGATTTAGTTTCTCTGAGTAAAACATTCTCATGTTTGGGAATTTCTTTTTGCCATGCTACTTAATTTGTTGAGAAGGAAGCACTTAACCTTCTTTGGGTTCCTTCAAGTGTTTCTTGTTGCTTTTCATTTAATACAGCTGTACAACAAAGACATTTAACAATGGTTGTTCAGGTGGTCCAGTCTGCTTGACTCTTTTCTGTTAAATTTTTTAACAACCTTACAGAAGCATCGGTTTCTACTAATGATATGTATGAATATAGCTTAGCTGGTATATCACATAGCATCTTTGACAAATTTATTATGATTTGCAGACTTGTAGATATTTCAGAGATAAGGCTGAAAATATCTCTGGAGACCGCACCTACTCAAAGACCTCGTGGTGCCCTTGGCATATGGAGCCCTGTCCTTTCTGCTGTAGGCAATGCATTCAAGATTCAGGTAAAACAACATTTACATACCAGACATCTAGGTTGCCTTACCAGTTCCTGCCTAACCCATAGTTAAATATGATTGAACTTGAGCCATTTTTATCTGAATTCAACAATTGTTGGTTGAACTTTTGTTGAATTTGGTCTGAAGTTTTTAAAATTTTGTGAATATGTGTAATATTCGATACCATATCTGCTATGATGGCAAGTGTCAACACAGACCATTACCCATACTGTTAGAGCATTATCTATTTTAACTTATTTCCTATTTGGAGAAAAGGGCAACCCTTACCTTAAAACTTGTACAAATAGGAGAGTAAATAGTACATAGGTGATGCTACCAAGTGGTGCCCACTGTCCAGGGACCACAGAGGGTGGTTTACAAAAGATGTACCTTTTTCCGTGGGATAGACATTCTCCTTGAAGTTTCTTGGCTAGGCAATGTTATATCCTTTGTTTGTAGACGTGCATAAAGCCTGAGCTTGCATTGTTGAAGACATGTGCCAAATGCCAGTCATATTTTCCAACAGATTAGGATGGAATATTGCTCCCCAGTCTTTCCAGAGTTATTTGGGGATTATGTCTATTGTGTGTTTCCAGTTTTGTAGATTTCCTTCAGTACTGTCAATGAGATGTTTCTTGGGCATGTTTATGTAGCCTCATGATAGGTTAACCTGAGTCTCAGAGGAGAGACTACTTCTTGGGCGTGTTTATGCAAGTAACAGGCCCTGCTCCAAATAAGGTGCCCTGTATGTAGTTTGTCTCTGCATGGGAGCCACATGATTAGCCCTCTTATTCATTTTTTATTCCAGACAATGATGAAGTGATCAAGCTAATACCGTCGAGATTAATCCTGTAAAGGTGGTCAAGCTAAATGATTTGTGTTGCCCCAATCTCATTATTCATTGGTTAGCAGTGTCGTGTTGAATTTGTTTAGGCAAGTGATATTCCTTGAGTAATGTAGTTCAATTTGTTCTTGGACAAGGATGTGCTATTGGTCTAAATGGCACTGTGATGCACCATTACCCCAGGGGAAAGCAGTGAAAGAGTATAAGCGTGGTAGGGTGACCACAAAGTGAATCGGGGATGGTTCGATTATCATGCTAAACAGAAGTTGATTACTCATTTTGAACCCTGGTTTTTGCTGAGGCAAACCTACCGCCAATCTGCCATGCTCACTAGGCAGTGTCCTCTTCGAGTTAATTGTTTGCCATAGAAAGGAACCTCATTGCTATGAAATTTGTTTATGATCAACTCAGGGATGATAAGTCTACTCACAGTGTGGTCAGTAGGGTTGCAACTTGCAAGCACCAAATTGACTATAGGACAAGTCTCACTCTGAAGAAGAAATATTCTTTCCAACCAGGCATGTTTTGTCAACTTCATTGTGTTGGAAAGAGGATATGGGAAGCAAAAGTTTTAGAATGTGAATAAGTAGGCTGTAGGCTGTGGTATGTCTAAGGATAGAGGATGTGGGGAATCTCAAGATAGGTGATGTTTGAATAGCTAGCAATATTTTCAGCCATACATCAATTCTACTACGGAAACAAAATTGTCAGGAATGCAGCAGCCTCTCTAAAGCCAGGTGATCTTGTTGATATGCTATTATACAATTGCAGTGCCAAGACTTTGGAGCACTTTGATAATATTGCTTGTGCAATATCATCTCTAACTGGGGGAAGGATGATGTATACAGTATTCAATGGGTTAACTTGCCAACTGCCTCAGTCAAACTCCTGAAAAAAAGTTGAGAACTTGAGATGTCTGACTAAATGAATTACCAAAATTGCTAATGCAATTTGAAAGGAGGCTGTTAGGCTGAGCTTTTATTGCGAGGGAATAATGATATAGCCTGTGTAACTTAACCCAAATACTGATGACTGGCAATCCTTTAGAGATCCAGTTTGGAGAGGTACTTTTGCCAAGAGTTAAAGAGGGGATAATTGTAATTTTCCTTAAGATTTTGATTCGTCGGAAGTAGACTTAACCTGTTCAAGTTCCACATTTGAAATTTTGATGCAGGGATTTATTTATCACTTTTGAATTGTGAGATATGCTTTTGTGGCCTTACAAATAATTTTCTTGATTGATTTGTGCCTTAGGTGCATCTGCGAAAGGTCATGCACAAAAGCCGGTTTATGCGGAAGAGCTCCATCATCCCTGCTATCATGAACCGAGTCAAAAGAGATCTGATCCACAATCCTCTACATCTAATTTTTTCTCTAGATGTTCTCGGAGTGACAAAATCAACCTTGTCATCACTTAGTAAAGGATTTGCAGAGCTTTCTACTGATGGGCAATTCCTTCAATTAAGATCAAAACAGGTAATGCTCTATGCATGTAACTTATTTCATCCTCAATTATTGTAACCTCACATGTCACGTCAAGTTTCATTTGATTTAGGTTTGGTCGAGGAGAATCACTGGTGTTGGTGATGGACTAATTCAAGGGACTGAAGCTTTTGCTCAGGGTTTGGCTTTTGGAGTTTCTGGTGTTTTGAGAAAGCCAGTTGAGAGTGCTAGACAGTATGGTGTTATTGGCATTGCACATGGACTTGGCCGAGCTTTTGTGGGATTTATTGTTCAGCCTTTAAGTGGGGTCCTAGACTTCTTCTCATTGACTGTTGATGGAATTGGTGCCAGCTTTATGAGATGCATAGATATCCTGAATAACAAATCTGTTCCTCAAAGGATTAGAAACCCTCGTGCTATTCACAGAGATGGTATAATAAGAGAGTATGACAATGTAGAAGCTGCTGGACAGGTGCACTTCTTTTTATGATTATCATACTTTTTATGTTGTCCTGTAGAATATATATGTATACAAAAGAATCTTGAGTTATGTAAAACTTCGAAAATGGTCAATAGGGTTGGCAGTTGGCAATAATTGTATTAGAACACTATCTACTAATTTTTGCAGCATTAACTCCAGGAACTAAAGTGCTAGTTTTATATTTGTTATCTTGATTTTCTTATTAAGTCCATGTCTGTATTAAGAAACTGTTGATGTTGTGATGCTTCCAAATGTTGCAATGCGGTATTAATGTTTTACAGTTGAAGTAATTGCAAATAGCCAAATATTATGTTAGCAAATAAAAGCAGACTTCATAGTGATCTTCACCCATCAGTTCAACTTAGCCTGGTTTCACTGAGACAGAGGCCTCTTTTTTTAGACTGAAGTGCTTTGGCCCATGTTTCCAACAAAACAAGTAGCAAACATGTGAAGTTGAGATGTTAATTTGACTGATATATGGTAAATCAGAGTAGTGTTGGTATCTAATGTTTTGATTTACTCCATTCTCCAGATGGCCCTTTACCTGGCAGAAGCTAGTAGATATTTTGCATGCACAGATTTATTTCGAGAACCTTCAAAGTATGCATGGTCTGATTACTATGAAGATCATTGTTTTGTGCCAAACCAGAGGCTTGCTTTAGTAACTAATAAGCGGGTGATTCTGCTTCAGGTGGGGTTTCTTTTTTGTTTTAGTTCTCTTAGTATGGTACGATAACTTTGACTAGACTTAGTTGGTCTTTATTTCAGTGCATGGATCTAGACAAAATGGACAGGAAACCTTCCAAAATACTTTGGGATGTTCCTTGGGAAGAAGTCCTTGCACTGGAGCTTGCAAAAGCTGGGCATCGAATTCCTTCACATGTGATCATACATCTGAAGAATTTTAGGAGGTCTGAGAACTTTGTAAGGCTCATCAAGTGCAATGTTGATGAAGAACGTGAACAACCTCAGGCTGTTCTACTTTGTTCTTCAATTAGAAAAATATGGAGATCTTACCAGGCCGACATGAAAGTTATACCCTTGAAGGTTTTCTCTCTCTCTCTCTCTCTCTCTCTCTCGCGCGCGCACACACACACACACAAACACATGAATCTGGACACACATACACAACTTCCGAACCAAACTCAAAACTTCTGAATCTAACCAAAATAGGTTCCTTCAAGCCAGCGCCATGTATATTTTGCATCAGATGATGGGAGGGAATCTCATAGTCTTGTTAGGCCTTTGCTAAATTCAAGAGGAACTTCAGGTAATGTTGAGCAAAGGCTTATAAGCCATACAGTTAACTTCCAGAAATTATGGAGCAGTGAGCAAGAACTCCGCAGCCGATGTAAACTACTTTCTAAGCAGGTGCATGCAAATTAGCTAATCTATTATAATAGGGAGAGAATTTTCCTGAGATATACGCACAATAATCGTGCATCTTGATTTCAGGTTGCTGATGATGGAAGGGTAGTCAGCATCTGGAGGCCTCTGTGCCCTGAAGGGTATGTACCTGCACTAGTTTGCCTCTAATTATACCTGTTTTCATGCTGACGCGGTATATGTTGAATGACTTATTTTCAGGTATGTTTCTATTGGAGATGTTGCTCATGTTGGCATCCATCCACCACATGTTGCTGCCATCTACAGAAATACCAATGGAAATTTTGCACTGCCTCTTGGTTTTGACCTGGTCAGTATTTGATGAAACTTTCCCAGTCTGATATTTTGGTGTCAAGTCAATACAATTGAGCAGAGATTAGAGACATGAACTTTAATGGTATGGTATTTTGTACAATGGTAGAATGATTAATGAAATTCATGGCCTATGCTAGTGCAGAATTGTTGCAATTTGCATGCTACACCTTCGGTGTTTTGGGGTCTAGTGAAACTGTCGCTATCTGGCAAATCAACACTGATGAAACAGGAATAGGAACAGATTTCTATAAATAAAGTGAAGGTTATAAGAAGCTAAAGGAAACTTTTGATTGATCATGCGCTTGTACTAATAAGGACATTTTGGTTAACGTAATTACTCCATATCATCTCATTCTATCTAGGGTATGCAACTTCTTGTTGTTCTGCTCGCTCTAGATGGATTGGATGGAGAAAAAAGTTTAGGAATGATTGTCCTGATAGCTGCTCAGAGTGGGTTAAATTTTGCAGTTGCACTTGTAATCATTAACTTCAGTTTTCTTTTTTTTCTTTCCTCCTGAATATAGGTATGGAGAAATTGTGCTGAGGATTATAGGAGCCCTATATCAATTTGGCTTCCTAGGCCACCTGAAGGATATGTAGCTCTTGGGGGTGTGGCTGTATCTGCTTTTGAGGAGCCCCCTCTTGATTGTGCTTTCTGCGTGAAAGGGAGATTTGCAGAAGATGCACTATTTGAGGAGCAAATAGTGTGGGCCTCATTGGATGCTTACCCATGGGCATGTTATATATACCAAGTTCAGAGTGAGTCGCTGCAATTCATGGCATTGCGTCTACCAAAAGAAGAGTCTGAGCTGAGACCTAAGAGGATATCCGGCCTTACTGCCAGCCATCAGAGGCTCCATGATGGGTAAAGCAAACATGCTGTTGTTGTTGAATAGGATTCTCGCGCAAGAAAGCTCAACTGGGAAATGAGAGATCCAGCATCAGGTTTTCTTTTACATTGATAATCATGTAGGAAGAAAATCTGTTGTTTCACTGCAGCTTCTCTTTAGGAAGACCTGGGTTGAGCTTTTGTTACCAAAGCTTGTGATGAACAGGCTTCGAAATCTTGGTGGTTAAAGAGTGAAAATTGAAACAAAAAGTGGTTGTATATGTAAATTTTGTATTTTCTTAGCTGTTTTGTTCATCGTTTAGGTAATTAAGCATAACATTTTTTTGGGGGTAAATAATAATGCATTGGTCTAAGTTTTTCTACTTTTTAGACGAGCATGTCAGGTCCGTTAATTTTTATGACGCCATGAAGTGAGTTTAGTAGTGATTTACTCTGATATTATATGGTTGTTTCTTTTCAGTTCACTCTAGTATGTATTGTCAATTTTGTCATCTGCAAGTGAACTGAACTTGCCAGGTAAGAGCCGCTTCGAGTAATCCTTTTTCCTTGGTTTGTTGGAGTGTTGCAATGCAATTAAATAATTGTTGTCGCAGTGATTGGAAGCGCTTAGCTCTATAACTTAGTCACACTGGCAGTCGGCTAACGGGTTACATATGGGGCTATGCTCGGTACGTGAGCCTCTCTCGCTCTCTAGAGGAGTTGGCTAGAGTAGTATCAAATCTTAACGAATAATTTAAACTTAAAGTAAAATAACTGCCCAACACCAATGATCGAACTCTGACCTAATTTTCTAACTGGTTCGACGCTCATGCAGGAGGTGGTACATCTGCACATCATTACATCACCTGTACTGGTACTAACACCTTGCGAGTTTGGATAAAGGGCATGAAACTTGCTTGAGATTATTTGATTTTTTTCATTTATATCCCTCGAAATTAAAATGTCAGCATTTTCTCTCTAATAATCTCAATGTGTAGTAAGGATAGTCTGTTTTTTTCTTTTTTATTTCTTTTTTTTAATCCTGGTGAAAAGATATTGAGTTGAAGACATTATGTATCTAGATGAATTTCTGACAAATTTCAGATATACTTGAAACTCAAGTATATTAATAAAGATAGCAACTGATGTCTAAGGAGACATAACGCATCTATCAGAAAGAACAACAACAGCATCTCAGCTATCCACGCGTTGCGTGACTCCGCTACACAAGGCTAGTGGCCAGTGGGGGAAGCCTGTGTGGCCCATGAGACAACGAGAAATTTCAAAATTGTGACGCGATGAGAAGAATCCAAGTGAGCCTTGAAAGGAGACTACTGCGTGTGGCAAGGAAATATCTGCTGCAGAAAGAAAGTGCAAGGTCGGAGATATTTATATTTCTACTAAGACAGAAGTAGAGGACTCCTTTTTTCAGTCTATTTTCACTTTTTTTTTGTCAAAAATTGTATCCTGTTTGCAGTCTATTTTCACACTTTTTTTTTTGTATCAACTTCTTGTTGTGCTTGTACATTGTACAAAACAACGGATGAGCAATGCAAATTGCAAAAGTGTATGCAAAATTAAACGAGAGCCACAAGTGCAGCAAGTGGCACCAATAAGGTCACTCGTGGTAGGTCCCTCCGGGGCTTGAGAAAAGAGCATATGTATAGCTATAGGCCCACCTCCTGAAACATGGGGTGGAGGAAGAAGGTGTGTGTGGATAAGGCCTCCATAGCATCCGCGCGTTTCTCTTGGTAGTTGGTACCTGGCAACCTGCCGCGTCACCACCAGCTCATGCAAAGTACACTGCACTCTCCTCTTCTCTTAATATGTGCCGGCCATTTGTTATGCACGTACCCTTCTAGTTTTTTGTCAGTATTTTAGTGATCCTGTGAATCATCTCATGACTTGTCGGTAGTTTCAGCCAAAAGAAAAGTCAGATAGGGTTAACAGTTTGATATTTTCTCATATGGGCATCTAAACGGAACATAGCCTGCAAAAAGAGCGAATGAGATATATTTTTCATTGTGAAATGATATTTGTGATGCTGATTCGGACAAGAATTTAGAGTAAGAGAGATTGCTTCTATTTCACTTGAAAAAACAACTAATTTTACAACCATTACATATCAAGTTCAATTTATATGCTGACGTCTTCTAGATTGCCACCCTATTTTAACAGACAAAACCCATTTAAATAATCATCTTATTTAAGAATCAGTATCAGGACAAGATTTTATGACTTTTGCTTTTTAATTAGAAATCAGAAATGCAGTTTTCTCTTTTCGTTTGGGAATAAATTGTCTTTCTAATTAACTTATGAGTATCGAGTGTTAAAAAAAAAAGCGTGTGTTAGATTTTATCCTTGTACTCACATGGCGGCAACCTTCCAAACCGACCATGCAGGCATGTACCAAACATCCAACTGTGCATTTGCCTAACAATGAAAAGTATTCTTGACCCATTCTCTACTTAACAAAGTGCATGAATGGATAACTTATTTCAGATGGCGTAGATATATCTCTATATCACACCACATTTTGTCGAAAAACAAAAAGATGTGTGTGAGGCCGACCCAAGAAAGAAACAAAAGCTGGTTGTTTCACATTTTCCCATTGGTAGAACCGTCTCAGCCAGGATATCGCACTGCGACAAAAGAGTGTTCAGAAATTGCCAAATAATTAATGTGACCTGGTCCCAGCAACAGCCTAACAACCAGCACTGCACTTTTTGAGACACGTCATATCCATCAAATTAGATCCATCCATTTTTTGGGGGGTACTTAGTACTTATCGCTGTAGGATAAATTCTTATCCATGTGAAACTTCCGATAGCAGACATACAAGTGTGCGCTCTACACGCTTTCTCACTTACTATCGTCAATATTGTACTCTTTTTTTTTAAAAAAAGAAGGAAATATTTTAGTAAGCGATTCTAGAATAGTCTTGTCGATGTTTAACTTCGGTAAAAATTAAGCTGTTACCGCGAACGATTAGCGGCGAAAGTTTCGCAAGGAGGAAGAATTAATGGATAAGGCCAACGCATGTATTAGTCATAAACAGTTAGAGAACGGATAAACTGATCTAATCACCCAACCAAGAAGATTGCTATAATAGAAACATCACATGCCGGCCAAGAAGAGGCAGCGAGAATAGCACTTCCACCTGTCAAACTCGAATCTTTCCCCTCTCCTTTTTGGTTCATTTGGCCTAATTAATTAGTGATAATTACTAATTAAGTATCCATCACCATCATACTCTCCTGAGGAATTCCTCTATATATACTCCCCAGCTAGTCTTCCCCTTCCCATCCACTCTTACAAGTTACAAACCAACCAAGAATTTAAGAACTTGGTTTAGTTTCTCCGATTAATTCATCCGCACAAGACCAAGAAGACAATCCATGGCGTTAACTCTGAGGTCCTCCCCCTCGTTCCTGGCCACCGTCGACCAATCGAAGGTCCACAAGCCCACCGAGGACTCGCCGCCGTGCTCCGTGTCCTTCCCGCCGGCGCACGCCTTGGCCGGGCGGAGGCTGCGGCTGAGGGCGCCCCGCGCCGCCCCGGCGCCAGCCGAGCACGCAACGGAGCTGGTGCTCGGGCAACAGGCGGGGAATGGCGGCGGCGGGCGCGGGGTGCCGGTGTACGTGATGCTGCCGCTGGACGTGGTGGGGGCGGTGGGGAAGGGGCGGGCGATGGCGGCGAGCCTGATGGCGCTGCGGAGCGCCGGGGTGGAGGGGGTGATGGTAGACGTGTGGTGGGGGGTGGTGGAGCGGGAGGCGCCCGGGCAGTACGACTGGGAGGCCTACGCCGAGCTCGTCCGCATGGTTCACCGCGCCGGCCTCCGGCTGCAGATGGTCATGTCGTTCCACCAGTGCGGCGGCAACGTCGGCGACTCCTGCCAGTAAGCACCCGCGCGTCTTTGTCTGTTTGAATTTTTTTATCATAATTTCAGAACTTCGCATTCAATTGAATGGTTGAGATGGGAAAATGGTATATATGTTTTTAGATTTAAAGGTAGATGATACAATTCCACATATCCCGTATACTTGGTGCAACTATCTCTTAATTAGTTAAGTGTTCTATTAGTATACTAGTTTGTCTTTTGTGGAGTCCTTTTTGCCATGGATTGACCGTCCAATTAGAAACATTTGGAAGGATCAGTGGATCTTCAGAAACGCAGCTGTGTGATACTGATAAGTTGAGAGTTGCTCTTAAGTGTTTCTAATATAGATGAGCGAAATGTCAAAACCTTGATGCAGAAGCTGTGTTGCACCGCATTTATTAGAACATTCCAAAAAAAAATTTCTGGAATGGATTGATTCGTAGTCGATTGTGGCGTGCACGGAAAGAACAATTTTTATCCGGTCGAGAAGCAAGGGAAAAAGAACAAAAGTGAAAAGAAATACAAATGACACTACCACAGACAGGGAGAGGAAGAAAAGGATTCCCCAACAAAGCGGCAACTAGTTTCATACTAAGCAACAATGACTTGCTTTTGGAACCAGATAATACAACTGGATTAATTATCAATTAGTACTTGTGAGTCGTGAAAGATGCAATCTTTTATCTGAAAAAGTGAGTTGAAATCCCCTGATGTTAATTGCAGCATCCCATTGCCACCATGGGTCCTGGAGGAGGTGAGCCGGAACCCGGACATTGTCTACACCGACAGGTCCGGCCGGAGAAACCCGGAGTACATCTCCCTCGGCTGCGACACGTTGCCGGTGCTCAAGGGGCGGACGCCTATCCAGGTCTACTCTGACTACATGCGCAGCTTCCGCGATAGGTTCCGTGACCACTTGGGCAATGCCATTGTGGTAAGCAAGCAAGCAAGCAAGCAATTCTATGTATCACCATATATGTATGATGTGTTGGACATATACACCGTATAATGTTTGTGTGTTTATACAGGAAATTCAAGTAGGAATGGGGCCTTGTGGAGAGCTGAGATATCCTTCATATCCAGAGGCCAATGGAACTTGGCGCTTCCCTGGCATCGGCGAATTCCAATGCTATGACAAGGTAACACAAAAATGTTTAACAATTAACAACTCGCTGCACTACATAAATCAGATGAACATCGAATGATGGAAAGTTCTCTCTAGTTTCGAATTGTTAATGAGCATTTTGTTGTGTTTTTTGCAGTACATGAGGGCGTCTCTGCAAGCCGCGGCGGTGGCGGCGGGGCACGAGGAATGGGGAAAGAACGGGCCACACGACGCCGGGCAGTACAACCAGTTCCCGGAGGACACCGGCTTCTTCCGGAAGGACGGCACGTGGAACACTGAGTACGGGCAGTTCTTCCTGCAGTGGTACTCCGGCATGCTCCTGGAGCACGGTGACCGCGTCCTGGCTGCCGCGGAGGCCATCTTTGGCGGCACGGGCGTCAAGCTCTCTGCAAAGGTTGCCGGCATCCACTGGCACTACCGGACGCGATCTCACGCTGCAGAGCTCACCGCCGGGTACTACAACACGCGGCACCGCGATGGCTATGTCCCGATCGCCCGGATGCTGGCGAGGAGGGGCGCCGTGCTGAACTTCACGTGCATGGAGATGAAGGACGAGCAGCAGCCCGGCCATGCCAACTGCTCACCGGAGCTGCTGGTGAAGCAGGTGAAGGCCGCGGCGAGAATGGCAGGAGCGGAGCTCGCTGGCGAGAACGCGCTGGAGCGGTACGACGAGTCGGCGTACTCGCAGGTGGTGGCGACGAACTGGGAGGATGCTGGCACGGCGCTGGGCGCGTTCACGTACCTGCGCATGAACAAGAAGCTGTTCGACGGCGAAAACTGGCGGCATTTCGTGGCGTTCGTGAAGGCGATGGCCGACGGCGGGGCGAGACCGGCGCTGCCGAGGTGCGACATAGGGCACTCGGATCTGTACGTCGGGTTCCTGAGCCCCAAGGAGCAGCCGGCGCCGGAGGGCGCCGCGGCGTTGTAGTGATATTGTGCCTGTGCGTATGCATGATGGTGTGTATACATGTGTATACGTACATCAGTAAATGTATATATGGGCTTACAGAGTTTTTGATCTGTGAGTGAGGAAACATGTTCATACATTCTGATTCATATCAGGTTACACTATCCTTTTGGCCATCTAAATTTTGGTTCCATATGGTAACATTGTAGTGCACTTTTCAACTTGATTTAAGCGATAAGCAAGCAATTAGGCGTGGCTTAATGTTTAAATGGTAAGTAGGCAGTGATATGATATTGTAAGTGGATTAAATATCATGCACGCAAAAAAAAATCAAGACGAAAGAGAGGAACAATGTATGTATAAATTGGGTCTATTGGAGTCTCTCAGTCCAATAAGCGTTTATGTAGTTTCAAAGCTGTTTAGTAAGTCATCCAATTTTTCAATTGCTTATATAAAAGATGGTGACGAAGGATTCGTTAATCATTTTAGGGGCCGTAGCTTTCAGAGAATCACTTTTATTAAGAATTCAATGATAATCACATAACAAATCTATCTAAGATGTGTGCTATACGGTTATACCAATATTCATGCTTTCAAAATAGATATGCCTCAATGGAAGATAGAATGGTCTAATTATGCAAAAAATGATACTTGTAGAGACATTGGTTACGTTTTCCTTCAAAAAAACAATGAACAAGGAGTCATTCCTCTGCTCCAGGTTGTGCTGATGGCTGCATCAGTAACGGTTAAAAAGCAAACATATTTTGTGAGAAGGAAGAGGGCCATCGAACAAAGGGCTCCCCATTACTCGCTGGCTCGCCTCTCTCTCCCCTCTTCCACTTGTCTTGATTCGTCTCAAGCAACCACATCTCTCGCTCGCACTGCCCACAACCAAACCCTAGACGCCGCCTCCGACGCCAAGGCACTAGTAGCTTCCAGCTATGATCGTTTCCCCAATTGCCGCTTCCTACCTGCGAATCTTAGCTCTCGCCGCTCGATTTCGCCCATGGTTTTTTTTTTTGCGAATTGTTTGGTGCTTTGTACGTTTGCGCGTGCTCGTGTGATTGGATCTGGAAGGAGGAGGAGGAGGAGATTGGAAGGGATGGGGTTATATGTCCTGGCGAGGGGCATGCGAGGAGACCCAGCGGATCGTGCAGCTTCGTCAGCCAACACGGCGGCGGAGTCGGCGCCGGCAAGGAAGACTGAGGGGGCTTCTCTGGCCAGCTTCCCCTGCCTTCGAACCAAAGGTAACAACAACAACACAACTCCCCAACTTGCTCCTGTTTGGGTGGTGTACGATTTGATCTCGGAGTTACTGTTTCAGAAAATTAGGGTTTTGTTGTGATTTTGGATTGGGTGCTTTGCTCGCAGCTTTAGGAAGCCCGGCAATGCCCACAGAGGGCACCAGAGGGTGGTGAGCCAGCCCGACACCACCGGCTTCGAGCCCAGTCCTGTGCCCTTGCACCTAGCCATGTGCACCGCCCCGCAGAATAGGCCCCCGCGCCTGCACTGCCACATCACCTTGGTAATTCCATATTTTGTTCTGTGGGATTTTTTTCATTCAAATGGAGTAATGTGATGTGATTTGATGTGTATATTTTCAGTGGACAGATGTTCCACCAGAGCAATTACCGTCGTCCTTGGCTGCTAGTGAAAGGCCAAAAAAAGGTGCTATTGCTGAAGCCTCAATGAAGGGCTCCTTTAGGAGCATTGAAAGGTCCGGTTTCGTTTCCTTTTTAGTCTGTAGAAATCATCACCTATATTTATGGAAGGTGGCATTCTGTTTTTGGGTTGTAGAAACATGGGATATAAATAAGGTGTACCAACTAAGGACCTGTTGTATAATTGTATTTATTTGTTTCTCTTCATGTAATCCTGGTATTAGGACAAGTGCCTTTGCCCCTATAGCCCCTTAGCCACTGTTCTCGGCACAGTTAATATTCCTCCTGCAACATCGTTATTGCTGTTGTTCTGTTCAAACTAAAAAATGGGTAGATACATGTAAACGAGGGAGATTGCCTATTTTGTTCCCTTTGGCTGGCAGTATTATTGCTGTAATACCATTGTGTTCCCCATTGGCTCTTGTTTAGTTGGTTCTGTTAGAAATAGGTCTACGAACATAACAATTCTAGAATTCTAATCTACACAAAGACTGGAAAAAAGATATAAGATGTCCCTTAGAGATGGAACATGGCATCAAAAAAATCATAGGTAAAAGTCCCATTTTGTTCCTTTAATTTTAGACTTGGATCCATTCAGGACCTTAAATTTTCAAAGGATTAAAAATAAAGACCTAAACTAATAGACTCCTAGTCCAAATGAAGCCCTCTATATTACTGGCGTTTAGAACCCGCTTTCAGTGACACTAGTCTTGATAATTTTTAATATGGGAAGTATTTTTTGGACTTGAACTGAGAGTTGAGGGCCTTCTTTGGCCCTTTAAAAAGTTAAGGTCCAAAATGGGACTTTGGACCAAAGTTGGAGAAGTAAAATAGACTGTGAGGTGTTTCAGTAGAACATGTATGCTCTAATGAAAATAACAACTTGACTATGTTTTAGAGAATTACATATGCAAGTTGGCAAATGTATATATTGCAGAAATTTCTCAATATGCCATATCTCAAACATGCAAACTGAGCTATTAGCGACATAGAATATCATGAGCCCGCCATGGCAAATGTATCCGCAGCCATGGCTGGCTTGGCGAGGACGACTGTCCTAAGGCCTAAGCTTTCTATAGCCATGATAAATGGCCATAATTCCACAGATAACCAAATATGAGGCAAAAACAATTATTGAAAATCCAATTGTAAAACACAAGAAACTTCAGAAGTTGCATTAGATGACATGCCTAGTTATACTAAGAATGATACAGGCAATTATTATAGCTATTTTTAGGTATAGCTGTTTATATGTTTTTCTATTGAATGCATAATATGTCAGGGTTTACTTTAGCAAGTCTGGGACTTCTGTAGTATTGTAATTTTGTAACTATAACAAGTTATGGGATGAAAGCTCTATGCAATTTATTTAAGTATTGCATAATGTTCTTATGGTGCATACATTTTGTCGAGCGGCGCAAGGCATACAAGATTTTTGTCCTTGTAATGTTTACAATGAACTCTTTAAATTTACCTCAAGATTGTGTTGGTGAAAACTATTTCTTCTCAGCTTTTGCTTCTGTTAAGAGCATAGTACTATTATGAGTTTTGTTCTCTTAGTTTGAGATGTCAATGCTTTTCATGAGCCTTGCTTACATCTGTTGGGTTTTGCTGTCTAAGGTTCTATTGCTTAGCAGCTCTTTTTCTCAAGGTATCTGATGTGTTTGTTTTTGTTCAATGCTTTACTCATCCTACTAGAGTTCATGCATAGTTTGGGCGGTCAGTTGCTCTAACAGTGCACATCACTAGTATTTGTTCCTCTTCGCTATAGAAGTTGGATGCATTAAATAGAGATAAAAGAAGCTTTTTAGCTGTTGAGGTGCTCACGTATAGGCATTTTCCAATAGCATGCTCAGCTAGTTCTATAGTGCCTTTGTGCTCTTGATATAATTTATCAAATTCTTAGTTTTTGGTTGACAGCTTCACTTCATGGATGGAAATCTCTACCAGATGGAGGGCCTAGTAGCTACCCGATCAATGTGCTGCAATCCAGACTTAAGAGATGGTCCTGGTGGTAATTTATTCTTTTGCAAGGGTCCTATATACTGTTGTTGACTTGTTGATGCAGGCATGAAATTCCGTTGCTGCCTGTGCTCTTCCTTGAGTAACAAGGATCATAAACTTATGTACTCACACCAACAGTGTTCTTAGATCTATGGTCTGGTAAGAGGTCCTCCCTTTACTGGGTTGCTACTGGGCAAACAGGGTGAGATACTAGTGGGAGTTGTTTAGGTTTGCGGCGGTAAATTGTTGGTTTGTTTAGGTTTGCGGCGGTAAATTGTTGGTTTAGCCTTGTAGTCCTTCAAGCATCTGTTGCGCTTTTGACTTGATGTATGTTGGGTAACCCGTTAATGGTCGGCCAATGTGCATATGATAGCCTACTAATTACTATTAACATGTCGATGTGATTTCTGGGCCGACGTCAGCCTTATTAGAGGCCTACACCAGCACGTTAAGAGGCAGCAGAGGGCCGACATTAGCATGTCAATGGGCTTATGTCAGCATGTTACCGGGCCTATAATGGGCTAAAACTGTTCATCTTCAGCATGCTATTAGGATAATAATGGCCCGACGTCAGCATGTTATTGGGGCATCGGTCGGCCGACTCAGGATGTTGTCGCGTCGACCGACGGCAGAATGTTATTGTGCAGCTAATGGGCCGACGTCAGCGTGGTACAGGGCAGTTAATGGACTGATTTCAGGACGTTATTGGGCAGTCCAGGGGACGTCTGTAGGCGAATGCTACACGGTACCGAGCTCGGTAATGGGCCAACGCAAGCATGATGATGGGCCGTCAATGGGCAATCATCAGTGTGTTGTTGGGCTGTCATTGGGCCGGCAGAGCATTACTGGCCGTTCGTGGGCCGGCATTAGGATATCAGTGGGCCGTTAATGGGCCTACTTTAACATACTGATTGCCCGTTCGTGGGCCGCTAATGGGCCGAATCATTATGTGGTGGACCGTTATTAGGCTGTCAGAGCATTACTAGGCTGTTCGTGGGCCGGCATAGGATGTTAGTGGGCCGTTAATGGGTCTACTTTAGCATACTAGTGGGCCGCTAATGGGCTAGCATAGTATGTTGTCGGCCGTTATTGGGCCATTCGTGGGCCGTCTCATGTTGTTAATGGGCCAACTTTAGCATACTACTGGGCAGTTTGTGGGCCGACGTCAGCATGTTATTGAGCTGTTAGTGTCAGCGCTTTAATAAGCGACGAGTCGGCCGATGTCAGCATATTGGGCCGGCGTTATCACGTTACTGGACCGCCAGGGTACCGGGTGTCTTGTGCCTCTTGCGGCGCAAATCAAGTTTTAATCGGGCTTTGATGGCGTAGTCGGAACTTGATGGATACAATATTCACAATTGATGGACATTAAACACGCAGACCCGTGTCAAGCCGAACTTTGGGCACCATAAAATAGGCTAGCAGCGAGAAAAAGGACGAGCATGCAACCAAATGAAAAGATTGTTCCTTGAATTAGCGCGTTAGCAAGGTGAAAACCAGTTGCCAATATGGCCAATACTACCTAGAAAACTTCTCGACTAGCATCTCCATCTTACTACTAAGACGACCCCAGTAAAATTTGCTATACAGGTCATCTACCTCCATATACACTTCGATTTTACAATTTTACGGAAGATCCACAAAAATAAACGAAAGACAGCACGCAACTTTGAAATATGCTTTATTACATTTACATGCCATGGAACAACGAAAATAATGAAATGGGAATAAGCACAAGCCAAATACCCTTATAATGTAAGTGGGTAAGCATCAAAAACACAAGCGACGCATTAGTTCTATGTATAAAATTGGACACTTTAAACAATGACTGTACATAACAATTTAAATGGCAATAGTGGACATGAGTGTATTGATCGATACCAGAAATGCATCATAGCGAAAAGGGTTTTGCATAGACATCAAATGGTTCGAATGAAGTTAGCTGTGGCTCCTGCAGAGTAGACAAAAAAATTAACGTTGTTGCCAAACTGAAAAGCAAGAAGTCAACCAAAAAATATGTTATGAAATAATTATGCTCATAGTTAAATTATGTTCTGAAATACTGATTGACATCCTTATACCAAAAATAGCAGGTAAACATATAGTCGACATATCATTGAGATGCATGTGTTATGCCTAGTCCAAGAATTTACCTGTCTCAGCCCACCACCACTTACGCTCCCTCCAGTAAGAAGCATTGAAATTAGTGATGTAACAGCACCACCACCCGTTGCATCACCTGTGTTCCGTATGGTTGACCGCATCGAATTCAGGATACTCCCATAGGTGGTGCCATGCCCACGTTCAATAGCTTGGATAAAGCAAAATGTCATTGCTCCAGTCGAAGTGATCCTTGATAAAGCCTGATTAAAACATTTCCATTTCAATCCCATGTTGGAAAACACATTGGGGGTGAAGACGAGTAAAACAGAAACATTGTCAAAAGAACAGTAAAAACAAACTACACGGAAAGAAGCTCTGCTTGGTCGGTGATGGCATTCTTGCTAATACCTACCTAATAAGCAAAATAATCTGATAAATTTAAAACAGTAAATGTGCTTATTGTAATTATAGCACACCTCAGAGGGAAGGAGTTCACAACTTACAGAAGTATCTGCAGAGGTTTGATCATCATCACAGCCGCTAAATGAAATAGCCTCCCCACCATTAGTGCCTTTCCAGACACCAGATCGTGGTCGGTGATCTTCCCAAACATATTGTCCACTCCTATAACAATACAGATAAGAAGTGTTCACTAATCAAATGCATTTAAGGAGCCCACACCAAAACTTACTGAAAAATAACAAAAGAATACAAATCAATCACCAAAAAAAACTCAGTAATCTAGGATAGATAAAATTTTAACTGATGCACCAGGAACTCATTATTTGAGCATCCTCATTACTGAAGACTGAAGATGGCTAGAAACCAGCAGCATTGAAGTACGAAAAACTATTATTCAAAAGCAAAGAATAAAACAACAAGATTGCTGCTGATAATCACATATCACTTAATGCAATTTCAAATGGCTACTTAGGACTTGTCAAAGTAGAGTTTGACTACTGGCATGGTGGTGAGATAGTCCATTAAATAATTTCAGCTCACTAGTATTGCCCTCATATTGCATTCTGGAAAAATATTAAGAGTAGGATGCCAACACCAGATCATCAAGAGGTTAACAATAGCTCAGTCAACATGAGGTTCACCATCAAGTTGAGAACAGGAAACAAAATTCTTTTGAAGGTTAATTTGAGGATGTTTTCCCATCATGCCAAGAGCTAGATAAAGATAACGCATACAAAAGACAAAAAGTTGCTCTGCATCTCACTAATGCTGCCCTCATATTGCATTCTGGAAATACATTAGAGTGGGATGCCAACATCAGATCATCATGATGTTACCAATAGCTCGGTCAACATGAGGCTCACATTAGGTTCAGAACAAGAAACAAATTTCTTGTGAGGTTAATTTGATGATGTTTTCTCATCATGCCAAGTGCTACACAACGATAAAGCATGCAAAAGACAAAAAGTTGCTCTGCATCCACACCTGTTCATTCTGCAGAGGAAGGGCAAATCAAGTGCAGTCCCACTGTGACAAGCATCTATGAGTGCATGGAGTTTAACACCATGAGGAAGTGGTCTAACAATCACTGCATTGATCTCATCATCCACAATCATTCCTTGCGTCTCAAAATCCAATGGGCAAAGGGTTTCATCAAACCCATCAACCTCATCTCCACTATAGTTCCTTTGTTGTGCGCCATGACCAGAATAATGGAACACCAGGGAGTCTCCAGGTTGACAACCCTGTACAAGCCAATACATGGCCATCCTTATGTTATGCTTTGTTGGAATTTTGAAAGGGTCGGTTTGTTCTTCTGCAAAGCAAGTGACACAACCAAAAATATCATATTATCAGTAGTTCCAACAGTAACAGAGAAGTATAGATCATCAGAAAACAAACTAATTAATAAGCAAATCTGAAAGTCTTGAAAATACATGACAGTTTTTTTTAATGCACATTGCAAATGCAGGTTTGATCAAATCAAACAACACATAAAATGAAAGACAAATCCTTGAATGATTCTACATCAGATCAAGGCTATTTTTTTCTTTGACTCGACTGAAGCCGAGATCAGCTAACCGTGCAACACATAAAACTAAAGAAACAAGAACAACACCATGACACTTGACAACTTCTGTGACTCGACTATGACTCCAACAACACAAACCCTAGTAGGTCGTTCCCCTAACACAAGGGAAGCTTATAAATCAAGCACAGTTTTACATTTACCAGTATATCTGAAACACAATGAAAGAAGTAACATATTGTTTAATGAGTTCATCATGTATGTTCAAGTGAAGCCATACATATATATATATATATATATATATATATATATATATATTTTTCTGAAATAGTGTTTACATGTAAGTATGTAACATAACAAGTACACTAGCAAACTGGAAGGAAAAAAAGTAAGACGAGATAAAAGGAAGATACCTATGAAGTTGTGTCCATGCCAAGCAGTTAATTATCCAATTCTTATATTTCAGATGACATATTACATGGACAATTTAATTGTGCAAGAGAGCTGCACTACTGTTCAGAAGTTACTAGACACACAAAACCAACACATGCAGCCTTAACATTTAGAACAAAAGAATATGCTAGAGATTGAGTGATTAAGTAATCAAAAAAAGAAAAAGAAGATATCATTTTAAGTACTATCTTGTGAGCATTATACACAGGACACGAGAGATTGAGCAGAATTTATCATCCAGAAACTTGCTACTTGTAAATCCAATTCAGATGGAATTGCATTTCATTTTGTTAAGTTAATTCTGCCATTTGGAAGGAGGAAGAGTTAAAAAAAGCCCTCCCCTAATGGAGAGGAATTGGTGTGGCTTTTGTTATTTATCTAACCAACTTCTGTTAGCTGAACTCTTCTTCCTCTTTTGATTAAAATTACCAGAAAACTTTATGATCCTGCATTTGATTTTTATTATAATTAATTCTATACAGTAACTAAAGTTCAAACCAAAAAAACAGAAACTTGCAAGAGACGATGATGTCCTTCAAAACCACATTATTCTTCTCCCACTTCACAAAATAAAATTGCAAACAGGTACAAATCTCAACCTAAGCAACTTGAGTGAATACTCCAAAAAAAACAAACCAATTCAGTTTCACCTAAGTTGTCCAAATATTTTCAAACAAAATAACACATCAGGTTTCCAATTGAGCTCAATTAAACCCCTACAACAAAATCAGATGAACCCCTCATTCATTTAATTTCAAATACTGTACTCTAGCAGTCTAAAACTCTAAATCATTTTCATCTCAAGCACCCAAAACTAACTCTTTCCCCTAATTCATCCAATCCATCACAAGTAAAACCCTAGAAAGCAAAAAGTAATGCAAAAACAAAGTGTTCCCAAATTCTCCTAATTCCATCACATCCAGACCTTGGCAATAGCTCAAAACAACCACATCAATTCCTCTAATCCATCATACACGTAATCCTAGAGAGCAGAGGCGAATCAAAACCTAAAGCCTTCCGTAGCTCCCCCTGTTCCATCACATCCAAGCCCTAGTAGTCGCTCCTAAACAATCACATGACATGCAAACCCTAGAGATGGGGAACTCGGAGGCGATGGACCAACCCAATCTGATCCAATCAAATCCATTAGGAGGTCGTAGTGATATAATAATGGTCACCGGTGAGCAGGATGATGGAGTCGTCGGGGAAGGCGAAGCGGGTGACCAGGAGGTGGCGCATGCATTTGGCGTCGTTGATGCAGCCCTTGAGCTCGTGCCGCGAGTACCGGTACGAGATCCCGCAGATCACGGCGCGCTTCCGCCCGTGGGCCGGCGGCGGAGGCGGGCCCCAGGCAGGGGGCCCGCCGCGGCTGTGGTCGGCACCGTGCGGATCGGCGACCTGCGTGACGGCGCCGCAGATGGCGCAGCGGATGGAGGTCGCCCCCGGCGGCAGCTGCAGCGGCGTGCGGCACCCCGAGCAGTTGATCAGCATCATCATCTCGCCGCCGCGGCCGCGTTGAGGTCGATTCGCCGGCGAGGAGAAGGCGATTGGTTCGGGGTTTGGTGGTCCAAGTTTGCGCGTGGAATTGTTGGAAATGGAGTTGGGATGGGAGATACTACCTATAGGTCGTTGGAGTGAGAGCCTTGCAAATTAGTACAAATTTACAACTCTCCCTCTCCGCGGTTTTTCTTTGGAAAGGAAGATGTTTCCGTTCGCTCCTCTTCTTTGGGTTTGGGCTAACAGAAGGTCCTCGGAGTTGTGGATTGCACTGTTTCAATGGCCCAGATTGACTCGGAATCCTGCGTCGGCATAAGAAGAAAATAAAAATACAGTACAATTGGGCTACTCTAATAACTCGCAGTGTCAATTGGCAACCTACTGCCACGACAATGCTTTCGTTAGCGAAGAAAAGACGCGCAACAAACAAATCACTTTAATATTAAATGGTACTGGTCAATCAGCAAAGTTAACTTTGAATTTTTTAGCTCGACAGACTCAATAGAAACAGTTTAAGTACGCCCCGTTACAAAATATAATATTTTGATCATATAGATTAAATTAGTTTTAAGATAAGATATTAAACTACTCTTATTTATAAAAAAAATTTGTTAAGATGTATATACTATTTTTTTATTTTACATATATTTTTTCACTATTAGATGAATCTATTCTCTTTATATCTAACTCTTTAGAAAAAACAATAAAAATTATAAATAACACAAATTCTTTTTAAAAAATATATACATACACCTTACACACCCCATTTATAAATGTTTTGGAAGCGTGAAAGAATATTAGAGTGAGAAATTAATCATAAATAATAGGAAGTAGAGAAATAAATAAAAATATAATAGAAAAGATAACTAAATTCGCAAGGGAAATAGAACATAAGTAATACACCGAACGGACAAAAAAAGGCACTCATAGTGATATCTTTAGGCGTTCTGGTACAAAGTACAGACATTGGTGAGTGGCATGTGGTTTCTGCAACCAGAATGGCCGACACCGCGGAACATTTTACATTCTATACATGCTTAAAAGAGAGGAACGGAACCGTTTTTTTTTTTTTTTTTTGGTCTCCTGATGTTGGGGGTGTACATCATATTCTAACATATTACACTGAATAAACGCAGGAGAAACCTACTGACCTCAATCAGTTGCCTTCGACAACGGAAAGTTCTCAGTAAGGGAGTTCTGCTGCATTCGCAAAATACACCACAAAGATATATGAAGGGGACTGTGAGAAGCTCAGGTTTCAAAGCTCGCTGCAATGGTTATGGCACAGTCTTTCAGTGGTTGCCCATGGCCCGATGACAGAGTAACCTCCCTATCTGGAAATGGTGTGTTTTGTCGGGCAATTGGCAATGTGATGATATCACGAAGCAGTTTTGCGCCAACATTATGTTGGCTTTGCTCTCAGACTATTGGCAATGGTAGATCGTCGCCATTATTAGGGATGCGCTTTTGAGCAGCCTTCACAGCAGCCACCCTGGCTGCATTGGCTGCTTTATTAGCTGCCGCAACGGCCTTGTTCACCTTGTCATCTACTCTTGGGACATCATAAGCCTTCTCCGCAGCTCTTCTCGCTTCCTGCATGGTACACCATAATCAAAAATTAGCGACTGCAGTTATCCATCAAGGGAGAAAAAAGTACTGTAACTATAGTCTTCATGCACAGTACCTGCACTGCATTGAGGACTCTGGAATGGTTCACAGCAATAGGTGATCCAGGGAGACTGTTCTGAGTGCTCAAGGTACCGAGAACTCCATTTTGCCAGTGGCCTGCTTGTGTCTCTCCATTCCTGAAAGTGTACATCCCTAAACCCTGTCTTCTGCCCTCATGCCATGCTCCCTCATATCTATGACCATTGGCGAAACTGTAGACCCCAAAACCATGCATCCTGTCAGCAAAGTACTCTCCAGCGTAGGTGTCACCATTCCTTAACAACAGTTTACAAAATGTTAGTTTAAAGCTTAACAACACAGCAATATTACCAGCAAACCATAACATACAAACAGAAATACTAAAGACAGCTGGACCACACTATATTAGGACAAAAGACCTCATGATAACCAACTATAACCCAGATGTGGATGATGGATATCCTTGTCTATGATATGTTAAACAGTTAAGCTGCACAGGAAGAGTGCCTACAATTCTTCTGTCACTAATAACTGCCAAAAACCAGTTCAAACTTCAAAGTGCACTGATACAGCAAGAACAAAACATGCAACAAAAAATCAAAAGAAAAGCACAAAATGTAACAACCAAAAAAACAATCATATGATAAATTTACCATCAGCATCTGATTGTACCAGAAAGACACCACAGAATAACATACAACACAGACAATTTCAAATATTATTATATAGCTAAAATAGTTGTCAAATACCAAAAATATTATCATGTCTGCAATCTGTTACATGGAAGTGGAAATTTCAGTAGATACAGATATGCATGGTATTTTTAGATATAGGTGACAATGAACTAGGACCTCCAAATAGAACATGATGTGAGTATTAATAATCATAACTCCAAAGTCCATACCCAATCATAAAACAAAAAATAGCATAATAACAAAGCTTTTGGAAACATCTGTACATCTAAAATGAGCACATGATTTGGACATCACTTGTAACAGAATATCTCACTAACATGGCAAGCCTTGGACTCCAAGGGCCCAGAAACCTTATTGACCTCGGTCTACTAAAAGAGGATGAAGAATTAGAATGAACCATGTGGTAGTTTGGTATACCACAAAGTTCAGATGAACAATATGTAGATATTATATAGCATCTCTGTTTAGAATTAGATATAACTAACGAAGATGTAACATAGCCAACAGGATAAATTATCAATGTGTTTACTGCTCTAAGAAAGACAGTTTTCATTAGCAAGGAGCCAATAACTAGGAAGGACCCAACATCAATGTGTATCTATGCAGTTACACCCACCAATGTAATATGGCCTCACAACAACAAAGAACCCCTCCATTTTAAGAGCATGGATTTTGCTTCCTAAGAACTGTGTTTGGACTGAACCAAATTCGCCCCACCCCACATTGCCACCAAAAATTTAGTGATTGTTTTTGGGCGCCCTGGAATTGACCACAAATTGTCTAGAAAATGGACTGAGATAGTCATGTGAATGAATCTTGCCAAAATTTGATCAGGAACCAAACAAACATGGATGGTGCACATAAATACGGACATTAATTACCTGCCTGTGGTTGAATCAACAGCAGGCATTGTTTTCTATATTAGGACATCACTACTTGGATAGCGCATATAAATACGAACACGAATTAACAAGACAAGCAATCAAGACAATCAGACCAAGAGCTTCCTACGCATATATGTGACACTGAAACAAAATTTAGCTCAAAAAATGTATCCTATCGCACATGCAAATATAACTACCATACAAATGAGTCGCAAATGATACTACAGCTCGAGTAGCACACACGTGATCAGGACCACCTTATACAGGCTATGAATGGAATTAGAAAATAGTGGAGCTTCAAAGCTAGCAGATCATTGCTAAAATAAATATTAAATACTAGTCAAATTCTCTATATGCCAGCCGTCTATCCTTTCTTCAGAAAGGTCAGAATAACCAGACAAGATTTTCATTAGTCCTAACTTGATTTTGGGAATAAAAGAAGAAATTGGGCAATGGACAACATGTGTATAAAAGGATTCAGTGCACAACACATAGGCCTTATGATGGAAATTTGACAGACATCACTTTAATTGAGACATATCTCCATTCTTTGCCTGCTACTGAATCCCAGGGATTTCTCCAATTGATTATCTGCTGTCTCAACACCCAAAACGCCTACATCATTTGAGGACTAATGGCACAAGATCTAAACTTCCTGACATGAACCCTTGCCCAATGATGGCTTTGCTACCTAACGATATGGCATGGGTGTAAAGTAGTAATCTTATATCCAATTCATAAGCAAGACAGGATAAAAATGCAGAAGAGAATACTTGGGGTACTACCCTGGTGATACTAGTACGTTTGTCAGATTCCACCATAAAAAGGCAAAAGAAAAACGTACATCAGTTCTTTCATAAAAGAACCCAGCCAACCATCTCACCTCTCATTTTCGTAACCAAGGTCCTCTAGTTTGATTGAAGCAACCGTTCTATTCAAGATGCAGAAAGCAACCAGAGAACAATGTTAACACAATTCCAACCAGCTAACATGTTATCTACATGATTAAAGGAACATTTCATGGTCAAGTTGATGTAAAGCAACCACATAGTGGACAAGCTAATGGCATGATCACATCCTGTTCAATCTCACAATTGACGTGACAATATTTAAGCAACTACACGATAAAACACCTTAAATAACTACAAGTACAAGTTTATAGCTGATAAGAAGAGAGTCATTTAGGTCAGAGTACTCAAAAGTCCACAACAATGTGGGACTCTTAACAATTAAAATAGCCAAAATCCTAAAACAACTGCGGGAACTACATAAGTTCCTTAGTCATCATAAGTTGTAGCTGCAACTGTCACAAATTTTACCTCAGTTGCATAACAACCATAAAAACATTTAGCAATAAGCATGTGGCAAATATATACCTAGATAGCATGGCAATTAGTCACATATTTAACTTCCACAACAATTGCTGAACTGCACAGGTTTCTACCATCATACAAATTACAAAACAAAGAAAGGTTCAGACACTGAAAAGTTACATTATTCAAAGACTAATGGCACAACAGTTTTACTTAGCAACACGAGCCCATTTCGAGTTATGGCCTTGATACCTAATGATATGGACAAGATTGTAAAGTAAGAACCCTGTATTCTGATTCACGAGCAGGACAGGGTTAAAAAGACAGGAGAAGGAAATTGTTGGGGCACTACCCTAGTGACAATAACACCATTTTCAGATTCCACCAAAAAGAGCAAAAAGGCAAAACCAATATTGTCTCTTTCGTAAAGGAACCCAGCCAGCCATATCATCTCTCCTTGTGGAAACTACAATCTAACTAAAGTTCTATTAGCTTGATCAAGGTTACCATGCCATTCAGGTAACACAAAGCAACAAGTGAACAATGTTGTCACAGTTCCAACCAGCTAATTTGTCAACTACATGATTAAACGACCTTGTAAGCTCCATTTGACATAAAGTAACTACATAGTAGACAAGCTAATAGCACATTCGATGTTCTGCTCAATTTCACAATGTGTCAATGTTTGAGTAACTACACAACAAAAACACCTAAAATAACTAGAACTACACAAGCTCAAAGCTAATAATACGATATACCTAATAACCTACAAGCCTTGTCTAGATCAGATACTCAGATTCCACAACAATGTTAAATGTTTAACAATTACAATAGACAAACACTCAAAACAACTAACACAATTCACACATTTAGCTCAATTTCACAACAGCTACACACATTTCACAATAACTATATGATGAAAGGATCCTAACTACATGATAGTTGCGCACTTAAATCAACTCCACACCAGATTACAAAATACAAGTTTGATTCGTCACCTGAAATGGTAGTGGCCCAGCCCATGCTTGACGCCCCTCTTGAACTCCCCGATATACCGGCTGCCATCCTCGCAGGTGTGCACGCCATACCCATGGCTCTGCCCGTTAGACCATTCCCCGGCATACACGTCCCCTGTGTAGAACCTGTACACGCCATGCCCGTGCCTCAGCCCCTGCCGGTACTGGCCCCGGTACCGGCTCCCCCTGGCCCACGTCTCCACCCCAAAGCCATCATACTTCCCGTCGACCCAGTCCCCCTCATATCTCCCGCTCATGTAATAGTAGTACACGCCGCTGCCCGTGCAGCGGCCACGGTGGAACTGGCCCTCGTAGACATCGCCGTTGCTGTATACCTGTACGAAGTGGCCCGTGGTGGGGGCGGCGGGCGCCGAGGAATCAGACGGCGCGGAGCCGATGGACCAGAGGATGGGCGATCGGCGGGGGCGTCGGAGCGGGAGAGGGAGCGGGAAGGGGAGGCGCGGGAGGGAGAGACATAGGAGAAGCAATAGCGCGCATGAGAAGGCGGCGGCGGAGAGGAAGTCAGCGAGGAGGGAGCGGGGCAGGAGCGTGGGGGAAAGCGAGAGAAAATAGAGGGAAGGCAGCGAGAGGAGGAGGAGGAGGCGGAGGCGGAGGTGGAGGCACCGGAGGAGTTGCCTCGCCGCCGCGGTGGACGAGGGCGCCCCGGGCGCCGCGAGCTTGCGGCGGCGCGGCGCGGCGGCGAAGGCGGCGGGCGCGGAGGAGGGCACGGAGGAGGTGGTCATGACGGGGCGCTTGTGGGGGGTGGAGGGGAGGGCATGGTGGGGGCTGGAAGGGATGTGGATGCGGAGGGAGGAGGAGGGGGGATCGGAAGCTTCCGGTCCGGTGGAGGGAGGAGGGGGAGAGCTGTGCATCTAATAACTGGAAATGGAATTGGATGATAGGTGGGTGCGGGTGGGGGTGGCCGGAGGAGGAGACATGGGTGGGTGTGGGTGTGGGGGCTGCCGCCTTGCGCTTTTCTGCAGCGGTTTTCTCGGGTCTTTTTTTTTCCTCCCTTTGTTTTAGCTTTTTTAATTAAAAGCAACTAGGAGTACTACTTTATACTTTATAAATCCTATTTTTTGTTTTTCAATTAGACAATTTTCTCATATCTTTCTTACAAATGATAATATCTATTATACTAATAATACATCTCAAACTACCCACTGTTACCACTATCCTCCCACACACACAACATAATACATATTTATTATCTTGATACATATAAGAATATTAATTAAGAATATTACTATTACAATAATGTATTTTTGTAGGAAAAAGAAGATGATTCCTAAAAGAACAGAGATATATAGTATTATAGTTTTCTTTGTGCATTGTGAATTTTGCAAATAAATGAGTTGTTTTATTTCCTTTTCGTCCTACTATTGTGAAATGTATCTCTCGAAAAATTATACTAAGTCTGCATGAAATCGTGAATGATTTCCAACTAAAGATGATAAGTGTCATGTAACGTATTTATGTACTACCCATTTCGATTATTACTTAGTCTATGAGGCATGATTCTTACGTATATTAATTTTAAGACTTTTCAAAAATAGTTGCATGTCATTAGATACAACAAGCGAGATAGATTTTATGATATTATTTTGAATAAAGTGATCACCAAAAAAGATTGTTCCAAGTCCATCGATTGGAAATAAAATGATAATTGTCACTTTTCACAAATATTTATGTGTTTTATATAGAAGGTATGTCGTCTTCTCCTATAATTAGATTTAAAAAAATAATCTTTATTAACTTCATTTGTTCATACTGAACAGTTTAACTCCCTCCCAAAAAATATTCTTTTAAACCACCCTTCCTACTGGTGATATATTTTACCTACTTAACTTGATGCCAGTACCCTCCTATAGACCTATAGACGGCTAAACATTTCAATTTTATTTTTATTTTTTACTAGAGCCAAACGTTAGTTTCATGATCATTGAGAGGTTGATTTTGTTTGACACAATTAAAGAGAGATATTGACTACTTAAATCATAACAAAATAAGTGATGAATATAAGAAATTTTGTTACCAAATAAGTGTTATTCTATAATTTTAAGATAGAATGGACATGAGGCGAACCATCCAAACTCACTACTAGCATCAAATAAGAATCTACACACACAAAAAAGTGATTAATACAGAATAAATTAGTAATTGTTTGTCATTTCTTGATTTGTGTTAAAACTATTAAAACGTTACATATTTGGTACTAGAGATGGGAGCTAATTGTTGACATTTCAACTCAGTATAATATATAGGCATCAATTTTCAACAGGACGCAGAGAAAATCGTTCAGTGATAGGTTGATTCGCAATGCTTATCCGTAAGAGCCTACGTGTATTAGAAGATCATTAAGGCATCCAAGTGCCGTTTACATAATAATGTATGGAAGAACATGTTGACTAATGAAGCAAGCTTTTATCCAATCATATGAAGCCCATTATAAAGCTCGAAGTGCGAACGAGTTCCTTCTTTAAAAGAAATACTAAATTTTAAGTAATAATGCATGTAGTTCCACACCAAATTCTTCAGTTTAAAGTTGTAAAAAGAAATGGAGTAATCAAAATGTTTCTGAATCTTACCATGGAGTGATCAAAAAATGAACACACACCCTAGGCAAACTTGGAAGAAACCATGGAACATGAAGCAGATGGCTAGAAAATTGGAAAAATCTTCCCATGGCGTGATCAAAATGTTTCTGAATAAACCAAATAAAGGCATACGGCAACATGATTTCTGATATAACTTAAAACACATGCAGAGGCGCATGACTTGCTAAATACCTAGCATTATAGAATACTAATAGGAATGCAGATACAATTGCTCAATGTGTTACAACAAGTTTCCTCGTCAACACGCACAACATTCTCGGTCTACAAATTCCTGTCCTAGCAACTAAGCATAAACAGGAAGCAGCCTGTTCAACATAAAAGCCTGTCACGATTGCTTGTGAAGTTTGAAGCCAAATACTCTCGGAACATATCGCTGCGATGGCCTCTGGGGCTTCAGGTGTGGATATGTCATCAAGAAAAGATGAGGGAATGTCGTCCCGAAGTAGGCCCCGTCAATGTCTTGGCAAAGTAAAAGAGATACAAGGGCAACATAACAGTGACAAAATATTCATCCCAGTATAGAAGTACTACAAAGTAAAAAACAAATGCCCACTGATGATTATTTACCATTTACCAAAAGAAACTACCAATAAGCAGGGTGCAAAGGCAAGAAATGAATTAAAGATATGCTGAAGATGGTTCACTAATTACCGTCACCAGTCTATTGACATGAAAAAAGCATAATGACATTATCAGAACGGCAGATTTCAGAAGTTCAGAAGGATAGGTATCACCAAAAAACACAATATGAAAAGCCTAATAGCATGAAGCAGGTAATGTAAGTTTGACTCAAACCAGGCCAGGTAGTTTCATGGATTTGTGGAGAGGTAGATGCAATGGCCATAGCTAAAAACTTTTAAAAAGACAAAGCTCAAAAGGATACTGCCTTGATACTTGGACCTTGGATAGTGCAAATCTTCACATTTTGGACAATATATCTTCACTGTGCTCGACCTAGGGATATCTGATTGCCCTGCTGGAAGGCAGGGTTGGCCACAGCAATATACTCGAGGACATCTTCCAAAATCATAGTTCTTGAACTTCTCCAACTGTAGCAACATTCATGTTTTAAAAAGAAACAAATTAAGGCACGATAATTCAACCCCTCAGTGAGATATGATAAGTATAACGAAAGGTAGATTACCATTGCAGCCAGACCCTTACTGGTTAAGATGTATCGTGTATGAATTAATCCATACAGCATCTCGGCAGATGACTCAATCAATTCATTTTGCTCCTCTGTGAACACATCACCTATACATAAATGGCCCAAGTTAGGTGAGTTCAATAGTACCCCAAACACTACCTATTTGCGGTTTTTGAAATGCAGAAGGCACATAAATGGGTTCTTGAAACTGCTTATTTAGGAAAATTTAAAAATACATAAGGCACATAAAATAAGTAAGCGGTATCAAAATATATGTTCAGATGGTAAGATTCAGAAATGATATATGAAACAAGGTACCCTGAATAAAAATCTTTCTTAAGGAAAAAAAAAACCAATCTCACCATGAGAAGACTCAATGTCTAAGATGAGATCAAGTGCGTAATCATAATATGGGACTTGATTGCTCAGACCACATAGGTTAAAATCATCCTGAATATAATCATCATCAATCTCACAAAAGAATTCATTGCCTCGCAAGTTACAGAACCATGAAATCCAAGATGTGTCCTCTCCCTCAGAACCGCTAACATCAGAATCTTCGCTGTCACTTTCCAATTCCTCTGTAGTGCCAAAAGAAAAAGGTTAGAAGCTATGACCCAGTGATTCAAAAGGATGAGATCATTCACAGCCATTGCAGCTTTACATAAGCAGCATCCCAAGAAAACAATATTAAGAAAACACGAATGACTGACAAAATGTTCAGAATATGTTTGAATGAACCAAACTGTATATGACTTATATTCTGTTAAAATTCAAAATCCACAAAGCAAAGTCTATTGCTGCATAGATAACCAAAAGAGAAAAATGGTATCAAGTTCTCCATCATAAGCTGAATTTAACAGGGTATTTCACTATACCAGCCCCTAGAGTTCCTACAGTTTCAAAGTCAAATGTGTTCTGCACCAAGGCTTGACTGCTACCAGAGCTGATCGATTCAACAAAATTGAGAGGCAGCATGATGTAGGATGGATGAGCTACAAATTTAAAACTCCGCCTCTCTTTTTTTTTTTTTTTTTTTTTTTTTTTGCTTTCTCTGGGATAGGCGGATTCAGAGAAGATAGCATTACTACTCACTTTACAAGCTTAATTTTCAAATTGCTTGACTAACTTTAAGAATGTGAGCGCTGCAACACATACACATGGAAAATCTCCAACAGATGTCTATATAATAGGAGAAATCTATTGCTTCACAGGTGCACTGAAAGGAGGAACAACAGAATCAGTGGTTGTTGTTGGAAATACAAAAAAGGTTACTGTTGTATTGCATTTACATGTTGTGTGGAACAAAAAAGGAGACGTAGAAGCAAATGCACTGACATTACACTTAGATAACTGTACTCTTCATGCAGCATGTTGCCCAAAGTATGCCTCGTAAAGCCTCAGACCTACTCAGTGGATAACAGTACATACAGAGAGCTTACTATAAGTGTAATCATGCATGCATTCTTTGCCCACAGCAATGCTTTATTTTTTTTATTTTTCCTTCAACACCATTTCACAGATAGCATTGTGCAGTTTGTTTGAGTTACACATGCCAAATCAACAGGCAAACGATAAAAGTTAACATTTTTCTTCTGCACCACATTGTGACTGAAATGACTCTTGACAAGTAAACACCCAACAGGAAAACAAACACACATTCTCTAGTTGACAACGACAATGTTCCATTGATGCAAACTTCAATTTGGTTTGGAAAAATCAAGGAGCAATCCCAAGTTTGATGCATCCACTTGCTTCTCCTCCTTTCCTTTTTGCACCTTTCCATATGCTGCGTACGAATCCAACAACTAGCAAGTTTCCAAACATAAAAACCAAACAAAAATGGCAGTCTTCTCACTCGTTTACTGATACATACTAAATTCTAAGCGCAAATAATGCAGCAGCAAAGTCGCTTAAAAGAAATGATTCAAACACGCACAGAATCAAATGACAAGTTCCTGCGCAAAATTACTTCTTACAAATCAAGCAATGCGGCACCCTGCCACATCTCACACCAAAAAGATTAAAAAGGCTCTCTGCCACCTGATTAATGAAACTATCACTAAAATACAAAAATCTAACTACAATACCAGCAAACTCACCACATGATTATACCAAAAAAAAACACATCTTTTATCCATAGCATGCAAATATGCAATGCAGATTGCAGCACCAGCACAACATCCAAACAACTCAAAAAGACAAAACAAAACTTGGTGAACGACAGATTCTTACCACCATCAGAGACCTTCCCGCCCTTGCCGAGCGAGGCCGGCAGCTTCCCGGCGGCGAGACGCTCCCTCTCCTTCGCGCCCCTCGAGGTCGACGGGGAAGACCTCTCCAGCTGCCTATCCAGCGCGTCGTTGATGCGCTTCCGATCCATCGCCGCCTCGCCGCCGACCAAGCCCCGATCCCAGCACGCGTGGGGCCGCTGGAGCTCGCGGATTCCGAGACGGGTTCCTATGGGTCGCTAGGGTTTGGCCTGCGCAGGTGGAAGAACGGGAGAGAGATGGAAGAGGCGAAGCGGGGAGATGAGCATGGGAGGAGCCCGTGAGGCGTGAGGTGGGGAAGCTGGTACTGCAATTACGGCAGGTGTCCGGGGGTTTCTTGGAAAAGTGCCGCCCCAACGACACGAGATATTTTGCCTGTGTTTTTATAGGAGGTTTCTGCGGTCCTGCGTGATCTTTTGTGCGTCTCTGTCGGCTGTTGGGCCGTGAATTGGCCCAAATTATACTCCAGTTCTTAATTTTGTTTTTATTCTGTTTTTCTTTCTTCTCTCAATCCTATTTGTGACTAATATTTTCTCGTAGCTAGCCGAGCACCATGTAATAACTCATCAGTTAAGACCCTCATTGTTTAGTAAAAGATCATAAGTTTAAGTCTTTACCGGGATGGGTTGGGTTAAAGGAATTTCTGAAGAAAGCTAGTTAGCTCATAACTTTTAATAAATTTTTTTCTCATATCCTAGGGAAATTGATAGAAACACGACCTAACGCGGCATTAAACTAATGTAATATTTCATATCTTGAGGGTTACAACATTCTTGTGGTTGTGGGTTTATAATATTCTTGAGGAACACTATACTTGTTTGGTGAATGCAACCAAACACAGAGTAATGAGATCATGTAGGCCAGACATTGTAAAGCAAAGACAGCAAAGCACAATAAAACAATAGATTGGGACATAATCTCTCAGCATTGGCAACAAAACTCTGCTATATGCATGCATTACAAAAGCATAATTGTTTCAGACCAGTTGGCCCAGCTAAAAACAAGCATGTATTTCACCAAAAGTACAGCTCAATAAATAAACTATTTCTGACAGCTGATTTGCGGCAATTGATTGAAACCAATTGGCGAAACCAACTCTAAAATATGCTTGCATTACAAATTTACAAAGTATTATTCTTCCAGACCAGTTGGTCCAGGTCAAAACAAGCATGTATTCACCAAAAGTACAGCTCAATCAAGTACTTTTCACAGCTGCTTTGCAGCGATTGATTGATAGCAATCGTGTTCTGCATTGCTGGAGTGTGATGCTACGTAGAGACAAAATTTTCCAACCCAAGAAACACAGTTGCACCACTACTTCTGACAAGCTTAAGTTGTGACAAACACCCACACACTGCATTTCCCAAACATACCAAGTAAATAAGTAATACAGACCTCCAGCCAGTAAAAACAACAGAATTGATCCACATCCGCATACCAAACTCTCAACCCTAAGGAAGCACTAAAATAAAAAGATTTATGTCTTACATTAAAACTGTTTGAGTTTCATGCACTAACCAATTTACTCAAAAACTTAAACTGTTGAGAAAAAACAGTCGATTTACTCATACTCTAACACTCCCTCTCACGTCTAGACTCCACTAAAACTATAACGTGGACTCTACTTAAGTCTGAGAATCTGGTCCACCTTTGAAACTCTATTGGTCTCAACACTGAACTTTTTAATTATATATTTTTTTTCATAAATTGTCACAACCAAATCTCGAACTCAAGACTTTTAGGCTCTAATACCATATTGAGTTTTATACACTAATTAGTTCACTCAAAAACTTAAATTGTTGAGGAAAAACAGTTAATATACTCATACCCCAACAGAAACTATCACACATCTTCTACTTCAACAGATCGCAAATACCCTTCCTAACTGCTGCAGAAATATTGCCTCTGTATGATAATACCAGCTGTTAATGCTCTTCCATTTTGCTAACTGTACATCTGTCAGGAAATCGCTATCATGCGACAAGATCATCAACCTCAGAATTAAATACAAAGCTGGGAAATGTGGTTGTTATGTCCCTGAAATGTCAAGAAAAATGGTTAGAAGACTTTGAATTGCTTCAAATTATATGTTCATAGAAAGAATGCAAGAACATTTTTAAGCAGGCTAGTGTTCCACTCTGTGGTACAAGTCCCAGCTAAATGCACCACACTATCATCAAATGTCTACAGAAACGGTTACAGATGCTGCAACCTTTACACAGTAAACTGGTTATTTTAAGCCTAGGATGAGTGAAATAGAGCTGGAGTTCAAATAAACAGCTTTAACTCCTATCAAAGTACCAGTAAATCAAACGTTGCTTGTTGCAGCCATACGCATGCAGGTAGAGGCAGAATTTTCAATATATGAAAAGTGTATGGGGTCAACCACAGGAAATTTTTCAAACAAATTTGGGGATCAATCGTGAAGTATCCATAGCATTTTCACTTAAAAATCTAAACAAAAATAACATCTAATTAAAGGGTTATTGAGGAAGAATGGGGTTCAATTGACCCCCATTTCATATACATGTATACAACCCTGGTCAGCCCGAATCATACTCAGAAGTCGCTGAATTATGCATTACATACCCCAGTAACCCCACACTACCTCCCCCATATCACATCATGTTTAGATGACAAAAAGTTCATTGTTCCGGTTTTTGTTAGATAGTCTTATCTGATACAGGCCTCAATAAGCTTTCAAATGGTACAAGACTACAATATATTAACATTGATTCTTTTAGGCATGAGGAAAGAAACAGTTGCCACAAAAAGTCTGTCTATTATACTCACTTGAGGTATGGAAGAGTCATTATCTTCATCAGGGAAGGATTTCTAGAGACAAAGTTCTCCCACTCTGCTCTATCTATTTTCCCGTCCTGATTTGCATCAGCATCTGAAAAAGTCTGTCATCATGAACCATATCAGAGTCTGTGATATCTTAACTCTGTTTTAAGCAAGAATATAATAATTATAGCTTTGAGTAACTGCTAAAATCGACATGGAAAGCACAAAACCTTGTCCAGGATCGTCTCAATGATCTCATCGGATAATCTCAGTTCTGATTCAATCAGAAGGGCAATCAGCATCTGCTTCACCTGCACCAGAGGATTGCAGTAGAGGTCATTAGAAGTTGCCAAATGTAGGAAGAAGGTTTATTATAGAGAGTATTAACTGTTGTAAGTCCACCAGTACATGAACTATACGTGCTATTGGATTATTGGCCACACATCGACATATTACTTCTGTTTCATTATTTTACTAAACTTCATCTAGGAATCAAAATTTGCAGAAGACAAGGAGAGCCATAGACCACAAAAGAGTTCAGAAATTACCTCCTTCCGTTCAATAAACCCTGTACCATCCATATCATAAAGCTTGAAGGAAACTGTTGAAGAATGTAAACTTTGAGAAAACAGAAATATGGCATCCACATAGTCAAGTTGAAATTAAAAGGATAATGACTTACAGTCAATCTTCTCTTCCATTGAAATGCTTGGATGAAATACATTAAGAGCTCGAACAAAATCACCAAAATCAATGACCCCCCTTTTCTTAACATCAAAAAGATCGAATATCTGCAAGGTCCATTTTCATGTAAATTCAACTGATAGAAATACTTATGTGCCTGAAAGCACAAGACAAGATGTAATATCATCATGTAACGCATTAAATCCAAAAGAAATGGTTGTCAAGGGAATGAATACCCGATTAGCAAAAAGATTTTCCTTCCTTGTGTTTTTAAATAATGCAAGCTGGAACTCTTCCTGCACATTAAAATGATGGAAAAATATCAGTAACTCACAGTCATACTTGTCCATGAATAAAGTTTAATGACATCAAGATGACCAGTATTACAATATAAACTAGTCAAGTAGTTAAATCAAAAGTCAGAGATAGCTCAGTGCATTAGGTTTTGAGATTATATTCTACCAAACTTGATGGTTTTGATCATCAGCAGGCTGTAAAATGTACAAAAAAAACCTTTATGACTGCTAAACATGTCAATTAATCAACATTTTTTTATTTATGACTACATAATACAAATTGGAAACTAAATTGGGAAAGAGAGAGACCCCTTTAGCATAAATGGTCAAGCAGTCAAGCTGAATTTTGCATTACAAGCTTGCCAAAATAGAAGCTGGCTAATCTAAGTAAGTTGAACTAAGAAACAAGCCATGCAGCGTAGCCAAATTTTTGAACAAAGCAAGACACAAGAAACTGCATGGAACTTTGAGCTAGCATGTTTTTGCTATAACCCAGGATTATGTCTTTTTTGTACAAAACCGGGATGACATTTTCTCTAGGCCAGTTTTGCCTATTGTATTTTTATAGACAGTGACTAATAATAATTTGTCGTGCAGGCTCATCGAGTTGTACTGCTAGAAGAAAAGTTGCTGAGAACTACAGATAGGTAGCAAGCATGATTCACGTTCAAAGGAACAGAATACCGTATATGTGACTGACTCATGAAAAGGGGCACCTTTTTTGGATGCCCTGTATCACATGAAATATGTGGGTGAAGGGAGAATTTATATGTAGTAGTAATACAACTTTAGCGATGCAAGTACAATTTCAAATCTCGTAGCAAATAATATGACTCATGAAGATTTAGGCATGAATACCATTTTTGTGTTTGCGTGTGCCAATAGGAGAAAGAAATCGTTGTATTGCACATGCAACCACCATGAGAAAAGTTACCTTGTTGATCAGGCCATCGTCGATCACAGAACCACTGATGCTCTTGAACAGCTCGAACAGCGCTTCAACTTCGCTAACGCTAACTACATTAGAAACACAAGCATAAATATTAGCAAAAACTAATCGGACGTCGTGCACAACCAATTAAGCAAAACAGATGCCTCATACAGTATAGTAATAAATTATAGAACAAATTTTCAGATGGCTGAACTATTTACAAAATCCTACACGAACTAAAGTTTTCCAATCCTGCCTGTTCTTACCGCGCGAAACACCTACCCATGACATGAACAGTCCACCAACTCTAAAAACCCAAAATTTCACAAAATAAAACAGCAAAAAATTCGGGGAAAAACTTAAAAGAGAAGACGCAAAAATAGAGGGGAACATAATTAAATAAGTAGTGGAGCTCACAGGCGGTCTGGGAGGCGAGCTGGACGGGGTCCTCGTAGCCGGGGTATTGCCGCCTCGCCGTGGAGTGGAAGCACCCCATCGCCGCAGCCCCCAAATCTCCAAACCCCTAAAGCCCCAACCAATCACGTATGATCACCTCCTCCGCCGCCTCCGCCTCCGCCTCCGCCGCTATATAGTATCAAAACCCAACACCAGCACTAGCTCACCTGCGCACGCCGCACGGGCGCACAGTATCGCCGGCATCGGAGGTGGCAGAAAGGGGACTCGCCGCGAGGGGAGGCAGCGGCGGCGATGGAGGGTATAAGTGGGGCAGGGTGAGCGGATCTGAGCCGTTGGTGCGGGATCGGATGGCGAGGGATTGGAGGTTGGGGGTTTGGTTGGTTTTGGCTATTTATAGCGAGGCGGCTGGTTTGGTAATATTCCGTCGATCTAGGGGTGGGAGACCGCCGGACACGTGGCGGGTGTTGGTGGGGACGCGTTTATTAAAGCGGGGAGTTGGGCTGTTTTTAACATTGTGTTGGGGGATTTTTTTTTCAAATAATTCATATTACAAAATTAATTTCAAAAATGAATCACTGTGGAGCGAAATTGTAATTTTGACCGCAACATCAGCTTGTCGTGGTTTGGAGTCGTGACAAACTGCCTGCCGCAGTAGCTTTGAGCCGAGTCTAGTTGAACCGTCCACTTTTGTAAACATCTTCTCGAACCGTATTGTTTGCAAGTTTATAAGTCATGGATGACTTGTATTGTATTTTTCTTTGCAACCGAGCCGCTGCATGTGTTGGCCAATTTGTAAATATTAATGTATAAATTAAGTGCTCCCCAACTTACAAAAGTGCGCCAACACATGCAGTCGAGTTGTTCAGACTTGTCGCTGCTCCAAGATTGCAATTTCATACAATTATAAATTGTTAATTTAATTAGTAGTTATATAATAAATTATGATTCAATGGTAGGAATAGAAATTTAGGTAAATCTAGAATGATAGGAGTGCGCGCGTATGTAGGGATGATAATGGGGCAAGTATAGGAAAAATCAATACCCGAGAGTATTTTAGAATTAGGCAAGCGGATTCAATACCCGAACCCAAAAACCTGACCCGACCCAAAACCCTAGTCCCTAGATCTAAGTTTTCTCCGAGCCCCACGTCGCCCTCGTTGCTCTCCCACGCCTCCCTCGTCGCCATCGTCAACCTCGCCTCCCTTGTTGCCCCCTTCGACCTCGTCGACTTCGTCGCCCTCATCGTCCCCGTCGACCCCGCCACCTCCCTCGTTGCCTCCCTCATCGGTGTATATGGGCCCTCGGCGGGGGCAAGGGCAATTACTATACTCCCACCCTGACCCACCCAGTTACCATCCCTACACGTGTGGTAAGATAAAATATCTTTGCATATCGATATTTCATTTAAACTAAAATACTAATTATTAATTAAATCAATTTTTCATTGCATATACATTAGCACAAAACATATCAAAATTTTTTTGGAAATAACCTAAAAAAAGAATTGCAGGAATAACTCAAACTTATCATATTTTTACAAAAATAGCTCTCTACATCAACCTATCGATTTTTCAACACGTGACAAGAACTTACTAAGAAAACCACTATAGACAATTACTATTCAAATCACATCCAATTACTACAAAACCATAGGAAATTATTATCCAAACACACTTATTTACTACAAAAACCACACACAATAATTATCTAAACTACAACCAATTACTACAAAACTCATAGACAATTACTATCTAAACAACAGCTAATTACTATCCAAACCACAATCAATTACTAAAAAACCACATCCAATTATTATCCAAATCACACTCATTACTACAAAATCATAACCAATCACTATCCAAACCACACTCATTTACTAAAAAAAATAGCCAATTTCTATCCAAACCACAACCAATTACTACAAAACCCCAGAGAATTATTGTCCAAACCATTGGCAATTATTGATTTTTATAGTAATTGCATGTGATTTAGATAGTAATTGCATATGATTTTTATAGTAATTGGCGTGGTTTGGATAATAATTGAATATGATTTTTGTAGTAATTGGTTGTAGTTTGGATAGTAATTGGTTGTGCTTTTTGTAGTAATTGCATGTTGTTTAGATAGTAATTGCATGTGATTTTTGTAGTAATTAGCTGTAACTTGGATAGTAGTTGTCAGTGGTTTTTGTAGTAATTGGTCGTGGCTTAGATAATAGTTGTCAGTGGTTTGAATATTGATTGATTGTGGTTTGAATAGTAATTGTCGATAGTTTGGATAGTAATTGTCGGTGGTTTTGATAGTAATGACCTGTGGTTTTGTAGTAATCGGTTGTGGTTGGATAGTAATTGCACATGGTTTGAATAGTAATTGCCGGTGGTTTAAATAGTAATTGGTTGTGGTTTGGATACTAATTTCCTGTTGTTTTGTAGTAATTAGCTGTAGTTTGGATAGTAATTGCCTAAAGTGGTTTCTTTAGTAAGTTATTATCGCATGTTGGAAAATTAATAAGCTAGAGAGCTATTTTTGCAAAATATAGTAAGTTTAGGTTACTTTTTCAATTCTTTTTTTTTTTGTTATTTTCAAAAAAAAACTCTAATATTTTGTGATAATTATGTACATAAACTGATTTATTTAATAATTATTATTTAAGTTCAAATGGAATGTTGATATGCAAAGATATTTTAACTTACCATATGCGTGCACTCTTATGATCCTATCATCCCAGATTTATCTAAATTTCCATTCCCCCATTAAATAATGGTTTATTATATAACTCATGATTAAATTAACAATTTATAATTGTTTTAAAATTACAATCTTAATTTTGCAATCTTGGAGCCACGAAAAGTCTGGATGACTCAACTGCATGTGTTGATTTACTTTTGCAAGTTGGGGGAGTACTTAATTTATACATTAATGTTTGCAAGTTAGCCAACACATACAAGGGCTTGGTTGCAAATAAAAATACAATATGAGCTATCTATAACTTGCAAACTTATAAAAAATACGACTTAAGTAGATGTTTGTAATAAATGAACTGCTCGGCTCGAAGCTACTGTCACAATTTGGAGCCGTGACAAACCGCTTATCGTGGCTCGAAGCTGCGACTGGCTCGCTAAGTCGCGACAGGCAGTTTGTTACGGCTTCAAGTCGTGACAGGCTGACGTGATAGGTTAAAATTATAATTTTACTCCTGTGTGAGTCAGTTTTGAAAGTAATTTTTTAATCTAGGTTATTTAAAAAAAATTCTTGTGTTTGGTGTATGTGTACGGTTTTTGGAAAGTTGGTTTGCGGTGGTGGCAAGAAATTTGATGTTTCTGGATGGTTGTTCGTTTTTTCTGTTGTCTGCTTAGGTAAAGCAAATATTTAGTTTCTTATATTTGTGTATATGATTCTAATATGTTAAATATTTTGTAGTTTGTATATAGTTATTGTAAGAAATTGCGGTTTTTGATATATTTTTATTTTGTGATCCACTTCTCTTATAATTTTAAGAGCTAATGACATTTTTAAAGAAATTATATAGGACAGTAAAATCAACAACACATAAGTCGATTTACTTTTTAAGACTGTAACTTCTAAACCCCTAAAGAGTGTTTTAGTAATTAATGACAATTACAAATGCTATACTAACGATACCTGCTAAGTTGTGTCAAGAAGAAACTCTAAAGACAGATTAATGAAAGGCAAAAAAAGAGCCTCATGATGAAGAAAGGACATTGATCAAAGAGGCAAAGGTACGAAATAGGGTCTTTTCCATTTTACCGGTCTAAGGTGATTAGAGAAGAATTTTGACCGGATTTTTGGATAATCGCTGTGCTATTAAAAGGAGCATGTGGTGCATCACGAAATACTTCATCTATGTGCCACAAATCATAAAATCAACTTGCATTGCACACTAGAAGGTCACATTCTTTGAAAAAGCTTGTTTCAACTCTTTTCTGCCAAACTCTGTCTCAGTCGGTCTGACCGTTTGTTAGACCGGTCTGACCGAATAGGGTTTCAGACTGACCGACGTTATGTCAAAGTCTAGTGCATACCTTTAAAAGGTCGGTCTGTCCGTAGGTAAAAACTGTTGCATCTAGGCCTTCATGCCTAACCCTAATTTTGATGATTAATGAAAACAAAGTGTTCCGGACTAATTGTGCTATTGAGTTTATTTGATACAGGATCAGTTGGGAAGAAATACAAGATGATCAAGATGTAACCCGACATGAAGTGAAGCACAAGATGTAGAAGAACAAAATGACAAGACGCAAATCATGAAGATGCGAAAGACTTCAGGTATTTCGAGTTTTTATTTTTACCGATCTCGGCGTTTGGAGAAGATCGGTTAGAAAAATTATTTTCTAGCTTTAACCGTACTATAAAGAGGGGTGGTGAAAGTCCTCTTTTTATCTCCAACACAAACCGAGAATCCTAGGTCATTGCATTGCATCCATTTTGGTTGGATTTGGTTTTGAACTTATTTGAAAAATCTGGTTTTTCAGTTCAGTTTTTGACAGCAGAATAGTATTTGTATTTTTCAGAAAGATCTAGGCAGATCTGGTTTTTGCTTCTGTTGACAAAAATGTAGCCCTTGAAATTATCTTTCAAACGAGCTATTAAACACCTCTTTTGGATTTCTGGATTTAAAGTTATCTCTGTTTTTGTTCATGTTGACTGTCAGTTTGCTAAACTGACTGTCAGTTTGAATGTCAGTTAGTTTAAACTGACAATTGTCCAGAGAGGGTGTATTTTGTACTCAAAATTTTTGTACTAAACTGACTGTCAGTTTGTCCATACTGACTGTCAGTTGGGGTTTCGACCACAGTGTTTTTAACTGAGTTTCTATTTGTTTTTGGTCGAGTTAGTGGTCGAACTGACTGTCAGTTTGTGTAACTGACTGTCAGTTTGTGTAACTGACTGTCAGTTGTGGGTTTCAGCTTTCCTTTTTCGACCACGAACGGCTAGCAAAGTTTTCGTCCATAAATTTTGTCGGCCGTTGTGCACTAAACTGACTGTCAGTTTGGGTTGTTGATTTTCAGCCCTAGCTCCAACGGTTCATTTGATTCTTGAGGCTATAAATAGGGGTTTTTGACATGTGTTTCTCATAACAAGCAACAACATTTCATATACACTCTTGAGCATTAGTTTCTTATATAAAATCTTGATCTTTTGATCAAGTTGAGTGTTTTTCGATCCACCGAGAGTTTCAGTTCTTTGCATTTTGCATTCACTTAGCTTCTCGGTGCGTGTTTGGAGGTCTTGAGAAGACCTCGCTGCCTGTTACTCTTGGTGAGCGCCCTCACCTAGACGGTTCGGAGGCGTGGCCGTTGATCTCTCCGTTCAGAGATTGTCGGAGAGGCTCGGCAAGTGTGTACAAGGCATCGGTGCTCGCCTTTCCGGAGTGGACAAGGAGCAACCACTAGTGATAATATCCTTTGTGGATATTGAGGCAAGACTCAAGTGATTTGAGTGCTTCAACGAGGATTAGTGGAGACTGGGCGAGTCTCCGATACCTCGGTAAAAACCGTTGTGTTCGTTCTCTTTCCCTTGCTTACATTATTTGTTCTTGATTTGCATTCATTTGCTTTAAGTTTTAAAGTTTTTAAAAGCCTCCTATTCACCCCCCCTCTAGTCGGCATCCTTGATCCAACACGTGGTATCAGAGCTTGGTCTCTCGATTCATTAGGCTTTACCGCCTAGAGAGAGGATGTCGTCAAGTGGAGATTTCTTCTCGGTCATACCGGACGTGCGCCTATCTTTGATGGGACAAACTATTCTTATTGGAAAGTGCGCATGTCGGTATTCCTAGAAGCTATGGGGCTTGATGTATGGGATATCGTTAAACTCGGCTTTACTCCTCCGGTTGATCCGGCAAGTCAGTCTGAGGACGATAGGAGAAAGTTGCATTTAAATGCCCGTGCAAAAAATGCACTCTTTGCCGGTTTATCTTTGAATGAGTTCAACCGTGTGAGCAATCTCACGACTGCTCATAAGGTTTGGACTACCCTCGAAGAAATTTACGAGGGCACTACAAAAGTTAAAGAGGCAAAATTGCTAATGGTGAGGCAAAAATATGAGACATTCACCATGTCATCAACCGAGTCCGTGGATTCCATGTTTACTCTGTTAAATAACATTGTGAATGAACTCAAGGGTCTTGGTGTTGTTTTTACTGACCTTGAGCTTGTGAGAAAGATGCTTAGGGCCTTGCCGGAAATCTTCGATACCTTGGTCACAGTTCTCACAAACTCCGATCTATCGACCACAACACCAACCGATCTTTATGGGAACCTCATCACCCATGAGATGCACAAGAAGGAGAAGAAGGAAGCAGCCGAACCCGCGGAGATGAAGAAGAAAGCTTTGGCCTTCAAAGCTAATGCAAGAAACGATTCAGGCGATGGCTCCTCCGATGAAGACCTCGCACTCATGGTAAAGAACACTCAAAAACTCCTTCGCAGGTTGCATAAGAAAGGTGTCAACATTGACACACGACCAAAGGGGCAAAAGCAAAACAACTTCAAGGAAATCATTTGCTATGGATGCCATGAGAAGGGACACATAGCATCAAGATGTCCAAACAAGAACAAGGCATGGAACAAGAAGAAGAAGTTCTTCAAGAAGAAGAATGAAGAAATCAAAGAAGCCTGTTTTGGAGAATGGATGTCCGGCGGAGAGAGCTCCGACTCCGACTCCGACAACGAAAGAAGTTGCTCTAAGAAGATGGCCGGATTAGCTCTCGGCAACATCAACACTTCAACTAGTTCATCCATTTGCCTTATGGCCAAAGGCGATGAAAAGGTACATTCAAACGATCCATCTTATGATGATTTAGTTGAAATGATAACCGAATTAAATGAAGTTTTTGGAAAAACTAAAAAGAAGTATAAGGCGCTTAAGGAAGAACATTCTTTCCTACGCGCTCAATACTCTGAGCTTAAAGAATCTTATGAATGCATGCTCATAAAAGATGTTACAAATACCTCATCTAAGGTAGATGCTTCAACTTCATGTAACTTGAATGAATCTCCCTCTAGTAGTCATCACATTCCATGTGTGTCAAATGATAACATCTTAAATGAAAATAATGAACTTAAGGCACAAGTTGAAAAACTTGGAAAAGGCGTAGAAAATTGTTACAAAGGCAAAATATCTCTTGATCTAATCCTTAGTAAACAAAAATGTTCTTTTAGAAAAGAAGGATTAATATATTTTCAAAAGAAAGGAAGGAAACAAAATTCTAGAACTATATTTGTTAAAGCATGCAACTCATTTTGTCATAAATGCCATGAAACCGGTCATTCGCATGAAGCATGTCCTTTGATGACTCCTAATTATTATGATACTTGCTACATGCTTCAAAAGTCGAGAAAAGGTTATGCTATAGCAAAGTATGTTGGTGCACCCATGTTAAATAAAAGAAAGAAATCTATTTGGGTGCCCAAAGCTTTGATTGCTAACATTGAAGGACCCAAAAAGATTTGGGTACCTAAAAGAACTTAATTCTTTTTATGCAGGTGAACTACAAGACCGGTGGGAGGCATTGGGTGCTAGATAGCGGATGCTCCGAACACATGACCGGTAACAAGAAGTTGTTCACCTCAATAGAAGACAACTCAAGCGAGAACCAAAAGATTACCTTTGGCTACAACCGTCAAGGAAATGTGGTCGGCTTGGGTAAAATCGCAATCTCAAATGATCTATCTATTTCAAATGTTCTATTGGTCAAATCTCTGAATTTCAATTTGCTTTCCGTTGCACAAATTTGCGATTTTGGTTTTAGTTGCACATTCTTCCCAAAAGAAGTTTTGGTTGAAAGTTTAAAAGATAAATTTTTGATCTTTAAAGGCTTTCGTTTTGGAAATCTTTATTTGGTTGATTTTCACTCAAAAGATGCATCTCTTTCAACATGTCTTGTCTCTGAAACCTCAAAAGGTTGGCTATGGCATAAACGACTTGCACATGTTGGAATGCATCAATTGAGAAAACTTTTAAAACGTGATTTGGTTGTTGGCTTAAAGGATGTGAATTTTGAAAAGGACAAACCTTGTAGCGCTTGTCAAGCTGGCAAGCAAGTAGCTACTTCACATCCAACTAAGCGCATTCTTTCTACTTGTAAACCTTTGGAACTCCTTCATATGGATTTATTTGGACTTTCCGAGTTCTAAAGTATCAGGGGTTGCAATTATGGATTTGTGATTGTTGACGATTTCACTCGCTACACTTGGGTTTTCTTTATTTCTCAAAAATCTGAAACCCCCGATGTTTTCAAAAGTTTTGCAAAACGGGTTTCTACTGAATTCGAATTATCCATCAAGAAAATCCGTAGTGATCATGGTGGAGAGTTCGTTAATTCAACTCTATTTGATTTTTGTGACTCTCTTGGAATCAAACACGAATTTTTCACATCCTACACTCCACAGCAAAATGGAGTTGTTGAAAGGAAAAATCAAACACTTATAGAAATGGCAAGGACTATGCTGAGTGAGTATGATACTCCTACTCGCTTCTGGGCTGAAGCCGTGCATACCGCTTGCTATTCTATAAATCGGCTTTATTTGCATCCTCTTCTAAATTTGACTCCTTATGAGCTTCTTATTGGGCGTAAGCCAAATATTTCTTATTTTCGAGTGTTTGGTTGTAAATGTTATATTCTTAAGAAAAGGAATTTTGGTGGTAAATTTCAAAGAAGAGTAGATGAAGGCTTTCTAGTCGGATACTCCACCACTAGTAAAGCTTATCGGGTTTTCAATAAAAATACTGGTTGTATTGAAGAATCTAGTGATGTCGAATTTGATGAAACTAATGGCTCACAAAAGGAGCAAGTCTCTCATGAAGTTTCAGGTGAAGATCTTCAAGAAGTAATGAAGAACATAACCATTGGAGACATCAAGCCAACAGAGGAAGATCAAGAAGATGATGTCAACATTGAGAATGTTGATCAAAATGCATCATCATCTCATGTTGATCCTCCAGAACAAGATCAAGATGAAGCTGCACAAGATGAAGCACCAAGGCAACATCAAACGATCACCAAGGATCACCCTCTAGACCGAATATTGGGTGACGTCAGTAAGGGTGTTCAAACTCGATCTCGTATTGCTGCTTTTTGTGAACATCATTCTTTTGTATCTTCTTTAGAACCCAAACATGTTTAATGAAGCTTTAAATGATCCTGATTGGGTTAATGCCATGCATGAAGAACTTAATAACTTTGCTAGAAATGAAGTTTGGACTCTAGTAGAAAGACCCAAAGATCATAATGTTATTGGAACAAAATGGGTTTTCAGAAATAAGCAAGATGAAAATGGTGTTGTAATTAGAAACAAAGCTCGTCTTGTTGCTCAAGGCTTCACTCAAGTCGAAGGATTAGACTTTGGTGAAACTTTTGCACCTGTAGCAAGACTTGAAGCTATTCGCATTCTTCTTGCCTATGCATCATGTTTTAATATCAAACTTTTTCAAATGGATGTAAAAAGTGCATTCTTAAATGGTGAAATTTCTGAACTTGTGTTTGTTGAACAACCTCCTGGTTTTGAAGATTCTAAATTTCCAAACCATGTGTTTAAATTATCAAAAGCTCTCTATGGTCTCAAACAAGCTCCTCGAGCTTGGTATAAGCGTATTAGAGACTTTCTATTATCAAAAGGTTTTAAAATTGGGAAGGTTGATACAACTCTCTTTACAAAGAAAATTGAAAAAGATTTGTTTATTTGTCATATTTATGTTGATGATATTATCTTTGGATCCACTAATAAACATTTTTGTCATGAGTTTGGAGAGATGATGTCTAGGGAGTTCGAGATGTCCATGATTGGTGAGCTGAGTTTCTTCCTTGGTCTGCAAATCAAGCAACTCAAGAACGGCACGTTCGTGAGTCAAACAAAGTACGTGAAGGACCTGCTCAAGCGCTTTGGGATGGAAGACGCTAAGGCAATCAAAACTCCCGTGGCGACCAATGGACATCTGGACATGCACAAAAGCGGCAAATCGGTCGATTCTAAACTTTATAGGTCTATGATTGGTAGTCTTTTATATCTTACTGCATCTAGGCCTGATATCATATTTAGTGTGTGCTTATGTGCTAGATTTCAGTCTGATCCTAAGGAATGCCATTTAATTGCACTTAAAAGAATTCTTAGGTATTTAAAATGTTATCCCAGTTTAGGACTTTGGTATCCAAAAAATGCAAATTTTGAATTAATTGGGTACTCTGATTCTGATTATGCTGGGTGCAAGATTGATCGAAAGAGCACATCTGGTAGCTGTCAGCTGTTGGGGAGATCATTAGTATCATGGTTATTTAGGAAACAAAATTCTGTAGCCCTCTCCACAGCTGAAGCTGAATATGTGTCTGCAGGCAGTTGTTGTGCTCAATTATTATGGATGAAGCAGACATTTTTGGATTATGGGATTATTTTTAATAAAGTGCCACTATTGTGTGATAATGAAAGTGCCATTAAAATTGCAAATAATCCTATTCAACATTCTAGAACTAAGCATATTGAAATAAGGCACCATTTTATTAGAGATCATGTGGCAAAAGGAGATATTGATGTAAATTATGTCAGAACAGATATGCAACTAGCAAATATTTTCACTTGTTGGGGGAATCCCCAGCGGTCCCACGTAGTCCCAAGGTGGCCACGGTGGAACCCGGTGAGACCCGAAGGCATCGGGCCCTTGGTGGGGCCCGGAAGGTCTCCGGGACCCCGGTAACTCCCGGTGAGACCCAGAGGGTCCCCGGGCCCCCGGTGACACCCGGTGACACCCGGAGGGTCTCCGGGACCCCGGTGACTCCCGGTGAGACCCGGAGGGTCCCCGGGCCCCCGGTGACACCCGGAGGGTCTCCGGGACCCCGGTGACACCCGGTGAGACCCGGAGGGTCCCCGGGCCTCCGGTGACACCCGGAGACCCCGGTAACTCCCGGTGAGACCCGGAGCGTCCCCGGCCCCCGGTGACACCCGGTGACACCCGGAGGGTCTCCGGGACCCCGGTCACTCCCGGTGAGACCCGGAGTGTCCCCGGCCCCCGATGACACCCGGTGAGACCCGGAGGGTCCCCGGGCCCCCGGTGACACCCGGAGGGTCTCCGGGACCCCGGTGACACCCGGTGACACCCGGAGGGTCTCCGGGACCCCGGTAACTCCCGGTGAGACCCGGAGCGTCCCCGGCCCCCGGTGACACCCGGTGACACCCGGAGGGTCTCCGGGACCCCGGTAACTCCTGGTGAGACCCGGAGTCCCCGGCCCCCGATGACACCCGGTGACTCCCGGAGGGTCTCCGGGACCCCGGTAACTCCCGGTGACACCCGGAGGGTCCCCGGGACCCCGGTGACACCCGGTGAGATCCGGAGGTCCCCGGAGCCCCGGAGGGTTCTGGGGAGCCCGGGCCCATGAAGAACTGTTGTTGACCGTGGGGCCTCTAGGAGGCCCTTGGCGCCACGTGTCAAGCATCCAGGCCGTCCGTCAGGCCAAAGGACGTCTTCGCCCTTCCATCCGACAGTTGCAACGAGGGCATTTTCGTCTTTTGTATTTCTTAGGGGCTATATATACCCCTCTTGTACCCTTTTCCAGGGATTGGAATTCATTTCATATAAACACAATTCCCGGCTCTCTTGGAGACCTCTCCCCGAGAGCTCACCTCCCCAGCGGACTCGCGTCCGGAGAGAGCCAACAGGACTAGGGCCCCCACTGGGACCCGAACCTGTATAAACCTCCGTGTCACTTTTTGTGTTGCCCGGCGGGAGGAGACCAGTAACTCGGTCTGCTCGCGCCGCTGTACTCGTGCTGCGCACGTCCGAACCTGCCGGGGTATCCGTAATACCACGACAGTTGGCGCCGTCCGTGGGGACTTCGCGACGAATCGCCATGGCTCCCGCAACCACCAGAGCTCAAGCCCTCTCATCTCCCGAGAGCGCTGGTCCTAGTAACCCGGCTCCGCATCCGCGAGATGAGGCCTCTGCGACCCTGCCGCCCGGGAGTGCACGAGCGGAGGACTCGCTTCCTCTACTCGCGGCCTCCGGCCAAAGGGCCCTCGTTTCCGACCCAGCGGCCGCAACCGAGCCTCCGGGGCCTAGTGCGCCCCAACTCTCCGTTCCGGTCTCCGGAGATTCCATGCTGGGGGCTTTGATCCAGGGCCAGCTTCGTACCCAGCACACCCTGGAAGAGCTGCTGCGCATCCTGGTGCGGCCCCCGGCTCCTGTCTATCCGCCTCCGTATCCATTCATGGGGGCCCCGCCCCAATTCTTCATGGGGAACCCCGCCTTTCCCGGGCCGGGGATGTTCCCCGTTCCCGGGGGTGCGCCCGGGCCATATCCGATCCCGGGGGCACTTCCCGCGCTGGGGAGTCAACTCGTCTCCGAGCCCTCCCCTGCCTCTGGGGGTCGCCCGGCCCCGGGTCCAGAACCCCCGCGAGCGGCTACCGCCGCGCCGGGCACAACCCCTGCGCCTGAGCCCGGCAGCCTCCGTGGGCCGACGCCCGTGATCGGTGCACCGCCCGCTCCCGCGGACGCCCCGGGGACTCGAGCTGGGACCACTCCTGCCGCCGAACCGAGCGCGGACCCGGCGCATGGCCCGGTCCGCGCGCCGGCAGCGTCCACTGGGACTGTGGCAAACGCGCATCAGCTCCCTCCCCCTCCGGGGCCGCCCCCGCGGGCGCCCCCAGCGGATCAGACCCGCTTCACAAGGGAGGAGGTCGAGCGAATGCGTACCGCCAGGTCCGGAGAAACCACCTCCCGTCATCGGTCAGGACTCCCCCGAACCCACGGGCGCGCGGAGACGCGCTCCCAAATCGTCCGGGGGAAAAGACCGTTCAAAGAAGCTGCCACCACTCCTGAGGGATACCTTGATGCCCAAGAGGTCAGCTCAACCAACCCGGAAGAAAAGAGACGACACCGCCAAACCGGCGGACCGCTGCCACCCCTTCCAGACTCCGACAATGAGCACGCGTCCCCGGCAAGCGATGACGGCAACCATGGATCCCCCAAGGAAGTTGAAGGGACCAACCAACCGTTGTGCAGCCGTCTCCGCTGCATACGCTGGCCGCGGCCTTACCGCCCGCCGCACATCGAGCATTACAATGGTGAGGCCGATCCTTACGAGTTTGTGCAGGTGTACTCGACGGCCATCTCAGCGGCTGGGGGGGACGAGACAGTGCAATGCAATGTCTTCCCCCTCTACCTCACGGGCATCGCACGCTCATGGTTCTACAACTTGAAGGCGGGATCCATCAAGTCCTTCGTGCAGCTGAAGCGCGAATTTTGTGCGAACTTCCGAGGCAACTATGTGCGGCCCTTGGACTCGTCCCAGCTCTACACCGTCCGGCAGAGGACGGGGGAGACTATCCGCAGCTTCTTTAAGCGCTTCGCTCAGGTAAAAAGCAAAGTGGCGCATGTCCCTGACTCCACGGTCATCGAAGCGTGCAAGAGCGGGATACTCCCCGGGGAGCTCCACCGGAGGCTCTCTCGGAGCTGCCCCACCTCCGCCGACGAACTCTTCACCGTACTTGAGAAGTACGCCCGCGCGGAGGAGGACGATCTTTGGAAAAAGAACCAGGGGGCTCCTGCCCCCGCCGACCGGGAGCCAAGGGACCCCTCCAGCAAACGTCCCCGAAGAAGTGATCGTCGCGAGCCACGGCCTCGGGACGCTTTCGTCCTCGAGGGCAGAGGCGGCTCGCGCGACAGCGCCAAAGGCAGTCGCGCCCCTCCTAAGTCAAAGGGTTACGCTGGACAATCCTCCCGCGGGCGCGAAAACCGCGCCAAGGAGAGCAAGGAGGGCACAGCCAACGTGTGGTGCACCTTCCACAAGTCGAGTACCCACGCTACTCGAGAATGCCATCAGCTTCTACAACACTTCGCGGCCTTCCTCGACCAGCGCAGCCAGGGGGGAGGGGGCCCTGCCTCCTTGCCTCCCCCGACAACTTTGCCCGCGCTCCCCGCTCCCGCGGGTGAGCAGCAAAGACAAACGCAAGAAGGGAGCCCAGCTCAGGAGCTCCCCTTCCAAACCTCCCAAAGACGCATAAATGTCATTACGGGGGGATCTGCCGCGAGACGGGACTCCAAGCGCCAGCGCAAGGAGTACGCGCGAGAAGTGAAGGTAGTGGGGGTGCTGCATGCGTCTCCGCCACCAAAGTGGTCGGACGTCCCCCTCACCTTTACGGCGGAAGATGCGCGCGGGGTTCGCTTCCCGCACGACGACGCGCTCATCGTCTCAGCTACAGTCTACAACTGCCAACTGGCACGTATCCTCGTCGACGGTGGGAGCTCCGCCGACGTATTATACCTGAAGGCGTTCAGGGAAATGCAAGTCGATGAGAAGCTATTGCAGCCCGCACTCGGGCCGTTACAAGGCTTCGTTCCCGGGAAGACCGTCCACCCGGTGGGGAAGGTCGATCTACCAATGACTTTTGGCACCCCGGAGAACTACCGGACGGAGATGGTCCGATTCGATGTGGTGGACCTCCCCTCTTCATACAACGCTATTATGGGGAGGACTACGATCAACCACCTGGGGGCGGCGATTCACCAGAACTATCTCTGCGTGAAAATCCCTGGGCCTCACGGCGCAATCACCGTTCGAGGCGATCAGAATGTGGCCCGCGCTCTTTACGAACGCGCCACCGCCGCCGTCGGGAACATCAACGTAATCAAGACCCCGGGGGGGGGCACCTCCCCCTGAATCTCATGCAGCCCCGGCCGTTCCCCTCGGGAGGCCATTTCCGAGGCCACGCCCCGAGGGAGACCTTCAGAAAGTCCGACTGTCCGCGGGAGGTGAAGAGAGAACCGTCAGGATCGGAGCAGACCTCACCGAGGAGCACGCCGAGCGGCTCGCGGTCTTCCTTCGCGAAAACTCAGACGTTTTCGCATGGGAACCCTCGGACATGCAATGCGTCGCCCGGGACATCGTTGAGCATAAGCTCGCTGTGATCCCCGGCCGCTCCCCGGTCAAGCAGAAGTTGAGGAAGTTATCTCTCGAGCGCCAAGACGCCATCAAGGTAGAGGTCTCCAAGCTTCTAGAGGCGGGGTTCGTGCGAGAGGTCCTCCACCCCGAATGGTTGGCAAACCCCGTCCTCGTGAAGAAATCAAGTGGCAAGTGGAGGATGTGCGTGGATTTCACTGATCTCAACCGCGGTTGCCCAAAAGATAACTATCCACTCCCGCGGATAGACCAACTGGTCGATTCGACCGCGGGGTGCGAACTGATGAGCTTCCTCGATGCGTATTCGGGATACCATCAGGTTCGAATGGCTGCAGAGGACGAGGAAAAGACGAGTTTTATAACTCCCCTCGGCACCTTCTGCTATCTCCACATGCCCTTCGGGTTGAAAAACGCCGGGGCAACCTTCCAGCGTCTCATGACGCTGGTCCTGAAGGATCAAATCGGCCGCAATGTCGAGGTCTACGTTGACGATGCGGTCGTCAAAAGCCTCCGCACGGCCGCACACATCGACGACTTGGCGGAGACCTTTTGCAGCCTCCGCAAGTACGGGTTGAAGCTCAACCCGGAAAAATGCGCTTTCGGCGTACGCGGCGGGAGGCTGCTTGGCTTCTTGGTGTCCCAGCGGGGCGTTGAGGCGAATCCCGAAAAAATTCGGGCCCTGCTGGACATGCCTCCCCCACGTTCCGTCAAAGACGTGCAGAGGCTTGCGGGCCGCCTGGCCGCGTTGGGTCGTTTCGTCTCGCGGTCAGGAGAACGCGGGCTCCAGTTCTTCAAAATCCTTCGGGATCTCGAGGGGTTCAGGTGGACTCCCGAGGCCCAGACGGCGTTCGACGCGCTAAAAAATTACCTCATGAGCCCTCCGATGCTCGTGAGCCCGTCCCCGGGGGAACCCCTGCTACTATACCTCGCCGCGACCCCCGTCGCAGTGAGCGCGGTGCTCGTGAAAGACCAGGATGGACAACAACGTCCTGTGTACTACGTCAGCGAGGCCCTTCAAGGGGCTAAGATGCAGTACACTAAGGTGGAGAAGCTGTGCTACGCCCTCCTCATGGCGTCGCGAAAGCTCCGCCACTACTTCCTCGGGCACCCAATCACGGTCCCGTCATCTCTCCCGCTGGGAGAAGTGGTGCGGAACAAGGAGGCCACCGGCCGGATTGGCAAGTGGGGAGCCGAGCTCGCTCCCTTCTCCCTCACCTTCACGGGCCGCTCCGCCATCAAGTCACAAGTCCTCGCTGACTTCGTGGCAGAATGGACCCCGACCGCCGAAGCGGACGAAGGGACTCCCCTCGCCCCTCCCCGGTGCCAGGACCATTGGACACTCATGTTTGATGGCTCCTTGTGCCTTGCCGGGGCCGGCGCGGGGGTGGTTCTCCGGAGTCCCGGAGGGGAGATGCTGGAATACGCCGCCAGACTCGAGTTCCCAGCTACAAACAATGTCGCCGAGTACGAGGCCCTCCTCCTGGGATTGCGCCTCGCGCGCTCCCTGGGAATCCGCCGCCTCCTAGTGAAAGGAGACTCCCAGCTAGTGGTCAACCAAATGGACAAGTCCTACTTGTGCCACGATGCGAACCTGAGTCTATACTTGGGCGAAGTGCGGAAGATGGAGAGACACTTCGAAGGCTTGGAGGCCCGGTACATCCCCCGACGGGATAATAACCGGGCCGACGCGTTGGCCCGGGCGGCCAGCGCCCGGGAACCTCTTCCCAAGGGCGCCTTTCTGGAAGTCATCACAAGACCCTCGATAACCCTCCCGGACGCGAATCCTGAGGTTCGCGTCCCGGAGGTTTCCGAGGTCACTCGGGCTGCCTCGTGGATGGATCCCCTCATCTCCTGCATAAGGGACGAGGGGGAACCTTCCAGTGACGTTGAGGTGAAGCGTCTCCGCGCTAAAGCCAGGGCGTACGTCCTGCTGGACGGGAAGCTTTACAAGCAGGGGGCTTCCGCCCTTCTTCGCTGCCTCCCGCGGACCGACGGACTCCAGCTTCTCGAGGACATACACTCGGGGAGCTGCGGATCCCACGTGGCTCCGCGGGCGGTCGCTGCGAAGGCCCTTCGCCAAGGATTTTACTGGCCCACGTTGGTTCGCGACGCGCGGGATCTAATCTCCGCGTGCGAGGCCTGCCAAAAGATGGCAAAGGGCACCAGGCTCCCCTCCGCGATATTGCAAACTATCCCTGTTACTTGGCCCTTCGCGCGCTGGGGGATGGATCTCCTTGGTCCCTTCCCCCCGGCACCTGGGGGCTACAAGTACGCGGTGGTCGCCGTGGATTACTTCTCCAAGTGGGTGGAAGCTGAGCCCTTGGCCAGCATCACTTCCCGCGCGGTGCAACGGTTTTTCTGGAAAAATGTCGTATGTCGCTTCGGGGTCCCCCAAGAAATCACCGTCGACAATGGGACCCAGTTCGACTCGGCATATTTCCGGGAATTCTGCGAAGGCTTAGGCACTACCCTCCATTTTGCCTCCGTGGCACATCCCCAAAGCAATGGGGCCGTTGAGAGAGTCAACGGCATGATCCTGCAAGGCCTGCGCCGACGGCTTGAACAGACCGCCTCCAGACGAGGCGCGTGGGCAGAAGAGCTTCCAAGCATCCTCTGCTCCATGCGCACGACCCCTAGCCGAGCAACAGGGCGAACGCCTTTCTCGCTCGTCTATGGGGCCGAAGCAGTTCTCCCCTCGGAGATTAGTTTTCGATCGCTGCGGGTCGAGCTCCTCGACGGAGCTCCGACCGCGGCGCATCAAACCAACGAGGATAATCAACGGTTGGAGGTCGACCTCGTCGAAGAAGAACGCGACCGAGCGCTTCTCCACCACACCATCTACGAGCGCGAGATGGCACGCGCGTACAACCAGCGCGTGCGCGAAAGGGCTTTCCGCCTTGGGGATCTGGTCCTCAAGCGCGTGACAGACCCCCAAGCCCAGGGCAAACTATCCCCCAAGTGGGAGGGCCCATACAGGGTCTCCGCAGTCCTAGGCTCGGGAGCCTACAAGCTCTCTACACTTGAAGACCAAGAGCTCACGCACACCTGGAATATAACCTTGCTCCGCAAGTTCTATGTTTAGCCTCCGGGCTCGCAACCTCCTCCGCCGCGTTTCTGCGGGGGGAGGCTTATGTACTCAATTCCCTCCCCGGCCGCGCCTTCGCGGGGGGAGGCGTTGTATCTCATCGCATGTTAATACAAGTGGATTTTGTGCTCAACTCTGGAATTTTTACGTCTTCATTAAATTGAATGGCTTTTTTCTACTTCACCGCTGGAATTCTTTTACAGGAGTTTTTCTCCTCTATAAAAATCCCCTCTCCGTGAGGATGCCCTCTTCGTGAGGAAGTGGGCTACCGCAGCCTAAAGTCCCTATGACGAGAGCACAGCTCCCATTGGGCGGCTTACGGTAACCCCTCGTGGACTGAGGGGGTAAGCGGCAACCCAGTTTTCACAAACTGCGGTAACGAGTCACTTCGAGAGATTAGTCCCCCCTCGAACACTCTACACCCGCTACCGGGTTACGAAACCCTCCTAGGGGAATATACGTTGCCTTCCGCGGCACACATAGAACTCGGCTTTTGGAGTTTGCTCTCAAAGCATAGCCCCTCCTCGGTCACGCACCATCCGTAAACCCCCGGAAGTCCCGCCGGGGAACCGCGAAGGTTTCCGGTAGACACCCCCGCCAACCCCCGGGACCCGACGAGGGACTACGCAAACTAAGCACCCCATGCAGTCCAGGCCCCTTCACTCCTTACCCACAGCGCGCGGAGCTGAGCTGCACCCCGCTGTGGGGGGGGGGAGGAAAACCCTGGACCCGAACAGAAAAACAACGGCTTTATGCGAAAGGCTTCAAAGTTTCTGAAGCAAAGGCACGACGAACAAACAGATCTACGGTCTTAATTGATACATCACACTAGGGAACAACCCCCCCCAGTTAAAGCACCCTCCGGGCAAAACCCGAGCGCGCGAGTATGGGAATGATTCCCAACAAGCAACTACAACTAATAATCCCGGAGACCCTCTGAGATCTCCCGGGAGAGGTCCTTGTACAAACTCCTCATACGCCGAAGAGCCCGCCGAAGGAGATCCTCTGGCCAACATTCGTAGCCGGCCGGGGGGAGTATCCTGAGCGGGGGGACTTTCAAAGCCCCCGACCTCGGAGGAGGCAACTCAGCGCGACAATCGTCGCAGTTTCCTAAGTGCCACTCCGGGAGCCAACGCAGAAGGGCTGGCTCCCCGGAGGCACTTTCCTTCGCAAAGTCGTCATGTGCAAACTCGGAGTCCAGCCCGGAGGATGCTCCCCCGGCTGCCAGACTTAGTAAGATCAAGGCCGCCCGGGCACCGCCTGGGCTAGACCCCCCGGGCGACCCTCGAGCACTCTCCAAAAGATGGTCTTCAGGGCAAGAAAGCCCTGGAAAAACGACGTCCAAAGATACCTGCTGACAAATTGAACACATTTAACGAAAGAACTACTTTATTTCAGTCAAAAGGTATTTACAAGTTCCCGGGGCTCTCTCTAAAGAAGCCGTCCGGAGCAAAAAGCCTAAAAAAAAAAAGAAGCCTAGTCTAACCGGGGGGGGAGGAGCTCATACTTGCCCGTCCTTGTTCCCCCCCGGGGGGACGTCAGTGCTGGCCGATGCGCCCTGGCCCGGGCGCCGGTCGCCCGTCTCCATGGCGCCAGTGATGCGGTCGAAGAGAACCTCGGCGGACTGCTCCAGCCCAGGCCGCCGAGGGTCGAAGAAGGCGGGGAAGCTCCGGGGACCAGATCCCCGATAACTCGAGCGCCCTCCCCGCGGTGCTCGACGAGGGCCGCCGCCAAGGCAATCACCGGGACGGCGAGCCCGCGCGCCCGCGCCTCCGCGGCAACTGGGATCAGGGCGACCTGCGCACCATGAAAGTGCACGGCCTCCCCGACCGATGTCAGAGCCGGGTCAGGGCTGGCCCCACGACCAAGCTCGATCCCGAGCCCCTCGAGAGTGGTGCGGATCGCCCGGCCCCCCGCGACCACGGCCTGGACGCCCGAGGCTGCGGCCTCTCGCTCCGCCTGCAACTCCCCCCGTAGCCGGGAAGCCGCATCCTCGGCGGCGGCGAGACGAGCCTGCACCGCGGCCAGCTCCCTGAGCGCCTTCTCCTTCCCAGCGCGCTCGAAGGCCGCTATGTCCTCGGCAGCACGGAGGCGCGTAGTGAGCCGGGCCCTAAAGCCCCGGGCTAAGGCGACCGTCTGCAGAGAAACCGTTATCAGGATGCAATCAACAAAAAAAGCATAGGGCTCAAGTAACTTACCCGAAGCCCGGAGGCGATGACCGCGTCGACGTCGCCCTCGTCGCCCCCTGGGTCACTCCCTCGGGAGGCCTCCCCCCTGGGCAGAGCATCCTCCGAAGTTCCATCGTCGGAAGAGCCGGAGGCCTGATCCGTCGGCGCCGGAACCCCGGGGCGAACGAACAGGCCCTTACCCCTCCCGGGTACAGGGAGCGCCGCCGTCGCGGGCCGAACCGCCGATGAACCCGTCTCCGGGGCCAGAATCGAGGCCATCGGAAGGCCGCCCGGCATCCGGAACCGGACAGAGACCTCGCTGGACGAGGGCTGCGGCCGGGGCCTCGCGGGGGCCGGAGGCGGCGAAGGGCTCGGGGCGTACATCTCCGAGTCCGAGCCCTAACCCTCCCCGGCCGGGACGCCGCCCATCGGATCCTGCCCGCCCGAGGTGTCGAGAGCGGCGGCAGATGGCCCGGCAACTGCCGCCGCAGCCTCCTTCGCGAGAGAAGGCGGTGGAGAAGACCGGGGCCTCGCCGGACTCCTCCGGGGTCGGGACCCCGCGGGGCTGCCAGACGGACGAGACCGCTTCGACGGCCCGCCGGCGGCCTCCTTCCCCCGCTTGCGTGAGGCAGGGGTAGGCAGAGGGGCCCGGGCTGGGAGCCTCAACCCGAACGCCTCCGCGACGACGTTTCGGGGAGGGCCCTCCCCGATAGCCCGCAGCACCCTCTCGTGCTCGTCCTCGTAGTATCGGCCGACGAGGTTCGCCGCGACCTCCTTGGCCCGACCGTAGGACCTAACTGAAGGAGCAAGAAAAAGGAAGCAAGTGTGAGGGAGAACCCCCTAGCGGGGAGAAGGAATCTGAATACTTACGGTTCGCCTCCGCCATCCGGGGTTGTCTGTGCGCCGGCGACATCCCCCTCCCTCGGCGGGTCTGGAACGGCGCCACCCGGAGAAGAGCCATCTCCTCCGCGAGGTCCCGCATAGACCGCCGGAATCGAACCTCCGCCATCACGGTGAGGAGGTTCATCTCCGCCTCGGTCCACTCGAGGGCCACCGGAGCGCTAGACCTCGAGTACGTGGACGGCTCCCGGGAATAGGTCACCCCCGGGTCTCCTACCCGGAGGTAGAACCAATGCCGGAGCCAGTCCCCCCAATGGTCCCGGGAGGCCGCCACCAGGTACTCGTCGGCGCGGCCCGGAGTCAGCTGGATCATGATGGAGCCGAAGGCCGATCTAGGGCCGCCTCTCCTCACTACCGGGCCCCTCGCCGCCGGCTCGTAGAAGTACCGCAGAAGCCGCATGTTGGGCGTCACTGCGGTCGTCTCGCACAACCATATGAACACCCCCATCCGGACGAGGGTGTTCGGGGTGAGGTGGTTGAGCGCGAGTCCATACAACTGCAGGAAGTCGCGGAGCAGCGGGTGCACGGGAAGCCGAAGGCCGACCTCCACGAACGCCTCAAAGGCCACCACCTCCCCGTCCCGGGGGCTCGGCACCTGCTCCGCCGGGCCGGGGATCCTGATATCCCCCGCCTGGAAGTAGCCGCGCTCCAAGAAGGCCTCAAGGGCCCCCGAGGAGAACTCGGTGGCCCCAAGGAAATCGGAGGTCAACTCCTCCGCAGGCAACTCGGAGACCTTGGCGCGGCTCTTCGGCGCCATCACGAGCAAATTGCAGAAATCGCCAAAAACTGCCGGAGATTACCGGAAGTCACCGGAAATCACCGGAACCTACCGGGAATTACCGGGGGCTACCGGGAACTACCGGAAACCACCGGACGCCTCCGGGCAGAAATGTCACCGGGAACTACCGGGTGTCTCCGGGCGAAGTCTCCGGAAGCCACCGGAAACTACCGGAAATCACCGGGCGAAGTCACCGGAGGCTACCGGAAACCACCGGGCAAAGTCACCGGAAACTACCGGAAGTCACCGGGAGAACTATGGTTGGTGGGAGTTTGAGGGCTTGTGAACGTGCTCAAGTGGAGGGCCCCCTCACCTATTTATAGGTGAGCGAGGGGGCCCGGATGCCCGACACGTGTCCACAAAGCCATCAGAGCCGCGGAGTCGAACCGTCGCGCAAGGAACGAAGCGACGCGAACGCGGGCGCATCGGGGCGATGCGTCGGTCCGCGAATAGACGCGTCCCGCGGAGAAACGGTTCGGGAGCCGAAGCGCCATGGGGCGCGTGGGACTTCGCGGGATACGAAGCGTTGCAAGGGAGGTTCACATACCCGTCGAAGGCACCAAGTGCCCCCGAGGGGCTGGGGGGCTGCTGTTGGGGGAATCCCCAGTGGTCCCACGTAGTCCCAAGGTGGCCACGGTGGAACCCGGTGAGACCCGAAGGCATCGGGCCCTTGGTGGGGCCCGGAAGGTCTCCGGGACCCCGGTAACTCCCGGTGAGACCCGGAGGGTCCCCGGGCCCCCGGTGACACCCGGTGACACCCGGAGGGTCTCCGGGACCCCGGTGACTCCCGGTGAGACCCGGAGGGTCCCCAGGCCCCCGGTGACACCCGGAGGGTCTCCGGGACCCCGGTGACACCCGGAGGGTCTCCGGGACCCCGGTGACTCCCGGTGAGACCCGGAGCGTCCCCAGCCCCCGGTGACACCCGGTGACACCCGGAGGGTCTCCGGGACCCCGGTGACACCCGGAGGGTCTCCGGGACCCCGGTCACTCCCGGTGAGACCCGGAGAGTCCCCGGCCCCCGATGACACCCGGTGAGACTCGGAGGGTCCCCGGGCCCCCGGTGACACCCGGAGGGTCTCCGGGACCCCGGTAACTCCCGGTGAGACCCGGAGCGTCCCCGGCCCCCGGTGACACCCGGAGGGTCTCCGGGACCCCGGTGACAACCGGAGGGTCTCCGGGACCCCGGTAACTCCCGGTGAGACCCGGAGTCCCCGGCCCCCGATGACACCCGGTGACTCCCGGAGGGTCCCCGGGACCCCGGTAACTCCCGGTGACACCCGGAGGGTCCCCGGGACCCCGGTGACACCCGGTGAGATCCGGAGGTCCCCGGAGCCCCGGAGGGTTCTGGGGAGCCCGGGCCCATGAAGAACTGTTGTTGACCGTGGGGCCTCTAGGAGGCCCTTGGCGCCACGTGTCAAGCATCCAGGCCGTCTGTCAGGCCAAAGGACGTCTTCGCCCTTCCATCCGACGGTTGCAGCGAGGGCATTTTCGTCTTTTGTATTTCTTAGGGGCTATATATACCCCTCTTGTACCCTTTTCCAGGGATTGGAATTCATTTCATATAAACACAATTCCCGGCTCTCTTGGAGACCTCTCCCCAAGAGCTCACCTCCCCAGCGGACTCGCGTCCGGAGAGAGCCAACAGGACTAGGGCCCCCACTGGGACCCGAACTTGTATAAACCTCCGTGTCACTTTTTGTGTTGCCCGGCGGGAGGAGACCAGTAACTCGGTCTGCTCGCGCCGCTGTACTCGTGCTGCGCACGTCCGAACCTGCCGGGGTATCCGTAATACCACGACATCACTAAACCCTAGATGAATCAAGATTCTGCTTTTTAAGGGGTGAACTGAACATTATTGATATATCAAATGCTAATTGATGTGCTAAATGTGTTGTTTATATAAAAATATTATTATTTTATTCCCTCTCTGGTCTTAGTTTGCTTCTGGTCGAATTTGACCAAACTGACAGTCATTTCCTCTAACTGACAGTCAGTTCAGTAGTTAGGAGCCTGGTCTTAGTCTCTGGTCGAAGTCATTGTCATAACTGACAGTCAGTTTCACAAACTGACAGTCAGTTACGTGCACTTGATTTTGGTCGTAGCTCCTGTTCGAGTCCCCAACTGACTGTCAATCTCATACACTGACTGTCAGTTTCAAACTCAGTTCTGTGAACTGACTGTCAGTATGGTACACTGACTGTCAGTTCCATGTTTCTGAGTTTAGAACTGACTGTCAGTTTATCAAACTGACTGTCAGTTGCGGGATCAAGAACCCTGAATCCCCCGTTCTGTTTTCCTCGCCTCTTCACCTTTTCTTCTCGCCGCCGTTTCTTTTGTGCCTCCTCTCGTCGCCGGTGTGATTGCGCCATCGCCTCTCGGTGCCCGCACCTCCACCTCGCCGTCGACGACCGCCGCCGCCGGTTGTTTGCGCCTCCACCGCCTTCGGCTTCCATTCTCGACCATTTTTTTTGTGCCGAGACTCTTCGCCTCCGTTCCTCTCCGGTGCCGCTTGCTCGTGGGATGCTCGCCGGAGTTGAGCCTCTTTTGTGACTCCTAAACCAAGTTGTGCCTTCGCATCTCGGTTTTTCAGGTCATCGACCTCAGGCTCTCGGTTCAGTTCCTCTGATCAGGTCGTCTCTTTCTCTGTTCTTTTCTCTGCTTTCGTATTGCCATGTCTGATCAGGCCGGTCCCTCTCGCCGTGTGGCCCGACGAAAGAACGCGGCAAACAGCCAGCGTTCATCGGGCCAGACGTCCGAGAACCGGCCCTCGCCTCCGCCTGAGCGCGTGCCCGTGGATTATTCACGTTGGCACGCGAGCCGCCTTCGCACGCTCCGCTCTGTGAACCCGTATCTGTCGCCGCGTCCCACTGGTCGCGACGCATGCGAGGTTCTCACTTGCTACACAAACCTCCACCTAGACCTGTTCACCAGTGTCTATAGCCTCGCGCCCATCTTCGCCCACCACTCTCTGTCGTGGGGGACGATCGCCTCTCGCACAGGCATCGCCTCCCTCGCAGATCTCTTTGGCTCTGTAGGGATCCGCGACCTAGTCGCCGATTCCTCTCTGCATTGGGCTGAGGGGCCCATTCGCCAGTTTTATTCTACCGTCTTCATTTCCCCTCAGCGCGACTCCATGACCTTCATGACGGGCCTCCAGGTCTACACCGTCACGAAGGAGCAGCTGGAGTCAGCGCTTGGACTGGTGCGCCCTCCTTCTGGCCGCCAGCTCCACACCCTTCCAGATCTTGAGCGTCGGGAGGTGGCCATGCTGTATTCCGGCCCCTTCTAGCTCCGTCACATCGCTGGTTTGCGCCGCGATGTTGATCTGGCCCTACGGATCCTCCGGCTCACCTTAGTTCCTATGACCGGAGATAGGGCCAGAGTGACCTATCTAGGGCTCCACGTCCTGATTTCTATCTTCCATGAGGAGCCCTTCGATGTTGCTGATCTCATCATTAGTGAGATTCAGCACGTTCTTCTTTCCCCGCGCCGTCAGCTGATATACGCTCCGTATATCATGGCGGTGCTTCTTCATATCCGGGCCGTGGACACTGAGCTCCCTCAACCCCATCATCCTCTTCTCTTCTATCCTCCGGGTCAGGCTGATCGCCGGCTCGGTGCTCGCCCTGCTCCAGCTGCTGGCCCTGATTCTCCCGCATCAGATGATGATGCTGCGGGGGAGTCAGAGGACGAAGCTCCGGCTCAGGAGTCTTCTCCAGCTCCAGCTGCAGGGACAGGCACCGGATCTGCGTCATCTTCTTCTCAGCTTCAGGAGGTTCTCCAGGTGCAATAGCAGATCCTCAGCACCCAGGCGGAGCATCATCAGATGTTGCTCCGTTTGATTGCTCAGCAGGAGGAGATTCTGCGTCGCCTGCCTGCTCCCGGATCTTCGGTCCCTCGCAAGAGGGCCCGCCAGGCTGCGTCTTCTCCGAGCTCAGCTTCAATTGCTGCTGATCCAGCTCCGGCTCCCGTTGCTGCTGATCCAGCTCCTGTTGCAGCTGCGACTCCTCCGGCGTCTCCAGCCGTCGACTCGTCTGCATCTCCAGATGGCTCCGGAGATACAGATATCATAGGATTTTCTTCAGATGATGAGCATTAGGCTCTGATATGTGTTTCTGCCTCCCTTTTTGTGCTTGATGCCAAAGGGGGAGAAGTATTTTGGTTATTAGTGTCTTTTGATGTATTGAACAGATGTTTCTTTTTATATATATATATATATATGGAGATGGATGTTTTTGTTTTTGTTCATCATATATATCTGTGTGTGATGTGTTTATCTATTTAGCTCTGATATATATGATGACTTGTATTTAGCTCTGATATATATGATGACTTGGTCTCTTGAGATGATGTCCTTGAGCTCTGATACATTGAGATATATGATCTCTTGATTTTGAGATGTGTATGCTCTGATATGACTTTCTGATATTTGCACATCTATGACTTGAGATGCCCTGAAGTATATGTGTTGGCTTATGATCTGATTTGATGGGATGCATATACTCAGGGGGAGCTATTTCATTTATTTTGTTATTGAACACTTGTTGTCATCAATCATCAAAAAGGGGGAGATTGTTGCATCTAGGCCTTCATGCCTAACCCTAATTTTGATGATTAATGAAAACAAAGTGTTCCGGACTAATTGTGCTATTGAGTTTATTTGATACAGAGATCAGTTGGGAAGAAATACAAGATGATCAAGATGTAACCCGACATGAAGTGAAGCACAAGATGTAGAAGAGCAAAATGACAAGACGCAAATCATGAAGATGAGAAAGACCTCAGGTATTTCGAGTTTTTATTTTTACCGATCTCGGCGTTTAGAGAAGATCGGTTAGGAAAATTATTTTCTAGCTTTAACCGTACTATAAAGAGGGGTGGCGAAAGTCCTCTTTTTATCTCCAACACAAACCGAGAATCCTAGGTCATTGCATTGCATCCATTTTGGTTGGATTTGGTTTTGAACTTTTTGAAAAATCTGGTTTTTCAGTTCAGTTTTTGACAACAGAAGAATATTTGCATTTTTCAGAAAGATATAGGCAGATCTGGTTTTTGCTTCTGTTGACAAAAATGTAACCCTTGAAATTATCTTTCAAATGAGCTATTAAACATCTCTTTTGGATTTCTGGATTTAAAGTTATCTCTGTTTTTGTTCATGCTGACTGTCAGTTTGAATGTCAGTTAGTTTAAACTGACAATTGTCCAGAGATGGTGTATTTTGTGCTCAAAATTTTTGTACTAAACTGACTGTCAGTTTGTCCATACTGACTGTCAGTTGGGGTTTCGACCACAGTGCTTTTAACTGAGTTTCTATTTGTTTTTGGTCGAGTTAGTGGTCGAACTGACTGTCAGTTTGTGTAACTGACTGTCAGTTGTGGGTTTCAGCTTTCCTTTTTCGACCACGAACGGCTAGCAAAGTTTTCGTCCGTAAATTTTGTCGGCCGTTGTGCACTAAACTGACTGTCAGTTTGGGTTGCTGATTTTCAGCCCTAGCTCCAACGGTTCATTTGATTCTTGAGGCTATAAATAGGGGCTTTGGGCATGTGTTTCTCATAACAAGCAACAGCATTTCATATACACTCTTGAGCATTAGTTTCTTATATAAAATCTTGATCTTTTGATCAAGTTGAGTGTTTTTCGATCCACCGAGAGTTTCAGTTCTTTGCATTTTGCATTCACTTAGCTTCTCGGTGCGTGTTTGGAGGTCTTGAGAAGACCTCGCTGCCTGTCACTCTTGGTGAGCGCCCTCACCTAGACGGTTCGGAGGCGTGGCCGTTGATCTCTCCGTTCGGAGATTGTCGGAGAGGCTCGGCAAGTGTGTACAAGGCATCGGTGCTCACCTTTCCGGAGTGGACAAGGAGCAACCACTAGTGATAATATCCTTTGTGGATATTGAGGCAAGACTCAAGTGATTTGAGTGCTTCAACGAGGATTAGTGGAGACTGGGCGAGTCTCCGATACCTCGGTAAAAACCGTTGTGTTCGTTCTCTTTCCCTTGCTTACATTATTTGTTCTTGATTTGCATTCATTTGCTTTAAGTTTTAAAATTTTTAAAAGCCTCCTATTCACTCCCCCCTCTAGTCGGCATCCTTGATCCAACAAAAACCTAGGTCAGTCTCCTGGTACTTCATGTCCTATCTTTCTGTTGTATTGTGTTATGTCGGTCTGACCGTTTGTTAGACCGGTCTGACCGTATTTTTGTACTACGGTCTGACCGTATGGCCGGTCTGTCCGTATTTTTCGGCCTGACCGTATAGCGTGTCCAGAAACTATGTCGTCTCTGGACAGTTTCACGGTCTGACCGCATTTGGCTCCAGTCTGACCGTGAGTGTGCCTGACAAGGGCAGGTGTGCATTAATTGCGCCTGTTTTATGCCGTTGCAATTGCGGCGGTCTAACCGGGCTTATACCTGCGGTCTGACCGCCAAGTGATCTTTTTCTCCCAACGGCCTGTAACGGCTATATTTATTGTGGGGGGTATATATACTCCCATGCACGGTCCTGTTCACAACTTTTGGTATATTTGTGAACATTGTCATCATCCTTGAGAGTTTAAGCAAGTTATACACACTCTAGGGTTCTAATTCTTGAATTTGAGAGAGTGTACATTTGAGATCTTCTAGTGCATTGCATTTAGATCACTAAATCATTCTTGTGGCACTAGAAGAAGGTTAAGTGATCATCACCGGCTTGTTACTCTTGAAGTGTGCCGGCTCCTAAACGGCTAGGAGGAAGGTTTTGGAGAGTTCTTCAAGGAAGATTGTGAAGAAGCCTCAAAACGTCTTGTGAAGGGTCGAGCACGCCTTGTCGGAGCGGTAAAGTGCATCATTAGTGAAAACGAGGTTGGATAACTCATCACACTAATCCGGCTCGAGATCTAGGTCACTTCTCGAGAGAAGGTTGACTAGGTAGAGGAGTAGTTAGAGATTTGAGTTTGCCTCAACGTGAATTAGGGGTGATCGGCAAATCACTGAGACCACGGGATATATCCTTGTGTTAAATTGTTCATTGTTCATCTTGTTTTAGTGATTTACTCTCATTTTCTATTAATTGTTTGATTAATTGTTAATTTGTTAAAATCGCCTATTCACCCCCCTCTAGTCAATATTCTAGATCCCTTTCAAAGACCCAAACACAGAATTATGAAAAAAAAAATGCTTAATGTTTATTGAGACGACAGACAAAATAACTAATATTATACAATTTTTTCACAAGATGGATAGAGAAGAAAGCAAGTAGAGAAAGACGGTTTATGATTCTAGAAAAATCATCCAACAACAAAAAAAAATCATGATTTTATACCATGGCTGGCCTAAAAAGAAAATTTGCATTCTAAATTCTGCGAATAAAAATTGTCAAGAGCACATGATATTCACAAGCATGAATTATCATAATACTACCACATTATTAATCAACATTACTCTCTCAATTGTGGTTAAATGGTTGAGTTTGGAATATTTATAATACTACAATCATTGCATGTGATAGTGATATTATTAGGCTGTCTCCATCCCCGACGCATCCACGCGCTGACAAGCGGGCCCCACCAAGAAATATTCTTAAAAAAATCGCACAGTAAAACCCGAGACGCCTGGCGAAGCAACCGTAAAAATTGCTCTGACAAGTGGGCCCGGGACGCCTCGCCTCGCCACGCGTCCGCGTTGGAGTGGCCCGGGGTGCCTGGCGACGCGCTTTGTGGGCCCCACTGCGCGGCCCACGGGGAAGCTGTACCCGCTTTTAATGGTGCCTGACAAGTGGGGCCGAGACTGGAGCGGGCCCTTTTGTCAGTGAGAGGGTAGCGAGTGAAAAAGTGCGCGACGAATGGGCCTGCGTGTGGCGCGGGAATTTCCTCTGGCTTCGTGCACCCGCGTTTAATGCCCCAGTTCCTCTGACATGTGGCCCTGGGAATGTGCTGGGCCCGCGTGTCAGTGAGTGCCACAGCATTTTTGGTAATTACTTAGCCGTTGGACGCCCGGGCCCACCTGTCAGCGGCTGAAATTTATACCGTTTGAAATATAGCCGTTTAATTTTAGCCGTTGGATTATTTTATTCATTTGTGAGCTAAAAAATTCATAAAAAATCCAAAAAAATCACAAAAATTACAGAAAAATCCTGATAAATCCTGTGACCCTGTGGCTATAAATAGGAGCATGTTTCAGCTCATTTGGACAACAGCAAAAATCAAAACCTCACATTCAGCCCTCTTTAGCTCATCCGATATTTTCCGAAAATTTTTCCGATGGCCAACAATCCCCCCGGCGGTTACGTTAACTGGTTTGGGGAACCAAACCAAGATGACGACAACTCCAACCCGCCAAACAGCCAAAATCCGCCCAGTTCTCAGGCCCCTCCCCGACCATACCTGATGTACTATCCACCGTTCCCTCAACCCCCTCCATACGGCGAACCACATCCATATTCACAGACATACGGGCAAGCCCCCTACTGCTCTTACGGCCAAAATCCTCATTTTGTTGGAGTTCCGAGCATGTGCGCAGAACCGTCGCCACCCGAAGCACCGAGAGCCATATCTCGCTCGACGTCCGTATCGGAAACAGGCAGTCCACACAGCACGGCTGCGATCGATCTGACGGACGACGACAACGCGGGCAAAGGCGAACGAACCACTGTAGCACGGCACAAACGAATGCTCTGGTCCCAACAGGACGACATGCGACTCGTGAGTGCTCATATAAATTACATAATTTGTTATTGCACAGTGTGTTATTCAATTTAAATTTTGCGTCCTCCAGATCAGTGCATGGCTTAATAACTCTCTCGACCCGGTCGGTGGGAACAATCAAAAATTTGACCAGTACTGGGCGAGGGTGGCTGCGTCGTACAATGAGAGCAGTCCTCCCGACCGTAGACGAGACATCAGGCACTGTAAAGACCATTGGCAAAAGAGCAATAAGAAAATTGTTTAGTTCAATGGTATCTACTGCAGGTTGCGCGATGCCTACGCCAGCGGTCGTTCCGATGACCAGCTGATGTCGCAAGCACGCGATATGTACAAGCAGGAAGCGGGTCAGGTGTTCATCCTGGAGCATTGGTGGAATGCCGTACGTGGTCAGCCGAAATGGTGCCACAGCTACTTGGATTCGTCGAAACGGAGTCGCCTCAGCGAAGAAGGCGGACACACGTCGTCATCGACCAACGACGATGACCCCGTCGAGCTTCCACGACCGAGTGGGCGGGACGCGGCCAAGCAGAAACGGAAGGGTAAGAGCAAACTGGGCGAAACATCAGATGATATGGGCCGAGACGCCATCGCTGCAGCCGGATATTTGGATGAAGTGAGCAAACGAAGAGAGAAGGCGTCATGTCTAAGGTCATTGACAAAACTGGTGTCCATGGACACATCCAATTTCTCTGAGGCCCGTTTGGCGGCGCATGCAGCCGCATTAGAGTAAGCGACCAAAATGCTTAACAACAAGGATTAGGCCTTTCGATGTATCTTTCGTTTGTAACGTTTCACTTGCACTATTAATTAAGGTTGTTTTTGATTTAACTGTTGCAATTGTTTCGTATTTACTTGTACTAACTGTTCCAACGGCTAAAATGCAAAAGTATGGATCAAATGCGCCGGTTCGAACGGCTAAAATCCAAAAGTATGGATCACATGCGTCACTTCCAAAGGCTAAAATCCAAAAGAATCGATCACATGCGCTGGTTCCAGATTTGAGCCGTTGGAAGCGACGCATGTAATTGATACTTTTGGATTTTAGCCGTTGGAACCGGCGCATGTGATCGATGCTTTGGATTTTATCAGTTGGAACCGACGCATGTGATCCATACTTTTGGATTTTAGCCGTTGGAACCGGCGCATGTGATCGATGCTTTGGATTTTATCAGTTGGAACCGACGCATGTGATCCATACTTTTGGATTTTAGCCGTTGGAACCGGCGCATGTGATCGATGCTTTGGATTTTATCCGTTGGAACCGACGCATGTGATCCATACTTTTGGATTTTGGCCGTTCGAACCGGCGCATGTGATCGATGTGCTTCTCTCCCTATATATTCGAAGCCCTCATGCCATCATTTATCACAATTTCAGTGATATCATCTACACAACTGAGAGCTTTGTTTCTTAACCACATACAGATCTTACCTTGTCCAAAAAAATGTCGTCCAGTTCAAGCACAAGCAGTGCCGAGAATGAAGCCTTTGAGCAAATCGAGGACTTTGTGGCGGGGTTCGTACATAGGGCGTTTACGGAGGCTAGCACAAATGCTGGTACCTCACGCCGCCGCCGAGGCGCCCGAAGATACATCGAAAGAGATCGCGAAGGCGGTCATAACCGTCTGTTTGCGGACTACTTCGCCGACGTACCCATCTACCCCGGGTACCTGTTTCGCAGACGGTTCCGAATGGGGAGACCCCTCTTCCTGCGAATTGTTCAAAGTCTTGGGGAGTGGTCCCCCTACTTCACTGAGAGGACAGATGCCCTTCTCCGAAGGGGGCTATCTCCCCTGCAGAAATGCACCGCGGCATTGCGGATGTTGTGCTACGGCTCCCCGGCTGATGCTGTCGATGAGTACGTGCGCATCGGAGAGTCGACGGCCGTCGAGTGCCTGGAGCTTTTCGCTGAAGGAATCGTCGATCGATTCGGGGAAGAGTATCTCCGTAAACCTACTGCCGACGACCTCCGGCGTCTGCTCCAGGAAGGGGAGGATCGGGGGTTCCCAGGAATGCTGGGAAGCATCGATTGCATGCACTGGCAATGGCGCAATTGCCCCGTTGCATGGAAGGGCCAATTCACCCGTGGTGATCAAGGAGTCCCTACAATCATACTTGAAGCGGTTGCATCCAAAGACCTTTGGATATGGCATGCCTTCTTTGGTGTCGCGGGATCAAACAACGACATCAATGTGCTGAACCAATCCCCCCTTTTTACTGCTGAGTTGGCCGGTCGATCTCCTACTGTCCAATACTATGTTAATGGGACAGAGTACAATATGGGGTACTACCTGGCAGACGGTATTTATCCCGAATGGGCTGTTTTCGTGAAGACCGTACCCTTACCCCAAACAGAAAAACTCAGGTTGTTTGCACAACAACAAGAAGGGGCAAGAAAAGATGTGGAGCGAGCTTTCGGGGTCTTGCAAAGCCGATTCGCTATTGTTCGCGGCCCCGGGCGATCTTGGCGACGAAAAACCCTTGCCAATATTATGAAAGCGTGTGTCGTCCTTCATAACATGATAATCGAGGATGAGCGGCACTGTCATGACCCGATGGATGTATCCTACGATACTGGGGGGACATCTACAGTAACGCTGCCACCTATCCACGCCAGTGCTCCACCAAGCTTTCAACAGATGTTAGCTCGAAATGAAGCGATCCGTGCTCGGCCAACACATCACCGACTGAAACAGGATCTGATCGACCACATTTGGCAGCGTTTCGGGGGCGACGATACTGACGAGTAGTTTTTTCTGAGCCCGTTGATGGGCGAATGTATTCAAATTTTATTTAGTACCTGTCATTTTTTTTTCATGTCCCGTTTATGATTCAAGAAAAATTTTAAAAAAATTTACAATTTTTCGATATTATTTATAATTACTATATGTTTTTCCTATGTTTGAATTATCGAAATTTCATTTACGCGATTTTTAAATGTTTGTTGATATTATATACACGAAGCGTCTCGCGAAGCGCCTTTGCATTGGAGTAGGAGGCGCTTGAGAAGGTGTTTTGCGAAGCGCCCCGTGAAGCGCCTCGCGAAGCGCCTTGCATTGGAGTGGGGGGTGCTTCGGGAGGTGCTTTGCACACGTGGCACAGAATATTCTGGAGAATATTCTGCTGAAGCGCCCCACGAAGCGCCTGAGGGTTGGAGATAGTCTTACAAGCAAGTTTTGTTCTTCCTTCTTTGTGAGTTGCTTTTTATTTAGTCTTTCCACATTTATAAAAATACGAAACCAAGAGTGATATTTATGGCAGGGTGATGTGCTTAATACTTGAGAGTATTTGAAAACAAAAATGTTTGATTAAAAAAGTTTATCATATGTTGATAAGCGTCTTTTTTTGCGAATAATGTTGTTGGTGTTGTCGTTCTCATCATTAAAATCATTATCACGTCGTCATACAGTGAACGAGCATCATACTCAATTATATATATATATATATATATCAAAAGTCAATAAAGATAACTCGTCTTCTTTCTTTTTATTACCTTCACAAGACCGAATCCATTCTTCCACAAAAAATCGTAAAATAGACGGTCAATAAAACAAATGCACAATCTAGCATGTTGTACGAACTAAGAAAATCTGACACAAGAGGCATCTTTTTTTTTTTTTTGTGCATTTTGTTAAGGTGAGTAAGCCTACAGTGGAGTGGTGGGTAGCGCGAATTTATCCGTATCTAATCTAGCTATCCGACAAAAGACAAAATGCAACTTATTCTTATTCAAATCAATGATTAGAGAAATAATAAATGGTCAAAAATCAATTCAAATCTTGTGGTATTGAAAGGCGCAGTAAGGTACTGTAAAAAGAAACTAAAGCAAGATAAAAAGAAGAAAAAGAAATTAAAAGCAATCTTAAACAAATTTGGTACAATATGTTAATGTAAACATCATGCCATTAGAAAATTAAGTACTAGAGGACCCATAAATCCCGTGTAGCCAGTCAGGAAGATCCACGTGGATGGATTGACCGGGCCCAGGACAGACGCCACGTCGCACTCATACTCCATATACATCATGACGTGGCATCCCATCTAAGGTACCCAGGGCCCGCTGTCCCCACCTGCCACTCCCAGCATTAGGTGAACCCCCTACGGGCCCGACGAAACAGGGACAGCACTCGGGGCCCACACGCAGACTTTCCACATTAAAATACGGTCCCCGCACACGTGGCGCGCATCCAACTACCCACCCACGGGATCGCCAAGGCACGGTGCCACGGCCGTGTCGACACTTGAGCTCCGAGTCCACCCTCGCTTTCCGTTGACGGCGACCTGGATTAGTTTATTTAGCTGTGGTTGGTACTTGATTGGTCTTTCTTGGAGATTCTTTGGGTTAGGAGCTTAATTTTGGAAAGTTTCTGCTTTTGGGGGGGGGTAATGGAGGAGAGGTATGAGGCTTTGAAGGATCTGGGGGCTGGGAACTTTGGAGTGGCCAGGCTGGTCAGGGACAAGAAGAGCAAGGAGCTCGTCGCCGTCAAGTACATCGAGAGGGGCAAGAAGGTTTGCAATTTTTTGTTAATAATAATAATCTCTGTTTAGCTTTCGCTTTCTTGGAGTGGGAATTGTTCCACGCTAGTGGCATGGAATGGTTGGTGTATCTGATTAGAAGTATTGTTTGTGTGATTTTTGTTCTGTCTGTGTGCAGATTGATGAGAATGTGCAGAGGGAGATCATTAATCACAAGTCCCTCAGGCATCCCAATATCATACGTTTTAAAGAGGTAATAAAATAGTCTAAGTCATCAGTTGCTCAATAGTTTGATTTTTAGTGATTAAGATGGTGAAATTTGATGGTGCTGAACACTCTCCTTTTTCTTTTGTTTTAAAAGAAGATTGTGTCTGTAAATGGTGCATGTTTCCGTGATATAAATGATGAACTGGAGTATTTGATTGTTTACAGAAGTTCACATATTACTTTGCAACATCCAACGTTCTTACAAATTATGACTCAATGCTGATTTCCAACTATTGAGCAATTTTATCATCTTAAGAATCACACGTACACTTATGCATAGCATGGTCTTTGTTGGTGAATTGTTTAAGAACAGGTTTGTTTAACGCCGACACACCTCGCCATTGTCATGGAATATGCCGCTGGTGGAGAGCTTTTTGGAAGGATTTGCACTGCTGGGCGATTCAGCGAAGATGAGGTTGATTGCCACGTCACATATGGTCTTGTTATTGTGCTTATCTCGTTTCTTTCCAACCGTCTCTACATATTAATGCCCTGCCGCTTTTCTTTTGGTTTATTGTTCATGTCATTAGGCAAGGTACTTCTTTCAGCAGCTGATATCGGGCGTTAGCTACTGTCATTCCATGGTATGCTTTATACGAGCATATATTAAAAGTTAGAAATAAATAGCACAACAAATAGGTGTTCATGGTTTGCTATTGCAAATGCAGGAAATTTGCCACCGCGACCTTAAACTTGAGAACACCCTCCTGGATGGCAGTCCAACACCTCGCCTGAAAATTTGCGATTTTGGTTATTCAAAGGTGCTACTTGAGATCAGGAATCGACTTTTCTTCTATAGTAGAGCAAATGATCAAACCTAATTATCAGCTTTCCTTTTGTGGTTTCAGTCTGCTTTGCTGCATTCCAAACCAAAATCAACAGTTGGCACTCCAGCATACATAGCACCAGAGGTTCTTGCAAGAAAAGAATATGATGGCAAGGTGAACTATTTTTGCCTTATATATTTGCTACTCTTCACTTTACTATTTATCTACCTCCATTTTGGGGGGCCAAAGTAAGTAATATGATCAAAACTAGAATTTGTTCTGAGAAGTGAGCTAAAGGAATTGCTAGTGTACGCCACTTCAGTTCAGATCAAGCCAGGATAGCAGAGTTCTCAAGAGAAATATCATCTTGGGTTTTGTGGTTGAAAGAAAGAAAGGCATTCTATGTAAGTACTAAAAACCTCACAGGCTATTTTCTATGTAAGTATTGACAGTGAGGGTGTGATGATTGTGATGATTGCGATCATGTACACATGTCATTACATCTAGGACTGATAGTTGGGTTTCTTTTCTAATATTGTGGGACCACAACGATTTAGCCTCTAGCTCCACTGAAAACGCTCACTGACAGACAGCACCATGTGATTTTATACTTCCAGGCTTCGGTGTTCCATTGATATCGTTTTAAGTTTGAAACATAACATCATTCCCTCTTTGCCGGTTCCTTGCCGGCAGAAAGAGTTCTTTTCCAAAAAAAAAAAAAAAATGTATCATTGGGTTGCATATTGTGATGAAATGGCCCTCATCATCCAGGTAGCAGACGTTTGGTCTTGTGGCGTGACACTGTACGTGATGCTTGTCGGGTCATACCCATTTGAAGACCCTGAGGATCCCAGGAACTTTCGGAAGACAATCAGTGTAAGTGTTCCATTGCCCTTTTTTGTTTGCAATGCCATTGATTGGTTAGTCTGAACACTGTTCAAATGCTGTATATCTGACAGAGAATTCTTGGCGTGCAATACTTCATCCCGGAGTATGTTAGAGTGTCTTCGGATTGCAGGAACCTCCTATCTCAAATATTTGTGTCAGATCCCTCAAAGGTGTTTCTCTCGCTTCTAAAGTTCTGTAAAATCTTAATCTAACCAAGCTTAATTGTTTCCAATGTTATAAGAAATAAACTTTTCGATTCGGATTGCTATTTCACTTTGTTTAGTACATGTTGCCTAATTATTGTTATGAAACTCTTTCAAAGAGAATCACCATTCTGGAGATAAAAAAGCACCCTTGGTTCCTGAAAAACCTGCCTAAGGAGATATCAGAGGGAGACAAGGTGAATTTCAAGGATATGGAGAACAATGTTTCAGCGCAGGCCGTCGAGGAGATAATGCGGATCATTCAGGAGGCAAAGACTCCTGGAGTGGTCTCAGGGGTGGTTGACCCTGCCCTCGCGGAGTTGGCCGATGTGGATAGCGATGAAGCTGTGGTAGATGATGAGGAGTTATACAATAGTGGTGATATTCCTCCCAGTCAATGACGAAGTACTGAAATCACTTGTACACCAATGTTGCTGAATTCACTTTGCCACGGTCGTACATATGATCTGGAAGGTTATGGAGTAATAAGGATCACATAATCCCCTGTTGCATTACTCGGAATTAGTGTGCAGTAATAAAGATATTATTGGATTATATGGAACTGTGACTGTAAGAGTAATTCTTCTCTCAAAAAAGATAGCAGCCTTTTTCTGATACTTATATTGCTTGTGAGAAATTCAAAACAAAAGGTTCAACGTATGAGATCACATAAAATTTTAATGTAACTGATAGTATCTCTCACATGAGATAACCTTAGTATCATGCACTAAACGGTACGATTATAATTTTTCCTACTCTTACTATCCTCCACCAAACTAATGTGGATACGGTATTTTTTTTTTCCATCTTTATGGTGTTCACTTGGCTAAAGCACCCTCGCTCCCTCGGCCACGCCGTGTCCGCAGCTACTACACCGTTCACCGGGTGCGGCAAGCTTGTAGTGCTTAGGCCATGATATGTACCTGCCAGTCGGCACGCTGCCGACTGTGTTCCAGGAGGGCGCGCTCCGGCGCAACACCGGTGAGGCGGACGAAGACTAAGTTGTGAGCATTGACGGCTTGACGCGTCCGAGCTGAACTAAGACTCGGAAAGACGTGAGGACGTCAAAGACAGCGCCAAGGATGGCAAGGAGTCAATACCAACAGCATTGTTCTTTCAAGTGTCACCCGCGCCGCCGCCGCTTGACACTTGAAACCAAGAAGGTTATTCATGGTGTAGTTTGCATGAAATACTGCCATGCTTGTTCCAAGCCTTGTATCTTTGCAAATTATTAATTGTTTTCAATTTAGAAGTATTGTTCTTCCAGCTATGGCCGTGTTTTGTCTACGTAGTTCTTGTCTGATATTTTTTTCGTCGTCATACAACGAATTGCAGGGTAATCAAATGGGTTTGTGCCAAAACTATTAATAAAAAACTGTGTGCTAGCACAAGGTAGTAAAATGAGATTGGATGATTCACCTACCAAGCCAGGAGGATGAAGGTCTCCAAGCCCCATGCACCACGATTTATTTAGTCCCATTGAACTGAAATATACGTGTGTCTGAGGGGAACCCTGCATCTTGGAGAAGAAAGGTGACGTCGTGGAGCTGACCATGGACATTCCCAATGGCAAGGACTGTCTGGTCAGGTCGGGGGTCGATGCAGACATAATTGGGCTCCCGGTGGCGGAGGTCAGAAGCTGCGACCACAAGACGATGGAGGACAGTGGCAGGGAGGATAGTGGGGAGCTGGTCTGGTGGGAGGTCGCGTGAAGACCAGTCGAGAGCCGTAGTGAGCTCAACCACCCACTCCCTTGTCATATGACACCTTTGTCGGGCCATGAGACAGGACTGATTGGTGATCGCAGCAAAGAGTGATGAGAGCTATTAATATCCTCAATATGGCCAGGGTGGGACTCATCCGTCTCCTGTGAGGAATTCATCAAACTGAGCCAGGTCAATATTTTCAATCGAGCCTGAATTGGGGATGTTCACATTCTCACCATCGGAATCATCCGGGATGCTATCCTAGTCTATCGGCAAGTTATGCTTGTGACGCATGCTGTTCGGTGCATAACCATGACCGACATCTTCCAAACGAGCTCAACAATATTTTAGCATTACTTTGCCAAATTTCTTGGATCCCTGATTTAGCATACACTTAATGCCATAAGCTGCCTCTGCTAAGTTCAAGAGCACCTACAAAATAATAGACATGATCAGCTGATACACTATTATCATTAGCTTAATCCATGAACCTAATGCAGGTACTGCTGAATTGACCGTATTCCTGATTTTTCTAAAGTAGTGGTGCAAAATGAGTTTGATGCAGGTTGCTGCATGACCGTTAGTATCAAATTAAAGTACTAGAGATTTACCGCCGCCGAAATATGTTCGTGCCATGCACATATGCCAAGTTCTTGGCTCCCTTCAAAAGTGATAGGAAACAGAGTAGGCATACCATCTTGCTCGAACCAGTCTATACAGATCTCTCGTACTAGGATCATAGGGGCGCTCCTCAACTACTGTAACAGAGCGTGGGTCCTGCCACTCTGAATGTACTTGGCATGCCTAACAGACCAGTCTTGTGCACTATGAGCAATTTTATGGAGTTGTTCCGATAAGACCCAGTCACACGGTGCAGCAGGGGGTATATGCTGATACAAACCAAACTGCCTCATTACCCGATCTGGGATAATGGCACTCAATAATCCAAAAATGGATCAATGGCACCCGTGCCAACTAGAGAGGTGAATCTCTCTCAACCCTAGGATGAAGGAGTGAAATCTTCCCATCATATGGCTGCCAGACAACATTCTCATCCTTCATCTTAAATTGTTCCCGATAAAAGTCTATCGCGTTGTGCCAGCTGTGCTAAAAGCTGTGATATCCCAACCACTTGATGCCACACGGAGGTCAAGACTCAATCTCATCTCCTACTAGAGGTGGATCGGCTGTTTTGTCTCTATGGATTGGACGGCCAATGCTAAACCTTGTCCAACTCCACATCTGCAATAAGATCAGAGGACCAAAAATTTATTTACAGCTAGTGTAAGAGGCTCTACAAAGTGCCCGATACAGGTGTGCCAGAACAGCTGAACCCCAGTTGTACTGTAGTGGACTCTCTAAGTCTTCAAGAAACTGGATGTACATGGCCGGAACTGTGTCACCGGTGCCATTGGGCAGAAGAAGCGATCCAATCAAATCCAGACACGCTCTACTGTAGGCATCTACATACTCCCGTGGTGATCAAAGTGGAGGTGGAACATCAGTAAACTGTTTGCGGAGCCACTTGAGACTCAAACTGTGACATGAACCCTTCTTCTTCTTCTTCATTACTCCTGTGTTTCCTATCCTGCCTCTGAAATGCCGTATATGGTACTGATTTGTGTAGAAGTCTCTCGAGCTTATCCTTCCATATATCTGAATCAGATATTCCAGTGATTGGTTGACATTGTATGGGCAAGCCCCACAGACAGCTAACATCCTACAGTGTGACAGTTATTTCACCAACTGGAAAATGAAAAGAGTGTGTCTCAACACGCCATTGTTCAACAAGGGCTGCTACCAATGTCCCGTCAACATCCAAGTTTCCAAGGCTTGCTACTTGGTACAATCCTAATTTCTGCAGGTGTGAAGTACAGGACTCATGCAATGCTATAGAAGACCTGATAGCGCTATGAGATAGAACTTCCTTTGGCTGCATGAAGACAAAGAAAGAGAATTCACATATAAGTCTGGTTGTACAAAATTAACAGACTTATTGAACTTTAAATATATAACCAATCGAATGAATTAGTCACACGCAATCGTGCAATGGAGGATCTATGGGCCTCAGAAGGTACTTGCAACAAACCAACCTGCCCTGCGGCAAGCTCAGATGGTCCATGAGACTCTTGCTGTTTTGCTACATCCATCTTGCAACTGAAATTTGGGGAAAAAGAGTGCCAAGCATTAGACCTATTTCGATCTCAAGGAAATGCTAATTTGCCACCCTAACTAATGCTGATCGTGAAACATCTAAAGACACGATTAACTAATGCTGATCTTTATATTGATAGAAACATCGCTAAACATTGTTTCAGCAAGCAATATCCAATTCATGAGTCCTATCTCTTCCATCTATAGAAGTGATAAATAGATTAACATCTGCAGAATTGGATCAGTTTTAAGCAGCTTATATTGAAACATCCTTTTACGAGCACTTGGTTTATTGTTTCTACGAAACCGAGGGGTTGAAGTAGGATAAATTAATGCAAATCTTTATTATCATGCACCCAAACTCCCAAGCACACATCGTAAATAGCTTTTGAGCTCATGCAATTAGAACATGCACAGAAATGGCTGAATTAAGCAGTGTAGTTGTAAAATACCTTTTGTTACCTCAAAAAAATCAGGAAGCTTTTGAGCACAAGGAACGGATGAAACCAAGTATGCTGTATTATGATGAGGACATCACGACCACACACTCACATGTTTTAACTCGAGCGCATGTGCGTCGCCTTAGACAACAGGTGAATTCGTTTTTTGAGCGAATTAATTATTTAATTACAGAACAAATGATATTACCTAATGATTGTTTTTTGCTTGTTGTTACATGTGAGGGAGTTCTGGACGAAGTTGTTGATCCAATTATTAGCCAAGGAAGAATGAACAATTTTCTAACAACTTCGACCTACGATCACTTTGACCTCATGGATCAGAAGAACTCTGCGCTCGATCATAAAGGCTCAAAGTCGCAGCACCGCCCAAGGTCGCAGCCCATGGTTGGAAGCACAAGGTCACAACCCATGGTCGGAAGCACATGTTCGCAGCTTGAGGACCATACAGTCTGCCGACCAAGCATGATTGTTCAGCGACTTCGACCAAGCGCCAATTCCAGCATAGATGTCCGAGTCAATTGTGTGAGCACTTGTTGGAAAGATATTCAAAAGAGCTTTCCAACACATCAAGAATCATTGAAATCCGACATTGTATGCAACCACGAGACCCGAAAGAATGGCAAGTGCACAAGAGGAAAGAGTCCCGTCCGAATTTGCGAAAATTAGTTACGGATTTCTTTTTTTAGTTTGTTAGGATTCTAATCAGTTTCGAATTAGATTAAGATTAGAATTCTGATTTTAAACCATCTATCTTTTGTAGACACAATTCTCTATAAAAGAGAAGGCATGCTCATAGTTTTAGGTAGATTTTGTTGATATACAGATTGTATTCTCGTGTCTTTGCCGACTTGTACAATTCGGAGTCTCAATGTTCAACTCATAATTCAGATTATTGAGTGTTGGTATCCTTCCGCTGCTGCTCTTGCTTTTCTTTATTGATTTTCCTGAATTGTTTTTCGTGAACAGGTTAATCTAACTTTGTTGGGTTGATAACCAATTGAGGAGTAATTTAGCGATTGTGAGGTTGCTGGTCGCTTTCTTGGATAGTGGTTAGCCGCCCCTTCATCAAGGTTGCAACTCGCATTTATCCACGGATTTCTCCTACGACGGAAGATCGGGACCAAAATTTATGCACGCATCTTAAGGCGAGGCGTATGCATATCATATTCTCCTCGAACTCTCTGATATAGATGAGAACAATGACATATAAGACACAGTGGAAGATTGACACTGAGAGAACAGAAGATTATGTGAGTAGAGGCCAAAAACACCCAAATGAAACACTTGAGGACATATCTATCAGTGGAAACATTTATTGTATGGCATACTCGATTGGGCTCACCTCTTAGGTCGTAGAAGTAGCTGGTGGTGGCGCACAAGCGAGTTGAAGCCACAACAGCAAATGGGATAGGAAGAAGCACTGGCAAAAGCAGCGAGACAATGTTGTGAGGTGCTGAGAAACAGCGATGCCACCGAGGTAGGGATGGGTGAAGTGAAAAGGAGGCTGGCCCACGTGTCTAGGGGTGTAAACAGGATGCGGATATTCACGGATATCTGTTTACTGAATTCATTAAAATAACTATATGGTAAAAAAATCAGCATCTGACAAATAATGTGAATTCAAATTTGGATTTATTAGTTTTTCTTATCAGGATTCGGAGTTGGATTCGATAAAGGTACATATGTGAAACGGATGCAGCTATCCGAATAATCATATAATTCGAATAAATAAAATACTACCCAAAGGGTAGAGGCCAAAGCCACAGAAGTTAGGATGGCCCACCCCACCCCACATGTGTGTAACTGCGTCTGCGTAAGTGTGTTGTGCGGCCTGTGCCTATGCTGCTATGCGTAACCCTAATTCCACGCAAGGCATGACTACGCATACGCGCCTAACGTGCTGTCAGTTCTCCGCACGGGCCATCAGGCAGCATCCCATCGCAGTCCTGGCTAGTCCCAGTCACCCCGGCACAACTCGCAGTCTCGGCCAGTCTCGACTCACAGCGGGCCACCGTCTACCCATTCTCGGCCGCCGGTCGTAGGCGCCACCAGCCAATCCCAACCGTCGGCGCTACTCGCCGCAAGGGCGTCCTCCACCGGCCATGACCCACAAGATCCCTCCCAGTCCCGCCACCAGCACACCACCCGCCACTCGCCGAAAGGGCATTCTCCACAGCGAGGGCTTCCTCCCGTCCTCTAACCCGCTGCCCTTCTCCTTATCCTCCTATACCGTGACCGTGAGGTCCTCCTTCAGACCACCAGACTGTGGCCACTACCACTCCCACACCGCCAACATCCCATGTTATTTCAAGTATGTCATAAGTTCAATATTGGTTTATTATGTCATGACTTCGTATTTGTATCAAAACATGTTCATATTCTGTCATACTTCATATTTGCTAATAGCTCCGTAAAAACATCGATATGTCATTGTTCTCTTACCTGTCTTTCAGTCTTTGTATGTTAACTTTGCTTCTAGTAAGACAGGGACTTGTTTGTATCAAGACAAAACAGAAATTAAAGGGTAATTACCCACTTATCAAACATGCATTCCATTTCCAATATTGACGATTATATGAAAACACTAACGTGTTTTTGTGCCACTTCAAATAAAAACGACCATGCATGAATTGTGTTGGATTTGAGCTCTTCTCATTTTATTGGACTAGGTATAGTATTACTTATCTAGTTTAAGTTTAGATTAATTGAATCCTATTTAATAAATTGTCTTTACTTTTGCATGAATTGTATTACTTATCTAGTATTATTGCTTCAAGGAATCAAGGCCGAAATTCTAGCATGGTCGACCAAAAAGAAATTTTAACACAATGTTGTCAAGGAAAGGGTAAGAGGTATATATAGTCTTTCACTAAATTATTAAATTGCAATAAGTTTATTGGTTACTATTTTATTACAATTAAATTTATTTATTCTCTCTAGATCGCCGTGGCATATGGAAGTAGCACTGAGAAAGATGCAATTGCTAATAATTTAGCGAAACAAACATTTAAAAGGTTGAGTAACACTTGTTAACATTTATATATACATTATATTTGGAGTTCTAATATTATAGGTTAATTTGTTCTTTATCTATGTAGATTTTTTTGGCATCTAGTAGTGGTGCTAAACCAGCAAGTGTTAACATTCAAAGTGTTATGAGTGACAATATTGTTGGAACAATTGCGAGTGATGGGCCAAAGACTGCTACTACTAAGAATCCATCATCGAAAAAGAAGACTAGAGCACCAAAAAAGAGAACTTCAAATGTTTAGAACCATTTTACCATTAAAGAAGTGAAAACTAAAATGGATGAAAAGGTTGTGATGAGTAAGATGGCAAGATGCAAGTACTACAAGGATGTGTTTTCTGGAGAGAGCAAGTTTGGTACGACTCACCTCAGAACCCATTTTAAAACACAACATGAAAAGTCTTCTTATCAAAGCACTCTTAGCTTTTCAAAAGTAGGAGAACAAAATTATTTGCAAGCTTGGAAGTACAATGAAGAAATTAGTGTCTACAAATATCATCTTGCCATTATCATGTATGAGTATCCATTCAATTTTTCAAAATATGAGTACACTAAGAATTTCATCAGATCATTATCCCTCTCATTTCCTATTAAAGGCCGCAATACCACTACGAAAGGGTTATGGATATTCTTAAAGAAGAGAAATAAAAGTTGTTTGATCTCTTTTCATCTCTGTTTCACCGAGAAGATCTCTCTTCCGGGAAATTGACCCCCTTTTTCGTGGTGCGGGCGTGCTAGTATACATAAGCATACACATAAGAGAACATACAATGTACAATCTTAGGAGACAATGCACTTTATTAATTCTGAAAATAATTTACAAATTACAAGTCCCTTTGGGATTTACAAGCTCTCATTGCGCCAAGGAAAATACATCTTGACTTCAGGAGACTGCATGGTTCATAGTTCCTCAGGGCTTTTGAAAAGCTCTTGGTTAATTACATCTGCAGAACGAGTCCACAGAAAACCTCTGATTAAACTGTGCTGATGGTCGTCGTCTTCAAGCTTCAAAATAACTTTTGCCCTTGATAAATGAATGCAATACATATGCCCATGCATGCAAATATGCAAATCCATAGCCTCGTCAGTCTATGGTACTATCACAAAATATAGTCTTCGCCTCGTCGGTGCCCGGCCAGGGGGTTGTTCGGCCTCGTCGGTCGCGACCAAGTAAATGCCTTCGCCTCATCAATACCCGGCATTAATGGTGTCCGGCTTCGTCAGTCACGGACAAAAAAGCATGTCGTCTTCGCCTCATCAGTACCCAACGACATGGAAAAGTGGATGAAATGACTTGTGATAGCATCCTGACTTCCTTAGCTTCAGGAAACACATATTGCATGATAGGAAACACATCGGAACGTTCATCAATGGTTTTGATTGTTTTGACAACTTCTGACATTATTGGACTGCACTAGCATCTCTTCAACTAACTGGATGAAAGCGTTTTGATCCTCTGATCTGCTTGAAACTTGGAGAAACAGTTTCTGGACAGATTTTCGATTGATCATCAAAGTTTGAGATCAATCAGACCATCGGATCAGAAACTATCTTCAATGCAATGTTCATATATCAAGCTGAAATTCAGCAAGACAAAACTTGATTGCATTGGTCTTATGAAGATCTTCTTGACTTTAGATCGAGGTGAGAATTGGAGGAGTTGCTTCATCATGAAGCTACTATTCGCCATAAAAAATTTGGGGTCGATGGGACTTCTGGATTAGAAGTTATTATCGATCTTCTCCCGTGAGACAAGCTGAAACGTCTTCTAGACAGAGCTATCTCCTCATCGAATTTCAACCTTAGAGATCTCCAATCGGCTTGAAAATTGGAGGACATGTTTCACCTGTACTCCCCTGTTCTCCATAAAAATTTGGGGTCGATCGGGCTTCTGCATCAGAAGTTATCGCCGATCTTCTCCCGTTCAGGCAAGCTGAAACGGCGCTGGACACAGCCTCCCTTCTGATCGAATTTCGATCTTAGAGATCTCCGATCGGCTTGAAACTTGGAGGACATGTTGCACCTGTACTCCCTTGTTCGCCATAAAAATTTGGGATCGATCGGGCTTCTCGATCAGAAGTTATCGCCGATCTTCTCCCGTTCAGGCAAGCTGAAACGGCGCTGGGCAGAGCCTCACTTCTGATTGAAATTTGATCTTAGAGATCTCTGATCGGCTTGCAACTTGGAGGACATGTTGTACCTGTACGCCTCTGTTCGCCATAAAAATTTGGGGTCGATCGGGCTTCTGGATCAGAAGCTATCGCCGATCTTCTCCCGTTCAGTCAAGCTGAAATGACGCTGGACAGAGCCTCCCTTCTGATCGAATTTCGATCTTAGAGATCTCCGATCGGTTTGAAACTTGGAGGACATGTTGAACCTGTACGCCTCTGTTCTCCATAAAAATTTGGGGTCAATCGGGCTTTTGGATCAGAAGTTATAACCGATCTTCTCCTGTTCAGGCGGGCTACAACGGCACTGGAACGGCTAGCACGGGCACCACGGACGAGGCCTTTGCTATGCATATGAGCAAGGCGCACCCAAAGCAAGGCTTCTCTTGCGCTGGTCTTCTTGTACGCCTATCTTGCCTTGCGTCTGCATGTGCGTGCCTCTAAGCCTGCCTTGGACCTAGACCTGCTTGTTTTCAAAAGGATAGCAGCCCCTCTCTATTTATAGAGGCTCCAGATTAATTGCAACCATCCAACAACCAGAGATATTTAGGGGATTTGAATTCGAATAGGAGATATATTTTCTTATTTAAATAAACAAAAGGATAAAAAGAGATATTATTCCCTTTTTGAATTTGAATAGGAGATAGACTTTTATTTATTTAAAGAAAAGAAAAGGTTAGAGATAAGTCCTATTCGAACTCGGGCTGCAGGTTGGTTTGACTAGGTTGTTGACCAGTTTGACCACGTTTGACCGTTTGACGAGGCTGTTGATTGGGTTTGACCGTTGAACACGTTTGACCAGATTTGACCGGGCTGTTGACCAAGTTTGACTAGTCCAATTTTGACCAGTTTGACCAGGCTTTTGACCAGGCTTTTGACCAGTCCAATTTTGACTGGTTTTCTATCATCATTTTTTTTAAACCCAAATATACATGTATTTTTATTTTAGCCCTTTTGGTTATATAGGATTTTTTTAATGAATTTTTATTACAAAAATTAATCGAACAATCTCTTAAGTGCTGAGTAAGTTGCACAATGGATCTTTAGACTTCTAATAAAAATAAAGGTTATTTGTGTGTCACTTGTCACTTCATTGATAATGATTGGAAAATTCAAAAATGAATCATAAATTTTATACATTTAGAAGACATTCAGGTGCCAATTTGAGTAATACTTTTGTTAGAAACATGATTGCTTGGAATATTGATTAGAAGTTGTTTGCTTTGATTATGGACAATGCCTCTGCTAATGAAGTTGTGCTAAGATTGTTGCTTCAACCCTTAATGAGTATAATTCTCTAAAATCTAATGGCAAGTTCTTCCATATTCGATGTGCGGCTCATATTATTAATCTTGAAGCAAAGGATGGTTTGAAAATAGTTGGACATATTATAAACAACATTCGTTCTTCAATTATGATTGTCAAGAGTTCTACTTTGCAATGAGAGGAGTTTCAAAAGTAAGCTTCTAAACTTAATTTGGATATAACGAAGGGTCTTTCTCAAGATGTAGCTGCTAGATGGAATTCCATTTATTTAATGCTCTCATATGCACTTTATTATAAGAAAGCTTTCCAAAGATGAGCTCTTCATCTAGAAAAATATGGAAATTACACTCCTTCTAGAGATGCATGGGAAAAAACAAGTGCATTGAATAAGTGCTTGAGTAATTTCTTTAGTGTTACTACATTCTTTGTAGAATTTTGTGAAATTAATCTCATGCTTATTGATTGGATAAAATGCAGTGATGAGCTTATTGTTTCCATGGCAAAAGCAATGAAAGAAAAACTTGACGAGTACGGGGAGTTGAGTAACACTGCTTTGGTGGTTGCTTGTTTTCTAGAACCTCACTACAAGAAGGTGGTTAAATTTTATTACAAAAACATGTGTGAGAATGATGGGATTGATGAGATTTATGATCTTCAAATTATTGTCAAGCACCTATTTGAGTCATATGCATCTCAATACAATGATTCCTCAATTAGTGCCATACAGTCTTCTGTTGGAGCCTCTAGTGGAGTTGCTTCTTATCGTCGTGTTTATGATGAAAAGCCAAAACGGAGAAAATCAAAATGTTTTTTAAGGATATTGGTGAAGATTATGGTGCGAAGTCTGATCGGAGAAGTATGAGGGTGAACCACTGTTGAAATGGCTTAAAAATGAGAATTTTGATATTTTGGCATAGTGGAAGACTCAAGGTACAAATTATCCTATTTTCACTCATATGTCACGTGATGTGTTAGCTATTCCTGTATCAACTGTTGCATCCAAGTCTGCTTTTAGTGCTAGGGGACAAGTAATTGGTAAATACCGCAGTCGTTTAGAACACGAAATAGTTGAGGCTTTGATTTGCACCAAAGACTATATTGAAGCGTCTAGAAAAGGTAAATCCATAAATAGAATTCATCAAATTTTGCATCTATTTGTGCATTGGTTGATTTTCATTATTTTGTTATTGTGGGTCAAAGTGATGTTCCTTCAATTATAGGGGAGTTAGAAGATGTTAGCATCAATGAAATAAATATAGTTGAAGATGGTATATCAATTAAAATCTTCTTCTAGCTACTATATGATAACACTTTAACAAGTATTTTACTAACTCATATTATTTTGTAGGTGACAACTAACTACCTCTTGAACTCAAGCACGCTGCCATTATTTTGAATGTTAGATATAGTACTTCACTATTTCATGATGGACTTAGACTTAGCCTTTTGTGATCATGTATGAACTATGATGTATGTTGCTATTATTTTAATTGTTGGATACTTGGACTTTCCTCTATTATTTTATGATTGGACTTTGGACTTTGGACTTTGGATCAGAGTTACAATTATGAACTTATCATGTTTTGTTTGTGCAATCGTTATCAAATTATGTGATGTTGTTTTATTATGTCGTAATGTTGTATGTTTAGAATTATAATTTATTGTGCACTTATGATGATAAATTATTTGTTATCATACTTATGATGTTGACAACCATAACATGATGTTTAATTGTTTATTTTGTATATTGTTATGTTGCATTGAAGTAGACCATGAGTTCAAAGTAATATTTTTGTTAATCAAGAAATATTTATTGTAAAATAATTATTTTATTTGTATAGCGTCATAATTCGTACCGAAATAAAGAAAATCTGATTTGAATCCGTATCCGACTAACATCCGTACCGTATTTGAATCCGAAAAAATCCGACTTTGTATTCGTATCCGGTTAAAAAATATGGTACGGAATATGATTTGAGTAATATCTAATCTGAGTCCGGCCATTTCACACTCCTACACGTGTCCCTGTTGCAATAGTGACATTGGGAATACCCTGCATCATGATCGGACAGTCCAGATCAAAGCAGTGACAGGACACAATGAAGGCCCGAAAACAAGATGTACATTGACACCACTAACTAATGGTAATCTTTATATGCCCAATTAAATGGTACAAAAAGAACACAAAAATTTAATAAAGTTCAAAATAATTCAGCAAAGCACCCAGCATTCACCAAATCCCCTATCGTGCATCATATATACATCGCTGAACATTGTTTCAGCAAGCAATATCCAATCCATGAGGCCTATCTCTTCAATGGACAGAGGTGAGAATAGATTAACATCCGCAGAATTAGATCAGTTTCAAGCAGCTAGTCTTGCAACATCCCTGTATACTGATGGGCACTTGGTTTATTGTTTCTATGAAACTGAGAGGTGAAAGGTGGAATAAATTAATGCAAATCCTTATTATCATGCACCCAAACTCCCAAAGCAAACATTTATAATAGCTTTTGAGCTCATGCAATTGGAACATGCACATAGATAACTGAACTAAACAGTGTGATTGTAGAATACCTTTTGTTGCCTCAAAAAATCAGGAAGCTTCTGAGACGAAACCAAGTAGGCTGTTTGTTCCACTAACTCCCTGATCTAGATAAGAACAATGCCATATAAGATACAGTGGAAGATGATGTGCAGTGAAAGAACAGAAGAATATGTGAGTGGAGGCCAAAATCACCTGAACGAAACACATGAGGACATACACATCCATTACATGTCAGACTTGATTGGGCTCACTTCTTAGGTCCTACAAGTGGAGGAGCTCGGAGGAGGACTGTCGCCGAGCTCGGGCGCTGATCGGAGGAGCCGACGGCGTTGATGGAGGAGGGTTTCGGCGGCGGCGGCGCGGCTGTGGTACGCCTGTGGTGGCACGCGCGGGCTAGGGCGGTGGAATGGTGGTGGTGGCGGCGGAGCGCACGGCGGCGACGGATGCGGTTGCAGGCGGCGGCGGCAAAGCACGCGGGCGAGGTCGGCGGCAATAAAAATTTTAGAGGAAATAACATTTGGAGTGCAAGTATTTTGATACGTACAACAGAACATCGCTGATATTGAGAAAAAGTTCAGCCACCGATATATTTCTCAATAATTTTTTATATAAATACATTTTTTTAAAATAATAACAAATCTAGTGCAGTGTTTCAAAAACTTGCAACAAATTTGCTTTTTGTCTCGTGACCAAGAGGCTGCTGCACTCTGGGGTGCGGCAGGGACATTTTATTTTATTTTTTATTAACTCAAAACTCAAAGTTTAATAAAAAAAACTTTCAATTCTTCCTGTATCGATATCTTTTGATCTATAATTTGAATTGACAATTCATTTGCATTGGTAGAATTGTGCAACTAAAATAACCATGTCCACACATACAGATTATCAATCAGAACTATAATATCATAAGATATAATATATTGTTATATCTTGATATAAATAAATCCGATTGATAATTAGTTTATGTTAATCTGATCGTTTTGACCTCACCATTACACTGGTTGGAATATATTGTCAATCCAAATTATAGATAAAAAATATTAATCATAAAAGAATAAAAAATTTCAATATAATTTAATCTCAAAATTATACAACAATTTAACTCAAACTTTCAGAATAAATTACACTTAATTTTTTTATTGATTTAGTTAAATCTTCCCACAAATAAAGTCCATTTATATGTAAGTTATATGGATTTGGTCGTTCATTTTTACGATACAATTATATGAATTTTCCTATCTTTGTTCAAAAAGGGGAGTCTCTCAACTGTTTGGTTTTGCCAAACAAATCTAGATTGGTCAAATTTGCTTAAAAACAAACTATCACTGATGTGCTTAGATTGATTTGGTGTTCATCTCAGATCAAACAGTTAAATCAACTTCCTACCTATGCTCGAGAAACATAGTCTCCTAAGACATTCTCCAATAATAATATCTAAAATCGGATCTCTATATCTCCATATACATACATCTCTAAAAATATTTCATCTTTATATTTCAAATAACTCCAATAACAATCTCCAAATCTCACTCTCTATTCCTAAAAAATAACTGTCACCCAGTTTTTGCGCTGGAGCAGAGGCGCGGCCGCGCGGGCAACCGACGGTGTGGGGGAGTGGCGGGGTGAGGAATCGGCGGCGTGGGGGAGCGACTAAGCGGCGATGCGGGGTGGCTGCGACGGCGAGTGGGGAGAGGATACCAACCGGAGAGAGGATGTGGAAATTGGGTATCATCTCTCCCATCTGTATTGACAAGCCGGTAGATACGTCGTCTGTTGGAGCGGCCGTTTCACGTGCGTAGCCAAAAAAAATACAGATACACAGTAGTTTGAGGGTGTTGTTTGAGTGAGTCTAAGACCTTCTCCAACAACAATATTTAAAATCGGATCTCTATATCTCTATATACATACCTCTCTAAAAAAATTTCATACCTATATTTCTATTCTCTCCAATAGAATCTCCAAGAGAATACCTAAATTTACCAATTCTCTGCAGTAATATTTAAAATAGGAATCGAGATAGATATTCTGTTGGAGTAAGAAGAGGATTACTGAATTTTAAACTATCAATTCTTTTAGATTTCCTGTTGGACATGGTCTAAGTATCCGATTTTATTCCGCCCAAAAACAAACTCTCTTTAACATGCTATATCAATCGGACCCTTCATTTGAAATTGAACGGTTAGCCCACTTAGGAGACTAAGAAGCTCTACGCCTAGTAACAGCCATATACATTGAAGGCCCAAACAAAGCGACGAAGACTCTTGGGCCCACTGGGAGCCTCACAAGCCCTTTAACATGGCAGCTTCCTTCCCAGCCCTAACCTGCCTCGCCCGAGGAGGATGGCATCCACGGCGGAACAAACGCCTCCCCAGCCGCCGCCGCCGCAACAGCCTTTCGGGTGTGCCTCTTCTCTTGACGACCTCTCCTCCTCCTTTGCGCAGCCAATTTGGGGTCTTCGGAGTTCAAAACTTTCGCTGACGGGAGGGTGTGGTGTGCAGGAGCGCGAAGCCGCAGCCGTACAAGGACCCCGACGATGGGAGGCAGCGGTTCCTCCTGGAGCTGGAGTTTGTTCAGTGCTTAGCTAACCCTACCTACATCCACTGTACTGTACCCTCCTCTCTTCTCAGCTCTTTCACTTTTTTTAGAAGACTTTAGTACACATGGTAATATCTGTTCTGTTTAGGCTTCCACCTGATTAGACTTGGGCTGCCCATGTTTAGTCGAACCAGTTTTGGGAGGAAATCAAAAGCTAATTTATATTGTCGTGGTAGTCTCAGACGTGATGAGACGTGTGGATTCTTCTGCATGTATACTACTCGCTAAGTCGCTATGTAATACAGAGGAAACCTGTAGTTTGAAAATCTGTGGATGTGAGGACTTCTTAAGATACTTCTTGAACAAGGAGATGTTAGGGTCGTCTTTAGTGCCTTGTTGCTTGTAATATTTCAATTTATAGGATTTTGTAACTCTCGGCACTGTGAAAGGTTTTTGTTTTTTGTTTTTTTTTTTTATGAAATTGACTTGTTAAGTGAGTACTGTGCTTCATAGTGTGTGAAAGATCCTTGATCTTTCAAATTTGTTTGAGCAGATCTAGCACAAAATCGATACTTTGAGGATGAGGCATTTATCGGGTATCTCAAGTACCTCAAGTATTGGCAGCGGCCAGAGTACATCAAGTACATAATGTAAGTCTAAAGTTTTAGACTTGTTCACAAGTAGAGGTGCTCATTGACGAAATAGTACACTTATGGTAGTTTCTGGTGCTGCAGGTATCCACACTGCCTTTTCTTTCTTGAGCTCCTCCAAACTGCAAATTTCCGGAATGCGATGGCACATCCAGCAAGCAAGGTGATATGTCAATGTGATTTTCTTAGGATCACACTGGAACATCTTTCCTTTTGCCCTTTTATTACTATTTTCTTAGGTCATTTCTCTTTTCAAAGCCTATTTGGGTTGTTTATTTGGAGAGTATTACTTTGACTCTAGACTTTTAGGGTATAATAATAAAGAAGGAAATCATGCAAAGTTTATGATGAATGTTCTTGAGCATATGAAAATGGACATACTCATTTGTCTAGGAATTGGTTAAAGCACTTCTAAAATGATCTGAAAGTATATTATGCGGCATATATGATTTGTTTCATGTTTATAAATTGTACTTTCCGTGGCATTCTGTTTAGTCGGTGAACTTCAGTCATATGGAACTAACTTTTAGCCACAAATTGTTTGGCAGGAGGTGGCTCATAGGCAGCAATACTTCTTCTGGAAGAACTATAGGAACAATAGACTTAAACACATCATACCCCGTCCTCCTCCTGAACCTACTCCTCCCATGTCTACATTGGCACCAGCACCGGCACCAGCGCAAGCACCGGCACCTGTAGTTCCACCTATTCCACCACCATCATCCTTGCCTCCTATGACAGCAGTTGGTGTCTCTGCAATGTCTCCCATGCAGTTTGTAGGAACACCTGGCACCAATCTCCCGAAGAATGAAATGAGAAATGCTATGGGTGGTAGAAAGAGAAAGTATGTACCTCTCTTCCTTGCAATCATTCAATATCCCTGACAAAGTTATTAAGTTGCTTACTGCAGTGACATATTCTGTTTTGCTACTTTATTTGTGTCATAGAAGTAAATAAATATCTGTTATATCAGTTAGCATGTATTGCATATTTGCATTTGTTCTTTTTCTTGTCACAAACTCTTAGGGTTGTGTTCTTAGTAACCTTTGATTATCTTTGTTCTTCCTTGCTACAAGATATCTTGCTTGTTGGTTTTCCTGAAATTACCAATTTAGTTTGGTCCCTCTCTGAAGTGGAGGAGTTCATATAAACCCCATGTTTCTTTCCCTGATTATGTATAACATTTTGTATGTGATGTTTTGGACTATTACTTCAACGGTGAGGCTGATTATGGTGGGAGTTGTTAAGCCTGTTTTTTGAATAATGGAGGTAACAAATGAAATTGAAGGCAAGTTATTTTCCATGTCTCTTGTGAAATTTAATCAAGTTTGCAGCTTATCTTGCTCGCTAGTCCAGAAGGAACCAAACTGATTGTGTGAAACGCATGGTTAAAGATCTTTAGTTGTGCATCGGGATTCTGCTTGAAATCCTAGAGAGTTCTTGTCAAGTTATCTAAACCCTGAAAGAAATATACATTTTGAATGTTGGCCATTTACTAATCTAGTCTAGACTATGAAGATCCTCTTTTCTGTTACAGGAAAGACGGTTGATGCTCTCAACATGCTTGGCAGGAGAGCTGAATTGTCCCCCTACCTTTCTGGTAGGAATTGTACTTCAGTTAGTGATAAATGCCAGCATTCTTTATTTTGATATTTTCTGAAAGTTTCTCACTTGTGACATTTTATCAGTAATACTGGGTTTACATTTGCATTTTTTTAGTGAAAGTTTAGTGGTCAACGCAAATGTCAACTGAAAAGGTGACTTTTACTGTCACACTTGCAACTTCGTTTGACCTATGCAGCTTATTGTTTGTTCTTGTGCTGTATGGTCTGAATTGAGAAGTATGATGTATATATTCCTTGAAATTATCATCTGATGATTGATCACAGCATGCCTGTCTTGAACTGCAGGTTGGGCTAGTGGAACTTATCGAACAATCTTCATTGCTGTGTGATGCTGACACTGTTGACAACATTACGTGCAGAACGTGGACGCTTTCTCAAGAGGCTCTTGTATCTCTGTTTTGCAGGCCTTCAAGTTGCAGAAACAGAAGCAAATACACTTCACTGATCTAATTTACATATCAATAAGTCCTGTACATTTGGACCCATGAATGATTGCTTCGCTGATCTAATTTATATATCAATATGTTTGTACATTTGGATTTATGAATGAATTGTGCGGTTGTTCTTGACGGAGTAAAAGTCTGCTGCTTATGATTCCAAAATTTTGCATATACTTGTACTGCTACGACAATAATTTGGGTTTGGGAACATTATGTTAAACAGCTAGATAATACCATAGCATGATTATCCTCGTGGCATTCTCTGTCTCGGTTTCTTCAGCATGAACACAGCGTTCAGCCGATACCCCAGCATTTTCCAATAAATGACGCTGCTTTTACGATATTATTGCATCACATAAACAGATCAGCAAGGTATAATAATAATCGCAAACGGGCCGATAAAACACAAAAACTGGAACAAATTTTTCTGACGAGATAATTCTATAAATCAGTCATCTGTCACACAGACAGTACAAGCAAACAGCAAAATACAAAGTAGGGATGAGATTTGCTACGCTTTCTACCAGAATCCTGTCCCCTAGCTACATGCCACCCGCAGAAACATTCTTGCTGACTTGAACAAAGGGCGGCCAGAAACGAAAATAGTATGGCATCAAACCAGGACTGCTAGCATCGGTATGGCAACATTCTTGCTGACTTGAACAAAGGGTGGCCAGGAACCAAAATAGTATGGCATCAAGCCAGGACTGCTAGTACCGGTATGGTGCATACCCACCCAGACCTGAAGATGAATATCCACCGCCACTAAGGCCAGAATAAGATGACAGCGATGATGAAGGATAGGTAGAACTGCCATACTGTGAGTAACTAGATCTATACACCGGATCTAGCCCTGCATAGCTACTCCTTAGAGGTTCTCTATGTGCAGCCAAGGAGTCCTGAAAGAAGAGGGCTCCAATATCAGAGATTCAGGAGTCCTTACATAAGAAGTCCCAACATTTTAAAATGTTTATAAGATGCTATACCTGGATGAGCTGTTGGGCAGCTTGTACCTGTGATGCGGTCCCCTTAATTTCAACAGTTATGTCATCCGGGCTACCCATGCTCTCTTGAATAGTGACAACAGCTCCACTATTAGCTCGAATGTATGCAATGTTTGCTCCTTTCACTCCTATGATGTCTTCTGCGTATGTCAGTGGGATTTGCATGGTCTGAGTTATCTGCACATCTTATGTTCTTATCAGCAACAGTTGCAAAGTCAAAAATTTATGCCCAGATTGCTAACAGGAATTCTTATGTTATTTGTAGCAAGAAAGTGGATATAATGCATAATCCATATATGAAGCAGATATATGTTATGATTGACCTGGATAAAAGGACAAGCCAGACCTGTGTGACTAAAGGGCCAGCACCATGGGCAATCCCGGATGGTCGTAATGTTGACAAGGCAGGATCTCGTCCATACAGTGATACGCCTGAACGAGGAATGTTATGATCCACCAGTGTTTCGCGTTCAAGAAACAAAGAATCCCTCCTTACTGGAAGAATGTATTCATCACCAATCACAGATGGTTGAGTTACATGTGTAGATACAATTGAAGGTTGTTGCTTATCACTCCAAGCTTCACAAGAGTGGTCTTGACCGACCGCAGTATTGGACTGAGAAATAGATCGGATAAAAGGATGTCTTAGCAACGATAAGGACGAGTGAAGCTTAGAATGTGCTCAAATATACACTTACACTCTTTTCAAACAATGGAAGTACACTATGGTCAACCAAAAATTTCCGGAGATGACTTGAAACTGCTTGCAGTGCTTTTACAACTTTCTCTGTTTCACCCTGTATCTCAACTATCCTTTCATCTTCAGTTACATAGAAAGGTCGCTCTCGATCATCTACACAGTTTTATAACAATCATAAGTATATGGCATTATATGTGCTTGTGCATTTCCTCAACATAATTATTGTTTAAAAAATACACTATCTTCATACATAATACCGGGGATACACATATTCCATAGATACATAAAGTATATAACATCCTGCACATCTATGAAGATGAACATTTACATTGCAAACACTATGCAGCAGTGTTCTGTACTAATTTTAAAGGTTGTTCCCTGCTATTTTCTTTGGTGACCAAGAGTAGCATTATCATTCATTCTTTTCGAGGCAAGAAAAAACATGTAATAGAAACCACTGTACAGCTGTTAAACACTTCAACAAATTTTCCAAATGATAGTAATATGGTAGCACACTAAAATGTGTGCTAAGAATGCAAGACTATTGCATGCATTTTGTACTGTATGCGCAACTTTGCACAAGTGTAAAAGCTAAAGCTTATCAGAAACAGTAATGATTAAATTGAAACAAAACATAAAAAGATAAGAACACAAATTAGAACAGTGAACCAATAGGTTAGTATATATTACCTGCTGTCACATCAAAGAAATGGTATCTTAAATACTAGATCAAGAAAACAATATATTACCTACTGAAATAACCCGTATTGTAGCACCAGTACCCTCCTGGATTGCCTTAATTGTAGCACCCTGCTTCCCAATTAGGTTAATTGCTTGAGCTCCAGGAACCAACAATCGGGCAGCACATACACCAGGTGAAGTAGCCACTGGGGCAGTGCCGTCGGCTGCTCCGTCTGTTATTCCATTGACACGTTTGAAGACTCTCAACAGAGCATCTATTGCTGGAGGTAATTCTGCATCTTGGTCTTCTTTTCCAGACACCAAAACCTATGATCCAAAAGCAGTGCGTACATGTGAGAGTGCCAAACATGCAGTTCAATCAACATGGGGGATCAAATAAGCATATCATTAAACATGAATACATGCAGCATGATACCATCCTGTTGAAAATTATTCAGGCCTAGACAACAACACAAAGATTTTTACTCTCTGTGATTCTAAAGCAGAGAGGGTATTGTGCGGTGGGATGTTATGTTGGCAGGCTGGCGGGGGATTCACGTTCCACCTCCATCTATATTGGCCATATTAACCATATGGCTCCTATAGAATTGTCATTAAATGCAACTCGCTCGGAATGCACCGTGCCAGCGCATGATTGCATGCAATGCCAGACACTATGATTGTGAATATAAAATCCATTCAAAACACAATTTGAGCTTCCATCCATCTATCTACAGGAGCTGCATTAAACTATCTTTCTTCAGCGCAACACCACCAAATCGAGCAACACATCAAGTAACGCTGCAACAGTATAAAGTCTCCGACCTATTCCCCCCTAAACTTCTAAAGAGGGAACCACCCCAAAGTAATGCGTCAACCACAACAAAAATTCGGTTCATAGACAGCTACCTCGACGGGTAAATTTCCTAATACATAACACTAATCAACCTTACGTCAAATCCTACTAGCCTTTCCAACACTTCAAGATAAGATCTCCGTGAGGAAAAAAAAGTATCCAAACACTTGCTAAGCTCAGGGCACTCACAACGCGCTCAGTGGTGCCCATGGGGCCCTCGAGGATGCGGACCCTGGCCTTGGTCTCTTCAACGAGGCGCTTGATGAGCTCACCCTTGCGCCCTATGATGCTCCCCACCTTCAGCACCGGCACCACCAGCCGGAACACGTTGTCCCCCGGCCACCCGGGCCACCTCTTCGCCGCCTCCGCCACCGGGGCCACCTCCACAGCGGCGCTGGCCTCCCCGGAAGCCGGGGAGGCGGGCACGCCGTTGTCCGTGGCGACGGGGTCGGCCATGGGCTCCAGGGCTTAGCTAAGGCTAGGGTTTGGGTCTCGAGATCTTTTTGAGGTGGGAGTGGGATGGGAGGAGGAGGAGCACGAGATCTGGGGGCTTATTTGTAAATTGTAATTTGATTTCACACGGGCTCTATTGGGCCTGCATAAGCCTGGACTTCTCTTCTGTGTGTTAGAGATTGGACCCAGTTTGGACTTTTTTTAAAAAAATAACTTTTTTGGTTAAATAATTTGGGGAGTTTTTTTATTAATAACCCAAATAAAATAATTATTTATAAAACTAACCCCCAGTTCAAAAATTTTACAGAAAAGATCTGCCACGTCAGCCTGTCGAGTTCCCAAAATTCTGTCTTAACCAGTTGAGCTAGAAAGTGTTTATTAATTTATTGTCACTGTATAATATAATAATAAACAGATACTTGTCGAGTTATGGGCACTCGACAAGTCTTTCTACACGATATGCAGCCTGTCGAGACTCGACAGGCTGATGTAGCAGGTTTTTTGTGTAAAATTTTCTAATTGTGGGTTAGTTTTGTAAATAATTATTTTATTTGGGTTATTAATAAAAAAAAACTCTAATTTGGGCGGTGGAGTGAATTTTGCAAAAGGCTTCTCTGGTTCAGGGCTTTTGTGGGTTGGTTGTGTTCTTTTTACTTGTAATAAGAAAATAAGTGTAAATTTATGAACGCAGTTGTATTCTTTAAAATACACTTATATTCAATTTCTTGTATTGAACTTCAAAATACAACCCAAATTTTCCAAATCAAAAACCAAGAAGTAAGCCTTCTTCCAAACCAAAGCGGCACGGATGGTTGGTTTTTTGGACGACATGGTCGGCGGCCGCGAGCTCCGCGGCAATGGGGGTGAGTGGCGGTGGTTCGAGTTTCATGTGATGTGAGTGAGTGGTGGCGACTCAAGCTCCAGCCGCGATGAACGACGGCAGCTACGGCCTCCTACAGTGATATAGGCGAGCGACCGCGAGCTCCAGGGCAACCTCTAGATCTCTGTTGTGGAGGCGCACTCTGGCAGGAACAATAGCGGCGGGGATAGGATCGAGTTCACAGCAACCATTGATCACTATGGTTGCCGGAGGAGCCAGATCTCGTATTCGAAGAGAGCTCGTGTCTTGGAGGAGGATTGGAGATTAAGCTTGGGGTCAGTGGAGGCGACGGCGGAAGGTAGGAGACGGGAGTCCAAGTGCATGATCGTAACAAAAAAGACCTTCCGACATCCGTTTTTTCTTTCATTCGTAATGGGCCGAAACAACAGTAATAGAATCCCCATACGAGGCCACCCAATCATATTTCGGTCCAACTAAGAAATTTTATTTTCAGTGTTTAATTTTACAAGTATAACTACCCTAAAACACCTCTTCCAAGCAGGGCCTCACATAATTTGTACTCTCACCATATACACCCACTCTAGATGTCGTCCAATCAAACATACAAGGTCCAGATTTAAGCTGAAGAGGCAATTTTGAAAAAAAAAAAAACGTCTGGTTCGCAGTGAAAATCCGTGAACTTTGTCACTATTCGATCAAGGTGTGCAATTGATGCTGGGCACATTTTGTAGAACGGCTCAATGAAAATGTATGTTATTATGATGAGGTTCCACCTCCCCGCCCTTGTGCTCTCCCTCCCTACTGATGAGTTCATCGCCCGAGTTCAAGACTCATCGCCGAGTCGCATTCCCTTCTGGTTTTATCGATTAGTCCTTATTTTTGCTGGCACAAACCTAGGTAGTGTTGCGACAACCCGGTGTTGCCACTTTACTTGTTGTGCATGAAGTGCACGGGCAAAGGTGTGCTAACTACGCACGGTCTCCGTGACCACATCACTAGTGATGCGTGTGGCCGTATGCTACCTCCATTTCACAGTGACGGCAATAGTAGTTGTTAGGCTCAGTCTAATGCATCGATGTTTCACAAGACATTTTAATAGAATATTTTTCAGTATATTTTGTGTCACGTGTGTGAAGCATCACTCGAAACATACCCCTACTCCAATGCAAAGGCACTTCGCGAGTTGTTTTGCACGGGTCCACGAGTAAATTAAATTTATATGATTTTAGTAAAATATCAATAACTTTTAATTTAAAAATAAAATATAAGTGATGCTTGGTCTCTATATGAAGATAATTTAAAAATCTACAACTTTCTCAATATAATTAACATCTAATTTGAATTAGATTAATCATAAATTAAAAAATAAAAATTATATGCAATTTGATCGCACATAAATCGGAGCAAAAAAATCAGAGATTCCCTCTCCCCATTCGGTTTTTTTAATACTTTTCTTGGTGTGGGTCCGCATATAGACCGACGAAGCGTCCCCGTTGGACTTAGCCTTAGGAGTTTTTTAAAGATACCTACTATAGATAAGCAGTTGCTACACCAACCACTGATGTTGGCTGTAAAGCGTGTACTCGGTCTCTAACTAGAGTTGTCCGATCATGTTTACACAATCTAGATTGAGGCAGAAACGAAGAAGCAGAGCGAATTTTGCAAGAAGAACCCTCTTTTATACATACCGCATGCACCGACCGTCCGTTCGAAGAGACGGGCCAAATTTAGGCGGAAGAAGCAATTTTTCAAGAACACCCGTTAGATCAAAGATGTGCGGCCAAGATTAGGACTTGACAGAATTTTGCAGAAGGATCATTAAACAAATATGTTATTACGCAACGATCTACCACCCCTTTCTCTTCCAAGCTCTTCTTCTTCTAGCTCCTCCGCCGCTCCGCTGCTCAAGAGAGCTCCCACCCACATTGCCGGCCTCGGTATCCGTCCGGGATATAAGGCTTTGAAGGAGCTGGGAGCTGGGAACTTTGGGGTGGCCAGGTTGATTAGGGACAAGAAGAGCAAGGAGCTCGTCGCCGTCAAGTACATCGAGAGGGGCAAGAAAGTTTGCATTTTTTTTTTCTTTTTTTAAAAAGTATTTTGGGTTTGGACATCGGATTTGTAATGTTGAAGTTCTTGAATTGGAAAGTGTTTTAGTCTGGAGGCATGGACGTCTGATTAGAAGTATTGCTTGTGCGATTCTGAAAAAAAAAATCCATCTGGAAAAAAAATTCTGGAAGCCTCTCGTAGGAATGAAACTGATGACATCTCACAGAGACTTCATCCATTGCATGATTTCTGGAACAGAATTATAGATGTTGCATTATTGAACTGCTGAAATTAGAGTTTGTAGCATATTATGAACAAGTTTCTGAACTCCTAGTATGTTTCTATATATGTGTTAAGAATTGGTATCTGGGTACCCAATTATATGATGTGAGAGTCTTTTTAGTTTTTACCATGTGAAGCCTATTCCATGCTGATGCAGGGAATATCTGGCCAAAAGAATCAGATGAAGTCAACCGTATGGGGACAGTGATGATTCCTTGGGGGTTTGTTCTTTTCTTTCTTATTTATAAAGGCTTTGCTTTGCTTTGGTTGTTTACTTGTGAAATGGCCATGGATTTTGGTTGAGTGATGGATGGGAGTTGCCTTTTCCATGTACTTTGAAACCCATGCATGTGTGTGCTTTCAATCATGCCTGTTGAGTTGTTGATGTACTCCCCCTGGCACAAAAACTTATTAGTTTTTATTTTTTATGGTTTCCAAGACACAACTTTGACAACTGAATTTTACATTGACATGATAGTAAAATTTATAAAAAATCCTTCATATTTAACCATTGTTCAAAATTATGAGTGAAAAATAAGTTTGACATCTAGTGACCTAATTTGTAGATATTGGTCTTTATTGCTCGCTTGCAAGTTTAGCTTCTCTCTCTGAACACAAACTGCAAGTGCCAAATTTTTTGTGTCCATCCATGTTCATGTCCAGCTCACCGTATCAAGGTCTAATGCATTATATTATACTCCAACTATTAGCTAGCCAACTACTAGCTAGGCCTACATGCATACCATGTTCTTATTATTCACTGGTCATAGCATGCATCCTGACCACATCTCATTACCACTCATGTTGCTTGCAATCTTTTTTTTGCCAGATCATGTGGGACCACAGTATCAGTTTTGTAGAATTCATCATGTGGACATCACATTACATTTACAACTGTTTCTTGAGCGAGCTAGCTTTGGGAATCTTGGTTTTGCTATTTGGTAATTGTAATTGCTTCTTAGATCCTATCATACGAAGTCTGAGAAAAATATCAACAAAAATCATGAATTGTTTCTTGTCTCACTAGTTTTTTCTTTAACTGTTAAGGCCTGGTGAAATATCTGACTGAAACTTCCACTGACAAAGAAAGATTCAGAACCAGTTACAGAAGAGAGAACAGTTTGCCGATCCAGCAAAAGACTGCAGTTTTAATTGCAAGGTGTACATTCAAATTAAGTTCTCAGTTACTGTATACTCCAGGTGCTGTGTTTCACAACACTCTCAAAAATCGTTTTTGTTCCAATCAATTTTAGATCTTTAAATCTGATATGGACAGGGAACATGCCATGTTCTGATCAAGAACCCAATTGTCTCCACCATCACAGGATGTCCAATCCCTCCAATCCCAGTCTGCCTCTTCTGGCAAGAGATAGCAAAGGAAAAAAAAAAAGAACCAACAAAATAAAATGGCAAAGAAGAGACAGTGTGTTGTGACTCATACGCACACAAGTCAGCAACTAGATGAGCACATAGCTTAAACAACAGCAATATCCCAAGCTGACCAATTTATCTATCTTTTTCTTTTTGAGAAGAACCGATTTATCTATCTAACAATCAGGGTCTATTTGAAAGAGTAGTTTTTGGCCTATCCCTAATGGAATTTTATGGACTAGATTTGAGATTTAGTTCAATTTAATATAAAATCCCGATGGAATTCTCTTACCCAAGGAAAATTTTCCTCCTACCCAAACAGGCCCTCACTGTTTCGCTACAACAACATTTATGTACCAAGAACAGTAAAAACCAAGCAAGAGAAGGACAAAAAAAGAGATGGTCATCTCTATCTCTCTCAGACAATGAGCTGCTGCTTGTGGTGGCTGCAGCCATTGGTCTCCTCCTGATCAGATGAGCTACAGTAATGCAGCCTTGGAGGGTCAAGAGGCTCCTCCAGGTATGCCATCTCGTTATGAAGGATGGCGCAGTACGATGCAAAGGCAACTGGCGTGACGTTCAGGTCGAAGGCGATGCCAAACAGGAAGTCCACTTCCAGGTAGTTTATCTCCACCAGGCTGATGCCTCCCACCTTGGCGAAGTAGGCATTGTTGTAGCATCTGCATAACCAAATGGATTAATTAGCTAATTTGTGATGCACCATGATGCGGCATTACTAGACATGAGTAAATTAATAAAGATATTTCTGACAGTTCTTGTCAGAATGAAACAGAGAACTAAGTTAACATTGGGTTAGACATGTGTCATAATGTCATAATGTTTGAATCAACATTTTGGCCTAATCAATTTTTCGAATTCGACAACTAGTCCCCATTACCAACTGGCTTTGATGCCAGATTTGCACGCAAGTGAGAATGGTAAAAGTCAGATCAGACGCCAAACCACGTAAATTATCTCTTTCTGAATTTCTGTCTCTAAACTACTTTCTATAACCTCAAAACAATAACACCATTAGCACCTCTCTCAAAATTTTTCTACTATTATCCATGGAGATGGAGCTTTTTTTTCCTTTAGCAATTCTATTCATACAAGTTTTAATCTAATCTAGACATACAGATTTTTTTTTTTCAAAAAAAAAGTTAAATGGTTCAGATCGAATTGAGTTTAAAATTGTTTTAGTATGAATCAAGTTCAGAATTATACAATCAGCTAATTTGCAAATTTTTGAACAATCTACTTAGTGGTTAAAGCATCAGAGTGTGCATGTGTATACAGTATACGTACATGTCGTCGACGAACTTGACGGCGGTGAGGACGGAGGTGATGAGCAGGCGATGGACGTTGAAGGAGTCGACGGCGAGAGCGGGACGGCGGCGCAGGAAGCGGTCGAGGTATATGTACGCCACGACGTAGCAAGACGGGCTGCAGTTGGCGAACCGGAAGATGCGCTCCAGGTACCCGCCCACGGATATCGCCGGCTTCGTCAGCCCCTGGAACGCCGACGCCGCCGGCAGCGCCGACATCGCGTCGTTGCGCTCCACCACGCGCTGCAGCAGCGACGAGAGTATCCACACGACGCGGGGCACCGCTGCCACCGCCGTCATGCCGTCGTCCGCTGTTTCTTGGTTGGTATCTTGGTTAGTAACTTTCTTGGTGTTTAAGTGAGAGGTGGTGGTAGTTATAAAGGGAGGGAAAACAGTAGGAAAGGTCGTGGTCGTTAAAAAAAAGGGTGTGGGGTGGGGTGAATAGTTCCTTGCCTTCTCTTTTTTTCTTTCTTTCTTTTAAAGAAAAAAGGGCACTTTTAAATTTGTACAGATGGATTTGTCGGCTACAACGTACTTGTGGTAACTTGTTAGTCTATGCTAAGCACCAGCATCCATCTGCTGCAATTGACAAGGTTGATCTAGAGCATTGATTTTTTTTTTTGTATCGGTCGGTACTACAACGCCTGTGCAGTGACTTGTCAGTCTATGCTAAGCACAAGGATTGATCCGTTGTGATTGTCACGGTTGATCAAGAGCGTATGCAGTCTGTTCCAGCAAATCAAGGTTTCTGTGCTAAAGTATGAGCTATATAAGTTGCAGTACTGCATTTCTTTCAAGTTAGTGTGTGTGTGCAGTCTTTTTGGAGCCAGGGTGCATGCATGGTAAATTAATGAGCTGTAAAAATTTGAGATAATAAGATTCTGCCAGAACAAGAAAGATTCACTGCAAAATTAGGCAATGTGCATGCATTGAGAATAAAAAGTTTCAAACTGTTAGGTGAACAGTTCATGTTGTCATGATGCATTGGTGGCAGAACACTTTGAGAGTCACACCACAGCTTCTGATGAGAATTATTAATGCCATTTTCCCAGCTGTTAGGCAGTGTATGTGATTGACCAAAAATTGGGCATTTCGCAACTTCGGTAGCCACTTCTGTTTGGCTATTTAACACACGAATTGTATTGGAAACGGGCAAAGCCTGCCCAATTCTTCAGTTGGGAAAGTGAAGAAAAATCTGCGGCTAATGATGAAATCTTTGAAACTTTAACCGACATTTTCGCATGGGATTCGCGTGGATCAATCAATTTAGTTTCAACTTAAGCACGAAGGATCTTATCTGAAAATGACTCAAATACAAGGTTCTCCGTATCATAACAAATACAGCATGAATCTTGATTTGTCATATATCCTATCTCTAATAGATATTTTTTCTTTACATGATATTTCTGTTTCTCTTTTTTGTTTCATCCTAGGTGTTCGCTTCTGATTTACTTGCAAATGATATAGTACAGATAACCCTACACCTGATTTAATTTCACTTATCTATCCTGAAGTCAGCAAATATGTGTGTGAGACAAGTCTATACACTAGAACCATAGATGAAAAATGGCAACTGAGTAAAGCATCAGGATTCAGAATATATAACATGTTTGCGTGGAGCATTCATATGATTGAGATAATGTGGTGACGTGGAGTCCATCAACAGTGTAACATTTTTTTTCATAAAAATAACTAAAATGTTAGACAATATATTTTCAGAAAGAAGCTGATCAGTTCTACAGGAATATACCCACAAGAAGGCACATGAACATTTTGGCACGTTGCTTCAGGAGTCTCCATCTCCATGGCCTTATTTCCTGTCAGTTTTTCTTTTTTTTTTTATCTGCGATTGTTTGCCCCTTTTTGGATTTAATAACCGGCTTTATTGGATCCGTGGTCCTGCATCATAGGGCCCTGATCAATGTGAGAGGCTTAATTAATCATAACGGAAAGCTTGTGCCATAAAAATAATCTTACTATTTCATGGGCTTCAGATGCCAATCATTAAGTCTGAAGTGTAGTAGTAAAGAATTTAACCCTCGTTTTGTAATACTTACCATATAAATATCTAGCGAAGTTAACCTAAAATTTCTAATTAATGTTATGTTTGGTATTACGGTGTATTTTTAAAATTGTGTTTGACATGGTATTTTTTTTATATGATCACCTAGTATTTATTGAAATGACAATAATATCATATCTTACTAGATAAGATAAATAACTTCTGTAACTACCATATCACACAGCACACAATACAAAACCTCGCTGCAATTTGAAATGGTGCCAAAATGTATGTACTAAACTGTCTTATCCTAAGGAGTATATAATTATGTGTTGCTTTTGCTTGCTTGTGTAGTTGTATTAGCAGCAGAAAGTGGAGTCGATAGGGAGGCACAGTGGGAAGCAAAAAAAGTTGAGACTTTACAGCGAAAACCAAGCCTAGCATGTGATGAGACGAGAGATGCATGTATCCGTTAGTAGTACTCCAAGTATCTATTTTCACTATTCTCGTTGTGCTGGCATTGATTGTTCGTACTGTTTGGTCTTACTCTGAAATCTGAATACTCAACTGAAAAAAAAAAGAGGCCATGAACTTCTGTTAGATCCAGCAATATCTGTGTGTGAGAAAGAAAGGGATTGCATGCAGCACCATGTAAGCATAAGTACTCCATGCTGACTTTTTCATACAACTGTTTTCTGTACTTGTTAGATGTTAATTAGGAGTTTAGTTCAGAGTTAGCTTGGTTATTTAGCCATAAATCCTTGACATCCACTCAATAGTTAACTTAATGTACCAGTGTTCTGGCTTATTATTAACAGAATCACAGTATAAACAAAATGCTAGTACTCTAGGTTTATATTTACAGCAATTATATTGCTTTATATGGTATAAGACATTGAAAAATTTCATAAATGCCTTCTTCAAATTCTAATCTCTCCTCCATTCCTGATACCTCCTTTTATATAACCTTCATACAACACCTTTCAACCACCTAATCAATGTCAGACTCTACCACGAGAATTACTTACTCTGGAGGGCACAATTTATGCAAGAATTACTTACTCTGGAATGCACAATTTATGCCATATCAAATCTCTCAATAGAATTACTTACTTTGAAAGGTTTGATATGACATGAATTGTGCCTTCAGAGTAAGTAATTCTCTGGGTCGAGTTTGATATTGATAAGGTGATTGCAGGGTGTTGCATTAAGGAAAGTAGGAGAGGAAGTAACAGAGGTAGTATTGGTAGTGGAGGAGGAATTAGTGCTGGAACAAGATATTTTATAGCTTACCAAAATTTGGTGTTTCAGCAAAACCAATTGGTTTTTATTGTAATGTTTTCATGGCTTTCAGAATATATCCAACATATTGTTCTATTTCTCTTGATGCCTTATGATGTTTGGGTTAGCCTTTGAGCGTATGTTTTCTTCTCACTCCATGGCCTGAATTATACAAATTCGCCTTCAAATTGTCCACTTTGGTCAATACACAACATCAGTAACAACGAAAAAAAGAGGCAATTTTGGTCAAATAGGATGGAATTGAGGCAGTGGCTGAAAAAACTCTAATAGATGAAATTCTCATGGAGGGAGAACAATATTTTCACATTTTTTTCAGTATAAATAAAGAATAAGTCCTTAGAATTTATATTTGTAGTAGTTATAAACAGACAATCACCTGGTGAAGCCTACTACTGTTGTACTACAATAATTTTATTCAATGTGACACTATCACTTTTGTAAAATCCAAGTCTTGGTTGCGCCTCTTCAAAGCCTTCATAGAGGATCTATTCAATTGGATTGCAACACGCATTCGTACACCTCGAGCTGATCTGATCAGGCTTGACTAAACACATCACCTTCCAAATCAAACTGATTGTGCGCTATCTCTCGAGGAGCACATCTTAATGACAAGCACCATCTTCCACTCATTCACATGCATCGTGCAAGACCTCCATGGTTTTGTTGCCTTTTTTCATCCATTGCATCTCATCCGTGACCGATGAGGTCGAACAACTATACAATTGGGTACCGATGAGGTGAAGGTCTTTTTATTAATCTTCATTGACAAAACCATTACTGGATATTAACAAAGCAAAGGTAACGTTCATGTCCACGATCGACAAGGCCAGACAGTCATTTAGTAGGGCACTGATGAGGTGATGACTATTTGACCCATACTTGTTTGCGATCGATGAGGCGAAACATCCATATTGTCGGGCACTGATGAGGCAAAGACAATCCACACAGCCGGAACTGATGAAGCGAAGGCCATCTTTTTGCATTTGCATCTGCATTCATCCACATCCATGAAGAGCAAAGATGAAACTCGAGGACGACGACCGCCAAGCATAGCTTAATCACAATTTTTTTTTGAGAGACCCGATAGCTGCAATTAATAGAGAGCTTTGCAAAGCCCCAAGAACCAACGAATTGCACAATCTCTTTCAATCCTATCCTCTCATCACATAGAAGACAAAGAAATTCAAAAATAGAATGGAATACTTATATTTTGTAATTCAATCAAGAATTGATAAAGTATAAGTTCATTTGCGCATTTTTTTTCTTTCCCGCATTTCTATTTTTCTTCTGTGAAAACGGAATGGCATGCCCAAAACTAAAAAGAAAATTCACTTATAGCGAATTTCTTGGTGAAATAATTAGATCCACTAGTATAGTACATAGTATACCACACTACACGATGACTTTGCACTTTATATTTTATAATTTATATTGCATCAACATAGCACATAGATTATATCCCATAACACAAAATTATTAATTAATGAGCTACAATTAACAATACACAAAATATATTTTATGTGTTTAAACAGATTAATAGACCGATTAATCTGTACCATTATAAAGATAGAATTAGTTTTGAATACGATTTTTCAAATAATAAATTCATACAATCAGACATATAATGAATGAAATACATCATTTCCTTTTTTATCAATTAATGTAAAATTTTCTATTTTTTTGTAATTTGATTGGGAATTTTTAGTATTTTTTTTATGGGTCTAGAATTGACGTGATGCTTTTAATATCACTAGAATTTATTAATATAATAAATATATGTGAAAAATATCAACACCAAAATATTTTGCATCAGGGGCCTCAAAATAACCATAATTAGTTAGGTATTTATATTACTATTGTTTATGTGAAAGACAAAGAAATTTCCAATTAACTTATTACACATTTTTTCCTATGGTATTATATATATTGCAAGAAGATATTTCGCAATTGTGATTAAGATTTTTCCACATGTCAAAAATCCATTGGCGATGTAGTGCTATAAATAGAGTTGGAATTATGCATATCTGTAGTATGGTTATTGCACAACTAAGTATGTGCATGTATTATATGTGATTGATTATCTTTGGTGTTGGTTATGTAAATTTTAATGGAAAAATTGCTTCCTTTCAATAATCAACTTATCAAGATTGGATTGTTTGCTTATTGTTTTATATGATAGAATCATTTGAGTGAAAATAAAGTTAATAATTGGCGAAACAATTGACACCAATATTAGTAACTAAAAGTTCCAATAGTTTGGAGTGTTCAAAACTCCTTGGAATGTTTCTATTGTTAAGATGATCTTGTCAAACATTTCTATTGCATTTATTTTAGATATTTAATACTATATAAAGACGTTATTTCAATAAATCAATATTATTTCAGAGTATTGATTGATACTAGTAATTATTATTGCCCATATCATCTGTTTTAACATGTACATGTGTATATGTTGCTATGAAGGAATGTGTATAATTGCAACGGATCAGCCTTTTTAGAATATAAAAGGTCTCCCTTATATAACTCGTGATATTTTTGCCATTTACAAATTGTTACAAATTTTATTTATTGCTACAATTTATGCTAATGCATTAATGATTAATTTCAATACTTTATCTTTCTCTTCTCGCCGGCCGCCACTCAAGGGCTCCAATTAACTAATTAGGTGTAATGATTGATAATATCTTTGCCCAAATTTTAGTTGTTCATTGGAAGGAGAAAAGAGTCCGAGAGACTGTCTAATCTTGCCATAGGGTCTTTTGTTGTAAGTGCCTCATGAGGCGTTTATATCTTTTATTGTTAGATTTTGTGTAAGTTATATATCCAATTTGTTATATTTTTAAAGTCTAATAAGTCTATGATGTTTTTTTTCATAAATAAGACTTTATATGTGAGTTTTTTTTTCTTCTATGTCAATGTAATATTAGAAAGTTCCGACTCATATTAAGGTCTAAGACCTTGTCCAACAGAATACCTAAAAGGATTGATAACCTAAAATTTAGGTATCAGTAATACCTTTCTTGCTCCAATAGAATACCTATCTCGATTTCTATTTTAGATATTACTGCAGAGAATTAGTAAATTTAGGTATTCTCTCTCCTCTACCTATATGTTTTTGGGTTTAGAGATTCTGTTGGAGAGAGTAGAAATATAGGTATGAAATCTTTTTAGGAAGATATGTATATGAGAATATAGAGATCTAATTCTGTTAGAAGGTCTAATATAACACTACATCAGTCTTGCATTCCGACATTGCAAAAATTAGAAGTGGCATGTCTTGGCAACATAGATATGGATGGGACACTAGTAGCAGCTATTGTCAAAAGATGGTAGGTCGAGACCCACTCATTTCATTTTTTAATTGATAAAATGATTGTTACACTACAAGATGTCAGTTGTTTATGGGTCTTACTGAGATAACAAGAGTCGATTATAAGAACGAGCGATTCAGATATGTGGAAAAATATTGTGTTTCTGATTTAGTCCTTGGATTTTGTAGTTGTATTAATAGCAAAAAAAAATGAAGTGGATTGGGAGGAACAGTAAGAAGCAAAAAAACAAAAAAGTTGAGACTTTACATCGAAAACCAAACCCAGCATATACTGAGATGAGAGATCCATGTATTTGTCAGCAATATTCCAAATTTGTACTTTTATTGTTCTAGCTACACTGACATTGTTTGTTCTTATTTTTTGGTCTTAGTCTGAAGTTTGAATACTCTAATGAAAAAAAGATAAAATGGACTTTTGTTAGATCGAGTAATATGTGTGTGAGATAAGAGGGAGGAATGCATGCAACACCATGTAATCAAAAGTACTCCATGTTGACTCTTTTGTGTAACTGTTTCGTGTACTTGCTAGCTGTTAAGAGTTTAGTTTAGAGTTAGCTCGTTATTTAGCCATGAATCCTTGACACTCACACAATAACTAACTTATTGTACTACTTTTTTGGCTTATTATTATAACAAAATCACAATATAAGTAAAGTGCTAGCACTCTGATTTTATATTACAGCGATTATGTTGTTTTACATGGTATGAGAACCATTGACATATGTTATTAATGCCTTCTTCAAACTCTAATCTCTCCTCCATTACTATACCTCTTCGTCTGCTTCTCTGTTATATATCTTTCATACACCACCTTTCAACCACATGAATTACTTACTTTGAAGTGTTTGATATGGCATGAATTGTGCGTTCAAGAGTAAGTAAGTAATTCTCTCGGTTGATTTTGACATTGATAAAGTGATTGAAGGGTGTTGCAATGAGGAAAGCAGGAGAGGAGGTAACAGAGGCAGTGTTGGTGGTGGAGGAATTAGTTTTGGAACAAGATATTTATGACTTACCAAAATTTGGTGGTTTCAGCAAAACCAATCGGTTTTTATCACATTGTTTTCATGGCTTGCAAAATATATCCAACCTATTATTCTCTCTCTCGATATCTCATGATGTTTGGGTCAGCTTGGAGCTTATGTTCTTCTCACGCCACGTCCTGAATTATACAAATATGCCTCCAAATTGTCTACTTTGGTCAGCACACAACAACAACAACAACAAAAGAGGCAATTTTGGTCAAATAGGATGAAGTTGAGGCCGTGGTAGAACAAACTCTAATATAAGAAATTCTCATGAAGGGAGGACAATATTTTCACAATTTTTATTGTATAAATCAAGTACAAGTCCTTATAACTTATATTTGTAGCAATTATATTTTTCTAAAACACTATTAATCACTTGGTGAAGTCTACTAATGTACTACAATAATTTTATTCCACGCGACATTGTCAGTTAAATCGCCTGTATAATTTGAATTTTATTTGATACATTCAATTGTCTTTTATCTATTTGTTAATTTGATTGACATTCGTAATAAAGAAGGAGTTTACTTTTTTTAATGAAATATAATTACTAGGATGGTTTTGTGAAAGTGTGTGTGAAAAGTTGTCGTACAATATACTTCATCAATGAAACCAAAAAAATGTTTATTTTAATAGAATTTAAAAAGGGCTGACACCCATAAAAACACAGAGAAAAGATATATTCTCAGTGACCTAATTATTCGCAAACGGGATTGGCATTTGGCAGCGGAAAAAAAAGGGGGGCTAATTATTCCAGTGGGCTGCAAGAAAAGTAACACTCCAAACTATCGACCCAATACATAATAGATGTTCGATCCCAATTAGATTACTGGGCTTGCATTGCAGCCCACAGAATTCCCCAAAGCCTGCTAGAATTCTATGACTCTAGCGAGTGCGGTGGGTATAAGAAAACAGTTTCTATAAACTATTTTATCTAATCTATCTGTTTTGTTTGTTAGTTTTTTTATCCACATTTGTTACAAAACAATCGCAAATGCATAAAATAGTGGTCCATGCAAACTGAGCCTAACATGATTTTTCCTGTGGAATTATTTGCAAAATCTCTTATCTGAACGACTTAGTATACTAGATTGCTATCAAACTATAGTGGAATTAACAACCAAAGGTTGCTGAAATGACCCTAAACAAATTTCTGAGACCAAAATTTTTGCAAAACAACCGGGATCAAGTTTCATGAAAGCTAAATTGAGCAAAGTTCAGATCATAATTTTAGAAAAGACCCTAAGAACTTAGCAATTTGCGGTTTTGCATAAAAGGCCTCGAGTTTCGTCAAATTCTAAATTCCCAATTCAAAATCCAACCGAGATAGCATATTGCCCACTAGACCTCGTCGTGATTCACACCAACCGATGACAGCACGCCGATCATGCACCCCGCCTCACCTTAGCACCGTACCTAGCCATTCTAGGGTTTAAAGAGTGAAGTCTACGTCGGACATGGGCCATGCATGGCCTTGGACGCAACAGGCATGAACCACGCGAGCATGCCCATATCGGGACAAGATGAGACGAGAGGGAGCGGTTGGCCAGGCACTATAAAAGGCGGCGAGCAGCAAGAAGCATGCGCACACACTCACAACTCACACAAGTGAGGGAAGAGTAGAGGGAACTTACTTGGGCTCTCCCAACGGTGATCTCGACGCCGGTAGCCTTCCTCGCCCTGCGCTAGCATCGTCTTGAGCTCCGATGACCACCATGTCACCAATTCGAGGTACGAGTAGCATTAGGGTTGCAATTTAAGCCGTTCGGGGTCAAATTGGGTTAGGGTTTTAACATAGGGCACCGACGATCATAGGCGGCCGGAGAAGGCCCAAGCAAGGGGAATTTGGTAGTGGCGGCAGTTAGGGCTAGGGCTCGGGTTCAGTCGAGAGAGAGGTGAAGAAAATAGAGAGAGAGAGAGAGAGAGAGAGAGAGAGAGAGAGAGGAGAGAAATGAGAGGGAGAGAAAAAGAGAGGGAAAAAGAAAAGAAAGGAAAAAGAGAAAAGAGTTAAAAAAAAAGAGAAAAAGAAAGAAGATAAAAAAAATATAGGAAAATTGGCAGAAGAATATTAGAAGAGGAGATGGAGAGAAATATTGATTTCAGAAAGTTGGAAAATAAGTAGCGTTTATTTCGTTTCTAGGTTTCTTAATTTTTGGGATTGATTCAAACCATTGGAAAATTTATAGAAAAATAATAAGAAATATTTTGAAGAATGAATTTTGAAGAGCGGTCGATTTTAGAACTTAGGGTTAGTCGGACAAACAGTAAAATCCCTAAATTCTTAGTTTTAGTGTAAATTTTTGACTGTAGGACCATTTAAACACTATACTAGCACATTTTCAAGTTTTACGTCGACAATTAGGTTGGTTGTACATCTTTTTTAAAAATACCTTTCAAAAATCGAAACCGAAGAGATCAGAGCAACAACTACAAACACTAATTTCCAAGTCAACTTCACTCAAATAGGCAAGCTTCCTTAATCATATTGGATTGCTTGATTTATTTTTGTATCATTTAGTTTTACTCTAGAACATTTAGTATTCCTCCTTGCATAGAAAATAACTATTTTTAGAGCTAATTAAATGGATTTAAATGAATGAAAAATATAATTAATTATGTTCTAAATAGCCGGTTGATGGAGTAGCGGGTGAATAATTATACGGAGGATAGAGAGAGTTTGGGGAAAGTTCTGAGGTTAGTTTTGAGCTCTTCCGCATATGGGTTAAAATTTTTAATGTTATAACCAACTATTACTTTCTCATTTGCGTCATCCAAATATATTGGCCATCAATCTGGTATAAGACAAGCTTAGTTGAATACCATATCAAGTAGCTAAGTCTTCACATAGGAACGTGTGATATATGTATTGAGTACTACGGGTCACTTCGAGTAACCTGAGGGGCATCACAGATTACTTAAAATAATCTAGAGGTTCTATGGATCTCCTAAAAGTACCCATGAGCTATACACTCGATTGGTGTAGTAGCGGATGAACCCGACCACATTGGCATTCCAAAACAAATGCTGAATGGAGATACTTAGTATATGGATTTGAGAAAGACTTTGTTCACTTAATCAAGATCTCATGTTTAAGGAATCATGAGAATAGATTTGATTGAGAGTTTCTATTGGTAATGCAGTACACCTCTACAAAGTAAAATATGTTAATATTCAATCTGGCTTCCGGAACAGAAAGTTACGTCTGCATTGTATGTGGATAATAGTTCTCTTAATAGAAGCAAGTAATATTTCTTATAAACTTTTGCTTTGAAATGAAAATTTAGGCATCGATAACAAACTGTTGAATGAATAATTATTCATTTGTATTGTGTTAGGTTCTTGCTGAGTACAATCTTACTCACTCTCGCTTTTAAAATATATATACACATAAGTAGAATCAGGAATGGTTGATGGTGGCTTCTATGTACAAGGAGGAGGTGTATCCCGAAGCACTAGCCAACGACCTCGACTGGAGTGATGATTGGCACGAATAAATTTCAGATAAAGACTGTTATGGAGATTTTATTTTTGTTTAATATCCTATTTACATACAATAACAATAAGTCAAACTTTGTTAATTACCTGTCTGTTTGTTTTACTTGAGCCCTAGAGGCAACTATAATTTAAGATTTTGTCCCTTCTATTACTCTACTGTGTTACTCTGTTCTAGGGGTATTTATGATAAAACATCATTTTATCAGGGTACTACTGCCAAAGACTAACGTCATCATCTTAGTACTGATGTGACAGATCATCACACTGGCACTAAAGGGAGAGCAGCATGGGTGACAGCCCAAGGCCCACCAAGTCGAGGGGGTGAGTCCAAATACTAGTATTATTTATATGGCTACACAATAAGAAAACTGCATCTCATATCCCTTATTTTTTTTTATCTCTTTGAATCTTACATGTAGGACAAAAATTTAATAGAAAGTTTTCTATCTTGAATTTTATAGTAGGTCTCATGAGTTATTCAATCTTAATTGGACAGTTCAGATGAACAAAACATGCACCTTGTGAATTATGTGAGTGGATTATATAGTTCTAAGCCATCTAATCCATTTGATCATATGGTTCTGGAAAACTTCCCACTTACTTCTTCAATAGGTAACTTTCTATTAAGGGGGTGTTTCAAATGGGGGAAAAATGGAGAAATTTAGAAGGTTTTGAATTTTATGAAAAATTTCCTATATGAAGTGTTTGGTATAAACGAATGATCAAGTAAAATTATTTTGAAATTCCTTTGCGATGGGCACTTTCATAGGAATTTTGAAAAAAATAAAACATGAGACTAAACCTTATGAAAATTTTCTGTCTCTTGCTCAAGCCAAATGACCAGCCATTTCCTTTGAAAGTCTTGCATTTTTCTTGTGCTACATCCAAACATCTATATATTTTCAACAATTTCAGTGTTTTATAGTTCCTATGGAGTCCAATGGTCATACCACTCTATTTTTATGTTTTCATATTCCTATATTTGTGTTTCCTACATTTCAAACGGCTCTAAAATTTTGTCCCTACCTTCATGCTTGCAACCGATTCAATTCTGAAGATATAACTCCTTGGGTTCCTTAAACAATTGTTGTCACTTTGATACGTCTCATCCCTTCAAAATTTTTTGACTTCTCTATCATTAAATACCACTAGGTCCACCATAGTTTCACAACAAAACAACATCAAAAAACAAAATTTATTTGTGGCTTCATTTTTTTTTGTTGGGTCTGAGTTTTAAATTCATAATGAACTTTGAACATCTTTATTGGGATCAAGAGAGGTAGTCATGCGCTAAAGAGGGGTAAGTGGGGGATTACAATATTTTGCAGTCAATGGTTTGAAACTCAAAAGTTTAGATAAATAATTGGCATATTCTTTGAACTTGTATTTGAGTTATTAAGAGGTCATTTTAATTGTTTTTCCTTTCACGTCACATTTCTTGAGATATTTAGCATATCTTTCTAAAAAGTTGCATAGACTTTTTATTGATGGTTGTGAAACTTTTTAACTTTTTTGGTCAACTCCTAGCAGTATTATATATATTTACAAGATTTTTATTATATATTTGTGAGCAAAGTCTCGTGTCTGTATCTCGCCCAGGGCCTATAAATTGTTAGGACCGGGCCTGTTAACAACAACGGTGAACTTTATTTATGGTAGATTAGTGCTGCTATCTCACGGTAATCTCAATGGCAGCCTTGCTCAGTGGTAATTTGTAGTCCATTCCACTGTATGTATAGTAATGATGCATAAATAATAAAAAGTGATGTTTCCGTAAAGACATAAAAATGACAATGTAATGTTCATTTTATTTCTTGCCTGCTAATCATATACTCATGTAATATTTTACAAACAATGATAATCTCTCGTCTTAGTATCTCAACATTGCAATTCAACATATAATGTTGTTATAAGAAGTCATGAATTCGATTTCTGATGTGTGCTTAGTAAAAATATTTATATTGATGTATGCATAGAGGAGTGAGGTTAGAGAGAGATAAGAGGTATATTATCAATATAATATATATTATAATATATATAAAGATGGTTTTCTTAAAAAAAAATTATTGGGACCAAAAGGATTCAGCATGGCCAGACTTAGGGCTAGACAAAAAGATCGAGACTCGCGAGCTATTCGGGATCGGATCGAAGATCGGCTCGATTCGAGATCGGCTCGAACCCTTAACGAGCCGAGCTCGAGCCTAAAGTGAAGCTCGAGAGAGAACTCGAGCCGAGCCCGAGCCTTCCCGAGCTCGCTCGAGTTCGGCTCGTTAAAACCCCAACCTAGCCCTATCTCATACAAGTACTACTCTTTACTGTTCTTTTATGGTGCTGGATCCAATCTCAAGCCCTACCGCATAGGAGGCGGCGGCTAGCGGTGCGCTGGGAGGAGAGGAGGCGGCGGCGACACGGGGAGGAGAGGCGGCGGCTAGCGGCGCGTGGGGAGGAGAGGAGGGGGCGGAGACGCAGGGAGGAGAGGAGGGGGCGGAGACGCAGGGAGGAGAGGTAGCGGCTAGCGGCGCGCAGGGAGGAGAGGAGGCGGCGGCAGCGTGGGGAGGAGAGGCGGCAGCTACGGGAGGCGGCAGCGGCGCTGCGGCGCGGGGAGGAGAGGCGGCGGCTAGCGGCGCGCGGGGAGGAAAGGAGGCGGCGGCGACGCGGGGAGGAGAGGAGGCGGCGGTGGACAACGACGAGGAGGAGGACGACAACGGGGAGGTGGCGGCGGCGGCTCCAGCGTCGCGGCAGTGGCCGTGCGGTTGTCGAGCCGAGCTCGAGTTCTATCGAGCTTGCTACAAGTCGAGCTCGAGCCCAGTTCAAAGCTCGTTAAGATTTCGAGCTGAGCTCGAGCCGAACCCAGTACACTATCGAGCTCGAACCGAACCTGCCTGGACTCGCTCGAGCTCGGCTCATTTCCAACCCTAGCCAGACTTCTGGGGGAAACCCATATCAGGACTGTACGAGCAGGGCCCCAAACCAAACGCAAAGAAATGGGGAAAAAAGTCCAACACAAGGTCTCACTTTCTATTACTCCTTCGCCGTTCGCTTCTTAAAACCGCGTTTTGACCCGCCCTCCCATGCGCTCTAAAATACCAAACAAAAGCGCCCCAAGAAGCATTTTAGTAAGCCCTTTAAGGCCCGGTTAATTAACTACTATCAAGCAGATCTCGCCGGCGATGACTGCCACGGCCGCGGGCGGAGGCGCGATCCAGCGTGCGGTCGCCTCGACCTTCGACACGGCGTGCACGAGCGCCCGCGGGGTGCGGCGTGCGCTCGCGCGGTTCGCGCCGCGGCCGGCTGCGTTCGCGGTGGCGGCGGACGCGGAGGCCGCGGCCGTTCGCGCGGTGCGCAACCTCCGCACGTTCCGGTTCCACTACGCCGTGATCCAGTGGGCGATCCTGCTTGCGTCCCTCGCGCCGCGGCACCGCGCGTCCGTGCTTTTCCTCATGGCCGCCTCCAAGGGCCTCCTTGTCTACGGCGGCCTCCTCAAGGTCTTCCCCAACTCGGCGCTGCTTCGGCGGCTCCTCGACCGCCGCCTTGTTGTGGGGCTCTTCATCGTCGTTGTCCTCGCCGACCTCACCGCCTCCGGCGCCATCGCCAATTTCCTCTTCGCGCTGGCCGCCGGCGTCCCCGTCATTCTGCTCCACGCCTCCTTCCGCGTCCGGGACGACCTCGAGGGACCTTCGCCCGCGCCGGCGGCGAATGGCGAGGAGGAGACGGCGGCGGTGGTGGAGAAGAAGGAAGATGGTGACCTCGAGACAGGGCCGACTCGGCGGTCCATGGCGGCGACGCCGAGATCGCCAAAGTGACAAATAGGAATTAGTCATACCATTGATATGATTCTCGGTTGTTTGGTTTTGATTCCATGATGTATACGCATTTCTTGATCCAATCTCACATGCGGCTATTGATTTAAAAAACAAGAGACCAGATCTGACCGTTTCTTGATCCATCTAGGCATAGAAAATTTTGTATAATTACGTGTAGATTTAGCGAGGAGATTTGATGTGGATCATATGTTTATTGGGAGACACATTCGAAGAATGCAATAGATGTGGTTGAAATATGTTTATAACCTCTTTTAGATAGAGAGATTCCTGTATTTGAATCTCCTCTATGTTCTTAGTACACTTGGAAGAAATTAGTAGCATGCATGATGCAAGAAATTAATTGAGGATGCATTACTTATTAAATGGTGTTGCATGAACATGATATATTATACACAAGTGTTTCCACAAATAATTTTTTTGGGAGTGAATTTGCCCAAATAATATGAAACCACACATTAGGCAATACCACAACTGACGGCAATTTTACATATTGTACTGATCTCTCTCCTGTCACAAACCTAAATTCTAGCATTAGTCACAATCCTGTCACAAGCCGATTAGGTCAGTTTCAAATTCTGTAATTTGCAGAGTAAGAGCTAATTGCGCAAATCATGCAAATGCAACTAAGTACAGCATATTCTAAGGTAATTGGTAAAGATACACACACGCCTAACATGTTGGAGGGTGCATTTTGAACTGACTTGCCACCACAAGAGAGAGATGAGACCTTCCCTAGTTGTTCACTGATGCTTAATTAATTAGCGTGTCTTAGCGAGTAAACTTAAAAAAACCTGCCATGGCTTAGCAGTTTGGTAGCTTGTCCTGGCTGCTTCCATCTTCCAGACTTTACAGACCAGAGTTCAAGAACACAGCTTGAGCAATTAGCAGTGACAAGTTAAAACAGTGGACTATGATGCATGTAGCTTTGAATACCCCATCAATTCAAATCACTAGGAAAAAAACACAGAGAGTGAAAAAGTTTATAAACAACGCGTGTTTAGTCAAATTAGAACTTCTCAAATAAGTTTTTTTATGAATTTATTTGTTTATAACACCAATGACATATTTTCATAAGTCTAGAAACTATTTGACAAAAAATTGGGTTTAAAAGTTCAATAGTTTTAAAATATATGGAGAAACTAGGGTCTAATAGCTGCGCCTTATGAGCCAAAATAAGTTGAAGTTAGGTGTGAAACTATTTTGAGAAACTACACATTCAACTAAGACTTCATCTTATTTGATCGAAAAATTGAAACTTGACCAAACACACTCTAAAAAAAGCTTTCAAGATAAATTAAGCAGCACAAGAGTACAGCCATTTTCTGAGTTCCACTTAAACTTAACAAACAAGTAGGTCCAGGCTTTCTTTCTAACTTGGGTTGAGGAGATATATGGAAAACAACACTTTTTTTCTCTTTTGAAAATAGCAATAAAACCCCTCTCTTGTCACCCTTTGTGCAATAGCGCCCATCTAATTTAAATTAGAGTACATAACCCTGCCCACTATTTTAGTATGAGTAGTTAGACTCCTTGATCTAATTTCTCGTTAATTTAGTTAATATGTTGAGTCGCTGACATGTGAGATTAGTTTACAAAGAATGAGATTCATATACCAATGACTATTAGTTTAATAAAATATACAACAGATTAGACTGAGTAACTTGATTGTTCTTATTCAAATGATAAAGAAATTTATTTGCTTTAGTTTCAAATAAGAGAATTTGATCACACAAGGATAATAAGAGATGAGCCTCTAATACTATTTCCTTATTTTCTTTTCAAACTACAACTTAGCTAGAGCACTTGCTGAAAGGCATGGACATTTGAAAGGATACTGTATTAAATCCCAGTGTGCCATCTTCAAATTAGAAAATAGTACTCCGACACACTCATACACTTGCAAATATCATTATGGGATTTAAACCTATAAGTTTCAATTATTGATATTTTAACTCAAGTCTTCGATTGATTTTAAAGTGTCTTACCAATTAAATTACAATTGACAGCAAAACAGCACTCTTATTGCAAGCCCAAAGGTGTACTATTAAACTACTTCAGTGCTTCAAGAGCACCCCATTCGGCCCAAAGACGGCACAAGTAGCCCATACGAAGAAGCACATTGAAGGCCTTATAAAGACCGAACTAAGCCCATTAATTAATCAAAAAGAAGTAAGGAGGCCCAACACGCAGCTCCATAACAATCACGCACACAGCCAACAGTTTGGCAATTGACTGGGTGCAGGAATACTATCGACGAGACACGTGTCATCATCTCAACGGTTGTATTCGCCTATATGAGTGCCCTTGTTTAGGGTTCTTACGGTGCCCACCAGAGGAAAGCTAAGAATCGTAGTCACTGCTGTAGGAATCCATCGAGCGAAGAAGCAGCAATGGAGCAGAACTTCATCATGATCAAGCCAGATGGTGTCCAGAGAGGCCTTGTGAGCTTCTTTCTTACTCTAATCACTCTTCTTCTTTCTTTGTTAAAGATCTATTTGGTTGTGTAATTTTAGTGTGTGAAGCTTAATGAGTAGCGTAATATCTAACTCAAGGTTAATCTCTTTTGATCAGATCGGTGATGTCATTAGCCGCTTTGAGAAGAAGGGCTTCTACCTCAAAGGTAATCAATCTTTTTTTTTGGGAAAAAAATTTCGATAGTTTGTGTTATAAAGGTTTGAGCTTTTGATAGGAGAGGGAACTATTTTTCTTCAAATTGTTTGCTATTTTTTCTTATCTGTTTCTTCTATCTATAGAGTAGATTTGTATGGTGCAGCAGCAGTAATTTCCTTCAATTTGTGAATGCCTTGTGTGGGGTTTTTGATGGTTTATGCGTATATTGGCGTGTGAGGAAGCGGGGATGTTGGATTGTTGATGTGTGAACTGAACCGAACAAACAAATAAACCAGGGATGAAGATGTTGACCGTGGAGAAATCGTTTGCTGAGAAGCACTACGCCGACCTAGCGACAAAGCCCTTCTTCCCAGGGCTTGTGGAGTACATCATCTCCGGCCCCGTGGTGGCCATGGTGTGGGAGGGCAAGAATGTTGTCGCTACCGGCCGCAAGATCATTGGCGCTACCCGCCCCTGGGAAGCCGAGCCCGGCACCATCCGCTGTGACTTTGCTGTCGAAGTTGGCAGGTGAGATTTCACATACTGTAAATTAGTAATCTTTTGGATCCTTGTTCAGTGTTGATAAGGTGGACATCCATAGCTTATTCTTGATTTGGGCATACTACTGTCATGTAAAGTCTGATTTGAATTGCTATATCATGTAATATTGTCGAACAAGAAGTTCCTTTACTGTAATATCCTAAAATGCTTGAAGAGAAATGAACTAGTTTAGGTACCAAATTTCAGGATCAAGACTTATGCAACACAATTATGTGATTCTTGTAGTTAAAATAAGTACTATTGGTCATTAGAGCATGTGCAACTGTATATTTGGAGAACCTGGTGGGCTCAGTTCATTCATCAGGTCCTTCTCTAGCTTTGTGGTACCATGAAAAGAATCCAAAAAGAGCAAATAATTCTCTGCACTTCAAGCAGTAGGAAGTGTCCACTGCATATATCTCATGATTGTGACAATTATGCAACTGAAAGGTATCTTATGATTTGCCTCTATGCTGCTCCATTATTTACACTTGGTTGGTCCTGTGGGGAAGCACATCTGTGGCATGATCAGTACATGTGCTCTTTACAGTTCATTCTGAATCTGATCCCTAGTCCACTGAAACCCTTGCTTTCTAACATTAGTTTATTCCAAACAACAAATATTCTTTTCTTTTTGGACATTAGTGTCGTCTTTCATGTGCACCTCTTAATGCCCCATGTAATGATTTAGTGTACATTCATGCTTTAGTCTGAGGAAAATAATTCTGTGGGGACTGGAGTGCATTCTGGTTAAGTTGTCCATGAAGATGAGACCACACAACAATTAAACCATTTTTATTGTATAAGGACTGCACTTGTCCTTGCAAAAGATCAGTGGTCTCATTGTATTCAGGAGACCTTGTAGTTAGATTATATATTAGAAGTTTAAAGTTTGCATTGTGTATCATGTACTATATTTTATCATGTGTTTAATTTTGTATTAATCGTGCCCCAAAATCTCTAATATTAACTTGTGCTTTCCAATTTTACTTGTATAATATTGCAATGCTGGCTGATCTGACATTATTGAATGCCATTCTTCAGGAATGTCATCCATGGAAGTGACTCAATTGAGAACGCTAGGAAGGAGATCGCCCTGTGGTTCCCCGAGGGCATTGTGGAATGGCACAGCAACCAGCACCCCTGGATCTATGAGGCCTAAAATGGGAAAGGCTTATCTGGTGTGAACATTTGAGAAAGCATAATATCAGACCATGCCGCTAGTCTGCTATTGAGATCATTATCTCGGGAACCTTATATTTGTGTGGAACTGAAATTTACTTACCTGCCTTGTCGCATGTAATGTATGCGTTACCTGTTACTTTGCATACATCACCATGGTTACTTTTCATACATTACTATGGTTACTTTTCATGCACTTAAGTGAAATTTCTATGGTTTTATTAATTATTGTGTTATGTAGTTGCTATTAGTCTTATTTATGGTGAGAGGTTAAGTGAAAATATTTGCACAACAGTGGCTGTGTGTGAATACATTGCTTTGAATCTTTGCACAAACCTGCTATGATACATCATTGGATGTTTCAATTAGATAGCTTAAAAACAAATAAGTTCTTGATAATTTCACATGCCAATGGCCAAGTCTGCTAAGGTGGTGGATGTACAGGAGTATAACTCTGCTCTTACTGTCGTACAATGGAGACAAAGCAAAACTAAAAAACAGTAGAATTTAACCATAATCCATCATATCCTTATTTAGCACTGTAGTCCTGATACCATCTGTGATGTGCCGCTGTTCAGTACCTTGTCTCTTAACCATAGCAACGTATCGGGTCGTTGCAACCCTTCACAGCAGATTGTTTGAAGCCGAAGCGGCCACCTTTCTCGAGGTACTGCTGGTGGTACTCTTCTGCCCTGTAGAACCTCTTTGCAGGGAGGATCTCAGTTACAATCGTGCGGTTGAGGAGCTTCTGCTGCCTCTCCAGGGATTCCCTTGCGGCCGTCTCCTGCTCAGGTGTGTAGAAGTAGATCCCTGACCTGTACTGGGTCCCAACATCATTCCCCTGCAAATGTTATCGACGTGTGATCAGAGTCACTTTACTGCTATTACACTAGTGCTTGATATAATAAAGTTGATGGCATTTAGACATTGGATGAAAATTTTCATCACAAGGACATCAAGCAAATATAGGGAAGGAAAGCACAAGGTCCATAACAGTGGATATGAATGATCTAAGAGAAGGCTGTGAACTTTGCCCTGAGAAATGGGTCATTGGGGTCATACGTTTTAGGAGCTACTGTTAAAGTAAAAACTCAGAGCCCTCAAGAAATTAATACTACAATAATACTGACCGCGCTCTGTCAAACTACAATAATTTCTCACATCTAAGGCGGATCACACTGAGCGACTGTTACGGTAAATGTTGGATTACTAAAGAAGTTAACAACACAAATAATAGACTCCTAATCCAACTGCTACACTACTACCTTAATTTCTGACATCTAAATGTTGTACTGCACAGTCTGCACTTGTTTTGGACTAAAAGCTTTTAGACAATGGATGAAAATTTTGAACACAATAACATCAAGCAAACATAGGGAAGGAAGATACAAGTCCATGTCAGTGGATATGTACAATACAATCTAAGAGAAGTTTAGCTTTGCCCTAACTCCTGAGCAATGGATTATACTTTTTCGGAGCGAACGTTAAAGGTAAATATTAGAGCACTCAGCACGTACTACCACCATAGTCCTGACTCTCCTGACATATAAATGCTGCGTTGCACTTTGTCCCAGCGACTGGAGAAGTGCAAAAAGCTGTGGTACTGAGAGCCTATCTCACTTTTTTTCAGAAACATCCCATGCTGCGTCGAGGCAAAAGGGTCGCTTTGGCCGAGTGGTCAAGGCGTGTGCCTGCTAAGTACATGGGGTTTCCCGGCGAGAGTTCGAATCTCTCAGGCGACGATTTCTTCTTTTTCCCCTTTTTTTCTCGCCAAATTTGCACTAAAATCTTTCACCTTAGTGCCTCCCCTCGAATTGCGATTCCAACCATCGAAAAATTCCATACAAGGAGGTGGCAATCGAGTGAGCTCACCTGGCGATTGAGCGTGGTGGGGTCGTGGCGCGCCCAGAAGACATCGAGCAAGTCCTCGTACTTGCAGCCGGAGGTGTCGTACTGCACCCTGACGACCTCGTTGTGGTTGGAGGTGCCCGTGCAGACGTCCTCATAGGTGGGGTCGTGGAGGGTGCCCTGGCTGTACCCGACCTCGGTGCGCGTCACCCCGGGCACGCGCTGGAACGCGAGTTCCACGCCCCAGAAGCACCCGGCCCCGAACTGCGCGAACTCGTTCCCCGGCGCCGGCTTGTCCTCGTCGGGGCCCTGCGCCAGCGCCGCCGACGCCTCCGCCGCGCGGGGGCTGCCGCCGAGCCCTCCCAGCCCAAGCTTGCCCAGCCAGCTCATGGCGGCGAACCGGGAGGTCGTTGGAGTTGGGGTTTTGGATGCGACGAAGAGATGGTGGTGGGGTTTGGTCTGGAAGCGACAAAGGAAGAGGAGAGGAGAGGAGGAACCAGGTGAGATAAAGAGGGGAAGGGGAGGCATTGCGCTAAGCTTTGGGGGGCTTTTGTGGGTGGCGTGGGCCAGAAGCTTCTGCTCCCGGTTGGTGTTAGGTGTTTCCGCACCCTTCTTGTTGGCAATAGTCGCGGTGGCTGGTTGGGTGCGTGGGCGCGCGCTATGCAAGAGTGTAAACGGGTTCGGGTTTGTGTTTAAAGTGTTAACGACTTGGATACGATCCATTATTATATGGAGCGATCGCATGGTACTCCAGAAATATGCAGGGGCTTAGAATACGTTGCTCTTTGATTAGTTGATTAGAGATTCTAGAGTCGACGAATGCGCAGGTGAGAGTTTTGGAGGGTCTTGGATGTTATTAGAGAGTGAGAATTATTGATTGTTGTTTACTCATGTGGAAATAGTGTGTTTGTCAAATCTATAATATGATATATTGATAACTACAATGTTTGATAACTAAACATTTTAAATCATTTATTTGTACTATCTATCTAAAAATTCTCGCATAATACATTTCCTTGTTACTAGTCCTGGGATGAATCGACCGAATGGCTAGGCATTAAGAGGACCCGTAAGAGAAATTTTAGCTTGGGGAGTGGGTAAATGCTGGGAAGTTAGTAAAGTAGATGACGAATAGATGATGTTGACTGCAGAAACGGGATATTATAAGTGCTAACCCCATGGCCACGAGTGCTATTTATTTGCCGAAGACCCTAAATTTTTTTTTTTATGATCAACAGAAGGAACGCGTATACCGTGTGGTGGGCCGCAAACGTAAGCCATTCGCGACAAAAAATCATGAACACCGGAGAAAGTGCTTATGCATGCTGTCTACGACTTGACGAAGCAAGATGACCTCTTAGTCGTCTATGAACATTAATAGACACATCAACCAATTAAAGAAGCAACATACAGTACCCATACAGGAATAAAACTTACAGCACTAGAAGCAGGTGATATCTCATCAGCAACAAACAACATTGATATATAGAATTTACACCAGGGGTACAAGTTAGGTTTCATGGCATGCCTCAGTTATTAGTTAGTGGTAACAGTCAGTTTAAGTAGGGTTAAATCAGGTCAAGGTAGAACAAAAACTATGATTCTTTTGCTGTTAGCAGTATGTCTTGGGACAAAGATGCAGGATCAGAAACTGCTGACCTTCTAAGCATCCTTTGCTTTCTCAGGCTTTCATGGCATGGAGCAAAGAATTCATGCATTAGAGCTTCCTCTGATGTGATCCTGCACCTTGGGTTAACTGTCAGGCACCTGTCCACAAGATCAAACAGGGAGTCGGGCACCATCTTGAGGAATTCTGGTCTGCGCGTATTGGCTGCACACCACTCTTTGAGATTCACTGAGTGCAGCGATTGGACGTCAAATAGTTCCTAAAAAACAACAGGGAATGTGTCAAGAGCCACTGGTTAAGCAAACAGGTCGAAGGGTGTGAACACTCGAGTTAATTTACCGAAGGGTAGGAAGGTTCACAGTTGTGCAATTTCGCCACTTCCCATAGTTCTTCACTGCCTCTCAGCTTCGCTATTTCCTTGATGTTTCTTTTGTTGAACAGAAGCAGCAACTTTAGCGACGTTCCTAAACTTGTGACGAAAAAACTTTATACATTTATTAGTTAACTTACTGTTCAGGATCTCCGCCAAAAGGTGTTTTGCCAATTATTAAATAAAGAAGCGTCACCCCAGCAGACCAGACATCAACTTTGCAGCCTTGATGGAAAGACCTGAACAGAACCTGCAGGAGATACATCATTTCAGTATAGAGGTACTTAAAAGCTGCAGTACCCGAGATTAAGGACAGATTCAAACCTCTGGAGCACGAAATCCTTTAGTACCAACACATGGACCTTCTCTTCGATGTTTTCCATGTCCTGCAAGCAATTAATTCGATCATTCTGATATCTGAGGATGCTGCATTTGAGACAGTGTGAATGTTATACACTTATCCCACAATATACTGCAAAACACACCTTTGCTGTTAAACATGCCAGAACCAGCGACAGCACTTCCACCAGAACGTAGAGGCATTGGAGTCAGTATAATGAGCTTTCGATCCATACTACTGAAAGGAGCAGCAACCCTCTTCCTTTGGGAAGCTGGAGCTGTCAATGTCTTTTGGTTGGGACTTTGCATTGCCTCGTGCAAGAAGTTCATTATTTCCTTCCGCCCTCTGTAAGGCATTGGCTGCTTTAACCTGTCAACCGATGTTTTTGTACTGGTAGGATCCTTTGCGGATGTTACGCCAGATACATCGGCAGCTTGATTACCATATCTAGCTTTATTGTCAATCTTAGGTATGCTATCCACTGGGCTCCTGTTGGATCTTTTCCTCTTGGATACAAAAGGTTGCTTCAGACCAACTACTTCTTTGTCCTGATGAGTTGGAGCAGTTTTTAATGACGGCTGAGATATGGTATCCTTTTCACCTGAGCTTGTTTCAGATTTACCTAACCAATCAAATAGAAATATCAATTTGTGATAGTTGTAAACAGCACGAGAACATAGAAATATATGAAAGGCTGCAAATCCATTAAATAAGCATTCTGCATTCCTATTTCCCCAATACAGTCCTAATAAAGGATCAGAAACTAGCTATATATATTCCACAGTGCATGTACAAGGTTGAATCATTTCAGTAGCTCAGACACAATCATTTCTGTTAAGGATTAGCAAAGTCAGCATAGCGCGAAATTTTTCATGGCACCTACTTTCACTCAAGATATAAGATATATCTATAGCACATAATTGCTCTATCTAGTGAATTTCACCACTTCTTCAGAACCATCACCAAGGGAAAACTTATGGGAAAAAACATGGTTTTGGTGCACAGAAAGCTTGCACTAACTCTTGGAAACATTAGAATTATGCATTTATAACCAATCCTATTTAATGTAGATACATCGACACTGAATTCAAAATTGAAATGATGTATATGTTAGAACAAGTGTAACAGTATTCGCCAAGGAAGACTGGGGGACTTCAAATGCTGGACTGTGACCTATCAATTTTTTCCAGAGAAACTGATAAAGAGATACAATGTTACCATCATTAACTTGCAGTCCTTAAAAAGCACACTAGTTAGATCAAGGCCATAAATCAAATTTAGACTGAAAAAGATCCAGAGTACAAATTTTACCAGGATATGAAAAGACTATGCAACTGTACAAGACGCACAAGAACATAAACTGGAACAAGTGAGAATGAAGCCAGCAAGCAACAAGTGAAAGTTCACCCACAAATAATCATTCAGGATTTGAAAGTGAACATACAATTTCTCGAGAACTTCTGGTGGAGATCCTGTATGGAACAGAAAATTAGCATCTAACAACAAAGATAAGCATCATCGAACAAAGAAAAGTTAAGGGTCAAATTGGGAAAGAGGTACATGCACTAACATTTGCTAAGTTGAAGTCAATGAGATATCCCTTGTTAAGTTTGCGAGAGAAAAGGAAGTTTCCAGGTTTCACATCTCTATGCACTATTCCCTGGAAGTACAAAAGTTAGAAACTCAGGTTAAGTGAGGCAAACACTAGACTCAACAGTCAACTATGTAATCTCCAGTTAACCAGACCTGTCTATGCAAGCTTGCAAGGGCTCTAAACATACAGTACCCGTACCATTGCAGCTCAAACACATTCATGTCTTTTTTCAGAATCTGCAGTGATTAAGAAAGAAAAATAGCTAACATAAGACAAACAAATACAGCATAGTTGATAAAACAAAAAACAATTCAGAGCCTGGGGAGTTGTTCAACCTCTGGTCTGTCATGCTCAACATGTTCTAGAACAAAGCACTCTAAGTCACCACTCCTAAAAGAGCATTCATATTTAATCACAAAATTCTTGCCTCTGCAGTAGAAAATAACAAGGTAACTCTGTTAAGATTGCCATAGACAACATGAGAGAGGTACTGAAGATAGGAGAGTTGAAGTTCTTAGTACCCAAATCGTTCCAACATCTTCAGTTCATTGTTAACATGATGTGAATGAGCATTTGCATGAGGACCTGATAGGGGAAAAGTAGAGTTAATTTCCTTTCTCAAATAAACCTTACCCACAATATGCACAGGAAGATGAACAGATTATGAACACAGCAGCACACTCATCAATAAAAAATCATACAGAATTAAAACATTGTTGTCTGCATCAAATGAGTAAAGAAATCAAGAGCTGTGGTTTGATTTTCATACATTTAATAGCAAATACTCTGCCATCTGTTTTTCTCCGTGCCCTATAAACAATCCCATAGCCACCTGAATAAATAATGAACATGGTATATAAGTTACCAAAAATAAGAAGACAGTAATATATAAAAGTGCTCTTACCTGATCCTTCCTCCTCTTCTATGAAAAAAGACTTGAAGTTAGGCAGTGGTTTTGGCTCTACATTGCTCTGTAAACCATTCCAAGTTACACCACAAAGCAGATTAATAAAATATTAAAAAGAAGGCTAAACAATAGGCATGATACAGAAAAAAAGGCAGATGTATCTAAATAGAATGAAGCTCGAACAAGATAACAGTGTGATTACCATAACATGGAAAGAACTAACCTTCTGAGCCTTCACTGCAAGTTGTTCCTTACATTCTTTGGGAAGTGCATCAGTTTTCTTGCTCTTCTCCCTTTGTTTCACACGAATATATTTGTCAATATTTTTATCTTGTCCCTTCTTAGAGAAATTAACATCTGCTTGATTCTGTAACTGCTCTCCGAGATTTAGATAAGCAGTTTCTCCACCTACACCTGTTATGTCAGCACTAATGCTCAATTTCCTTTTGTCACTACAACTGTAGCTTGTTGCCTTTGGTGGCAATACTGCAGGTTCAATTTTTGTGTCTATAGGAGGTTCGCGTACACTATGCAATGTTTCATGAATAACTTCATGCCCTACTCGCTCAACTTTGGTGTCCACAGGAGGTTCTAATAAACTTTGTGCTGTCTCATTGATTACTGCACATGCATCAGCAGCCAGTGGACCTTCTTTGCAACCAAAATCATCTGCTGCACATACCAATAGAGTTAGCAACTTCTCACAATATCCAGCGCAAGGACTAGCATATTGTGGAGTTTCTGCTTGGTTAGAAATAGCACCAATTCTTTCTATATTACATGTTGCAGTTGGATGGCAATCAATTAGATTGATGGGTAGTTTGTAAATAAGACTTAGATCCTTCTCAACTCCATTGTTCTTGTCAACTAAACCAGGCTCAACTATCTTAGCAAGGTGGCTGGACTCTGTTCCTAGATCCTCACTGTCCTCTACTCTACAATTATAAAATGAAAATGCGCCTTCAGGTTCACCAATCCTAGTAATTTCATTATCAGGTGATTCATGGATGTGTTCTGATGTTTCAGCATTGAGGGAGGAAACAACAATACACGGGATATCTGACAACTTAGACACCAGTGCAGTTGCCATGTTCCCAGGAACGCTGCACTCATCGTTTCCTTCAAAAGACTGGTTATTCTTGGGTTGATAACAAGGCATCTTAATTTTGGAAATGCTCGAAACAGTAACTCCAGCTGAAAAATTCAAGGAAGGTTCAACAACCAATGTGCTCAGAATGGCAAGCCTGTCTTGCAACTCTTGTGTAACCCCCAGATGTACCTGCATAAGACGTAGAAGAACAGAAGTGAGGACACAAGCTACTGCCACTGCTTTACAGAAATGTACACATAATTGCATGGAAAGTGAGGTACATATAGGGCAATCGAGTAGGATGATTCTAAGAGAATTTCCCGTGACAAGTCAACTTGTTTCAACATGGCCTTAAAAATCATACCATGCAGTTAAATTCAGAAAATTAAAGAAAGCCCAAAGCATTTGAAGCAATTCATTTAGTGTGTCAATCAAATAAGCAAAATGCTGATATCTCAAGTATTAAAGGGTCACTGCAAACAATCTTGCTTGTTACTGAGAAAATGTCCACAGAAGGGCCGTGTTGAGGCCCAAACTGTAATAATCTACTAGGGAGTGAAAAAAGAACAAGCAAGCAGCAGGTATGTCTGAGCCTGTGAGGCATCCATTTCCACAGATTTTTCTTGAACTGAGATTCATTTAAAAATAGGTAACAGAAATGGACTTCAAATGACCAGTAAGACCCGCTACAAGCAAATGCAAGCAAAATGGACTAGATTAGCAATTCATATTGGCTTTGCACATCAATATTTCCTTAACTTAGGTAATAGTGCAGCAAAATAATTGATATGAAGCGGCCCTAAGAGAAATGGCACCTCTCCACTAGCAATCGGAGCACAGCTACCCACAATTAGCTGCCGCCGCTGCTTGGATCCCTCCAAATCTGCAACAAAAATTTATAACAAATTGAGCTCAGCGACACTGAAATCTCACCAAAATCCGCCCATAGAACAAAAAACAACATAGAATTACCAGTGTCGGGAGCCATCACGAGCCGCCTCTTCACACCCGAACCCCCCGCATCCGACACCTTCCGCTTCCGCATATAACTAACATCCACCTTCTCCCACAACTTCCTCACCTTAAGAGGTTTCACAATCACCCTCGGAGCCGCGGCACCCCACCCCACGAACCTGAAAAACGCCACGACGGCCGTCTCGGAAGCCGTCACGATGCCGCAGGAGATGCGCAGTGGAGAGCCTGGGATGCGGCATAGCAGCTCGACGAGATCCGGCGATACGGCGGCGGCGGAGGCTGCAGCGAGGTCGCAGGCGGCGGCGGGGCCGCCGAGGCGGAGGAGGACGGTGAGGAGGTGCCAGGCGAGCTCGATCTGCGGCGAGTCGGCGGCCAGGAGTTCATCGGAATCCATCGGAGAAGGTGACGTGCTCGGATCTGTGGGTTTAGGGCTTGGGCGGCATGAAATTTTCGTAGGGTTTGGAAGGGGAAGTGGGAGCCCGAGAGGTGGCTGTTTGGTTTTGGTTGAACGATAGCAGTGGCGTTCCTGGTGTTCTCTTTTGGAGAGGGACTGCTCTTTTGCAGTTTGGTCCTCGCGGTTTTTGGATTTTGTGGATTAGACGGGGGCGGGAGGCGGGAAATGTTGTTGGCGTGTGAAGTTTTTGGGAGAGAAATCGGGGAACCGGCGGTCACGTGCAGTTTCCCGCTCTTTTTTGCCCTTTGGGTTTTTAGTTGCTACGTCCACACAGGAAACGTACACAGAAGAGTAGAATTGATGCACTATTGAGGTACTGACGTAGCGACCCACCAACATCTCAATTTTGGATTAATTTGTTTGTCCCGCACAGCCAATAAAATTCATAAATTACAACTTTGTGGATAAAAATCAAATAAAAAACCTGTAATCCTTGAGATGCATCGGAAGGCCACGCTATACTCATGGATGATTAGAAACGATCAAACTCACACAAAAAAAGAACACCCCCTAATTTGCGACCATGGTTCTGATTGTCCAATTGTTGCAGAACGGAATTTACAAAGTGAAAACTATTACAGGCACTGCACACGCACCATTGCAGAATGGAGAACACCATATTATTACAAATGTTACAAAATAACATTACAATTACCACAAAAATACAGCTCCCAGTGGAGGCAAACTAACAGGAGCTTCCCACCCCACCCCCGCGGCGCCCAACCACAAGTAAGGATATGGGGCATCTCGAAAGTCCGAAGCCAATTCTGTCACTCCAGAAGTTAGAACCATCACCAGATTGGTAACCCATAAACTCTGCATCAATTGAAATGCTTATGAACAAGTATTCACAGATGTACAACAGAAGTATGTAAAAAAAATTACCTGAATGATCAAACTTGCTTCCCCGGTTTCTGTAGAGCATAACATGTAGCAATCTATTTCTACTACTCCTATGGAATCCTCGGATGGTGAAGACATAGCAAAACTTTCCTAAAATAACATGAGGCAGTTCCGATGCTATCTGGTCGTTTTTCTACTCCGCCGCCGGCACTCAAAGCAATCAGAGCAAGGATAGTAGGCCTTCATTCGATTTCTATAATCTTGTTGCAGTTTGGTTGGTGAAACATTAAGGCTTTCTATGAGTATTTGACGCAGCTTTTCGTTCTCCTCCCTCAGTTCTTCAATAACTCGCTGGTGCTTCAGTACCTGATTAAGCACAAAAAAAAACATGGAACAAAATGGCAGTCAGCCCTGAAGGCATAGGCGAATGGTAGGAAGATTATAAGTATTTGGTATAAAAGATGATTCACAATGATAAGCACCATAGCAATTCCACTAAAAAATGAATTTATTTGTTAAACAAGACTACGGGCACATCATATTGATGTCACATTGGAAAATTTTCTCTCTCACTCAAATAGCTTGGCTCTTAATTGTGTCAAGGTGAAAATCATAACTCATGTCTAACACAAAGACTGAAGAGGCGAAGATGAACTAACTACCATGCCAGGACAGCATTGTAAAGTATAACAAGAGGGCCTATTAGTGAGTAACTCACCACTTGAAGTACATCATCCATTCCATGCAGATTTCCAGCCTGGAAAAGGACAATGAAAGGTAAGAGTTCATAGAATCCATTGCATATTATTGTCTAAACAAGCAAATTTTGGTTCAACAAATACTTGGCAAGAGAAATAGCCCAGTGAATAAAAAGGTTAAATAGCATAACAATATTCATGATCATCATCTTAAAAACCTTCAAGTAAGTTCTTGGTGCATACTGCATCACTGACGTTTATCTTTGTATCATTTTGGAATAGGGGATTCTGTAGAAAGTTGGTGATGACCTTTTCAGTTCGATTTCCAGTTATCATCCCCGGCCGCATCTCATGTTGCTCATGCAAACCAGCAGTAGGATGTACACTCGACATTTCATTGTTTGCGGTATGGTGGAAACTACTTGTGGTCTTAACCTCTGGATCCATGGACATATCATTTGGTTCTTGCCCATTACTAGATCCACCAACTGTGCTAGTGCTATTAGGCAAAGAACCAGCCACGAGACTTGATGTAGATGACATCCCTGGGGCATCCTTCAGATTCTCTGTGAGCTTAGACATAATTTCCTAGAAAAGCTGCCATGTATTAATGCCCATGCACCAAGAAAGAAAAAGAAGAAACAGTTGAGGTAAATTAAAGTATAGTTGGTACTCCAACAGATGATTGAATTCCATGAATTATCCGTGGCTTCAAGGCAAGTCCTGAGAAAGGAAAAGATAGTTATTGCTTTAGCTTCAAATTACAAAAGCAAGCTAACAAGCTTGTGCAAGAAAAGTAGTTTGCAGTTTGTACAATAGGTGAACTATGAACATAGTGGTTCTAAGCTAGATGAGTGGTATATATGATGAATAGAATGGAATATGAAGTGAAGATCAAGGTTAAGCAGTCTGACAACCCACGATAACAACCAACGAGACAGGCGCATCGCAGAAATTGATTAATTTGTACAAAGGCCTTGCTTAGGGAGACTGCTAGATATCAAAACAAAACTTGTTTTAGTGACATGATTCTCCTCCATGATCACTATATCTTTCCTATCAAAGTCAAGATCTTTGGGGTAAACTGCAGATGAACTGACAATGCTGCACTAGCAGTGAACAAAAGGGGACACACATTGAACAAGAAATTAAAATGTCACCACTGAGGTGTGATCTTGGTGCTATGCTAAGCCAACTAAGAATTTGGTGCCATGTCAGTACCAATAAAATAACTGACATAGCATATTTGCATGAGCAATGCTTACGATGTAAACATGAAATCAAAAAAACAAAAGACAACATGTACAAGACATTAGAAGACACTCATACATGAGAGGGAAATGAAAAGAAACATAATGCATTAGAAGATGCAGCACAAGAACCACCATGATAGATCATGATGGAGTGCTGGAAGGCATTGATGTCACCAAAGAATTAAGTGCTGATTTCTGTTAGGACAGCGTGTATCAGAAATGTAGAGGACAATATCTAAATGGAATAGCTGCAATTTGTACCTATTCCAAAACCATGGCCTATGCCAACTCCACAGCCAATACCCGCTTCAATGTTCTTTAGCCCTGCCTTCCTTAGCTAGAGCATTAACAAAGGGGAGTAAATAACAGAATCAGATCAAAGAAAATACAGAAGTTCCAAGATTTCATGAGCATAAGGGGGTACAAAATTTCGACTTACAGCAGAATTAACATGCCTCGTGACCCCAGAAAAAGCATCCGTTGCGCCTCTTGTAGCACTCATAACTTGCTGAAGTCCCGGTATGGCTCCTAGTAATCAAATCAAACGTGATGCTTAAGGTCAAAATAGTATAAGAAATCACTCTCTTAGGATATGTTTGGTTGCACTCCTAGACCATCCTATGCAACAAGAGAGTTGTATATATATTTGGTTATCTCCATCTTAGACTATCCATCCTGGAAGAGATGATTCAAAAAAGAGAATATTCCTTCAATATGCTGAACAAATCTCTCATTTTCATACTAGACCAACTCATTCCACATTTGTTGATTAGGGTGATTAGTGTTATGTTAATGTTAATTAATGCTAATTAGTGTTAGTTGGTGGTGATTAGTGTTATGTTAATAATGATTAGCAGTAATTAATGTTAAATTAGTACTGATTAGCTGTAGTTAGCTGTGATTAGTGCCAAGTTAGTGATAATTAATGTTATGTTTGTGGTGATTAGTGGTAGTTAGCATAATGTCAATATTAATTAGCGTTAATTAATAATAACTAATCTTAATTCGTTACCACCTATCTTACATGAATCAATTCATCTTACCAACCAACCAAAATCTAAGACAATCTTATTCCATACCAACCAAACATATCTCTTGGACCATTAGAGGACACCACCCATCCCATTCATTTACATCCCATCCAACATGGTTGGTCCAAACAACCAAACACATCCTTACAGCAGAGGATGCTTAGGACAAAATGGATGGCATAATCTGATATGCCACATCTTCCTAATTCTAAGCGCAAATTAGATGTCTATGTCCGCTACATGTAATCTAGCAGTGCGCTCACATACGACAGAAACTGTTCGACGAAATGCCACAGTGAATCCCAGCACCCTACTTCTCTACGCCTCCACTGTTCGACGAAATGCCAGACAAACCGGAACACGCACTGACCCATGACCCTCTTGCTATCCGCCCCACACTAGCCCAACAGCGCAACGAAAAGAATAAAAGAATGGCATGTAGAGCAGTCGCTGAGAGGTTTACCGAGGTAGATGGGGCGGCCGGCACCGATACCGACGCCGCAGCCGACGCCGACGCCGGTGAATACCTGGAGCACCTTCACGCTGAAGGGGTTCTCCATGCGGAACGCGGGCGGCGGAAGCCTCCGCTCCCGCTCACACGAGGTCGCCGCCATCGCCTTCAGAGCCTTGGCCGCATGCGAGAGGGAGGAGAAATGAACATGGTGTTTGCGTCGGGTTGGGCCGGTTGGTCAGATTGCTTGGACTCGCGTCGGCCTTATGTGACTGGGTTTATTCAATATGGGCTGGGCAGTTGGGCTCAAGGCAGATGATATGGGCCGTATTGGACTTTCTTTTGTTTGGATGGGCTGTTTGCTTGTCACAGTAACATTACTGGGCTGTAGATTTTTTTAAGCCTGCAGTAGTAAGAGAAGAAATGGACGGTGTTGGTCGAGTTTAAACTTCTATACTTACTTAGTTTATTCAGTCATGAGTATATAAACCCAAAAGAGACTTAAATTTATTATAGCTTCTAGTTTATGAGCAGCTTAAGCAATTAAGTTTATAGAATAAGCTCTGAGCTAGTCTCCTTGTGTAGCCTAGTTTTAGCTTGTAGGTTCATAATTTTAAGTTGAATCTTAGTTAAACACACAAATTATCATAATAACTATGCTGCCCAAAGCTAAACAAAAAAAAACAATGTGAACAAACAAAATTCACCGATTATTAATGTTAACTAGTATATCATTTGACTTGTCTAGCCAAATAGGCAGATTCCAGTCCTAAGAAATACATCTATGTGGTTTTTTCAGATTTTTTTCAATTTAATCCCATGATTGTATTGTTGCTTATGCCCTTTAAATAATTGCATTAACAAGCTCTTCATAGACTCTCAAGGAAAAAAATCACCAGCAGTTGACAATATATTGCACAGGATTCAATTTATGTTTTTTAAGAATAATTCACATTCGCTTTAAAAAAATACTTCATATTCAAATTTATTACTAACATATATTATGATATTGAAGTTCACAAATTACACGTAACTTATGACGGATATTAGATAAACGTGGCAAGGTAATATACACAACCAAAGTATACCCTTGCAAACTATAGACAAAAAATTACATAAGGCAGACAGCGTTGCGATGATCGGCGCGCGCAGATAGAGGCAACTGCGTGCTCGTCGTTTGCTCGGCATGATGAGACATGTGCGTGTTTCAAGCAGCGGCCGAGCGAGTGTCGTTGTTGGAGACGAAGGCCACGTTTCGTAATGCGTTTTGCGAGTCTTACCAAAATTAAAACCATCTAATCTTTTTCACGAATTTTTAAATTTAACAAGTGGGTGACGAGGATTGACACCTGGACCACTTCTATTGGACTTCTGGTTAAAGGCAGGTTCGAGTCAAGACTGTATCTGGCGATACGAGCTCAAGTTGTTCTGAGGGACGTCACTATGTGATCGCCAGTTTTACGCGGTCAGACCGTAAGCCTTGCGCGGTCAGAAGTTCGTAGGCTATACGCGAACTACACATTCGGGATATTGTGCGGTCAGCCAATACCCCGCGGTCAGAACATCTGCCGATCAGGATACTTGGGATCTATCTATTCGGTTGCCCATACAACAGGATATTCTAAGTATCCCGAAGATTCCTACACGTGAAGAATCAACCGTCAGAAGGTTAACACATACAGTTATCCATGAATAACACATGTTTAACCTGCGTGGAGGTTAAGAGCAGTTCCAAAAACCGCATCCAACCGTCCGTGCAACCGATTGATGCAGTTTCCTCCACATGGCACCCTTTCAAGCAATACAAAAGGATAACATGGGGCATCAATCAAGGATGATCCGAAACATCAACCGAGAGATCGGAAGATCAAGAAATCCAAAATCATTTAAGTTAGCCAAGTCTACGGCCCACCTCATATAGCATTTTAGTAAGCCTTCTTTGGCTTATCCTTGTACACTTTTACAGGGAAAATCCTCGCCTGTGAGGACTTTTCCCTCCATTTGTAAATCTTTTACCACACTTAGTGAAATCTCAACAGGACGTAGGGCTATTACTTCCACCATCGAGGGCCCGAACCTGTCTAAACTCTCTGTGCTCCTGTTCACCATTGTTCAGCATACCTTCCCAGAGGGTCATCTTGAAAGGTCTCACAATTACAAATTCTGCATAAGTTCGGCTGAGGACTCCGAGTCCGAATCGTCGACAGCTGGCGCCCACCGTGGGGCCTTTCTCAAGGCGTCCTAATTGAAATTCGGAGGTTCGCCGAAACATGGCTGGAGCATATGATTCCGAGAACGATTTCGATCTCGAGGATTATGCCCATATACCAATGCCTTCTCCAAGCGATCCTGTTCCGATGGAAGAGGTCGAAGGCCAGAATCTTCAACAGGTTGAATCATCTCCTCAAGTCATGTTAATCGACCAGGAGGTAACTGGCACAAGGTCAGAACCCGCAGAGGTTCTTAATGTGCTAGGTGATGAATCCGGCCCGTCATTCGATCCCGCTGAGGGAAAATATGATGGTGACCCTGAAGTTAGCCCAGGAAGGTTCGACCCTGATAACCTCCACCGTCTCTTTGATTTCGAGTCCGACTCGGAACAAACCGAGATGTTCTCCCCATCGGCGACCTCTCTCCCTAGGCAGTTTGCTGCGTTGTCGGAAGAAACTCCCGATCAACAGGCTGCCAGGGAAGAACAAGATCGCAAACAGAAGGAGGAGCAAGATCTCGAGCAACAGAACAACGAACTACGCAGAACTGCCCTAGAGGCTCTTCAAGATGCGCAGGCTCGTTACGATGCTGCCCCGAGTTCTTCTCGACGGTTGCGTGGTCGTAGACGTGACCAGACTCCTTCCTTACCACCGGAGTATTTCCCAGTGGACGAAGAAATAATAACACCTGGTGCCCCTAGGAGAAGTACCCATGGTCGACTGCGATCTATCGCGGAAGTCATGCGCAATTTTCCTCCTACGGTCACGGATGCGCAGAGACCGGCCTTTTTCAGGATCCTGGCGGAAAGACTGGACGAGGTCGCATCCGAGGCGACCCCAACAGCCTCTTCCCGCTCAGTGACACATTCCCATGAACGAGATGGTCCTCATTTTGGCTCTGGCCGGCGGAGTTACCCGCCGCCTGTACCGTCCCGACAGGACAAATACCGGCGAATGCAGGACTCTCGTAGTAGGGATCGAGTTCCCGTTCACTCTCATTTGGGACCCCGAGTAACCTCGCCATTAAGTGAGTTTGCTCGAAACCCAACCGAAAGTCGCAGGACGGTTCACGGTCCTTACGTTGGTTGCAAAGCTTTCTCGCCTGGCCTACGAGCAGTCGTTTGGCCCGATAAGTTTCGACCAGGGGCCATTGAAAGGTTTGATGGAACTCAGAACCCATCCGAGTTCCTTCAAATCTATATTACTGCCATCCAAGCAGCAGGAGGCGATGACAAGGTCATGGCCAACTACCTGCCAACAGTCCTCGCAGGACCGGCTAGAACCTGGTTGTTTAATCAGCCTGAGGGTTCCATCTACAATTGGGAAATGCTATGCGATGCCATCCTCAGCAATTTCCAAAATTGTTACCAAAAGCCCGGTAAGGAGGACGACCTGCATAGACTGCGGCAAACTTCGACCGAAACACTTCGGCAGTTTGTCAAGAGGTTTGTCGGGGTAAGAAATACCATCCCGAACATATCTGATGGCTCCGTAATCAGGGCATTTAAGCATGCCGTTCGATACCGGAGATTCACTGAAGACTTGCTTATCCACCCTCCTCGATCAGTGGCCGATCTGTTCGATATGACTGATCGATACTCCGATGCAGCCGAGGCTGTCAAATTGATCCGGGAGGATCTTCAAGTCCTGATCGCATACGGATTCGCGACCAAGTCCTGATCGCATACGGCTTCGCGACCTTAACCGTGTTCGGAAAGGTTCCGCGACCATGGATTGGTCTGCGACCAGGAAAAGGAATTCGTTCCCTGTTCGGAATTGTAATCCGATCCGAATGTGTATAACTAAGCTTATCTGTTTAGGATTAATTATATGAGTCTAATACGTTTAGGTCTCTAAGTCTGATACGTACTCATACGATTGGACTATAAATACCTTGTAATAGGTCTAGTTTAGATCATCGAACTCAATCGAAGAGTCATAGAACTTATTTGAGTTTTAGACACTTATAGTTCCTTCGACGTAGGCAAGTGTGCCTAACGTTCGACGTGTAAAGCCCTCTTTGAAATAAAGAGTTGTGCAATTACTTTGGGTTTCGGTATTTCCGAGTAAGATCCCGTTATTCCGCATATTAGAATCTGGGCGAGCCTAGTGCGAAAACCAAGACTAGGTCTCAAACGGATCAAGTTGGTATCAGAGCAACTTTCCTATCCTGTGGATGGTGAAGACTCGCCAGGGTTACAAAACTTCCGGTGAAATTCTAGGCGATCAATTGACGGTTCCTACAGCCGCGTCTCCGACAATGTCTGAAGATACCTCCGTTCAAGCTAACCTAGCCGAACAAGTGGCTAAGCTCTCTACCGACATGGAAACCGTGCTTGCTTGGATTAAGCAGCAGGCCATGATTGTACCTCCTGAAGTAGAGAAGGTTATGTGTGAGAAGACTGGTGAAGACTTGCGCAGGGCAAACGAAGATGAAGACGAAGGCGACCACAAGACCGACAACCTCGCCAACACCTCCTTAGCTGTCGGATCTTTTAAAGTCGACGCTAAGATTGATATACCCATATATGATGGGGTGATCGATGCCGAGAAGCTGGATTCTTGGATCGATCAGCTTGAGACCTACTTTGACCTGAAAGGGTTTAGTAGCGCTCAAAAGATCAAATTTGCACCTTTGAAGATGAAGGACCACGCCAAGATATGGTGGAAGGCCCTTGTCGTCAGTGGTGAAGCTGATGACCTTGCGTGGGGTCAATTCAAACGACTTCTGCGACAAGAATTCTATCCGATGGGTTACCTTGAGGAGAGATGGGAGCGTTGGCACAGATTGTACCAACGGCGCGACCAGACCGTCCAAGACTATACGACAGAGTTTCGGCGACAAGCAATGGTCATTGGCATCTCACTATCCGACCCTCAGGTATTTCGGAAGTACACATCTGGACTTCAGAAATCGATCAGTACTGAGCTAAGTCTGTTCGGCGTCCAAGACATCTCGACCGCGAGTACGACTGCTTTGGCGATTGAGAAGAAAAATAAGACCCGCAACGACAAGAACTTGAGGGAGATTTCAACCACGACGAGCTCCGGAGAGGGTACCCACGATACGGGTAACACTTGTGAGCATTGTCATGTTGTTGGGCACACAAAAGAGAAGTGTTATAAACTTCATCCTGAACTGCGACCAGAAAGAAAAAGGAGGGATGAACCAAGCACACGAGCAGCTATGGTTACTTCTATTCCGCTCACAGAGGAAATTATCCAATTGGATTCGGTTGAAAAGGTAGACACGACCTTGTCTCTAATGGCAATGCCGAAGGAGAAAGGTTCGGGTTCATCAATTGACCACAACCCGACAGAGGAATTGTTCACTGTTAACATACAGGTGAAGCACGAGGTGGTCGCAGCCATCTTCGACCCCGGAAGCCAAAAGAATTTGGTCTCCTCCGGGCTAGTTCGACGACTTGGTTTGCAGACGACTCATCATCCTCGACCATATCCTCTGGGATGGTTCACTTCCGACGTGAATCAGCAAATCAAGAGTCAGTGTACTCTAAAGTTTGCAATATCTGCTCGTTACATCGACGAGGTTCAATGCGATGTCATCCCCATCGATATTTGCCAAGTGATTTTTGCAAGTCCGTATTTGTATGATCGTGATGCCCATTACCACCGAAGAGCTCAAGAATACGACCTCACAAAGGATGGGACGAAATTTATCATCAGTAAAAATGACCACGTCGACACCAAGAACTTGATGATAGCAAATCAGGCGAAACGGTTTGTCAATGCATGCTCAAAGTGTGTGCTGAGCGTGATGCGTCCAATTAGCCAAGAGGATTGTGCTGCATCGAGTATGGAAAGTGGTGGTCGTTTAGCAAGCTTGCCGGAAGAAAACAACGAGCTATTCGCAGAGGTACATAGTCGATCACCACAACGACTAGTTGAAAACGACATGCAACTTGTCTCTACGGCGCCACTATTCAAAATTAGCAATCCTAGCTTTGGGATCGGTGATAGTATTAACCTCGACAAGGGGAAGGCTATCCGCGAGTGGCCAAGGCCACAATCCATGACGGAGGTGCTAAGCTCCATGAGAGCCTATCCATACATTCGATCCGACGATTGTAGCATTGCTCATCGTGTGTTCGTTCCAAAACTCCCAGTCGTTCTCTACAACTTCACAGTTGGTCACAAACGGGAGTTGGCTCCTTCTCAACAGAGGAGTCATGATCCGGGAGGATCTCAGGTTGAGTTCGCAACGGATTTGCGACCACGAAAAGGTTTGCGACATTGGAAAGGTTTGCGACCTTGGGAAGGATTCAAAGTCTTCCAGCCTTCAATGCTGGATGATGAGCCAGATACCATAGTACCATCTGTTGAAGACTTGGTCTATCAACAAGATAAACCTCTACGTGAAGATGTGATTCTGGAAAAGAAGGTGACTACCACCCGCAGTGGCACAAAGGAGACTTTTCGAATTGGTCGGAAAGATCAACGAGCACGTGCGGCAAAGTGGTACACCAAAGAAGATAGACAAGCCCAATTTCCACATCTCCAGTTTGATCGAGAGGTCGCAACAGGGGTTGGCTCCTTCTCAACAAGGGAGTCATGATCCAGGAGGATCTTCAAGTCCTGATCGCATACGGATTCGCGACCAAGTCCTGATCGCATACGGCTTCGCGACCTTAACCGTGTTCGGAAAGGTTCCGCGACCATGGATTGGTCTGCGACCAGGAAAAGGAATTCGTTCCCTGTTCGGAATTGTAATCCGATCCGAATGTGTATAACTAAGCTTATCTGTTTAGGATTAGTTATATGAGTCTAATACGTTTAGGTCTCTAAGTCTGATACGTACTCATACGATTGGACTATAAATACTTTGTAATAGGTCTAGTTTAGATCATCGAACTCAATCGAAGAGTCATAGAACTTATTTGAGTTTTAGACACTTATAGTTCCTTCGACGTAGGCAAGTGTGCCTAACGTTCGACGTGTAAAGCCCTCTTTGAAATAAAGAGTTGTGCAATTATTTTGGGTTTCGGTATTTCCGAGTAAGATCCCGTTATTCCGCATATTAGAATCTAGGCGAGCCAAGTGCGAAAACCAAGACTAGGTCTCAAACGGATCACGAATGGAACCGAATGGTTGACAAGGGGGACCTACCGCCCCAACCAGGCTTCAAGGACGCCAGGAAAGAAGATTCAAGCAAAAAGCCGGAATCTTCACCGGGTGGGAAGTCAAAAAAGTCGAAGAGGAACCGCTCTGGACAGTACCGTGAGGTCGCAGTCGCGGAGAAACCACCTTCGACCAAAGGTAATAAGTCTTCTTTTAAAAGTAAAACTGCTTCTGGTGGCCGGGATTCCGACCAGCCAGAAAAATCAACTAATCCGCAGGAGGGCAAGAGGTGGTGTCCACTCCACAACTCCGCAGGCCACGACCTCAAAAACTGCAGGAGTTGGTTGAAACAACTGGATGATTTCTACCAAGGAGCTGGGCCAATGCCAACCTTACCGCCTAAAGAGCAGGCGTGCGGGATTAGAGACGTCGACGGAGACGAAGAAATGGCTTACCAGGTACCTCAAAATCATGTTAATGTCATTTTCGGAGGTTCCTCCTCTTTCGTTTCCAAAAGGCAGTTTAAAACCTTTTGCCGAGAGGTTAACCAAACGGAGACATCCCTTGGCGAACCTCAATATCCCCGTTGGTCGGATATGCCTTTGACGTTCGATCGCGCTGACTGTCCTGTGGGGCTAACTCGACCATTGAGGCTACCTCTGGTTATTACCCCAATCATCAGTAACGCGAGAGTCGAAAGGGTCCTGATTGATGGGGGAAGTTCCCTTGATCTTTTATTGGTCAAGACACTCGACGAGATGCAAATTCCTCGTTCGAAGATCAAGCCCATAATCCATCCGTTTTATGGGATAATCCCAGGCCCCTCCATGATGCCATTGGGACAAGTGGTCCTCCCGGTCACTCTGGGAGAACCAGATAACTTCCGAACAGAATTGGTTACTTTCAATGTAATCGATTGTGATTCAGCTTATAATGCAATCTTTGGCAGGCCGACTCTTGCTAAGTTCATGATGGCAACGCACTATGCTTATCAGTGCGGGAAATTGCCTGGCCCCAAAGGTGTCATTTCGGTCCGAGGTAGTCGCAACGTGGCGCTCACGTGCGACCGGCTATCTTTGGAGATGGTCGATCAACTTCCCCTCCGAGACTCTCAGGTCGCCACCGTTGCCACCGATGCGATCAGGGCTGCTCCTCGACCAGATGAGAAACTCAAACAAGTTCCTTTGTACCCAGATGACCCATCCAAGACAATTCGGGTTGGGTCAGCCCTGGATGACAAATAGGAACTCGACCTCGTAGCTTTCCTCCGGGCTAACGCAGACGTGTTTGCGTGGAAACCGTCCGACATGCCCGGTGTCCCAAGGGAAGTGATTGAGCACAGGTTAGCAATTCGACCTGGACAACGACCAATAAAGCAAAAGCTCAGGCGTTTTGCCACCGACCGACAGGAAGCCATCCGAGAAGAGTTAGACAAACTCTTACAAGCCGGGTTTATCCGCGAAGTGAATCACCCGGACTGGCTCGCCAATCTGGTCATGGTCCGCAAGTCAAATGGCAAGTGGCGCATGTGCGTCGACTACACTAGCCTCAACAGTGCCTGTCCGAAGGATGACTTTCCCCTTCCCCGCATCGACCAGCTGGTTGACTCCACTGCGGGTTGCGAACTGATGAGTTTTCTGGATGCCTACTCAGGATATCATCAAATTAGCATGGCAGAAGACGATGAAGAGAAAACTGCCTTCATCACCCCGTTCGGCATATACTGCTACGTCATAATGCCGTTCGGTCTCAAGAACGCAAGTTCCACGTACCAGCGCTTGATGCAAAAGACCTTTCTTTCCCAGATAGGGCGTAATCTCGAAGCATATGTAGACGACTTGGTTGTAAAGAGCACCAAAAGATTGTCTCATTTGGACGATCTTGCTGAAACCTTCTGTAACTTGAATCGCTTTGGAATAAAGTTGAACCCGGAGAAATGTTCTTTCGGGGTTTCTTCAGGGAAGCTTCTTGGTTTCCTTGTGTGTTCCAGGGGCATTGAGGTTAATCCTGAAAAAATCAGAGCTATCAAACAAATGAGGTCGCCCTCGACCATGAAGGATGTTCAACGCCTGGCTGGTCGCATGGCGGCTTTAAGTCGCTTTATATCGCGATTAGGCGAAAGGGGACTACCTTTCTTTAAAGCCTTGCGGAAACATCATAACTTCACGTGGTCCGACGAGGCCAAAAAAGCGTTTCAGGAGGTAAAAACGTATCTGTCCAGTCCGCCAGTATTGGTGTCTCCTGAAAAGGAAGAACCATTACTTCTGTATTTGGCGGCCACCCCACACGCAGTCAGCGCAGTTCTGATCGCGGAAAGGGAAGGAGTACACAGACCCGTCTACTATGTGAGCGAAGTACTACATGGTCCTAAGGAGCGCTACCCTGAGGTTCAAAAGATACTTTACGCGCTACTGATGGCTTCCCGTAAGCTACGACATTACTTTCAAGCACACAAGATTACAGTACCCTCCTCTTTTTCTTTAGGGGATATTGTCCGAAATCCAGAAAAATCTGGTCGAATCGCCAAATGGGCGGTCGAATTCGGTGCCTTCGAGATCCATTTCACCCCTCGCACGGCGGTTAAGTCTCAGGTTTTGGCCGACTTTGTGGTCGAATGGACCAACCCTGAGCCACCCGTGCAGTTGGCAGAGGAACTGGAGTGCCCCGATTATTAGACAATGTACTTTGACGACTCCCGTAGTTTTCAACACTCGGGGGCTGGAATAGTCTTAGTTACGCCCCAAGGCGAACAGCTTAAGTATGTCATTCAACTACACTTTGTTGCAACCAACAACGCAGCAGAGTATGAATGTCTTCTTGCAGGGCTCCGGGCAGCAAAATTCCTCGGAGTCCGTCGATTAGTGGTGAGGGGGGACTCACAGCTAGTCATAAACCAGGTAAACAAGGAGTACAGCACCTCCGATGAGACAATGGCTCATTACCTGGGGGAAGTGAGGAAATTGGAAAAACACTTCAGTCACTTCGAAGTCCAATACATCCCGCGAAAGGATAATATTCTCGCAGACCAATTATCCAAAATTGGATCCTCACGCTCATCCGCTCCAGCAGGAGTGTTCATTGAACACTTGGACCATCCTTCGATCATGACTTCGGTCGAGGATGATCCGGCAATAGCCTTCGTTGCCAACCTCAGTCAGAAACAAGATTGGACTCATCCATTGAGGGTTTATCTTGAACATGGGACCCTACCCGAGGACGAAACCAAAAGCGATCGGTTAATTCGAAAGGCGCGTCTGTACAAACTCATAGATGGGGTTATGTACAGAAAGGGTACTCAAGGAGTATTCATGCGCTGCATATGTCAAGAGGAAGGAAAATCCCTCTTGAAAGAAATACATGACGGTGTATGCGGTGCACACGCGTCATACCGAACACTGGTCGGAAAAATTTTTCGACAGGGATTCTACTGGCCTTCGGCACTCGATGATGCCAAGCTTATGGTCAAGATGTGTCCACCATGTCAGTTTCATGCAAGACAGGTTCATCAACCTGCTTATGCATTGCAAACTATTCCTCTCGCATGGCCCTTCGCGATCTGGGGAATGGACATCGTCGGTCCTATGCCACAAGCGGTCAATGGGTACAAGTTTCTGTTCGTAGCCATTGACACGTTCACAAAGTGGATTGAGGCCGAACCAGTACGAAATATTACTGCATCAGCCGCACAAAAGTTCTTTCACAAGAACATTGTGGCACGATTTGGTGTTCCAAACCGTCTCATCACAGACAACGGTTCTCAGTTCGCTAGCGGTCTCTTCCTAGACTACTGCGATCAGATTGGGACCAAGGTGTGCTTTGCTTCTGTGGCACATCCACAAAGCAATGGTGCCGTAGAACGGGCCAATGGGCAAGTATTGCAAGGCATCAAAAAACGTGTTTTTGACCGCCTCAAGACCCGCTCGGGGGCTTGGGCAGACGAGCTTTATACTGTTCTATGGGCACTACGGACTACCTCTAGTCGAACCACCGGTGAGACACCCTTCCATTTGGTCTATGGGGCCGAGGCTGTGTTGCCTATGGAAGTTAGTATTGGATCTGTTCGCACGAATCAATTCGAACAGGTCAACCAATCCGAACAGCGATCGCAAGATCTCATCCTCCTGGAAGAACGGCGTGATCGCGCCCTGATCAAGTCCGCGGTATACTTGCAGGCTCTACGCAAGTATCACAGTAAAAAGGTGCGACCACGTGATCTCAACGTTGGCGACTTGGTTTTACGAAAAATTCAAGACCAGTCTAACCGCAATAAATTCTCCCCAAAGTGGGAAGGACCATACACTGTCGTCTCAGTGCCGCGGCCAGGATCTGCGCAGTTAGCCGTGGAGGATGGTCGGATTTTGTCCAATACTTGGAACATCGATCAACTTCGCAAGTTTTACGTGTAAGTACCACACCCCTTTTCCTGTTCAATTAGCATCTTTTCATAAAAAGCATGTCTTGTTTTCATACAATGAGAGTTTTTCTTTAAGCCCAAATTATACAAATTCGACCTGGGGGCTGATCGCCGGCGGTTAGGTTATTACAACATTTTTCAACCGGATTCGCTGGTCGATCTCATGATCACTTCCAGATAAGTCACTCCTAAATAAGCCGTTTCTCAACGCACACGGGACTATCTGGCTAGTCTTCGGTCATCTGGGTGGCTACCAGTTTGCAATAAGGTTAAAATGTTACTTTAATTTTGACCATTGGCTTGAAGCACATATCCCTGGTCATCATACTTATGTTTTCCCCTCTGCTTAAAATACTAAGGCTCCAGTATTCATAAAACAGAGGCGGGGGCTAGAGGGATATACTTATAGTATGAAACTTATGATGTGAATATGCACTTTCTTTAAAAAAAAAAATAGTTTTACATACATTGCATTGTAATTAAAATTGTTTGGTTACAAAAATAAGGATCATTCGATCCCCAGCTCAGTCAGGAGTCTATCTACTAGGGGCTTGACTTCCTCTATGACTGCATCGAGCAGCTCTTCACTCTCGACCTCAACCGGACCCACCAATGCGTTCAGATCTGCATCTGGGCCATGGTGAAGTCGAACCCGGCTAAGTACGGCTGCTGCGGCTGATCGAACCCTGGTTCTGATCGCCTCTTCGCGTCGCCGTGTATCTCCAGGGAGATACTCAAGCAGTGAATCCGCCTGGGCAGTAAGCAGCGATGTCCAGTCACTTATGCTGAGGTTGTCTTGCCTCAGTTCTACCACATCGGTCTTCAAAAGATCAGCCACGGCCTTTAGTTTTTCGAAGATCCGGAGGCTCAGTTCTTTGATTGCCCGATCGGTGTGGCGAATCGAGGATTCAAGAATCTCCTTGTCTCGACTGAGCTGCGTAATTCGACCCGCTTGCCGACCAGGATGTTGATCACCCAAAAGGATGGGAGAATTGGATGTAATGGGATCTTTCTCTAAGGATAAAGCCCTAACTTGCCGAGAGGCATGAACGGGGAGGGTCAAAGGAACTGAAGGAAGAAAGAAACTTGCTACGTTCTTCACCTTTGTACCACTGGAAGATCCTTCGTCAACCTTGGGTTTCTTCCTTAAAGGAGACAGGACTTCATTCGTTTGAGACCCTTGTTCGACAACTTCCTCTTCATCACTCTCAATCTCGATGATATCGTGATCTGCCATTGGGAGGAGTATGTGAAAAGGAAAAAGGCAGGATAACAAGAAAAGGACTTAGGCGTGGAGGGAAATTGTGAGGCTTTACAAATCCAAGAACCTGGTATTTATAGCCGCCTGGGTGACGGTTCGCATTCCAGGCGCCTCGGGTTTTGTCAAAGCATTTACAATTTTACCTCGAGATAAAAACAATTCTACGGCGCTATCATTGCCCGTCACGTAATGTCAGAACCCATCTTGAAAAACCAACCGTTTTCACTTAGTGCGTCACTAAGTGGAGAAGTTAAAGGGCCGGGTTAAAAATCCAATGCATGGTCTTAAAATTCGAAATAAACACGTCACTTCGTTTCTTTCAAATTTGGGGGCTAGCTGACGAGGATTGACACCCGGACCACTTCTATTGGACTTCTGGTTAAAGGCAGGTTCGAGTCAAGACTGTATCTGGCGATACGAGCTCAAGTTGTTCTGAGGGACGTCACTATGTGGTCGCCAGCTTTACGCGGTCAGACCGTAAGCCTTGCGCGGTCAGAAGTTCGTAGGCTATACGCGAACTACACATTCGGGATATTGTGCGGTCAGCCAATACCCCGCGGTCAGAACATCTGCCGATCAGGATACTTGGGATCTATCTATTCGGTTGCCCATACAACAGGATATTCTAAGTATCCCGAAGATTCCTACACGTGAAGAATCAACCGTCAGAAGGTTAACACATACAGTTATCCATGAATAACACATGTTTAACCTGCGTGGAGGTTAAGAGCAGTTCCAAAAACAGCATCCAACCGTCCGTGCAACCGATTGATGCAGTTTCCTCCACATGGCACCCTTTCAAGCAATACAAAAGGATAGCATGGAGCATCAATCAAGGATGATCCGAAACATCAACCGAGAGATCGGAAGATCAAGAAATCCAAAATCATTTAAGTTAGCCAAGTCTACGGCCCACCTCATATAGCATTTTAGTAAGCCTTCTTTGGCTTATCCTTGTACATTTTTACAGGGAAAATCCTCGCCTGTGAGGACTTTTCCCTCCATTTGTAAATCTTTTATCACACTTAGTGAAATCTCAACAGGACGTAGGGCTATTACTCCCACCATCGAGGGCCCGAACCTGTCTAAACTCTCTGTGCTCAGGTTCACCATTGTTCAGCATACCTTCCCGGAGGGTCATCTTGAAAGGTCTCACAATTACAAATTCTGCATAAGTTCGGCTGAGGACTCCGAGTCCGAATCGTCGACAGTGGGTCCATAAAATAAACGGCCCCACTATCAATGAAAGGTGTTTATAGTGCGCGCGTAAAACAAAGTCGGATATGTAGGGCCCATAACTAGCGTTGTGCATATTGTTAGTACGTGTGACACCGATCCACACGTCAGTCACTATCACTAACATTTGGGTCCCACAATCAATGTCCCCACGTATCAATTAGAGAGTTAGCTTTGTTTTCGTCGTACGTGAGCGAGGCACGTGGGCCCCCCCTAACACGTAAACTGCGTGAGTGCGCCAGCCTTGGTTTGTTTGCGCACGCATACGAATTCAAACTTGAGCTACTGATGTGTTGGCCCAGTGACGCTTGACTCCATTTGTAAGTGAGACATAACATTTTGTTTACGCGTGTCAGTGATACGAAATTTTTTGGTGGGGCGCACCTATGAGTGATATGAAATTTTTTAATAAAATTTAATATTTATTTGTCACATCATTAAGAGTCAAATAAGAGTTAAACTGTTGGAAACTTGATTTTTGTTTAACTCTCTAAGATTGTCCTCGCACGTGTGACAGAAAATATTTTTGTTTAAGAATCAAATCTGTTAGTGACAACTTTAGAAGCCATTCTATTATGGATGTGCGCATGAATGTCATGTAGAGCATTTTTAATAGACTATAATAATCAATTGAAAAATTGAATCAGTCAAACCCACTTATAAAAAAGATTAAATATATATAATATAATACTATCAAGATTTTGAATCTTCCATCACAAATTCGACAACTTAAAAGTTTCTCATATATCACATTTTGATGGAGTTATATTGAAAATTTTGTATTAAAAAAAAGCCTACATGAGCATGATACTGACACGGATTCGAAAGCAACCCATAGAATGATAAAAGAATTCCATAGAAAGAAGGGAAAATAGATAATGTGACGTACGTACGCAAGTTATTGTTATCATTTTAGATTAAACTAGCAAGGTGCCCGCGTGTTGCCGTGGGAAAGGTTCTGGGACAAACGCGAAGAGGATAGCGGGTGTGGGCGGCGAAGCTGGTCGACTGGACTACCAAAATCCGTCGTGGGGAGCACCGGATCGTCGTGGTCGAAAGCAGTGGGGAGCAGCGCAGAGGCAGCAATGGTCGCGGTGCAAAGTTGTGGGCGTGGAAGCTCGTCGAAGGATGGTCGTGGTCGAAAAGAGCGGCGACTAGCAGGGTGGCAGTAATGGTCGCGGCGCAAAGTTGTAGTCGTTGAAGCCCGTGGACTCGCCGACCAAAACCCACCGTGTGGTCGACGGAGCTGTCGTGGCAGTTGTGGTCGACGTAGTTCTCATGGTCGAAGCCACCTTGGGTCGAGAGGATGTGGCCGTGGAGGAAGTCGAAGGTCGAGTCATCGACGGGAAGCAAAAACTCAACGATCATCACTGATATGATTTATTATCACATCAAACATGATTTGTTGTTTCTTGTATCTTTTGGATAGGATTAGTACACTGACCAATTGCTCTAATTTCTAAAAAGGAAAAAAAACCATACTATCACAACATTGCTATAATCTAACATTTATTGATTAAATCTCATGTATGTGTAAACATCTGAAATTTGGTGATTAATTCATCGACCACCGAATTAGTTAAGAAATAAAGTTAGAGTCGACTACGATACCAATTGAATCGAACTACTGATTATAGCACCTTTCCCTATTACTATCGATGTAATCATGCGACGATCGTTCTAGCGGCGAGTAATTTTTAAAAGTTGTTTTGATAGCAATTATGGACTTAGATGATACGATTTATTCTAGTATTAGTACTGGTAAATAAAGTTAATACAACTTTATTTCAGAAAAAGAACCCTTAGTTACACTGTATTCATATTTTTGCATAAAAGCCCTCATAAAATCCTACATTCCCTTCGTAAACAGTCAGCAATTTTTTCTCTACGCATATTTTGACAACTTTGTACACAAGCCCCTAACAAATAGAGAAATTATGAATAGGTCCTTAGAGGACTACACGCTAACACAGCCCTAAACCGACTCTACCAACATGCATGTTCATCCAAAACACAGACATATGTATACACACATATCATTAGTTTCTTCTTCCTTTCTTGCACAACAAATAGCAAATGCACACACGTACATCATCAGCTGCCCCTGTCCCCCAGTGGCTGCAGCAGCAACAACAAAAGTGAGGATCCAAGCTTCAGTTTTGTCAACCAGCTCCAGCACAATTACATGCATACACATACATATATTCAAACACACATACACACAGACACACAGAGATAGACACACACATTCATACACACATGTAGTAGTAGTAGCACTAGAAGTGGCAGTACCTGGGGGCTCGGCAAGGTGGTGGCCAAGGCCCGACAACGTTGGACACAAGCAAAAGCTGTTGATCGAAGGATGCCGACTAGAGGGGGGTGAATAGGCGGTTTTTAAATTTTTACTTTTAAACTAGTGATTAACAACCTAAATTGCAATAACAAATCTCTAAAGATATGAATGACAATTCAAGACAAGTTTTGCAATTTCTAAAGGATTAAGAACAACAATTCAATCTCTAAGAAAATAAAGCAAATAATAGAAATAACCGAAGAGATCGAATTTTTCCCGAGATCTCGGAAATTTGCCGATTTCCACTAATCCTCGTTGAAGCGCTCTTCGCTAGAGCTTATGCTTCGATTTCACTAGAGGTAGCCCTTCTCCTCTCCGGATAGGCGAGCTTCGAGCCTTTACAATCAATCACTGGGCCTCTCCGACACACACCGTCGACGGAGAGATCGCCGGACCTCCCGGGTCGTCTAGGTGACGGCAATCACCAAGAGTAACAAGTCTAGCACCTTGCTTGATCAACCTCAAAGCTTGAAGAACAAATATGTAAATGTAATTGGCTTGAATTCAACTCCTCTCAACTAGCACTCAATAGTTTGCTAGGGTTTTGACTTGAAATGCAAGAGAATGAGTGTGAGAGGCTTTGCAAGTTGCTACACAGGTGTTGAGAGCTGAAATTCGTGTGTATGCAACATCTACAAACAGTGGTGTATTTATACTCTCAGCAAAACGGTCGTTTTCAAGAAAATTGGACGAAAGTTGTACTGGCCGGACATTGTCCGGTCACTTCGGACATTGTCCGATCAGTACAAAAAATTGACCGTTGCTCACGTGTATTTCAAGTGTCAGTAGCCGTTTGAACTATTTTGTGAAGGCCAGACAAATGGATTTGTTCAGACAAAACGTCTGAACAAATGCATTTGTCTCTGTTAACACCCCTGTTCAACAATACATGTATATACCGGACAAATAGATTTGTCCAGACAAAATGTCCGGACAAATGTATATATCTCTGTTGACACTCGAAATAAAATACTCCATCAAATGTATAGGCCGGACATATGGGATTTGTCCAGACAAAATATCTGGACAAATACATATGTCTCTGTTAACACATGCATTTTCAATTACTCAGAAAATGTATTGGCCGGACATTGTCCGGTCACTTCGGACAATGTCCGGTGCATTTCAGACAAAAGCCTCCGGACAAATACATTTGTCTCAACTTAATGTGCCATAAAAATTTGTATTGACCGGACATTGTCCGGTCACTTCGGACAATGTCCGGCCTACATCAGACAGATGCACCTGACAAATGTATATGTCTTTGTTTAAAGTTTTGCAATGTTCAGAAGTTATTTGTATTGGCCGGACATTGTCCGGTCACTTCAGACACTGTCCGGCCAGTACAAAACGAAAACAGAAATGCTGAATTTTTACTCAATTTCGATTTGAGGATAAATGCATATGCAAATGTGCTTCTAAAGACTTCAAGGTTGATCAAGATACTTGTGCTAAGATCCCTCTTAACAGTATGACCATCTAACCTAGAAATTTTCAAAAAGTAAAAACGCTAGGTTTAGATATTTGTACTTTTGTCGGGGTTTTCGTTGTTTTCGCTTCATGGAGTCTTGATAACCTTTATTTGCTTTTTCTTGATGCTTTCTCCTCTGATTAACCTAAGTCTCACACGCAAAGATTAGTCGCAAATCTTACGGGTGTCATTAATACCAAAACCCTAATTAGGGCTTAAGATTCAACAAAAGCGTGTAGCCACGGCGAGGCACGTAGCTGTGGCCATATTGAGTGTGCACCAGGACGTAGCCAACACGGCACACACCCTTAATAGTGTGGCCCATGACAGAAAAATGTAATTTGCTTGTGTGCAGTTGAAATAGTAGGCAAGATTGATCCGAAACAATTTTAATTTTACAGGCACATGACAGCTATATAATCGCCAGTGCATATTTGCAGTGACATAATATCATGAATATCATACACTACTGTAGGTAAAATGCAAGTATGATAAAATAATAACCGGTTGGTGCACATAATTTATGTCAAAAGCCTTTCTGTGTGTATCCTTGTATGTGTGTGCAGCATGTGTCATGTGTGAATCCATACAGAACTGGGCATGCCTCATCCGTAAACGTGCTTGACATAGGTGCGTTCAGATCAAACCTGAGTGGGGGTATGCCCCAAGAGTTCTTGTAGTGGTCTTGTCTCAGCCAATGGATGCTCTGTCGAGAGATCATACACAATTTGATTCAAGACCTGGGTATCTTAAAAGGGTTATGACAGAAAGATAGTTGAAGCATTTCTTGAAGCATAGTAAAGAAGAAATGCTGGACAAATAGAACAAACAAATCAATGTGATGTTTCCCAATATATGTATGGATTAGACAAACCAAGTTTCATTGTCTTAGGTGTCCAGAAGGTAGAATAGTTTAAATCATGTTGTAGTAGTCCTCACAAAAACTCCAGCTAATGTTTCACTGGTAACATTAATTACTAACATCAAGAACGGTTTGACTGTGAAAGTAACAATGTATATAGATGCTAAATGTAGTTCAGATCCGTCATTAGTTTGCATCAAGTACAGGAAGGTGCGTGCGGTTATATCGTTGCAATTTAAAAAGTATGATCTCTATTGGTTTTAACTACTTAATGACCAAAGGCTAAACAAACTATATTAACCAACATAGCATGCCATATGTTTCTTGCAACCTACTAGTATGGAAATCTAAAAATCTTTGTTTTTTTTTCTGCTATCACTTACAAGTGCACTTTTTACAAATTATTTGCATTTTAGTGGTGACAAAAATTTGAAGATTTAAAGGTTGTACCTCTGCTTGCTTCCCTGCATGTAGCCTGACGCCAAAAGCATCATACATAATCTGCCAATAATTGCAATAAACCCAGCCTCAGCCAAGTGAATAAAAACAACAATAGTGCATATAAAATGCAGCATTAGACATTTTCGAACAACAGAACTCAATTTAGCATTTCCTTGGGGAAGCCACAACAGAAGATGCAGGATGAGTAAAAGTTGAAGCATTAGCGCATACAATAAGGTTATGTGGAGGACCTAGCTGTTCAGTTTTTGTAAGGCCACCCCTTCTACATAACTAATTTTAGCTACTCATATACAAGTACTGAAAATTTTTCTATAGTACCATCTTCCCTTCTACTGATTTCATTAACATTGCAGATTATGATGGGCTAGCACTGCTGGAAAGACGCCAAACAATCTTTCTTTTGACTAATTTCGAAGAATTCCTCATCACCACATGGCAAAAAGACAATACAATATCATGATTATGATGGGCTTTACCAAGTTCTTCTCTTTTCCTGTTGGCAGTTTCTCTCCATTTGTACTTTCTGCATAAGAAATGTGTGTCTTTTAACAAGCAATGATGTCCTCTCAAACTTTTAATTCTACAATGTACTTAACTACTTATGTACCTAAATCAGCCTATTCTACACAATGCCCACTCAACCTCCCAATCAACCCCCAATTGCAACCTATTGGCTAAATTTTCGACCAAAGAGATCTATCTAGTCATCAGATCCATAGCTAAATACCTAAGAGTGGAAGCAATTAGAACAATCAAAACAGAGGTGCTGACCACGGAGGCGAAAATGGCGGCGGTGGCGAAGAGGGAGCTGCCGAAGCCCTCCTGGAAGCCAACGGCGACGGCGAGTGCGGTGACCGTGGCCGAGTGTGACGACGGCATCCCCCCGACCCCACCAGCTGCTTCGCGTCCCACCTGTTCTCCTTGTACCTGCACCATAGTCAAAGAGCTCGCTCAGATCACCCCTAGAGAAGCCGGACCGAGACGGGCCGGGCGCTTACCAGGTGGTGAAGACCTTGATGGCTTGGGCGATAGCGAAGGTGAGCACGGCGGCGACGAGGTGGCAGTTGCCAAGCACGGCGAGGTAGGAGGCGGGTGGAGACAGCGCCAAAGGGGTGGTGGGCCCCACGGAGGCAGAGATTGCGGCGTCTCGCATGGCTCGGCTGGGCTGGGCTGGCTTGGTTCTAGAATCTAGATGTTCTAGAAGCTTCCACCCCTCACCGCGAGGGCGCGGCATCGCCACCGCGCAGCCACCACCAATCCGTTGCCGCCGCAGCTCCTCCTACCGGTAGCGTCACCGTGTGAATCCGGCGAAGTACGCGATGAGGCGGTGGTGGCAGATCTGGAGAGATCCAGGCAGGACGAGGTGCAGCGGCGAGGGTTTTGGGGACGAACTCGCGCGCATGTGGCTTTTGGGCACGGACGCGGGACGACTAGTGGAAGCAGCACGCGATCGATGGAGAAGTAGCGGACATGGAACGATCAAAGCGACGAACGGAATCGATCGAACGGCTGAGGTAAAAAGGGCGACGTGGCGCAACTAGGAGTGAGATATAATGAACGGTAACACAGTAGTGGGTTCCAAAATGTTAGTAATGTATGATTGGTTATATGAGATTTACTCATATAATATTTTTCGATATCTCCCATAGACCAGTGGTCGGGGCAACCCCTCGTCAACAGGGAGGAAAACGTTGTATTATTTTCCAAAATACAATCACAAGAAAAAAAATATATCCTTGAGCCACAACCCACAAATTTAAAGGGGTGTATTTGCTTACTGACATGATATTGAGGTTGATATAACGTCTCGAATAAGGGTTTTGGAAGATTTTAATACCTTCTAAACACGTTCAAATTAATTACTCGTATACATTCTAATACAAAGTGAAAATACAGATACATTGACACAGTAGATAAAGAAACTCTTTATTCAAAATTTAAAAACATCTTGCAAAAAAATTATTGAAATAAAATTTTAAAAAATAAAATTCCAAAAACTAAGCGTCGATATTCTTCATACTAAGTATCCTCTGAAAAAAGATCCTCTCTTTCGTGGATTTGAATGCTGTCGTCGTCTGGTCACACCACTTGGTATGATTCTGAAGCGGTTGCACATACCATCGCACAACTATAGTCGTGAGTCTTTAAGACTCAGCAAAACAAGATATATTTATTTATTTATAATTATGCACATAGAACAATTCATGAACAGTCAATAATGCAACAAAAGATCAAGTTTTCATCACCGAAGATGCACATGATTTTTGTAAAATAGTAAAGTAATGTAAAAAAAAAAATCAATTTTTAACAATTTGAACTTTTATTAGTGAGACTATCGTACTTGTTGGCGAATATTCATACTTAGTTACTCTACAAAATTGTTCCATACCACAACATCTCTTAGGCACAACAATCGATGCCATACACAAAAACTTTTAACGCATGACTCGCATTAATAAACAAAGTCTTAGGGAAATATAGAGCTCGCACGGACATGTGCGCACACACTAACTACGCACAAGTTGTTGTAGTGAGCCGCAACCCCACTAGTTTAACTTCCACCACAAATACCAGAGAATCATGTGGGTTATATTTCCTATGTGTTACTGAACTCGGTCCGCACCATCCCAAACTATAGTGGTTGCAGAACAAACATTAGACAAAAAAATCAATCTTTAACAATTTAAACTTTTATTAGTGAGACTATCGTACTTATTGGCGAATATTCACACTAGTTTACTCTACAAAATTGTTCCATACCACAGCATCTCTTAGGCACAACAATCAACGCCATACACAAAAACTTTTAACGCATGACTCGCATTAAGAAAACAAAGTCTTAGGGAAATATAGAGCTCGCTCGAACATGTGCGCACACACTAATTATGCACAAGTCATTGTAGTGAACCACAGCCCCACTAATTTAACTTCCACCACAAATACCAAAAAATCATGTGGGTTATATTTCCTATGGGTTACTAAACTCAGTCGCACCATTCCAAAACTATAACGGTTACAAAACAAACATTAAACACTCACGAAGTTGCTATTAACTTAAACAATTTTATAATCTTCAACAACAACAACGATCACAAAATAAATTGCAACAACATATCTCAATCATAAATCTCCACAATAAATCTTGACGATAGATTCAAACTACTACTCATGTAAATGCCACTAAATCAATATATACATGCTTCTAATTATTTTTCACAAAAAATATACAATTTTAGTGTATTAAATAATAATAGATTATAATCAAAATATATAATGTATAATAGGTAATATGCATCAAGAGTAGTGTACACAGTTTGCTTTAATTGTTTCTTGGATCTGAAAACTCTTCTTCGAAAGCTGTTCTGGCGTCCGACGACGAATCTAATGATTTCAGACAAAAAAACAAATAATTAACTACTAAATAATTAAATAAAATTATGCAATATTTCAATCTAAGATTTTAAGACTTGTTAGGGATCTATGATTCAAATTTATGTTTCAATATGCAGATCTAAAGTCTATAAACTAATAAAAAAACACTTCAGAGACTAAATTGCAAATAAAATAATTATAAAAAGATCCATAGCCCTTAAAACTAATGTAACTCTCATATTCTGCAAGAGAGAAAAACACAACACACACATCTTTGGGAAGGGGAAGAGGTGGCAGTGGCTTGGCTTGGCGCAATTCCGGCGGATAACGACTTTTTTTCTCTCATCCAGTTCGTCCTAAATTTTTTGTTTGTGTTCTCAATAATTGAAATCTCTCTTATTTATAGTCTTATGGGATCAATTTTTTCGAATTACATTGTAATTCTTGGTTTGTATATAAACACGATCACTTTTCTTTCTTCTAAATTTGGATCTTATTCCAAATTTGTTCTTTCTTAATTTGGATTAATTCAATTGTGTTTGAGTCTAAGTTCAATCAAATCTAATTGAGTTCAATTAGGTCTTAATTTGATCTAAGATTAGGATTTGAGTTCTTTAGTCAAATTTTGGGACATCACAATTGACTCATATTTAGGGATGGCAGTCGAGTGCGGTGGCCGGTGGGTACGTGGGTGAAAGAACATGCCCGTCGACATTTTTACCCATCACTCACACTCATCACTCATCTCAGGTATAAATTTCGCCTACACTTGTCACCCGCAGAGTAGTGGGTACTTGTTACTTAAGAAATTTCACATACTTCATATTTAATAAACATTTTTTTAGACTATAACTATTATAAGCTACTGCATAATATAACCAATAAATTAGCATTACTAACCAAAAGATTAAGATTTAAGAATGCACTAATGACAACATAATAGCACAAACACACAAGTGCAAATATGAAGAATGTTACAAGTGGATGCTATTACATATATACATGAGACTATTTCACGTGTACACAATAGGTAAATGGGCACGAGTCGGGAACATACTTATGCCCGCTACTTGGTTTGGGTTTTAAATGTTGCTATGAACATGCCTAGAGTCACACAAACAAGAACATACCCGCCTTTGTTAGAATAATTGCTAACGAGTAAACGGGTTAATGGGTAAAATTTCCAACCCTACTCATATGTGTGAAACAAATAGAGTGGGATAGACTATGAAAATGTAATTGGATGAAAATTGGTTAGTGTATGAGATAGTGCTGGTTGAGATATGATGTTATTTTGTTGATTGTATGATTGGTGTAAATAAAAAAATATATAAGTGAAAAAGACATTATTAAAATTAGTAAATATTTTATTTTATTTTAATATTTATTATTTTAACTTAATTATTCTTAATTAATATTAATATATACTAAAAATTATTAATATATATTGATCACTCTCTAATCATAAAATTATGCTAATTGGGCTCGCAGAAACGCTAAGAGATTATGATTTTCTCGAACTAGACTTATGAGCACATTTTATATGATTTAAATTAGACTCAATTTCATATACGAGGCCAAATTCAAATGAGACAATGAAACACATCAGAGATGTACGAGCAGGATCACACCACCCGAGCCCGATAAAAGAGAGAGAGAGAGCCCTATGACTGGAAGCTCCACGAATCACCACCACGGAAGCGATCGTGCGCTATACCCCTCGTCGCCACGTCCCAAACACACATCCCGGCGAAGTGCCGAAGTCAATGGCGGCGGTTGCGGCGGAAGAGGAGGAGGTGAGGTTGGAGGTGGAGGCGGTGGCGGCGGTGTACGGCGACGACTGCCGCGTGCTCCGCAAGTTCCCTCCTCACCTCGTCGTGCACGTCCGTCCCCGCACCGCCGACGACTCCTCGCAGCAGGTTTGCCTCCTCTAGACTAGACGTAACCTCCTGCTCTATGCCCTTTTGATTCCGGTCGGCGATCGCCGCATCGGCGAGTTACGAAGGGCTTGGTCGACCCGGTGCTGTAGTAATGGTAGTTGGCGGCGGTGTTGCTGCAGCGTACGAACCCTAGCGGGGAGAGGATAAATTTTAGTGGATGGATTGGGATACCAGATGTGGACGTTTTCTATGGCTATTGTGTGTTGCGAGTGATTAGTTGCTGGTGTTTGTATCGTAATCCTAAATGATACGGTGATCATTACGCAATTTGGAATTCGTGCTTAGGTTCTGAGCAGTTTTAATTGAATTTTAATTCGAGTTAGACCTGAAAAGTTGATTAAAAGGTATGCCTGGTTGTTAAAACATACTAGTTTTTCTACAGAAAAGTGCACCTGAAACACTGAGCCCAACTCGTATTGTGCTTAGAGAAGTGCATAGATGAGTTGAATAGATTGGCTGTGTTTTATGTTCGGGTGGATGGAGTTTGTACCCTAGTTTGCTTGGGAGGAGTGGTCATTTTGATTTATTATAGTGTATATTGTAATTGGAGTGTCTGGAGGGCTGGTGGTAGTAGGTGATTGCTCAAATTGGTGTTTGATGACTACGATGTATGTCAAAAAGCATTTGGAGGGCAGGAAGGGTCCTTAATCTAGAAGGATTGGTGAAGCAGCATTAGCAGAGGGCACCATATTATTAAATGAGTGTGTAGTCACCATTGCAGATAAGTTTGGCTTGTAAAAGAGTAGTTTCTGGATGGTGTTGGAAGACACTTGTTTGTTGCATGTCAGCAACCAATGGAGTTCTTGATGTTGTATTATTCAAAATGTACTGTTACACACAAAATATGGTGTATTCAGTCTAAGGGATGGAAAAGTGGATGGCATTTTACTTGTGCTTTATGAATTCTTCATTCGTCACTACTTATGTACAAATGTGCTTCAGCAGTCTTGGTCTTAAGATTTCAGTTCTTTCTGTTAGAAATGAGCTATTTATGTGTTGATTTAATTAGACGCATGCTAACAGCCGTTTTCCATTTTTGCAGTTTGTGGAATTTTTTCTTGGAATTATAGCATCATCACAGGTGTGAACTTCTACTGCCTTTATCCATTCTCATCTATCTCCATATAATTTCTAAGTACTTTGAGCTCATGCAAAATTGCGGAGGGACTAGTGTTCGAAAGTTTGAATTTCGAAGTTCTTTACCTTGTTCTAGTGTGTTGTTGACAATTTCCTCTGTCTTATAGAGCCTTTATTCTGATATTGTCTCACAATTATTTGTGATAGCATATGAGTCCTAATGGACCCAACATATTTTGAGTTTATATTACAGTCTGTGCTTAGCTGTTTATACCTGGTTCTGTTTGGTTTTGTCCATTATTTCTTTAGGATTTGGGAATCACTGTGCTGCTACTTGGAATCAATTGGCAACACTCCTAACCATGTTGGAGATATTTACAATTCAGCTGTTTTTCTTTGCTGAAAGGTGTATGCTGTGTATAACTAAATAATTCTCAATGATACACTCAAGAGTGCTTGCTGAGCTGCTATTGTAAATGTTGGTTTAAAATAATAGCAATAACATTTTTTGTGTTGGAATGGTTCGCCAATTTTTTTTTTTTTTTTTCTGAAACAGTGATATGGTTACACATTGTTATGAGGCCTTGCCCTGGTGTTTATGCTACTGCAGTTCAGAACAGGACCTGTGTAAATATGAATAGTATAGGCAGAACATGTAAGCATGAAGAATAGGCATAACTTTTTGTTACTCCAAATGACTTGCCGATCTGTTCTTTTGTCTGCTTTATGGCCTGTATAAAGTGCACATGGTCACATCCCAGCTATATTTTGTTTGTAACCATTCCAGATTGCATAGTTCATGTAGGTAGGGGTGAATGTTGAGCTATTGAGCTGCTAAAAGTTTTATTGTTATCTTTTATTTACAATTCTGCAATTATTCTCTTTGAACTATTGTCGCCTCAGCCAATCCACCTTATTCAGGATGGTTCAGAGCTGATTACCCTTTTGTTCAGTATTATTGTATTTCATTTATGTGGTTGCAATTGCAGTATCCGAAAGAACCACCTCATGTTTATGATGTGGATAGCAAGGGCCTTGATGAGAATCGGCAAGCATATCTTATTAGCAGCATCCAGAACAAGGCAAAAGAGCTTTCCTCCTACCCAATGCTTGTGACATTGTGTGAGGTAAGAAATTCTCCAATAGAGCTGCTAGTATGAAACAAAAGGTTGCTGTGTTTTCTGAATTCTTATTTTCAAGAGTATTTTGCATGTGTCAAATGGTGCCATCAAAATCATTGTATACTGCTATTTTTCTCATAACAAAAACAATTAAGTGCGATATTTTTAGGAAAGTATCAGGCAAGATTTTCTGTAATGCTATTAAACGGCTCTTAGGTTATTTTTTCATGTCATTAGTTATAGTAGAGAAAACATTAACCATTAAGTATTGCAGAAGGGTTGTGTGTAAGTATGTAAGAACAGAGTTCTGTTTCAAAATTTTGTGGCATTAGACCCCTGAACTCCCCACATGTGCCCAGGGCCTAGGCCCACATATCAGCTATTATTATGAAATTTTGTGTAAAAAAAACTGTCTCCACGTATGGCAACACTCTAATTATTGTCACTTTATAGGGGCTGGAGAAAGTTCTATTTTGTCACATCATCTCTAAGTAACTTTGCTTGTCAGGAAGCTGGAGAGATCCTCTCAACTATGAATCATCCAGCTGGAGATTGCCCATTGTGTCTATATCCTTTAGTCCCAGAGGATAATGATGGTTCTGATCAGCAATTTATGAAGCTGATGTCATGCTACCATTGCTTCCACAGGTTGATGACTTACCTTATACCTCATATATGTGGAAATAATCTTTTTCTGCTCCACTTGCTTGAGAATTCCCACAAGTAGTGGCTTATTATTTTGTCATTGCAGTGAATGCATTATGAGATGGTGGAAGTGGATCCAACAAGATGATGTCAATCCTAGAAAAGGTCATACTGCAGTAACTACTGGAGGTGGGAGAAGTAACTATCTTTTTTTTTCCTGGCATTTGTACAATTGCATGCTTTTTGAAGATTTTTACTATAATGATTTGATGCTCTCTTGAATAAAGCAGCTTACAGAGATCCAATAGGCTGAAGACTGATACTCAAATTACTTCCATATGGATTGTGTTTTCACTTTTTGCTTGATAGAGAGTTTAGTGTATTCTGACTTTTGTGAATTGACCTAAGTCTGTAGTGCATGCTGACGAGGTAGGAATAGTTGCTTTGGTGGCATTATGTTAATGGCTTAATATTGAAATGAAGCACGTAAAACAGCAACTGAAATCTTTTAAGGTGACAAAGTTTGATAGGCCTTTTGTAGTTCCCATGTTTGCTATCTTAACAACAACATGTGTTGATTGTTGGATCAACTGAAATCTTTTAAGGTGACAAAGTTTGATAGGCCTTTTGTAGTTCCCATGTTTGCTATCTTAACAACAACATGTGTTGATTGTTGGATTACCATGCTATATTTGAAATTCATGTCACCTTCATCTTCTTTCCGTTGTTTTATGAAATGTATGATCCTCTACATAACACTTTCCATCCAAGGAAACAAAAAATATGTTTGCGTCCTGCACTACTGCTCAATCTTGACTCTGGGATGGAAGCAGGGAGGGTCACAAGTTCGAATGTTCAATCTAATTTTGCATTTTGAAAACATGCAGTAGAAGGCCTTTGTTTTATTGCTTCTCACTTATAATGATCCAAATGCACAATTATGTTACAAAAGAGCCATCATGTTAAAGTATACAAATTTAAGAATAGCTTTACTTTTGATATCTTTTGTTTCTCGATTATGTCACATGATTTCTTGATGATGTTCCATGGTTTTCTTTCCTTTTCTTTTTTGACAGAAATCCATGTGATTGAGTATAAGTATGTTCTTGCATGTAGTTGGCATGTGTTGTTGCTTTACTCCATATGGTAGTCATTGTTAATGTTTACTGCTGCTAGTAGTGATTAATTCTTTTGAAGAATTGTATTTGTCCAGCTCAGACATGCACAGTAACGTAAAAGATCACCAAGGATTTTGCCCAGTTTGTCGTAAAGTGTTTGATGAGAAGGATATTGAGCATGTTCATGATTTATTGGGAGCAAATGCTTTTCAACTGGTATGTATTGAATATGATTTAAGTACATCTGAACCATTTCAAAACACCCTGGCACTGTCAGTTCAATTTACTCCCACATAAATCTCAATCCCAGATCAAATCCTGAATCCTCCATCATATTTGGTTAGCTTGCTTCAGAACTATCATGTTAGTTACTGCTGGTTCATTTCCTTTAGAATTTAGTTATGTTATACAGCTGTCCTGTCATAGAGAACAATAACTAGTTTTTGCCCTTTTGTTTTCAGGCATCGTTGACAATCAACTTCCATGAGGATGAGAAAGTATTGATCGATTCTGAGTCAGAGAACAACCGAAAGAAAAAGTTTGAGTCCCTTTTTAAACTGCAACAAGAAAGAAATGGTCTGATTGAGCCCAAGAAGGACCTTGTTATACAGCCTGGAATGTATGTTGTCCTTCCTCCCACTGCACCCACAACAGCTGCAGGAGACAACAGTGATCCATGTGAAGATACCTCTGCTTCAACCTCAGAAATGGAATCAAGCAGATCGCAAAACGACACCAGTACCAAAAAGCATAACACCCCGGGCCGTCGAAGGAAAAATCGAACTCATGCTTCGAGAAGAAAACCACATGTCTAATCTGCTAATCAGCAATGGCAGAGGAAAGGTGCAGCGTAAATGATGTCTATTTTTGGTCTGTTCTGTTTATTTGATGGCATGCACAGTATTGGACCTCTCCCTCGGACTTCAACCAGAATGATGCTTCCTAGAAGCGGCAGGATATTTTGTAATGCTGCTGTTACAACACACAAGTAGATGATGCAAAGTGATGTTCTGGATTTCATGTCACTGCAAAATTAAAGGGGAGTATCTTGTCTTGGTATACTTCACCGCTGTTACTTCACTGATATGACAGATCTAGAGGTTAAATTTCTTATTCTGATAAATTCATAGCTCAAGTCTTATAGTTATGCCATTTTGTTTATATTTTAGAACCTAGGCAGTGGGGGTTGCGTTGTTTGCTTAAAACTTGCTCTAATACGCTTTGAGTTGTTCATAATCACTTGGATCATTTGAACTGGGAAAACAGCAGGTGACATAATTGTACCAGCCTGCATGCATTAGCGTATATTTGATTTAAGTCTTATCTCTTGAGATAAGAGATGTTAGATTAAGTTTCATTTGATTCCTAGGAATCATTTGCGGTGCCTTAATTGATGTTTAGAAGAAATGTTTGGGTCACTTTTTACATTTTTTGTAACACGAATAAAAAATCTGCTGCTTTGCGTTTACTATTGACTAATGGCTGAAAATTGAAAACTCAAAAGCGATGAATGGGTCAGTACCTGGGTGGAAATGCTGCCGCCCCTGCATTCGGGATAGATTCTTCTCTTAAAGCAATTGAAGCTGTTCGTGTCATATTAGCAGCATTGGTTGGTGGCATATTGTGACTCGCTGACTAACTTCCCTGACCTCGTACTTGCGGACTATTCCGAATTTGTAGTTAATTTCCTAATGACCATACCGTGTGCCCAATTTTGACCAGATGTTTATTCGCTTTTCTGGTAAATCATCACCCCTCACTCTTAGCACAGTTAAACATGTACCAAAATATTAGTGTTGAGTCTGTTTGGTTTATGGTTCCAATTTGCCTTATCTTGTCTCACTAAAAAATGATCATGTTGATTAAGTTTGACTATTATTTGGTTTGTTGTAAAACTTTTGATATGTCGATGAAAATTGTCCCAAAACTAGTTCATTTTCTTGCCAAGGTTTGTCAAGGTTGGGACCAACAAAATAATGGTCAATTTTTTGTTAAACCAGAATTTGAATAGACAAAGTGGGGCTAAATTAGGATGAAAACTAAATATACCCCAAGTCTGATCAACTGTTGATTTATATTTTTTGAGATTTCACCTTCTGACCCAACCTTTCTATTGCCTACATTTTCCTTTCTTTTTTTTTTTTTTTAAAAAACGTCTTTAGATATTTGCAACAAAAACACTGCTAAAGATGTAATTATCTCAGTTCTTTATTTTTTTTTTAAAAAAATTCTTTCAGCTGCACCATATGTCTGCACAAGCTAGGTCAAACTTGTTTTCTTTAGGCCAACCATTCTTAAAGCAAAGAAAAAAAATGGAAATTTCTTCTATATTATTACAAAAATTTAGAAATTATAATTTGTGAGGCCGATAAGATGAGATCAAATCTATGTGTTAGTGAAATATGTAGAGACAAATACAAAATATTAAAATTTTATAGTGGTATAAAAACGTAAATTTTTTTTGCCCAAATATAAAAACTAATAATGTGACCTCCAAAAGAAAGAAACAGTATAAATACAAACAACTTGCACTGTTCCATTGTCTTGTAGCTTCATGATCTTTTCCTACTCCATGGATGCAGCAATTTTGTGAAGAAAGGTGTTCTCCAAGGCAATCTCTCTCAGAAATGGATTTCATCCACCTTATCTTTAAAGATCACTTTCCCAATCTTGTGAAAGGTTGCTGTTTGATCTCATGATCCTCATGGCCATTTGTCCATCCTTTTGTTGAAAGTTTGTCGTCGACCCTCCACCAGCAAATTTGTGTTGAAAGGTTGCAAGAAACAAGCTTGCTTTTTGGGAGCCACGTATACATGTATGTAGACACCTTTGTAAAGGAGAGATATAGAGCGCACTTTGGGCTCCCACCATCACCACCATCCTCGTGGAGACCACATATCTTTGTCCACACATCCCACCTTGGATTCGACAACACCCTGTGGATATCAATTCTTTGAAGAGAACCTATGATTTTTCTGCAACAAAAAAACTTTTGGTATGATCAATTTAATCTATTTGTGATGTAGATTATAATTCGATAATTCTAATTAGATCTCATCTATCAATTGAGTGAGTAGATGACCTCATTCAACGTTTGAATAAAATGCGAGAAAATCGGCCGGTAGCTAACAAGTTTTTAGTCCCCTTTGGGTCTGGAACCACCTGAAATCTAGAAAATTGAACCTGCTCAAAATAACAAAATTCCGAACGATTTCTAATTGCTTTGGTTTGTTTGTGGAAGGACAAAATCATCAATCATTGTGTCAGCTGCGAGAAATATAATTATTATGTCTTGGAGAAGTATGTGAAGGACTTGTTAATTTGAAGCATTTGGATTTGATGGACCCCGACGCAAAGATCCAATTATTGAAGCATTGGAAGCTCAGAGCCACACAAGTAGCTATCGTTGCTGCCTCCTCAGACGGGAACAAGAAACGAACCCACTTGAGAACAAAATAACCACCTCTCCCCTTCCCCTCTCTATCCTAGATTTCTCCAATTTGCAAGTTGCAGCAATACAAACATTTAGCTGTTAAGCTTCTCACAAACTTAATTATGCCACCCAATTAAGGCTTAAACATGTCTTTTTGGAGGCCCCAAACATTCTTTGTACTACAAACTACTGAAAACTACTGAAAACAAACTACTGAAAAATGAAAACTGAAAACCACCACACAATAAACACGAAGTTAGTCTGATTGTCTGATAACATCAAGTGCAACAAAGTGAACAACAACAACTGATGCATATGAACACGCTGAATCACAGCACTTTGATGACTTCACTCGTGCCACGCGGAGGCGCGATGCTGAGTTCCAGGCTGTTGAGAGATGCCACCATTCCCTGCCCGGCTGCCATGGCAAGCGACATGTCGGGAATCTTGGCTTTCTTCTTCACGTTATCCGATTCCGATGGTTCCTCGATCTGTCAGAAGAATCAGCTTGTGGGTTTGTTCAGTTGTTACATCAAGTTTGCAAATATACAGAGGTGTTCTTTACCTCCAGGCTATTGCCTTTGAAACCTCCAGTACCTGTATAACCTTGCACCTGCTATTACCTCAGTGGTTAGACTTCAGATATGGTTGTTCAACTAGCTCAGGTTTTTCTGCATTGTTAAAAAAATCAACAAGGAAATCTATAGAAATTACCAGAACATCGCCGCAGTCAGTTTGAATTATCTCTTGTGTAGCAGCAATCTTGGTTGCAACAGTTTCAGGAATTATAGCCTGAAATCAAAGCAATCAAAGCATTAGTTATGACTTCTGATTAAGAATTCCAACATGGTCACATACAGGATTGGAATATATCAGAAGATCAAAGAACGGACTTGATTGTCGTTTACGATGGCGACGTCGAAGAGGCTGGCCCGGCGCTTCTTCTTGCCGGGGTTGGTCTGCCGGAGGAAGTACTTCTGGGCGTGGCTGGCCACTTGTGTTGCAGTCCTTGTGGTCACATAGTTCTTGGATATGCCTTTCCAGTCCCCTTTCCCCAGCTCCTTCAGCCCATCCAGGAACTTCCTGTGCTCCTCCTCAGTCCATGGAATCCCTGAAACATTTGTTCTTCAGATTACTAACTGGAAAAGAACTGATTTTTACAACCAAAACTACTAAAATTTTAAAACTTTTCTTGTGGTATGAGCGTTGTTATCGATCATTTCAATGTTTTGCTGCTTCATACACGAGAGGGCTAAAATTTAGCCCATTTTCTTGCTTTATCAATCAAGGAACAGCAACTTCACAATTCATGATATCACCTGAAATCTAGACTGATGTATGTTCAAGAACCTTAAAACAGAGGTCAAATTTCAGTAGAAAAGGGATTAAATCCCACCGAGAGCAATACATAATCTGACATAAATACATCATAATGGAATAAAAAGGCTCAAATTTTCAGAAGCAAAGGGATTAAATCTCATCGATACCAATACATAATCTGACATAAATAATAAGTCATAGTGCAATAAAAAAAAACTCAAATTTCAGAAGCAAAGGGATTAAAAGTCTCATTGCCGGCAACACATAACATAACATAAACACAGCATAGTACAAGAAAACATAGTGCAAGAAAACAAGACATATATGCACAAACCTTTCTTCCTCTCCTGCAGCTTCCGGCGCCGGCTCTTCTGCGGCGGCGACACCAGCGACCCATCTAGGGCGTCGTCGGAGACGTAGCCGTCGTCGACCTGGACGCGCAGCTGCGTATCGCAGGAGGTGAGGTTGGGCATACTAGAGCTCTTCCTGATGACTTCCTCCACAAACTCTTCCCCATCACCACCAATACGTATCTTCACACCAAACAGCTTCAAGAAGACAGCCACCTCCTTCTCCTTCTGCTCCATTTCACCCTCCTGATCCTGATCTCCTTGTGCAATTATTCACTTGCTAATATATCTATGCATGTGTGGTGACTTCTTGGAAAGGATTGGATGTATTGTATTGGAGGTTATTGCCTGTCTTTTATAGCATATAGGTGTGTAATTTTTCCTTATTTTTTTTATGTTTGTTTTTGTGTGTGGTTTAAGGAATCCGTGGCCTTTTTTCTTCACAAAATGGCCTTATCGTTGACCTGATAGGTACGAGAAGAGATGCTGTCAAGGTCATTTCGTTTAGTTTAATGTATTTGCTTACTTCAACAAATATGTCAGAGAAAAATATTTTTTGTGGAGTGTTTTCTAGGTGCATGAAAATAAAAGCAGGTTCATCGAAATTGCATGGCTTCGTAGTTTCATGTCAAGTTCTTGATGGGAAAGCCACAAGAAATATCAGCTTTGCATACGAGCTGCATATCTGTCCGTTTTCTTTTTTTTTCCTTTACGAAAATGTCTGTTCTATCTATAAATCTATTGAATTAATCACTGGAACAAAAAAAAATTAGAGAAATGTCTGATAATTGAGAAATAAAAAAAAACACGGTTTATAACAATTTTCTCTTAAATTCTCTCAATCTTGATTGGGCATTGGAATTTTATATGATGCTAGATGATATGAGAACTATCTACACATTTTTTTGAAAAATGTTTTGTGGTGATTAAGTGACATAAACGGTGTGGGTGGCTAGTACATTAGAGTTTAATTAGTGGTTTGTATTTGGATATGTCGTATGTCCCTTTTAAGTATATAAGTAGAATATGCTCTGATTCTTAAAAAAAATTAAAATATGACAAAATGCTAAGAATAAGATGAGATGCTCTTATGTACAGCAAGCCTGAAAACTGCTCGCCAATTTCCATTCCAAAGCTTTCCTTCGGCAACTACTAGTAGTAAAATTCTCGTCATGGTCTGTCCTACTTCCTTCCATTTACCCATAATAACAAGTCCAAGTCGAACTACCAGACTGTTCATGAGATGCCTTGGAAGTTTCTTCCATTTCAACGCGGCTTGAGTTGGAATTTGCATTTGTGTGGTGAGGATTGATATTGTGGTGTAATTTTGTGTTGTGTTATGGAACATAATGATTATTAAAAATGTTATTATTATTTTAACATTACTAAGTAATCAAAACAAAAAATAATATGTTAATTTATGGAATATACTGCACTTTTGAAGGCCGCCTAAACAAGTAAAATAACATAGGCTTCATTTGGAATTATATATAGGGTGGTGGATATAACAGTTTAGAAGATATTTGTCACATTTAATACTATCTTAATTCTTTTTAATAAGTTATGTAATATCACAATTCTATTTCTGATATTTGTAATTAATATAATAAATGTGTTGTTTGCATACAAGTAAATTAATGATAAAGAAATAATGACTATGATATTATTTTAGAAAAATATATTGTATTTCACCTTGAGAATACATAATGAAGTTATTTTATATATAAACATTTTTTTTAAACAACAAGTAGAAAAACAAAAATAATAATATTTTGTTGTTATATAAGAGTTAACAAATGGCCACATCCAACATTGATACCTTAAAGAGAGTTTATGCAATGTAACCCAATGCCAATCACCTATTTGAATCACAGAAATTTAGAGTTTTTTATCCGCTAATCTTCATCAAATATTTCTCTTTTTATAAAAATCTTGGAAAATTCCTGTTTTTAGAAACAAGACATGAAGGGGCAACGAAAACATTACAAAACCTTTTTTTTACATTTTTGCTTTATTTGTAAGCTACATTATAATACATTGCTCTGCATATAGCCGCATGCATGAACTTCACGGAAATATCTGGCCAAATGCATCGCGACTAGATGCGTGTATATATAAATTTTGAATATATATATATATTGCATCTTACTCATTCGGTACTCTATATATTCTTTCTCGAAATTTTATATAAATGATTATAAAAAAATTCATAAAAATTTGAGATTGGGGAAGATCGATCTATCATATTACAAAATTTTATATCTAAATTCAATCTACACAAGGAAAAACAAAAAATTGATAAATTTAGTTGAAAAATAAATCCAAAAATAAAAAGATTAAAAGGTAAAAGTTACTGAAATTTGTTATTTTTAATTCTCCTAGCATATATCGAGTTCAGGATGGAAATTTTGTACGTTATTTTGTATATCTAATATACACATTATTTAATTTTTATAAAATTTTTCATGATTATTTAGATAGTTTTTTGATATGAAATATACGGGAGTAGTGAAGATGTAGAATGTATATATATATATTTCAATGACCTCGTGAAATTTGTCTATATGTGCAATTTGCCAAGTTGCAACTCTCTTGGTCTTTACGAGCCTATGTGTACTAAGTTTTTATTATTTTTTCACTCTAGGGTTCATCAGCAAACAAAGCCGGACGAGACTTGTGTTTTGTCTTAAAAATAGGGAAATGGAAGGCCCGGGCGTTTCATTTTTGCCTCGTTTTTGTCGCTTCTCGGTACAAGGACGTCAAGTTTTCACGGGTTCTTCACTTACACTACATAGATTTGTTTTAGTTGAATGGCTTTAAAACAGAATCACCATGTACGTTTAAATTTGGGATAGGTGTGAGACCATTTTTTGTGCTATACTCTAAAACCAACCAAGAAAATCATCCTCTACTATCAATATCCTACATTTTTCATCTCTCTTATTGTTTTTATGGTATCCAACACTTGCGGATTTTTGGAGTTTTTTAGAAAGGGAAATCGTTCTCTCCAAAATATTCCAAACCAGCACTTATGCATGTTTAGAATAAATTAGTATGTACTAAATCAAATAGCTAGTGGTTATGGTAGGTAGAGACATTCTAGCAGAACAATTCTCCTTAACCCTCCTCTGTCAACTAGTCCTAGGCCGCCATATTGTTGTGGCAACGATATCTAGTGATGGCCCAATACTAAGCCCATAAAATGCATGTCTGGCCCAATATTAAGCCCATATTCACATTATGGCCCAAGCATCTCACAATTGATACTATTTTTCGGGTGCAGTTTTAATGCGCTGCTAATTGTGCTTATTTTTCGGGTGCATGTTTAGTGCCATTGAATTATCAGAGCAAATGGATACGGATCCAGAAAATTATTACGAGAAAATGATGGAAAATTGTGAGGCCAAGGGAGAACATTTGGTATGCTTTATATAGGGAAAGTGTGCGTATAAATAAGGTAAGTGTCTGGTATGGGGGTTAGACCTCTGCCTACCACGGATCATGTGAGTTTATATGGTCATAAAGAGAGAGTGAAAGGTGCTTTAGATTTCGTTTTTAGTGGGAAGGTGACTATGATGGTGATTATTTAGAAACAAAATATATAGACGCTGGCAGAGGCCGTTAAACATCCTCATCAGCAAATAGAACATGCTATTACATATTAATCGCTTCCACAATAAATTCCTATATGGAAAAAATATGCCTGTCTATTACAACGATTTGCATCCTTGCATTTCATCATGGAATAGACTGCCAGGACAAAGATGTTGGTTGTCGTACATTAGGCCAATTGTACACATGTATCCACTTAATTTTCTTCGGTCATGTACATACCTAGTCTTACATAAGAAACACAAAACTTATTTTTTATCCATTAAATTATATGAATTGAAAGATAGAATTATAATTTTGTTATGCTAATAACAGATAGTCATACTTAAATCGAGTTATGACCATACGATCTAATGGTCAAAAAATGCTTTCATGTGGATATCTATTGAAGCAGCTTTGCAGTTGGATGTTATATTCACCAAACTATACTAAAATAGGATTATTCGTCTTGTTGTCTCGCTCTCTAAACAGAAAGCTGTCTTGTCCCGGCAGTACATGTGCACTTATGAACACAATTAAGCATTGGCATGCATCAGTACGTACATGTAGATATATATCCCATAAAAACGAGTAGTAGTGACAACACGAAATTAAGAAGACATTTGAGTTGTGGGCTTACAAATGTACGTGCCAATACTTTACCGTTCTATTGTCTATACATGCTTGTCGATCATGTCTATAAGAAGTCAGGAAACGTACTAGGATTGTCTATACTTAACATGCATGCATGCATTTTTGGTTTTCTTAATTTGACCAAATTTAGCCAACGAAAACGAGCTCATGCAAAAATAATAAAAGATGTGTGTGTAAATTTATCTAATTTAACCTTATTTATTTTCTCCTTTCTCAATGATGTTTATGAATAATCAGCCATTCTCTCTTTTATTTATAAGGTTAATTAAATCGATTTTCTTAACTTTACAAATGTTCGAGAACGAGTTACTACTCTAGTGATAATTTCAAAAAAATTAACCCGAAAATCTAATAATCATGCAAGTATAAAACATAGATCAAGAATTTACCACTAGACGCGCGGATGTGACAACGCGTAGTGGAAGAAGAGTTGATGTCGCAACCGGATCGTGGTCAGTAATACAGTAATAGCTGCCACACCTCCGGAGAAGAAGCACCACGTGTTCGTGTGTTAGCACCAGCACACGCGGTTAGAGTTTTACGAGATCTATCTCGTGGATGGTGCTGGCGGCGAAAATAGATCAAATATATTTTGCACGTCTATCTCACCTCCTTTTACAAGGCCTTGTAGATAAGTTCTACTCAAATGTGAACTCTAATCTTAATGGTAAACCCATTATCAATAGGAGATCCATTTCGGATCCCATCTGAATTAATGTTCCAACTCGTTAAGTGTGTGATCATGTAGATTCGTATATATTTGGCCACGATCGGAAACAACTTCTCGAATCACAAGTTATAAGCGGTCACTAACAAGACATTATGACTATACGTATATACACGAAGATCATATCCGACGAACCTATACAACTTATTATGGATTATCTCTTTGTCTCACGATACCAGATCGAACTCAAGGTGAGAAGCGTGTCATCCTTAAATAGTTCGGTTCTTTCTTGATTTTGTAATGGACTAATTTTTATGCATAGTTGACTCTCAGCTATATTCGATACGACCATACACTTTCTTAGTCTAATTACATTAAGAGGCTCATAGATATCTCTCAAGATATGAGAGGAGCTAATTTTATCTCAACCATTCACTTTCAATCACATGGTTTATAATATATCTGTATGTCACATTTTTGACTACTCGACTAACAGCAGCAGTTGATGACACCAAAGTATGCTACTACGCATGTATGAAATTGTGATGATCTCATATATAAAGATAAACCAAAATAACTATTAGAAATAAACTGATGACACATAAAATTTCAATAGTGTTTTAAGTTGGGTTAATCTGATCAACATGTTCTCAACATGTGTCCATGACATTGACTTGGTATCTCATATCTATGATCCATAAAACTTAATTATCAATCAATGATCGTGTTGACTTATCTTGTATTATTATTCAATGTAATACAAAAAGTTAGGGATGTTTAGAATAAATATCACTGATAATACTATAAGTAAATTGAGATAATTCATATATCATTATAAAGAGTTTCATGAATAAATCACATACTTTTTGATCGATAAAAATGATACTTTATTCAAGAAATACAATAAGAATTCATAAATATATTATGACACAATATCTCTACGATTATCTCTATATCATATCTCTATCAACAACTGTCTTAATAGTCTTAGTCCGTGTGCATAGCCAACATATATCTTGTACTCCGTAATTGGGTGGAGTAAATTGTCTTCTTGCGATGTTCTTTTGTGTTCAAAGTAACATTGACTTGTCTACCCCATTCTGGTTAGACAGGCAAGGAGAGACAGTACGTGTCCAACGACAGAGAAAATTCTGATTGTGGCAAAACACATCAGCATCGATCTACAATTACCAGTACCTAAGATATATGATATATACCACCTAAAATTAATCAACCTAAGCAATCATTGGAAAACTTTTTACCTGAGGTTCTGTGAGATCTCAATTGAATGAGTCAGATATATCCAAATATGGGTGAATTGGATTGATTTGGTTCATTCGTCACCTTGAATCAAACAACTCTTAAAGACTTTACTTACCTCATCTATAGAAAGTTTTACTAAATTTTTGCCCCACAGCGGCACCTCAATATCAAATTCTCATGCACATCTCTAGTATGAAGTTGGGTGTAGAATTTTAGCTCGTGGCTCACGAGCAACTCAGGTTCGGCTCAGTTTTTGGCTCGACTCGTTAACAAACGAGTCGAGTTTGAGTTGTCCTCGTAACTCAGTTCAAAAACAAGTTGAGTCCGAGTCAGACCCTAACTCGCTCGGGCTCGGCTCGATACATACACACACACACATAGTCCACCATCACACCTCCGGAGCCCCCGCCGCCCGAGCCTCCTCTGCCGCGCCCCCGGTTGCCCGAGCCTCCTCCGCCGTGTCGGGGCCCTCTCCGCCGCTTTGAGCTCCCTCCGCCGCTCGAAGCCCTCTCCCTCGCCCCTCCGCCGCCCCCGAGCTCCCTCTGCCGTCCCGTGCCCCTTCGCTACCCCTAGAGCCCCCTCCGCCGCCGCCCTGGGGCCCCCTCTGTCGCCCCTCTGCCGCCCCTCCGCTGCCCGGGCCCCCCGCCGCCCCCGAGCTCCGTCCGCCGCCCGGGGCCCCCTTCGCCGCCGCCTCGCGCCCCTCCGCTGCCCCAAAGCTCCGTCCGCCGCCCCTCTGCCCCCGCCCCGAGCCCCTCCGCCGCCACCTCGCGTCCCTCTGCCGCCCCATGCCGCTTCGCCGCACTGAGAAGTGTTGAAAACGAGTTGTCCAGCTCGCGAGTTGAATCGAGTCGAGTTGGAGCTGACTTCTCAACTCGGTGAGGTAACCGAGCTGAGCCGAGCCAGCTCGCCAGTTCGACCGAGTCTGAGCTGAGCCAGGATCAGCTTGTTCAAACTCGGCTCGTTTCCACCCCTATATAAAGTTTAGGCGAATCATGGGTTGGTTTGGACTCATGTTCAGGAGCACGCTTCCATACAACAGCATTCAGATAAGTATAACTAGCTAATTAACCATGTCCATATAATTCGATCAAAACAAAGAGCAAACGCAAAAGCCGATTCACATGCCCTGTCATTCCAAGAAAAGATTACTAGTGCTTGCACTATTGTATCAATACTCGGGCAGCTGGAATTAAGACTGGATATATGTTTTTTGAGTGACTTTTGAGAAATTTTAAATGTCTCAAAATCTTACATATCTTCGTCTAATCCATTGATTTAGGATATATTTAGTCTAATTTCATCTTTATTTTGATCAAGAGAAACTATAACCGGAGTTAAATGGGTGCAGATATAGATTTTTCTTATAAGTTTAAATTACCTACATCATAGAAACTGAAGTTAAAGGTAGAATGATTTTTGTTGTTTTTCATCCTTTCCACCCCTAAACAACTCCTTATAAAACTAGTAAGTCAAAAAAAAATTTATCACACAGAATCTCAGACTTATCTAAAAAATTAAACTTTTTTGAAATTGTGTATCATAAACTTCAAAATTTGAAAAAAGTTTTTTTAAAGAAATTGTAGCCGGATAAAACGGTCCTCTACAATTGAGTGCCTCTATTGAAGGTGCCTTTAAAGTTTTTTTTTTTTTGACTTGAAAGGTAGGTAGGGGATTGGTATGCATGACCTTAATTGCCATGCATGCATGTCATCTTTTATGCAGCAGCTTGCACACAGAATGGACCTCGTGCATGCATGTATGAACAGAGTGGAATGCGTGGTTTCGTAATCCTAGCTTTTGTAGCCGAAATCGTGCGTGAACAGTGTAGTATCACTACATGCGTGAACAGATGCATGGCACCTTTCCGGTTACATGAATTCGTATCGCGCGTAATGCCTGCCTCTTCGACCATATATCGTGCATGGCCACACATGGACAGGTTGAAAAAATCGTAGAAAAACCAGGGATACTAAATTCAATTCGGTTTTAAAATTTAATTTGAGTTAATCCGATTTATACTGATTTATTACTGATTTTGAGCGATTCATGACTTTCTTGAAAAAAAATCATGAACTAACTGATTCCTACGCAATTACCAGCAAACCGAGCAGGACTAGCAACTATTCCAAATTTAGGTTTTGAAACCCATCGCACGGTACTTTTGCTTAGTGGGCAAGAGATGTTGGGACCCTGTAATTAACTGTGTTTAGTATAGCTTATACACGGACGAACCTAATATTTAAATATATTACAGGAACTACTATCATTTTTTTTATATAAATTACTATCAATCCCATCATCATCTAGTTAAGACTTATGCCAAATTTAATTGAGCTTTAGTTCTAACATCTTCATGCAAAGCTCCAATTAAGAAGTTAGACCTAAAAGATTAGAGCTACAAAGAGCATTTGGAAGGGACCAGGTTTTTAACTTGAAATTTGTATTAAACATTGTCTCTAAAATTTGAACAATTAATGAAAAAACTATTGCAATTATATGCGACTTTTAGGGGTAGTTGTTTTCACCTGGGACATTGGATGATTGGTTGCCAATTCTAAAGATGGAACAGAGTGAGAGCATGGCTGCTAGGCTTCTCATCAAATCATTGATAAGATTCAAACACAAAGATTAACACACCAAATCTGCAATTTTTTGTTAATTATTATTTACTTATCCTTGTAGAAATAAAAAATAACAAGTTAAACCTCACCAATGTGCTATTTTACAAATCAAGTTCAAAGACGCGTTGTCACGTTTTCCCAGCCTTAGTTGCTGTTGATGTGGAATCAAAACATAAAAAAGATTAATTCTACACCTTTTGTTCCTTCTTCCTACTCCACAAACTGATCTATTTGATCTCATTTTACTCCTATTTTTCTACTGGAAATGCGTACCTTAATAGCTAATACTCCACAATAAGATATGATTAAGGCAGGTCAGCATGTGCTAGAAGTGTAAGTGTATGACCTTTAGTTAGACTTTTGCTAAAGAAAGATAAAAGCAGAGCAAGGTGGGTCTCCAAATCTCCATTTGCATTACCTCTTTATTTTTATTTGGGCTTTTTAAAAGGTCGTCACATAAACAAATAAATAAAACATCACGATACAAATTTCAAAGCATGACAACTACACGGATGCATGCATGATAAACATGTGTTCTGTGCTGCTCTCCTTATAAGGCACCAGCCGTAGTAGCAAAGCCATCCACTCGCCAACAACTCTATTGTATCTAACTCTCGCACTGTCTCGAACACTTCTCCGGCCATGTCCGCCGCGGTGACGGCGCCACCGCGCCACAGCCGGCCTTCCCATCTGAACCCCAACTCGCGGCCAACGATAAACGCGGATAAACTCAACACGGTGTCTACAAGAACCCACCTCGCCAACCTCGACCGCCTCCTTGTCCGGCCACCGCCTCTCCCCCTACCGCTCCAGCCCAAGAAGCCCGCCGTCGAATCTCCCGACGATGCGGCGGCGAGCCCTGAAAGAAGCGGCTGCGACGGCCTTCTTAACGCGCTCAACCTCTCGACGTTGCTCCCCTTCACCCGCAAGCCCGCCGTCGACGAGATGTCACCGCGCAGCCTGGCGCACCTCCAGCGCCTGCTTACCATGTCTCCGCGGCCCTCGCCGAAGAGCTCCATCGCCGCCGCTTGGCGGAGGTACCACGGCGAGGGCGGCTGGGACGGGCTCCTCGACCCCCTTGACCAGAACCTGCGCCGCGAGCTCCTCCGCTACGGCGACTTCGTGCAGGCCGCGTACACGGCGTTCCACTCCATGCCATCGTCGGCGTCGAACAGCCAGCACCGGACGCTGGTGCTCCCGGACCGCGCGTACCGGCCGACCCGCAGCCTCTTCGCCACGTCGTCGCTGTCGATCCCGCCATGGGCGCAGCGGCGGTTGGCGCCCAAGTGGCTCACGCAGCGCTCCAGCTTCGTCGGCTTCGTCGCCGTCTGCGACAACGAGCGGGAGGTCCAGCGCATGGGCCGCCGCGACATCACCATCGTCCTACGCGGCACCGCCACGTGCCCCGAATGGGCTGAGAACCTCCGCGCTGGCCTCGTGCCATTAACGGACGACGACGGCACCGCCGACGGATCGGCGCAGCACGTAGCGAAGGTGGCGCGCGGGTTCTTGAGCCTGTACAAGACACCCGGGGACAACGTACCAAGCCTCTCGGACGCCATAGTGGAGGAGGTGAAGCGTCTAATGGAAGTGTACAAGGGAGAAGAGCTCAGCATCACGGTGGTGGGCCACAGCTTGGGCGCATCACTGGCCCTCCTCGCCGCCGACGAGCTAAGCGCGTCCCTGGCTGCAGACAAGAACACAAACCCGCCGGCCATCGCCGTCGTCTCCTTCGGCAGCCCGAAGACCGGCAACCGCGCCTTCGCCGACCGGCTGAAGAACGACCGGAAGGTGAACGTTCTGCGCGTGGTCAACGCCGGCGACGTGGTGACTCGGGTGCCGGGCGCGCCGCCGATCGCGCGCGAGGGGTACGTGCATGTCGGCGCCGAGCTGAGGCTGGACAGCAGCGACTCGCCGTGCCTGCGCCCGGACGCGGGGCCCGCGTGCTGCCACGACCTGGAGGCCTACCTCCACCTGCTCGACGGCTTCATCGGCTCCGGCCGGCCGTTCCGGGCCGATGCGAGCCGCAGCGTGGCGCGGCTGCTGACGTACCAGCGGCCGAACTTGAAGAGGGTCTACGTCGAGCGCGCCAAGGTGCTCGGCTTCGAGCCCGCCACGGCGCACGGCGCAGTCGCCGACGGCCAGTATGGCTACCTGGCTAGCCCGACGTGACCTGACAACGTTGTAATTTAAACGTTGTTTTGTTTGTTTGATTTGATCGTGATAGATTTAGCATCTGCACTAACATCTTGCTGTGCAACATACTACCGTTACACCTGGTCAGGATGTACCTCGTACACACATTAATTCACATTTACTTTTGCCTTTGTTTTATGCAAAACGATTAAATCCCGAGTTAATACTTTGTACATAATTTTTTTTATATACAATATTCTCAAGCACTAACAAAATAAGACTAAACACATTTGAGTTGGAGTCTCACACACTTTCCTTTTAAGACATGTTTGTGTGTTCAATATCGACAGTATGTCAGCCATCAGCTTGTATTGTATTCCCCGCACCTGGGCCGCATATGCCTGTGTCATTGTGAGGGTCAGTCTTGATACAATTTATAACGTCCTAATGTCTAATAAACTATCACTAATCTTGTGAGACCCACGCACTAATTCACTTATGTTTTTGTCCTCATTTTATGTAAAAAGAATTAACACACAGTTAATATTTTTTGACATGAATTATTTTATATATAACTCCCCTATATCTTACACTGATAAAATGAGACTAAAATTAATTTGGGTGTGAGTACCACATAGTGTTTGATCAGTTTGCATCATGCTCGAGCTTAAAGTGTTGATTTGGGCACGATGATCTCTACTAACGTTAGGCGTATCCTCCTTACCATGAAACAAATATTCTGTTGATTCATAAATCATAGAGTTAACAATTAACAAGCTTAATTAGAGTGTTTGTTTATGAATGTGGTGCGCTTTACATATTTTCTCTTGTAGAAAATTGCATAATAGGTCATCAAACTTGTCCGATTTGGGTCTTTAAAATTCAATTATAAGTGAGTAATGGAAAAGTTTAGTGATCCTAGTGTAACTTGTTAAATAAAGCAAATCGGACAATAAGCATAAAGGAATAGGTCTATGTAACACAATCAAGTAAATTTAGGAATTTGCCAAAGCAAAATTGAAGTTTAAAAAACTAAATGACTAACACAAACAATCAAATTTGAGGATAGCTTGTACAATTTAATTTTTTGAACAAAGAGTTAAAATTGGTGTTTGATGAACTTTTGTAATAAAATTTTTCATATAGTTATGATATATGGACCACACTTAATTAAGGATTAAAATGTAAAATCTTCATACATTGGTTTGCAGGAGCAAATAAATATAAATTTGTATTTTATTTTTTAATACGAATACAATAATATATAATTTGTTCCATAAAATTGTATCAGTGGTGTACTGTCACTTGCCCCATTTGGTCTGCCGGCTCGATTGGAACTCAGTACACCAACACATGCATATTACACGGTCAATCCAGTTGTGTGCTATGGCAAATCTTGATGCTAATATGTTCTTATAGATTAGCTCAAGTTATGAAAAATTTAAGAAAAGAATAGTCAATCGATAAATTGACGATCTTATCGCAAAGAATCTATTTGTAAAAAGGTTTTAATTTTTTGTTACTTGTCAAAATAAGGTGTTCTTTGTTATTTTAGAAGTCTTATGACATGACGGATATATTCAATGTAAGTTTGTAGTATGAAGAGCACAAGAGACAAAAAATCCACTTTGATCGAACCGATGAAAGAAATTAATTATAAATTGGTTATAACTTTTGGGTGTTTGAACAAAATGAGTGGTTCTATGATTGTTTGGAATCCTCTAAATATAATTAACCAAAATAATGTGTTATCGTGGCTTAAATAGTACATTTGAAGATTATAATCTGTCTAAACGTTTGTTAGGGGATGTAACATAAATATGACCATAATATTTACCTAGTACTCCAAATTAGACAAATAAATATTTTATTGTGTTTTACTCGCCGAGATGAACGCAGCCATACACAATTTGTCTATATAATTTTATCTGACTAGAATTCATATTTTCTTAAGACTCGAATAATATGTCAAGTCAGTTTGTATTCAATTCAAACATATTTTTATATGTACAACTATGTAGAACACAAAAATATTGAATAAATGGGTCTAAAATATTCAAGAAAATCATCCAGAAATAATAAAATAATAATAAAAAGAAATAAAAGTTAGTTTATCTATTCCTTGTAATATTTTTCTTAGGAAATTCAAATTCCAATATTCTTTCTTCAATATTAAAGATTTGAATCATTTTCATGCTCTCTATAAATAGAGGAGCTCTTATCAAAAAGAGGTTATGCAATCTTATTCTTTATGCGTAAGAGTTTTCTGTTCTCCTTCATCCATGATACCTGAGGTTATGCAGACAACCATCCATGGTGAGTGTCTCTTATTGGCATAACATACATTATGCAACACATGAGGAATCTATGCAAATGTGGCTCCGTGGCTCCGGCAATATTCCATGGGAGGCTACGATGATTCATGTCAACATAAATATCTTCATCCAATCGATCTACATACCCGTATCATACAAGAATTCGTTGTATGCACTTATCGGTCACGGTGCAAGATTTCTACCTTATCGCATGCCCATATTGTACAGAAATTCATTGTATGTGTTGGATCAAGGATGCCGACTAGAGGGGGGGGTGAATAGGAGGCTTTAAAAACTTCAAATAAAAACAAGTTTTTATACCAAGAAGAACCAAATGCAATTTAATATATTTAAAGAGAAAGAATAGAGAACGAACACAGTTGTTTTTACCGAGGTATCGGAGACTCGCCTAGTCTCCACTAATCCTCGTTGAAGCACTCAAGTCACTTGAGTTTTGCCTCAATACTCACGAAGAGTATTATCAACTAAGGTTGCTCCTTGTCCACTCCGGAAAGGCGAGCACCGATGCCTTGTACACACTCGCCGAGCCTCTCCAACAATCTCCGAATGGAGAGATCAACGGCCACACCTCCGAACCGTCTAGGTGAGGGCGCTCACCAAGAGTAACAGGCAGCGAGGTCTTCTCTAGACCTCCAAACACGCACCGAGAAGCTAAGTATATGCAAATGCAAAAGAACTGAAACTCTCGGTGGATCGGAAAGCACTCGACTTGATCAAAAGATCAAGATTTTATATAAAAAAACTAATGCTCAAGAGTGTATATGAAATGCTGTTGCTTGTTGTATAAAACTTATGCCCAAAGCCCCTTTTTATAGCCTCAAGAAGCAAATGAACCGTTGGAGCTAGGGCTGAAAATCAGCAACCCAAACTGACAGTCAGTTTGCATAACTGACAGTCAGTTTAGTGCACAACGGCGGACAAAATTTACGGACGAAAACTTTGCTAGCCGTTCGTGGTCGAAAAAGGAAAGCTGGAACCCACAACTGACAGTCAGTTACACAAACTGACAGTCAGTTCGATCACAGACACGACCAAAACCAAATAGAAACTCAGTTAAAAACTCTCTGGTCGAAACCCCAACTGACAGTCAGTATGGACAAACTGACAGTTAGTTTAGTACAAAAATTTTGAGCCCAAAATACACCCTCTCTGGACAATTGTCAGTTACACTAAACTGACATTCAAACTGACAGTCAGTTATGAAAACTGACAGTCAGCATGAACAAAAACAGCTATAACTTTAAATCCAGAAATCCAAAAGAGGTGTTTAATAACTCGTTCGAAAGATAATTTCAAGGGCTACAATTTTTTCAACAGAAGCAAAAGCCAGATCTACCTAGATATTTATGAAAAATGCAAATACTCTTCTGTTGTCAAAAACAGAACTGAAAAACCAGGTTTTTCAAATAAGTTCAAAACCAAATCCACATGAAAATGATGCGATGCAAAGACCTAAATTTCTTGGTTTGTGCTGGAGATAAAAAGAGGACTTTCGCCACCCCTCTTTATAATACGGTCAAAACTAGAAAAGAATTTTCCTAACCGATCATCTCTACATGCCAAGATCGGTAAAAATAAAAACTCGTAATACCTGAGGTCTTTCGCATCTTCAAGATTTGCGTCTCGTCTCTTGCTTTTCTGCGTCTTGTGCTTCACTTTGAGTTGGGTTCATGTTGATCCTCTTGTGTTTCTTCCCAACTGATCCTGTATCAATCAATCTCAAAAAGCACAGTTAGTCCAGAACACTTTGTTTTCATTAATCATCAAAATCAGGGTTAGGCATGACGGGCCTAGATGCAACAATCTCCCCCTTTTTGATGATTGATGACAACAAGTGTTCAAAAATAAAATAAATGAGATAGCTCCCCCTGAGTATATGCATCTCATCATACAAGATCATAAACTCATACATACACATCAGGGCATCTCATACATAAGCAGGTCACAGATGTGCAAATATCCACAAGTCATATTAGAGCATACACATGCACATCAAGACATCATATATATCAATGTATCAGAGCTATAATCACATATCAGAGCTCAAGAGCATCATCTCAAGAAACTAATGACATCATATATATCAGCACTAAACACAAGTCATCATATGTATTAGAGCTAAAAAGATCTAAAGAGATGACACACAGACATATATGATAACCAAAAACATCTCCATATAAATAAAAGATCATTTGTTCAATACATCAAAAGACATAAACAGACTAATATCCAATATACTATCCAAAAATACTTCTCCCCTTTTGGCATCAAGCACAAAAAGGGAGGCAAAAGATACAAATCAGAGCCTAAGGCTCATCATCTGAAGAAAATCCTAAGACGGCTGTATCTCCGGAGCCATCTGGAGATGCAGTCGGATCGACGGCTGGAGACGCCGGAGGAGTCACCGCTGCAACGGGAGCAGGAGCTGCAGCAACTGTAGCCGGAGCTGGTGCCGCAGGAGCTGGATCAACAGGTCCTGTAGCAGAGCTCGGAGAAGATGACGCAGGGCGGGCCCTCTTGCGAGGGACCGGAGAGAATGACGCAGGCAGACGTCGCAGTATCTCCTCCTGCTGCGCGACCAAACGAAGCAGCATCTGATGATGCTCCGCCTGGGTGCTGAGGATCTGCTGCTGGGTCTGAAGAACCTGCTGGAGCAGAGAAGGTGACGCCGCAGAAGATCCGGCGCCAGGGTCTGAAGCAGGTGCTGGGGCAGACTCCTGAACTGGAGCCTCATCCTCTGAGTCCCCCGCAGCATCATCATCAGATGCGGGAGAGTCAGGGCCAGCAGCTGGAGCAGGGCGAGCACCGAGTCGGCGATCAGCCTGACCCGGAGGATAAAAGAGCAAAGGATGATGGGGCCGTGGCAGCTCAGTGTCAACGGCCCGGATATGGAGAAGCACTGCCATGATATACGGAGCGTATATCAGCTGACGGCGCGGGAGAGAAGGACGTGCTGAATCTCACTGATGATGAGATCAGCAACGTCGAAGGGCTCCTCCTGGAAGATAGAAATCAGGACGTGGAGCCCTAGATAGGTGACCCTGGCTCTGTCTCTGCTCATGGGGACCAGAGTGAGACGGAGGATCCGCAGAGCCAGGTCAACATCGCGGCGCAGGCCAGCGATGTGACGGAGCTGGAAGGGGCCGGAATAGAGCATGGCCACCTCCCGACGCTCGAGGTCAGGGAGAGTGTGGAGCTGGCGGCCAGAAGGAGGGCGCACCAGTCCGAGCGCGGACTCCAACTGATCCTTCGTGACGGTGTGGACCTGGAAGCCCGTCATGAAGGTCATGAAATCGGGCTGAGGGGAAACGAAGACGGTGGAATAAAACTGACGTATGGGCCCCTCAGCCCAGTGTAAAGAGGAATCCGCGACTAAGTCGCGAATCCCTACAGTGCCAAAGAGATCTCCGAGGGTAGCGATGCCTGTGCGAGAGGCGATCGTACCCCACGACAGAGAGCGGTGGGCAAAGATGGGAGCGCGGCTATAGACGCTGGTAAACAGGTCTAAATGAAGGTTTGTGTAGCAGGTGAGCACCGCGCACCCGTCGCGACCAGTGGGTCGCGGCGACAGGTTCGGGTTCACAGAGCAGAGCGAGCGAAGGCGGCTCGCGTGCCAACGTGAATAATCCACGGGCACGCGCTCAGGCGGAGGCGAGGGTCGGTTCTCGGACGTCTGACCCGATGAACGCTGGCTGTTTGCCGCATTCTTCCGTCGGGCCCCACGGTGAGAGGGACCGGCCTGATCAGACATGGCTAAGGAACGACCGGAAAACAGAGGAGAGAAGAGAAGAAACAACCTGAACAGAGGAACTGAAGAAGTCGAAATGACGATCAGATCTGGATGACGAATTTCGGCCGGCACGACGAGGCACACCACGTCGAGGAGGAACACAAACACTGCACACGACGAGGAGAAGGATCTTCGACGAGGAGAGGCCGAGTCGATGAAGACACCGGAGAACAGAGGAGCAAAGATCGTCGCTGTCGAGACCGGCGAGAATGGTGGCGCCGGCGGTGAGGAGTTCACCGGCGACGTGAAGAGGCGCGAGGAGAAGGCGGCGCGGCACGGCGTGGAGGAGGAGCGAAAAGGCGACGGCGAGGAAGCGCAAAAACAGAAACGGCGGCGAGATAAGGTGAAGAGGCGAGAAAAGAAACGAGGGTTTTAAGGGTTCTGGAGACCCAAACTGACAGTCAGTTTGATAAACTGACAGTCAGTTCCAAACTCAGAAACTTGGAACTGACAGTCAGTTCACAGAACTGCGTTTTGAAACTGACAGTCAGTGTATGAGACTGACAGTCAGTTGGGGGCTCGAACACGACCAGGAGCTACGACCAAAATCAAATGCACGTAACTGACTGTCAGTTATGACACTGACTTCGACCAGAGACTAAGACCAGGCTCTTAACTACTGAACTGACTGTCAGTTATAGGAACTAACTGTCAGTTTGGTCAATTTCGACCAGAGAGGGAATAAAATAATAATATTTTATACAAACAACTCATTTAGCACATCAACTAGCATTTGATATATCAATAATGTTCAGTTCACCCCTTAAAAAGCAAAATCTTGTTTCATCTAAGGGTTTTGTGAAAATATCAGCTAGTTGCATATCAGTTCTAACATAATTCACATCAATATCTCCTTTTGCCACATGATCTCTAATAAAGTGGTGCCTTATTTCAATATGCTTAGTTCTAGAATGTTGAACAGGATTATTTGCAATTTTAATGGCACTTTCATTATCACACAAGAGTGGCACTTTATCAAATATAATCCCATAATCCAAAAATGTCTGCTTCATCCACAATAATTGAGCACAACAACTGCCTGCAGACACATATTCAGCTTCAGCTGTGGAGAGAGCTACAGAGTTTTGTTTCCTAGATGACCATGATACTAATGATCTCCCCAACAGCTGACAGCTACCAGATGTGCTTTTACGATCAATCTTACACCCAGCATAATCAGAATCAGAGTACCCAATTAATTCAAAGTTTGCATCTTTAGGGTACCAAAGGCCTAAACTGGGATAACATTTTAAATATCTAAGGATTCTTTTAAGTGCAATTAAATGACATTCCTTAGGATCTGATTGGAATCTAGCACATAAGCACACACTAAACATGATATCAGGCCTAGATGCAGTAAGATATAAAAGACTACCAATCATAGACCTATACAGTTTAGAGTCAACCGATTTGTCGCTTTTGTCCATGTCCAGATGTCCATTGGTTGCCATGGGAGTTTTGATTGCCTTAGCGTCTTCCATCCCAAAGCGCTTGAGCAGGTCCTTCACGTACTTTGTTTGACTCACGAACGTGCCGTTCTTGAGTTGCTTGATTTGAAGACCGAGGAAGAAGCTCAGCTCACCAATCATGGACATCTCGAACTCCCTAGACATCATCTCTCCAAACTCATGACAAAAATGTTCATTAGTCGATCCAAAGATAATATCATCAACATATATCTGACAAATGAACAATTCTTTTTCAATTTTCTTTGTAAAGAGAGTTGTGTCAACCTTCCTAATTTTAAAACCTTTTGATAATAGAAAGTCTCTAAGACGCTGATACCAAGCCCGAAGAGCTTGTTTGAGACCATAGAGAGCTTTCGACAATTTAAATACATGGTTTGGAAATTTAGAATCTTCAAAACCAGGAGGTTGTTCAACAAAAACAAGTTCAGAAATTTCACCATTTAAGAAAGCACTTTTTACATCCATTTGAAAGAGTTTGATATTGAAACATGATACATAGGCAAGAAGAATGCGAATAGCTTCAAGTCTTGCTACAGGTGCAAAAGTTTCACCAAAGTCTAAACCTTCGACTTGAGTGAAGCCTTGAGCAACAAGACGAGCTTTGTTCCTAATTACAACACCATTTTCATCTTGCTTATTTCTAAAAACCCATTTTGTTCCAATAACATTGTGATCTTTGGGTCTTTCTACTAGAGTCCAAACTTCATTTCTAGCAAAGTTATTAAGTTCATCATGCATGGCATTTACCCAATCAGGGTCTTTTAAAGCTTCATTCACATGTTTGGGTTCTAAAGAAGACACAAATGAATGATGTTCACAAAAAGCAGCAATACGAGATCGAGTTTGAACACCCTTACTGACGTCACCCAATATTTGGTCTAGAGGGTGATCCTTGGTGATGGTTTGGTGTTGCCTTGATTCTTCATCTTGTACTGCTTGATCTTGACCTTGTTCTGGAGGATAAGATGATGATTCGTCTTGATCAACATTTTCAATGTTGACATCATCTTCTTGATCTTCCTCTGTTGGCTTGATGTCTCCAATGGTTATGTTCTTCATTGCTTCTTGAAGATCTTCACCTGAAACTTCATGAGATACTTGCTCATTTTGTGAGTCATTAGTTTCATCAAATTCGACATCACCCGACTCCTCAATACAACTTGTATTTTTATTGAAAACACGATAAGCTTTACTAGTGGTGGAGTATCCGACTAGAAAGCCTTCATCTACTCTTCTTTGAAATTTACCACCAAAATTTCTTTTCTTAAGAATATAACATTTGCATCCAAAAACTCGGAAATAAGAAATATTTGGCTTGCGCCCAACAAGAAGCTCATAAGGAGTCAAGTTTAGAAGAGGATGCAAATAAAGTCGGTTTATAGAATAGCAAGCGGTATGCACGGCTTCAGCCCAGAAGCGAGTAGGAGTATCGTACTCACTTAGCATAGTCCTTGCCATTTCCATAAGTGTTCGATTTTTCCTTTCAACAACTCCATTTTGCTGTGGAGTGTAGGATGTGGAAAATTCGTGTTTGATTCCTAGAGAGTCACAAAAATCAAATAGAGTTGAATTAACGAACTCTCCACCATGATCACTACGGATTTTCTTGATGGATAATTCGAATTCAGTAGAAACACGTTTTGCAAAACTTTTGAAAACATCGGGGGTTTCGGATTTTTGAGAAATAAAGAAAACCCAAGTGTAGCGGGTAAAATCGTCAACAATCACAAAACCATAGTTGCTACCCCCGATACTTTGGAACTCAGAAGGTCCAAATAAATCCATATGAAGGAGTTCCAAAGGTTTGCAAGTCGAAAGAATGCGCTTAGTTGGATGTGAAGTAGCTACTTGCTTGCCCGCTTGACAAGCGCTACAAGGTTTGTCCTTTTCAAAATTCACATCCTTTAAGCCAACAACCAAATCACGTTTTAAAAGTTTTCTCAATTGATGCATTCCAACATGTGCAAGTCGTCTATGCCATAGCCAACCTTTTGAGGTTTGAGAGACAAGACATGTTGAAAGAGATGCATCTTTTGAATGAAAATCAACCAAATAAAGATTTCCAAAACGAAAGCTTTTAAAGATCAAAGTTTTATCTTTTAAACTTTCAACCAAAACTTCTTTTGGGAAAAATGTGCAACTAAAACCAAAATCGCAAATTTGTGCAACGGAAAGCAAATTGAAATTCAGAGATTCGACCAATAAAACATTTGAAATAGATAGATCATTTGAGATTGCGATTTTACCCAAGCTGACCACATTTCCTTGACTGTTGTCGCCAAAGGTAATCTTTTGGTTCTCGCTTGAGTTGTCTTCTATTGAGGTGAACAGCTTCTTGTTATCGGTCATGTGTTCGGAGCATCCGCTATCTAGCACCCAATGCCTCCCACCGGTCTTGTAGTTCACCTGCATAAAAAGAATTAAGTTCTTTTAGGTACCCAAACCTTTTTGGGTCCTTCAATGTTAGCAATCAAAGCTTTGGGCACCCAAATAGATTTCTTTCTTTTATTTAACATGGGTGCACCAACATACTTTGCTATAGCATAACCTTTTCTCGACTTTTGAAGCATGTAGCAAGTATCAAAATAATTAGGAGTCATTAAAGGACAAGCTTCATGCGAATGACCGGTTTCATGACATTTATGACAAAATGTGTTGCATGCTTTAACAAATATAGTTTTAGAATTTTGTTTTTTCCTTTCTTTTGAAAATATCCTAATCCTTCTTTTCTAAAAGAACATTTTTGTTTACTAAGGATTAGATCAAGAGATATTTTACCTTTATAACAATTTTCTAAGCCTTTTCCAAGTTTTTCAACTTGTGCCTTAAGTTCATTATTTTCATTTAAGATGTTATCATTAGAAACACATGGAATGTGATGACTACTAGAGGGAGAATCATCCAAATTACATGAAGTTGAAGCATCTACCTTAGATGAGATATTTGTAACATCTTTTATGAGCATGCATTCATAAGATTCTTGAAGTTCGGAGTATTGAGCGCGTAGGGAAGAATGTTCTTCCTTAAGCGTCTTATACTTCTTTTTAGTTTTTCCAAAAATTTCATTTAATTCGGTTATCATTTCAACTAAATCATCATAAGATGGATCGTTTGAATGTACCTTTTCATCGCCTTTGGCCATAAGGCAAATGGATGAGCTAGTTGAAGTGTTGATGTTGCCGAGAGCTAGTCCGGCCATCTTCTTGGAGCAACTTCTTTCGTTGTCAGAGTCGGAGTCGGAGCTCTCTCCGCCGGACATCCACTCTCCAAAACAGGCTTCTTTGATTTCTTCATTCTTCTTCTTGAAGAACTTCTTCTTCTTGTTCCACGCCTTGTTCTTGTTTGGACATCTTGATGCTATGTGTCCCTTCTCATGGCATCCATAGCAAATGATGTCCTTGAAGTTGTTTTGCTTTTGCCCCTTTGGTCGTGTGTCAATGTTGACACCTTTCTTATGCAACCTGTGAAGGAGTTTTTGAGTGTTCTTTACCATGAGTGCGAGGTCTTCATCGGAGGAGCCATCGCTTGAATCATTCCTTGCGTTGGCTTTGAAAGCCAAAGCTTTCTTCTTTGTCTCCGTGGGTTCGGCGGCTTCCTTCTTTTCCTTCTTGTGCATCTCATGGGTGATGAGGTTCCCATAAAGATCGGTTGGTGTTGTGGTCGATAGATCGGAGTTTGTGAGAACCGTGACCAAAGTGTCGAAGCTTCCGGCAAAGCCCTAAGCATCTTTCTCACAAGCTCAAGGTCAGTAAAAACAACACCAAGACCCTTGAGTTTATTCACAATGTTATTTAACCGAGTAAACATGGAATCCACGGACTCGGTTGATGACATGGTGAATGTCTCATATTTTTGCCTCACCATTAGCAGTTTTGCCTCTTTAACCTTTGTTGTTCCCTCGTAGATTTCTTCGAGGGTAGTCCAAACCTTATGAGCAGTCGTGAGATTGCTCACACGGTTGAACTCATTTAAGGATAAACCAGCAAAGAGAGCATTTTTTGCACGGGCATTTAAATGCAACTTTCTCCTTTCGTCCTCAGACTGACTTGCCGGATCAACCGGAGGAGTAAAGCCGAGTTTAACGATATCCCATACATCAAGCCCCATAGCTTCTAGGAATACCGGCATGCGCACTTTCCAATAAGGATAGTTTGTCCCATCAAAGATAGGCGCACGACCGGTATGACCGAGAAGAAAATCTCCACTTGACGACATCCTCTCTCTAGGCGGTAAAGCCTAATGAATCGAGAGACCAAGCTCTGATACCACGTGTTGGATCAAGGATGCCGACTAGAGGGGGGTGAATAGGAGGCTTTAAAAACTTCAAATAAAAACAAGTTTTTATACCAAGAAGAACCAAATGCAATTTAATATATTTAAAGAGAAAGAATAGAGAACGAACACAGTTGTTTTTACCGAGGTATCGGAGACTCGCCCAGTCTCCACTAATTCTCGTTGAAGCACTCAAGTCACTTGAGTTTTGCCTCAATACTCACGAAGAGTATTATCAACTAAGGTTGCTCCTTGTCCACTCCGGAAAGGCGAGCACCGATGCCTTGTACACACTCGCCGAGCCTCTCCAACAATCTCCGAATGGAGAGATCAACGGCCACGCCTCCAAACCGTCTAGGTGAGGGCACTCACCAAGAGTAACAGGCAGCGAGGTCTTCTCTAGACCTCCAAACACGCACCGAGAAGCTAAGTATATGAAAATGCAAAAGAACTGAAACTCTCGGTGGATCGGAAAGCACTCGACTTGATCAAAAGATCAAGATTTTATATAAGAAACTAATGCTCAAGAGTGTATATGAAATGTTGTTGCTTGTTGTATAAAACTTATGCCCAAAGCCCCTTTTTATAGCCTCAAGAAGCAAATGAACGGTTGGAGCTAGGGCTGAAAATCAGCAACCCAAACTGACAGTCAGTTTGCATAACTGACAGTCAGTTTAGTGCACAACGGCGGACAAAATTTACGGACGAAAACTTTGCTAGCCGTTCGTGGTCGAAAAAGGAAAGCTGGAACCCACAACTGACAGTCAGTTACACAAACTGATAGTCAGTTCGATAACAGACACGACCAAAACCAAATAGAAACTCAGTTAAAAACTCTCTGGTCGAAACCCCAACTGACAGTCAGTATGGACAAACTGACAGTCAGTTTAGTACAAAAATTTTGAGCCCAAAATACACCCTCTCTGGACAATTGTCAGTTACACTAAACTGACATTCAAACTGACAGTCAGTTATGAAAACTGACAGTCAGCATAAACAAAAACAGCTATAACTTTAAATCCAGAAATCCAAAAGAGGTGTTTAATAACTCGTTCGAAAGATAATTTCAAGGGCTACAATTTTGTCAACAGAAGCAAAAGCCAGATCTACCTAGATATTTATGAAAAATGCAAATACTCTTCTGCTGTCAAAAACAGAACTGAAAAACCAGGTTTTTCAAATAAGTTCAAAACCAAATCCACATGAAAATGATGCGATGCAAAGACCTAGATTTCTCGGTTTGTGCTGGAGATAAAAAGAGGACTTTCGCCACCCCTCTTTATAGTATGGTCAAAACTAGAAAAGAATTTTCCTAACCGATCATCTCCACATGCCAAGATCGGTAAAAATAAAAACTCGTAATACCTGAGGTCTTTCGCATCTTCAAGATTTGCGTCTCGTCTCTTGCTCTTCTGCGTCTTGTGCTTCACTTTGAGTTGGGTTCATGTTGATCCTCTTGTGTTTCTTCCCAACTGATCCTGTATCAATCAATCTCAAAAAGCACAGTTAGTCCAGAACACTTTGTTTTCATTAATCATCAAAATCAGGGTTAGGCATGACGGGCCTAGATGCAACAGTATGCACCTGTCAGTCATAGTGAAAAATCTCCACCTTGTTATTGATGATACCATCCCATCATGCAACAAAGGAGAGGCGGTGCATTGTCTTGTGTTCAATCAGATCCACCATTCTGAAGAAGAGCACGGTGAAATTCATGAAGCATAAGGCGGAATCCTGGTGACATATAGCAGTCCGATCCTAAATCGCCCATCTTCTTATCTATAGTGCTATCCCATCCGATCGTAATTGAGAGCTGATCCATTGTGCTTAGGGTCAAATCTGAGGAGTGCGCGAGTACAATGCGCCACTCCAGATCTATGCTGAAATAGTCAGGCATTCTGCTCAATTTCAACTTGATATGTTGGCAATAACTCTTGATCCAGAAATCTGATCGAGCTCAAATTTTATGGTGAATAGTAAACTCATGCAGAAGCATCTCCACCAAATTTCATCTCGATCATATGTTAAAAACATAGTTAGAAATAATGTGAAATTTAGCTGGCGTTCTGCCAAATTTCAGTATGGTATATGAGTGAAAGATGTCTAATAGCTTTTGATTTAGATGTGGATCTTAAATTTTTTTGAGAAGTAGTAAACTCTTCTAGAAAGATCTCCTTAAAGTTTCACCTTGATCAAAAATCAAAATAATACTCAAGAAATTATTTTGGATGGTCCTAGATGGTATAGAATAGGAGGAATTCACTTGTCATTGTCTAACAATATAAAAAGATAAAGGAACACAATAACACAAAAAAAAAATGCACGGATATTGTGGCCACTTATTATAGCAATGACTCTGCAACAAAGATATTATATTAGAACTTTATAAGTACCATAATTGTTAATCCCAAATATGTTAAGATGGGTTGATAGGCTGGTTTAAGTGTGTGTAAAAGACGCGATACTATATCATGGTGCCTTCTGTTGCCACCTAGGGATCCACTTCCGAAATTGGGATATTCAGCAAGTCATGATCGTGCACAAACCACAGTATCATTGGCCATTGGACGGTGAGAGTTGATTCTGGAATAAAGTATAGTGCTCGTTATTTACATGGTGAAAATAACAGGGAAATCATGCGTGGGAAAAAGGAAAGCTGACATGATCATTCAAGAAAAATATAAAATTTGTTCTAGTTTTGCCCCCAATTGGTTTGATGACGTAGAGGACAGTAGTGGGTTTAGTGGTGTTATCATTGTAGTCGTCTAGTGGATAATTGTGTCGGAGTGTGTCACACACAACGTGCTAAGCGCTAACATGCTAAACTAACACAGCCGTGTTAAAAAAAAATGCATGCAAGCACCAACCGACAAATAAAAAACAAAAGATACAAGACATATAATCGCGAAAAATCCTAAAAAGAGTGGAAAAAAACTCAAGAAGAGAGGAAAAAAACTCACATAATGAACATACTAACAAAGACATAAGAAAAACTCTCATCTTTATAATATAATGTGAAAATACTAAAACTCTATTTAAGTAGTTATTTATAAAATTAAGATAAAAATGTATTGTATCGGAATCCTTTAGTTGAAATAAAATCTTTTTAAATAAAAGATAAAAGATTTGGAAAGACAATGGATTCGGAGAAACAACTAACAGGGCATATTATTAGTAAGTGTTTTTTCTAGTCAACTTGGCATGCATGATCCACATGGAAAATTAATTTTTGGTATTTTATCCATTATGGTTGGTTGATGTCACAACTGAAGACTGCCTTTGTGATTGGAGATGCCATTCAGTCTTTCTTTTAATGAAAAATGGTGAGTGATTCATCTACCAAAGTGTGTTGACTAAGGGTAAGGGTCTAGGGATATGGATCAGGTTTAAGGTTTCTTGTATTATGTCATGTACTTTGTGGTCAGCTCCAAATTACATGTATCACATCCATAACAAATTCTCATTTCGTAACATATTTTTTTAAGACTATCTGAAAGTCTTCTGCAATTGCGGACAATATTATAATAAAAACTGTTAATACGAAATTTATTAAAAGGAATTCCTGAATATAAAGAGTTCTTAAAGTCATCTACTCGATTTATATCATTATAAATTAGGCTCACTAAATAAACAGTACTGATTTTTTTTATTAGTCCTAGTATTTATATACCTTAAAACGAACCAGGTGTCTCCAAATAATGAGTATTTTCCAACATCAGAATTAGCTAACAAAGCTTAGGTATGGATGGTCTTCAGCTACTCTTAACTTTTTTTTTCATCAGGTTTCCCTTAGTTTTTTACCTAGTAAGTAGTAACAATCAAACTTATAATGATCTCTTGCAATAGAAACTCACGATTCAAATATATCATATGACTTTCAAGTTTCAAACACCACACGAGTGCTGCGTTGCGAAAAACTATTTATTAGGGAAAATTTTGTCTTATTATAGGAAAATTATTTATTTTTATATTTATTATTGAAAAATCGACTCTTTCTTACTTATCAATGAAACATGTACTGATATTTTGTATTTGACATCACTGTTTGGTCAACCACTAGTTTATAGAACAAATAATAGTTTTATCCCTATAGAAATATATTATTTATCCCTATAAAGATATATTTGTAAAAAAATACATTTTGATGCAAAGAGTATTGCTTATATGAAATACGATATTTTATTACAATTCTTCGTAGTGGTATTTTGCTCCATTTAAAGGGATAAAAATGTCAGTCTACAAAGATAAAAATATTATTTAGTCCGTTAACTAGCGGTTCTTCAAACGATAATATCAAATATAAAATACCAATATATATTACAATGATAAAAAAGAAAATTAGTTTTTCAATAATGGATACAAAAATACACTCTTCAGTGGTATCAATAAAATTTTCCCAACTATTTATCACATAGTTTTCAATATCACAATAGCCTTGACAGGCGAAAAGCCATTGTGGAGCTTTGGAGTTTTAGTCATGCGGAGTGACCAACATAAATAACACGACAGGATGAGGTTTCAGTGGATTACCTTTTCTAAAAAAAATTGCTAGTTTCAGACTTTCAGTGGATCACTGATGTGGCCGAAAAAGTGTACTTAAAAAATGTCAAGTTGTTGTACGACTTGTAGCTCTTGCAGTATATAAATTATAGTAAGTGTGACAGCAAAAATGACATGGCAAATTTATTTAAATTGAAGTAAGAAAATTTACTATATATAATATTGTTTGGTCAAATAACCATTGTTGCCACATGCCAACCAGTTTGCAGTCCGTATCCTTTTGTTTGGCCGAATACTGTTCTTATTGAAGAAAGATATATGCATAGCACATCCCAATAGTTCATGTTTGCAATGTTTAATGTTTCGCATAATCTTTCAACTGCGTATAGTCTTGTTGACTATCATAAATCAACATCTGTCTCCTCCGTGTATCAAGCCGTTCTGCCAATCCATTATATAATAAATTTAAATGATATTAGAAATATTATATTAATTTTGATCTCACTAAAAAAATACACAAAATTTCCACAATACCTTTCTCAACTTTGATTCAGTTAATCTTATAAAAACAATATTATTAGAAATTCAGTAAAATGAAGAGATTTGTACAATTCAATATACTTATAATGGTATATATTCATCTTCTAAAAAATTATATCTAAAATTAATTCTATCTCTACCAAGATACAAATTTATGTGAAAAATCGTATTCAAAACAAACTCTGTACACATTATAGTATCTAAAATATTCGGTTCAAAACAATTTGGAATAAAAAAGATAAAACTATATAATTTTCAAAAATTAATAAAAAACAGAATTGAAAATAAAACTTGGAAAATAAAATATAGATCACATAGATCACAGTGATTGGTTTGACTCTAGCACATATACAACTATTGCCGTTGGATATATGCGAGTTATATTAGAATTCTTTTTTTTCCCCTCAAGTTCTATTAGAATTTAAATATTCAATACCTTGGGTGGGTGGGTAGGTGGGTGGGTGTGTATATATACTTTCATCAATAAAGAGTTACTCCTTTTGGTCTCAAAATATAATATATATATATATCTATTTTGTGAAGGAATAAGCCCATCCGGCCCATCTTCCTTAGTAAAGATATTTGGCCCAATAGAAAGAGCATTGTTTCCTGGCCCATTCTCCAGCAGCTTCTACAGTAAGTGTGGCATCGCCCCGTTCCTATCCCTCCACCACTCGACTTATCTTCCTTCCTTATTGCCCCAGCTCGTACACCGGTGGGCTAAAACATTCGCCTTCCTTTGCACCAACCTTATCTCAGGTGAACCCTGTGCCTTCAGCCGCATCTTCAGGTACTCAGCTTGGGCACAAAGCATTCATCTATCCAACTCCGGTGAGGTCAGCAACTTAACCACACTCTGGCTGTCAAATTCGATGATAGCTTTGCTTTGAGTTTTCTCCAAAATTATTAAGGGCTCCCGTCACTGCTAACAACTCTGCTTCTCTGGCGTCTTCGCATCGGTTGAGCTGTGCAGCCTAAATAGCTATGATTTCACCAAGGTTGTTCCGAGCCAAGACCCCACCGACAGCTTGGTGAGATTGCGGGTTGAAGGCTGCATCCGTGTTTATTTTAACAGCTCCTTGTGGTGGACAACTCCAAGTACCCTTCCCCTTCTTCTGTTTAGGCTTTGATTGTAGATATAGGGTACCAATTTCTGATAGGGTCTTCTTGACGCAATGTGCCATAGCTAGTTAGTTCTCTGACTTCTGTTGGAACAGCAAGGTGTTTCGTCTTCTCCACAACTCTGACATGACTGTTGATACTGCAATCAGTTGTTCTTGATCCCCCCTTTGAATTAGTTGCATCATCCAATCAACAAGAGAGATCCCACTTTGTGTGCTCCACTCTTGCACATTCAGTTGAGTCACTTCCTTCGTCGCTTCCCAAAATAGGTGAGCAACTGGGTACCCAGCAAATATATGCTCATCCGTCTCCAAACAGCCATAGCTTAAGCAGTTAGGATTAGCTGATATTTTTCTCACTTGTAGGCTTCGTCCTACTGGCAGGTTACGTTTGCATACCCTCCAGACGAAATGCTTAGACCTTGGGGAAAGCTTTGATGTCCATAGCAACTTCCAAACCTCATGGTGTACTTTCGTTGAGTGTTCACTCTGATTGTAAATTGATTGACTTGCTGCACCTTGCCATGATCGGCTAGTTCGATAGCCGGAACTCACTGTATATAAACCATTACGAGTGAAAAACCATGCAAGCATGTTTGGCATCGGGCTTGCTGGTAGTTTAATTTGCATGATTTGTTTAGCATCTGTAGGTAGAAATGAGGCAGCGACTTTAGATTCATCCCATCTTTGTTATCCCACAGCCATGAGATCAGCCACCTTGAGGGAATTCTGTCCTCGATCATAGGGCCGCCGATAGCCTGGTCGAGGAATTCAGTCATTGGACCAAACATACGCTTGTTGGCTGTCGCCTATCCGCCATAGTAATCCAAGCTGCAATAGCTCCCTTCCATAGCAAATGCTTTTCTATGTATTAGAAGCCTGTTGAGGAGTCGAAGCCTCAAGGAAAGTAGTATTCGAAAAATACCGAGCCTTAAGAACTTGAGCACACAGAAAGTTAGGAGCAAAGACCATCCTCCATGCTTGCTTCGCAAGCATAGCTTTATTAAAAACTGTAAATCCTTGAAACCCATGCCCTCCTCACCCTTTGGTTTCTTCATAACCTCCCAACAGTCCAGTGTATTTTAGTCATTCCACCATTTGCCCCACTAGAAATTCGCCGCAGCCGCTTCAATAGCCTTGCATAATTTAACTGGAAGCTTTAAACAACTCATGTAATATGTTGGCAGCGCCTGAATAATCGCCTTAATGAGAACTTCTTTACCGGCCCTCGATAAACACTTCTCATTCCAACCATTTAATCGTTTCTTCACCCTCTCCAGCAGAGGTTTAAAAATTTCCTCTTTTCTTTGCCCTAACACGCACGGCAATCCCAAATAAGACTCATTTTGAGCTTCCAACTCAATACTGAGTGATCCCTTTATACTATCTTCAGTAGCCGTCTTTGTATTTGGGACAAAAAATAACCGAGGCTTCTGTTTATTTATCCTCTGTCCTGTCCATTCCGCATATACTTCCAACACATCATTAATTGCCGAAAGCCCCTTATCATCAGCCTCAAAGAATAGTATCGAATCATCTGCGAATAACAGATGATTTACCTCAATTTTTCCACTCCCAAACTTAATACCATTCCGAAGCTTCTCCCTCTCCTTCCTCTTTAGAAGGGCAGTAAATCCCTCCACACACAGCACGAATAGATAGGGATAAATTGGGTCCCCCTGGCTTATTCCTCGCGAAGCCTGAATAGTTCGAGATAATTCCCCATTCACTTTGACCCTAAACTCCACTGTGGTCACACATCTCATCACCATATCAACCCATGCTTGGCTAAAGCCCAACCTTAACATAATCGCTTGTAGGTAAGACCATTCCATTCTATCATAGGCCTTCATCATGTCGAGCTTCAAAGCACACAACGATGTTTTCCGACCCTGTCTTCACTTGATCACATGCAAACATTCAAAGGAAATCAAAACATTGTCGGTGATCAACCTTCCCAGGATGAAATCACTTTGCTCCAAAGAGATTATATCACTCAAGATGATCTTCAGTCGATTAGCTAGGACTTTTGAACTGATTTTATAAATTACATTACAAAGACTTATCGGGAAACATTGAGTTAACTCAGATGGGAGAGCTACCTTGGGGATTAACACCAAAGAAGTCCAATTTGACACTAAAATGTCCCCTCAACCTTCCAGAAAATCTTGTACCGCCATCATTATATCATCCTTCAGCATCTCCCAATTTTTCTATGGAACATAGCCGACAAACCATCCGGCCCCGGGGTTTTTAGCAGTCCCATATCAAATAACGCACTCTTGACTTCTTTTAGAGTAGCTCTAGCATGTAAAATCTCATTCATCTCCAACGTCACCTTTGGCTCAATTGCCTCCAGAATTCAGTCAATGCCCATCGTTCCTTCCGTTACAAACAGTTGCTCATAAAAGTCAACCACCATTTGTCGTTTTTCCTCATCCTCTTGAGCACAGCTTCCATCTTCTTTTAAAAGCTTCTGGATTTTATTTTTCCTTTTACGACTTGAAGCTTTTTCATGAAAATACTTTGTATTTTTGTCACCTTCTAACAACCACAATTGCCGCGATCTCTGCTTTCACATAATTTCCTCCCATTAATAGTTCTCGATTAGCTCTTCTCGTAACCTCAGTAAACTAGCATCGGCTATATCCAGTCCCGATGATGCTCTTCTCAATTTTGTCTGAGCTTGCGAATATTTGCTTTCACAGACCCGAAAGCTTCTTTGCTCTACTTCTACATGCCTTTTGATATGACTTCAAACTGCTCACCCAAATGGTTGTGTTCGATTAATTTTTGTAATAAAAAATTCATTAGAAAAGTCCCATATGACCAAAAAGGCTAAAATATGTAAAAAAAAATGATCAAAAACCAGGACAAAAACTCTACTGGTCAAAAACTGGTCAAACCTGGTCAAACATGGTCAACAAATTGATCAAAATTAGACTGGTCAAACCTGATCAAACCTGGTCAAACTCGATCAAACCAACATGCAGTTCAAGTTCGGACTGGATTTATCTCTAATTTAAATAACAAAAATACATCTCCTATTCAAATTCAAAAAGGAGATAATCTCTCTCTTTATCTTTTTGTTTATTTAAATAACAAAGTATATCTCCTATTCAAATTCAAAAAGGAGATAATCTCTCTCTTTATCCTTTTGTTTATTTAAATAACAAAGTATATCTCCTATTCGAATTCAAATTCCCTAAAAATTTCTGGTTGTTGGATGATTGTAACCAACCTGGAGCTTCTATAAATAGAGAGGGGGTGCTAACCTTGTTTCACAGGTACGAGGGGCAAGAGAGAAGTAGACAGAGAGGCAGAGCTGCAGGGCAGAGGTGCACAGGTGGACAGAAGAGAAGGTTCAAGAGCCCTTTTCCTGGTGCCTAGCAAGGTTTTGAAGATGGCCATGGTGAGTCTTATTTATCTGCATAAACATGCATCATGCATATTTTGATCAGAGATCAAATCCCACCTGATGCGGCCGATCAAAGATCTGAAAGTTGTTTACTTTCGATCTGATCACACGCTATCTAGGTCCTGTTGATCCAAGATCCAAAAAACTGCATACTCATATTTTGATCAGAGATCAAGCCCCACCTGATGCGGCTGATCAAAGATCTAAAAGTTATTTACTTTCGATCTGATCACACACCATCTAGATCCCGTTGATCAAAGATCCAAAAATTGCATACTCATATTTTGATCAGAAATCAAACCCCACCAAATGCGGCCGATCAAAGATCTGAAAGTTGTTTACTTTCGATCTAATCACACGCCATCTAAGTCCCATTGATCAGAGATTCAAAAACTGCATACTCATATTTTGATCAGAGATCAAATCCCACCTGATGCGGCCGATCAAAGATCTGAAAGTTATTTACTTTCAATTTGATCACATGCCATCTAGGTCCCGTTGATCTAGATCCAAAAACTGCATACTCATATTTTGATCAGAGATCAAGGCCCACCTGATGCGGCCGATCAAAGATATGAAAGTTGTTTACTTTCGATCTGATCACACGCCATCTAGGTCCCATTGATCCAAGATCCAAAAACTGCATACTCATATTTTGATCAGAGATTAAGCCCCACCTGATGCGGTCAATCAAAGATCTGAAAGTTATTTACTTTCGATCTGATCACACGCCATCTAGGTCCCATTGATCCAAGATCAAAAAATTGTATACTCATATTTTGATTAGAGATCAAGCCCCACCTGATGCTGCCGATCAAAGATCTGAAAGTTGTTTACTTTCGATCTGATCACACGCCATCTAGGTCCCGTTGATCCAAGATCCCAAAAATTGCATACTCATATTTTGATCAGAGATCAAGTCCCACCTGATGCGGCAGATCAAAGATCTGAAAGTTGTTTACTTTCTATTTGATCACACACCATCTAGATCCTGTTGACCCAAGAACTATGCAATCTCCTGAAGCAAATATGTACTTTCCCACGCCATCTAGGTCCCGATTGATCTAAAATCTGAAGGTCATATGAGCACTTTCAAACAGGTCCAATTTGACTAGAGGCTCTCTTCTATCCAGAGACTTGTTTACATTGTTCCATGAGAGTAGATTGATGATAACTTCTGATCCAGAATTCCGATCGACCCCAAACTTTTGTGGTGAATAGGGGAGTACAGGTACAATATGTCCTCCAAGTTTCAAGCCAATCGGAGATCTCTAAGGTCGAAATTCGATTAGAAGAGAGGCTATATCCAGTGCCATTTCAGCTTGTTCTATGGGAGTAGATCGATGATAACTTCTGATCCGAAAGTCCGATCGGCCTCAAATTTTATGCTGAATAGGGAAGTATAGACACAGCATGTCCTCCATGTTTCAAGCCAATCGGAGATCCCTAAGGTCAAAATTAGACCAGAAGATAAGCTCTGTCTAGTACCATTTCAGCCTGCTCGAATGGGAGAAGATCGGTGATAATTTCTCATCCAGAAGTCCGATCGACCCCAAATTTTCATAGTGAAAAGCAGACTCATGGTGAAGAAATTCCTATAATTCTTACCTCAATCCAAAGTCAAGAAGATCTCCAGAAGACCAATGCAAACAAGTTCTATCTAGCTGAATTTGAGCTTGATGTATGAATGTTGCATTGAAGATAGTTTCAATCCGACGGTCCGATTGATCTCAAATTTTTATGACCAATCGAAGATCTGTCTAGAAACTATTCCTCTAAGTTTCAAGAAGATCAGAGGATCAAAAGGTTTCCATCCAGTTGGTTGAAGAGAAGCTAGTCCAATTCAATCATGTTAGAAGTTGTCAAAACAATCAAAGCCATTTGATGAATGTTCTGATGTGCTGCCTATTATGCAATATGTATTTCCTGAAGCTAAGGAAGTCAAGATACTATCACAAGTCATTCCATCCATTTTTTCCATGTCTTTGGGTACTGATGAGGCGAAGACGACATGCTTTTTGTCCGTGACTGACGAAGCCGGACACCATTCATGCCGAGTATAGATGAGACGAAGGCAACAACTTGTTCGCGACCGACGAGGCCGAACAACCCCTGGCCTGGCACCGACGAAATTAACCAGGGGTTTTTCAAAATACCTGAGGAACTATGAACTATGCAATCTCTTGAAGCAAAGATGTACTTTTCTTTGGCGCAATAAGAGAATGTAAATCCCAAAGGGACTTGTAACTTGTAATTCTTTTTAGAATTAATAAAGTATAGTGTTTTCTAAGATTGTGTATTCTCTACTCTTTTATTTGTATACTTATGTATACTAGCACGCCCACAACACGAAAAGGGGCCAACTTCCTGGAAGAAAGATCTTCTCGGTGAAACAGGTTGTTGCCAAAATGATCGTTACTCTCCATCCACAGACCCTCCAAACACTTTTGGAATGACGGCTCCTGAAGCCACATCGCTTCAAAACGGAATATGGTCGACCTCTGCACTTTTTCTATTGGTACTTTGTCCAATGTTATACTCAAATAGTAGTGATCAGAGCTATCGATCCAGACATGCTTCGTGTGAACTATTAGGTACAAATCCAGCAACTTTAGATTTGTACAAATTCGGTCCAAATGGACCTGCACATTAGCCTCTCCCCCCTTCTGATTGTTTCAAGTTAGTGGATAACCTTCGAATCCTGTATCAAAAAGGCTACATTCAACTAAGCATGTTCGCATCAATCCCATTTGAGGTTCCGGCCACCTCGTTCTACTGAGATGCTCTGATTGATGCACACATTCATTCCAGTCTCCGCATATAAGCCACGGGATGTCGGCTTTTGCTGCGAGGTTGCGCATTGTGGTCCATGTTTTATGTCTCAAAGTGGGCTACGGGTCACCATAAAGCCCCGTCAGCCTCCAAGTTTCCTGGATACACTATACCGCACTGTACCATCAATGTGGTACTCATCACATGACCACAAATAAAAAATCACCTCTTCCTTCCACCACATCGCCAGCCCCCCACTCCTTCCATTGTTGTCCACCACAAAACAACCTTGAAAACACATACTTCTCGCTTTATTTCTCATAACCTCCACACATGCTTTGGTCTCACACAGAAATACCATATGGGGTCGGTAGACCTGAATTAGGCCTCTCAATTCGCCCACTGCCGAGTCCGACCCCGTAGCTCGACAGTTCCAACTAAGGATATTCATTGGCTTTAGCGGGGCTGGGTCTCAGCCTCTGCCAATAACATTGGGTCGAATTCTTTGTTCAGTTTCAACTTCTTGCTCGATGAGCTATCAGAGCTCCTTCCTCCCTCCCCTCTATCTTGGTATGCCCTCTTCAGCTTCTCCCCCATGTTAGCACACGCCCCCTTTCCTTCACTACTTCTCTGCTGGCCTTGCATGACAGATTTTCTATTATGGCGCCCAACTTTACTCGGGGAAATAACCTCCAGCTCTTCAGCTAGCCTTTCCCCTTCATATCTTTGAACTCTACAACCTTGGCTAATCGAAAAATTTTCGTAGCCGTCCTCCTCCATGGGCTAATTCATCCTTGGTCCCAGCCCAGTCCATCTCGGCCTTTGCTCCAGGACTGCTCTAAGCCATGTGCCATACGAATATTCCACCTTCCTAAGGCTTCTTAGCACACATCTTCACATCATGGCCAATCATGCCACAAGCAAAACATATTGATGACAGTCTTTCGCATCTGACTCGGCATCTCTTCAATCCCTTCACCCCATTGTTGATGTTAAAACAACGTTGTAACGAATTCGTTATATCGATGTTCACCCTGAACTTCAGATAATCTGCCCATCCAGCTCCGTCATCATCTACGTAAATTTGTAACAACTCGCCCATCGATTCTCCTAATTGTTTGCCACACTTACGAGTTAAACATTTGTAAGGAAGATCATAGACCCTCACCCAAAACGCTAGGGTATCAAACTTCATCTGGCTTGGCAGCTTATTTTTATCAAACCTCTAAAGAACAATTGCATTGTACTTGACAGCCCATGGCCCCCTGGTCAGTACTCTTTCCATGTCCTCACTGTTCGGAAATTTCACCAAGAATATGTTCTCCCCTAATGTCTTTTCTTGTAGACCCCTTGACATCAACCAAGCAGATTGGAGCGCTGTCAATATCACCTGCGTTGAGAAGAACTTCTGAGCTAACACCTTACCAATGAGTGTCCACTGGCTATTAAGAATATCCTCTTCATTCTCTTCCTCAAAGTTCATCAAAGTTTCTTCATCCCCTGTAAGTCGCATGTCCTCCAACCTCTCCATTATGCTTCGGTTTTCTCTTCCTCTCAACAGCCAGCCATCGACCACCGTGCCGTCCTCTACCCCTTCACGCCTGCCTATCTTCGAAGATGAATCCGACACCATCGATCTACAATTACTCCTTTCCAGCGACTACAAAATATTCACCGCGTTGCTTAACATTAGGATCAAGGACAAACGCTTGGTCCAGCCAGAACTTTGATAGTCCCGAACCCTAAAATCAGCGAGCACAATGAAAGAAATCTATCTCGTCTACCGGAAAAAATGATAAACACTAGAGTCCAGATCTGTATAGATCACGCTCTCCTGAATCCAAAGGATTAACAACTATAATCTCCTTCATTATATTTATTGGTTTTGACAAGATAAGCGATTATCTTTCTTTATTAGTGAAGACTGTGATTGAGATTTCTATGCAGAAGTAATATGCATCGTGATAAAGTGTTTTTAAAATAAATTGGTTTAAAAAAGCAACCATAAATTAAAATATAAAATTCTACTCGTTTGGTAAAACTAATATTGTAAAATTGGTTTGCTGATCAAATATTATCAGGTGACAATTTGGTTTACCAAAGACAATTCATATTTGATAGTTCTATCATGATTGAGAAAAGCACATCATGATCTACATTCATAGGAACGACATATTTTCTTTCTTTGATTTTTATAGAATCACTTATATATTTTGAGACTAGTCACATAATTAGGCAAGTATTTTAACTAATTTTGCTTAAAGCAAGACCAGACTGGCCCCTCCTGCCAATGTCATCTAGGAAGCGAAGCAAAGTATAATAATAATAATAATAATAATAAATTATTATTATTATTATTATTTTTGGGGCTTAAAGCCCAGCTTTATTGGGAGAGGTATGCTGTTTGACTAATTTTTTTTCTTAAAAATTTTAGATGAAAGTTGCAGAACAAGGGTAGAATAAAACGTGAGAAGTTCTGGAGAGTACAAAACAGTTCAATCCGTCGAGCATATTTGACAATGAAATATCGCTGCATCTTTGAAAGGCTTTTTTTTCTTTTATCAAAGAAAATCTTTAGTTGAAGTCGAACTGCCTAGAAGGACGTAAACTTGGGCAATTAGCAAACGTGGATGTGGAAGGAGAGCTAGACTACAAGTTAGTAGAATCTTTTGTGATATTTTGCCCACTAAGCCCACTTTTCAGATAAAAATCTACAACCCTAGAACATATGAGAATACAGAACTGTTGCTATCCTTGGCTTTTATTCTATTCCTTTTGTTTCAACAGCATTAACTATTATGATAGTGTTTAGTTGCATGTTTGAGTTCCTCTCTGTACGAGCTATTCATTATTATGTTTTGTTGTATGTATGGGTTGAGTTGGAGCAAAATGAGAAGATGTAATATCTTAAAATATTTCTTTAATATTTTGTATAGTGAGATAGTCATTTTATACTCTTATAAGCTCACGTGGGTTTTGTTAATGATATACTATTAGTGATAATTAGTATTAATTAGTGGTTAATATAAATAATTAGTGGTGATTAGCTGTGACTAGTATTGAATTGCATTAATTAGTGTTAATTAGCTGTGATTTAATGTTATTTAGTTATTATTAGTATTAATATTATTTGTTATTAATAGTAATTAGAGATTATGAGTGTTAGTTAGTGATGAAATAGTATTGATTCAGTGATGTTTAGTATTAATTAGTGATAGTTAATGGTGATTAGTAGTGAATTAAACAACAATTATTGTTAATTACTGGTTATTTTTAATCATTAATGATTATTGGTGGTGAATAATTATTGTCTTATACAATAATATCAATGTATATTAAAATTCAAATTTTTATGAAATCATAACATATGTTATATAACCAAAAAGAGACCATTTTAGTCTATGTGGAATCAACTCGTGTATGGAATCAAACAAAATCTTGTATCATCTTATACACCCAATCAAACAACACACCCACACCATCTTATATATGATGAGTTCATCTATGTGCACCATCTCATACAAAGATAAACTCATACACTCAATCAAACACTACCTATATTTGTAGTTTTGGTAAGAAAAATTTTAAATTACAGTTACACAAGTTACATGTTGTAAAGATGAAAAATGCCCCTTCGAAGATGAAAAGCTTAAAAAAAGGCTAATATGAGAAAAGAAATGGTTTATAGACAGTTCTATAAAAATAAGTAAGGGAAATGCTATAAAACAGTTGTAACACTGTGCTGCAATTTAGGTCAATACCAATATTTAGATTTTTGTCTCTGCTTCACCTAAGAGATTTAACTTGATTGGTATAAACTAGACATATCAAGGGTGTTACAAATGATATCAAGGCCAACTCTTGAGCTGATTATGTCGTGTGTCAGACTGTGTGTGTCGGTTAGATGTGTAAATCACTTGAGGGAACCGTTCCTGGTCATCTAGTCTAATTGTGCCACATGTCGTGCTGTGAGCACCCAAGAAATCGACATGATCAACAAGGACATCGGTCTTTTAGGGAGTGAATGTAACACTTTGGCTAGGTTCAAGATCAAGAGGTCTAGTCATGTATGAGTTTAGTCATATATTGATAGTTTAGATCGAAATAATATTGTATATAAGTCTAAGAGAACCAACCATACCAATCGAGTTAATCCTTTTAGATGAATCAAGAATGAAAGTCTAAGTGTTGATATATGTGCTACATGTATCGAGGGTGTTATAGTTGTATATCATTTTTCATGATTGTCACGAGATAGGAATTAGACAGTGGTGGTGCGACAGTGATGGTGATTGTTTCATACCAAAACCCCTTAAGAGTCCACCAATCCTCTGACCATATATCTTGAAAGGTAAGATAGTTGGTGATGGATAGTGGTGTCATGTGTGGAGACAATTGGCTGATGGCAGGGTGGAGAAAGAGGAGAGGAGGATGGACAAAAGTGAAGATGGAGATGTCGACAGTGGTGGCGGTCGCCGGTGCAGGCACGAGGGGAGAACGGGCTGGTGAAAAAGACTGCCCATACGTCCGATGAGAGATGTCAAAAACTTCAAAAATGGTCTGATCCAAGCCTTTCTGCGACCACAATTGTAGGATCGGGATCGGCTGAACTCTCTCCGACTTAATGCAACCGGTCTTTTTGCTGGGCCGACCTATGCACGAAGATGAGCCAGGTCTAGAGCAATGCATCAGTTGATTGTTGGGCTGCAAAGTGCTTATGTGCACCGTCCCAATGGTCCTTTTTTTTACAATGGAGGTATTCTCATGTCTCCGGCCCAATGGGCTATCTCATCTGTTCAGTTGACTGGAAATTTAAATATCTCCGCTTTGCGCACACCACCGCACCACACGAATTCTCGCTCGGCGCGCGCGCTCACAGGGCACACTCCACCGCCTTCCACACGCCTCTCCTCTCCACTGACTCCCCGAAACCCTCCCCTTCCGCCGCACGTCGCCCCACGGACGGCGAGATCCCCGATGACGACAACGACGAGTTGGGAGGGTTTGTTTGTTGACACGAACGGAGAACATGGCGGCGTATGGGTTGGAGCTAGGGTTCCGGCATTGGTTGGGTGTTGGAGCTCGTGAACTAGCCCGAGGAGGCAAATCTCGATAGGAGGCGGCGGAGCTCGTCAATGGGAACTGGATCCTGATGTGAGTTTTTTTTTTTAATCTCCTGCGCTTTGCTTGGTTTTTTCCCTCTGTTGCTGCTAATTAGTTTGGGATTTTGCAAACTGTTGAATACTAGTAATGATTTGTCCTCGAGTAATTAGGATGTAAAAATTGGTTGATGCATACTTGCATGTAGGGTTGGTCACTAGACAAATATATGGCTGCAGCATCAAGTGGAAATTGCAACTTGTAAGTCACATAGACTGCACCGACAAAGTGCTGGTACTGTGGTACAGTAACAAGTAACATATTGACATATACTGATGAGATACCATTGCCTTCGACTTGAAACAGAAATCGGACACCCAATGCGAGCAAAATTTGGGACACTCAATGAAACTACACTTGTCGCTCGATACAAATGAAACACCAATGCTTGGGGTAAAACTTGGGGCAAATGAAACACCACAAGATCAATAAAATCATAACATATAAAATGACAGGTTTTGCTGCTTATATCGAGCTTCCATCGAGTCAGATACCCAACAGCGCTTGTGCTTCTCCCTTGAGATTCGATCTTTTTTTTACGGAATGAAAACAAACTAACAAAGTTTGTTAAGATAGCATATTTCTCTTTGTAAAAGACAAAACAAAAAGCGCGTCATTTTTATGGACAACCGTTATATCCTATTGAAAGGTGGATAAGAAGAGAACGACAAATGTTGCCGTGACTGAAGAAAGACAGAGGATTTGTGTCCTTCATGTTTCCGATCAAATCTGATGAACCGAGTGTTGGATTTATAAGCAATAACAGATGGAAATCGAAATGAGTGCAGGCCCATTTATATTTTCAATGGGATTGTTAGACCTCACGCTATGTTCTTTTTTCATTACTTTTATGGCCAATTTAAGCATCGTTTGCGTGGGTTGGGTCTTCTGGAATGAACTTGTGTTCTTCCTTTCTTCTTGGCCCAGATCTGGCCCAGCCCATCTCTTCAGAAATCAGCATAGAGCTTAAGTGGCAAAAATACTACTTTTGTTACATTCAAAGTTGTCAAACTTTAAGTTTTCTGGATGTATCTCTCTCTCTCCCTCGCGCGCGCGAGCTAGAAAACTGTTGGAAACGCAATTTTCGAGTTGGGATGCAAGATTTTATCATGTTTAGCCCCAATTTCAATATAACTAACTTGAAATGAGTATTACACACTTACACAAACACATCTCTAGATCATTAGGTCAGATCTCAGCAACTCCATATGTTCCCTATTCTTACCAGATCTGTGAAACACAATATGACATTCACATTCCAAGCAACTCAAAGTGTGTTTGGATATTATGTGATTTATATTTACACCCTAGTTATCTCATAGCTAAATAAATCTTTTCTGTACCTATTTTTCACCAGTACAGGTGACATCTTCTGTATGGTTTACTACTACATGGTATCTTCTGTTTGGCTTCCTGCTGTCCTAAGTGTTGTTAACTTGTTATAGGTCAAAAGTTATATTGTCAGGCTGGCTTGTCCATGAAGTAATTGGTTATAATCTACAACATTTATAAAACATTGTGCAAACTGAACTTTAACTTAAACAAAAGAAAATATTACAGAAAAATAGAGGGAAAACAATGATTCACCACAGTGGGAGATGATCCTGCGAAAGCGTCATGGATCCCTACAAAGCAGCAGCCTTGTAGTATTAAACTAAGCCTTACCTACACACTAAAGTGAAATTGGCGCATGAAAGAACGAGAAACAACCACCTCTTTGACCAATCCTCCTCAATTCAATTATCACACCAAATTCATCTTAGATCAAAAGCTATTCCTGCTTCTTTCGATAAAGAAAGGAATCTAGTTCTTTCTTTCCCCCCCTTTTTCTAGAATAAAGGGAATGTATTATGTAGGCTTTGAACGAGAAGATCCCTAGGACGCCATGGAAGTAAAGAATGTGCAATGGCATCGGACTAAAATAGAAATAAATATGAAATCCTAAAATGGGCACACCTAGCGTGCAAACAATGGATTGTTACTAACAGCAATACAATGGTGTTGAGAAATCTTACCCTGCAACTACACTATTTTGTGAGATACATCTCTGTTTTATAATATAGGACTTATATCCCTGTTTATAGTATTTAATAACTTTTGAAAAATTTATCGTTCACAACCTTCTTCAATAATGATCATACAAAACACTGAAACAGCATACAGAGTTAATCAATTGATTCAATATAGATAGTATAGTCTTTTTCTCTGATATTATACCATCTTAGTCCTCATACATAATCTATATTGTGAAGTAGAAGGAGTAGACAGTGTGATACATTCATAATCACACAAGATTATATGCAAGGTTAATCATAAGAATGGTATGGTCTATTATCTTTTTTTTCCTTTGGTTCTGTGGCTCCTTAGTCCATGTACACATAAAAAAATGAAGTCTATATTGTGAAGGGGAGCTAATATATAGTTTGGACATTCCCCTCTCCCTGCAAGTGGGGCTTAAATACTCAAATTAAACATCCATCTTCTTTAACCCAAATACTCACCAATTAAACCAGTGGGGGGCTACAAGAGCGAACCAAACCTCCCAACGGTAAGATAATATAAGAAAACAGAAACGAAAAGCAAATCAAAGCAATCGAGAAGGACACAGTCAAGAGAGCAGGCAGTACCTGCTGGTCCTGCTACTGCTGCTGCTCTCGCTCTCCGGCTTTGTATCCTGCAGAGCTCTGCTACACTCTGTCCTCTTCCCCACCTTTTTTTGTCCGTTACATCTAATGCAGTCGTCAGACGCCAAGAACACAAGAATCCAAAAACATTTACACCAAAAATCTTCATCACGCTTCGCGCAGGCGCCCCCAAATCTCGCCTTCTTCCCCAAACCCAAAACACATCAAGATTTCCATTTCCAACTCCAAATTCCAATGTCCAAAAAGGCCCAATACACAGAGGGATTCCATCTGATGGAGGGTGTCTCCATGCCCAACTCGAAATCTTCCAAGCGGGACAATCTGTGCTTCGAGAAGCCCAGCATTGCGTGCAGTGACGAGAACTCGGCGTCGGCGCGGTCGTCTTCGGAGGAGGGGGCGCCGCCAAATAGCTCTTTCTCTGGCGCAAGCCACCCGCCGGAGCCGGTGGACGACATGGACGCCGTGGACACTGTCTACGTTGCTGTTGACGGCCGGGAGAAGCCGGCGTCGAAGGCCGTGCCGGCGATCGTGTGGGACGCATCCCCGCCGCCGAGCGGCGCCGCGAGCCCTCACAGCAGTATTGACAGCTCGGGCGCGGCGGCCACGGTGACGAGCATGGCGCCCAGCTGCACCGGCACGAGCCGGAGTGCCAAGACCAGCGTCAGTAGCAGCGCGGCAAGCGATGGGAGTGGCTGGAGCAGCGCCGGCACCGGCTGCGGGAGCGGCGGGAAGCCGCACAAGGGGGGCGACCCGAGGTGGAAGGCGATTCTTGCGGCGCGCGCCCGAGATGGCACCCTCGGGATGGGCCATTTCCGGCTGCTGCGGCGGCTCGGGTGCGGCGACATCGGGACGGTGTACCTGTCGGAGCTGAGCGGCGGGTGCGGCGGGGGTTCCGTGAGGGCGTGGTTCGCGATGAAGGTGATGGACAAGGCGTCGCTGGAGAGCCGGCGGAAGCTAAGCCGCGCGCAGACGGAGCGGGAGATACTGCAGCTCCTGGACCACCCGTTCCTGCCCACTCTGTACGCGCACTTCGAGACGGACAGGTTCGCTTGCCTCGTCATGGAGTTCTGCCCCGGCGGCGACCTGCACGCGCTCCGGCAGCGGCAGCCCGGCAAGCACTTCCCGGAGCACGCTGCAAGGTACTTACTATTTCGAATTCCCGCCATTTGGTTCTCTGCTTATGGCGTTGGTGTTGTGATGTGATTGCTACAAATATCACTGAGATATCATAAAACATCTATGTACACCAAAGCAAAGGCGAAGGCTGTAGCATTGGCATGACACTGAGAAGGTTGGAACGGTCAAGTTCAGGAGTTTCATTGTTGGTTGATTAGATAAGCTGTTGCAAAGTGTCCAGGAATTAACTAGGCACGCCCCAACGAGATCTCCTGAAATATCTCTAATGCAGGTTATCATATATCATGCAAACATAATATTGGAGGATTTGTAGTAAAACAGAATGACTAATCATTTGCAGCATTAATTTAATACGACTACGAGTATTAACTTCGAGTTGGAGAAATTTCCTGAATTACGTATGGATGCCTTCCTCCATTTTTTAGAGTTGCTGATTTACCTAACTCAGCAGTTCTGTTGCCCTAGTTAAACATGCTATCTCTTTTCGACTTTTTCGCTCGTCCGTTCATTTTCCAAAACTTGACTAGGAAACATTAATTACGTATATCCTATTTGTTGGACAAAAGGGCCAATAGCACCACAGAGAACCAGATATTACTAATGTTTTGCTTGTGTCCAGACTCTGTAGGAGAGATGTGTTTTGAATTTTTGTTTGCTACTCTCAATAAAACATGTTTGCAAGTTTTACCACACAAGTTGGTTGTTAAATGTATAGAACGGTATGCAAGGATCAGTGATTATGCTACTTGTTTTGATGTGACAAGTCTTGTGCTACTGAACGGCGAACGCCAATGTGTTCCGCTTAGTGACATTTGATTGACCTGCAAAAGCTGCATTGTTAGATTACTATTCAGTATTCACTGTGCTGTAACATTCTCTTCACCCTTGCAGGTTCTATGCTGCAGAAGTGCTTCTTGCACTGGAGTACTTGCACATGCTTGGAGTAGTCTACAGAGACCTGAAGCCAGAAAACGTCCTAGTCAGAGACGACGGTCACATAATGCTCTCGGACTTCGACCTGTCCCTTCGTTGTGCGGTCTCACCAACACTGATAAGAACATCCTTGTACTCGGATGCTAAACAAGCCAGTGCAGCATCATGTGTCCAACCCGCGTGCATCCAGCCCACATGCTTCATGCCCAAGATCTTCAATCAGAAGAATAAGAAGAGCACCAAGAAATCAAAGAGCGCCGAGCCTAGACAGCAACAAGCCTCCACACTGCCTGAACTCGTCGTCGAGCCAACCGGTGCACGCTCAATGTCCTTTGTTGGGACGCATGAATACCTCGCCCCCGAGATCATCAAGGGTGAAGGCCATGGGAGTGCCGTGGATTGGTGGACGTTTGGCATATTCCTGCATGAGTTGTTGTATGGCAAGACGCCGTTCAAGGGCTCCACGAACCGCGCAACGTTGTTCAATGTCGTTGGCCAGCAGCTCAAGTGCCCAGATTATCCATTAACGAGCAATGCAAGCAGGGACCTGATTAAAGGCTTGCTAGCTAAGGAGCCTCAGAACCGCCTTGGTGTGAAAAGGGGAGCTGCGGAGATAAAGCAACACCCATTCTTTGAGGGTGTGAACTGGGCGCTCATACGGTGCAGCGCTCCTCCTGGCGTGCCGAGGGCTATGGATGCTGTGGTGATGCCAGCGAAGTCGGCAATGGCGAATAGGGTGGAAACAGACACAAGCAAGAAGATAGTAGGGGCAGATGTTGAGTCTGGAGGGAAGTATCTAGACTTTGAGTTCTTTTAGGAAGTTTGTACTCTAATCTACTGTGGTTTTTTCGATTTTACCATACTTGTTGTGATTGAGTTGTAGCTGTAGTTCTATAATGTTAGCCTTTCGAAAATGATACATATTCTGACTAATTTCAGACCATTTCCTCAATCTGGTTTGGAATTTGCGGCACTGACTGAACTTGTTCACCTTGAAATCTGCATGAACTATCTCCCAGTTTAATTGACTGTTTGAGATGGGATAGGAGTATGTTGCTTTGAAATTGAGCAAGTCATTTGCTAGATTTAAGCAATTAGTTTTGAGAATGAAATTACAATTAACAGTCCACGCGGAGATGTCACAAATTAAGCTATGCCTATACATTGTCAATCTAGCTACATGTTAACTCACAAAATGGTGCTTGTAATGATCTTATGCAGAGTTACTGATTACACAATTAACATTGTAATGCATCATTAGTGCTTGGAACAAAAGAAATCGAGAACACTTCACTAGGTTACAACACATTACGTAACCATATTTTCTTGTACGCCCATGAGACCCGGGTGCCGCATGAGGAGGGAGAAGTATAAGAGTTGGATGGACCTCTAACTCTGATACCATATAAGAGTTGGATGCACCGACCAGTTCATCCAAAAATTTAAACTGACGAGAAAATGTGGGTAATTGACTTATACTTCAACAAGAAACTACACCCTCTGGCATTCCAGGTTGGACTCCAAATCGATCCTCTCCTGTCGAGGCTGCACGCGAATCACGCTCGGGAACTCGACGAGCCCCCCCTCCTGATCTGAGGGTTCTTGCCGGCCTCTCGCCGGTGTGGTTGACCGTGCTGACCATCCCTCAGACTTTGTTGACAATTGCGCTCATTGCCAATGCCATTTGCATTGACCTCGGGAATCTCTATCAGCTTCTCCTCCAATGCAGCGTTCGCGTCAGCGAGCTTCAGCTGCACCCTCTCCTCCCGCCAGAGCTCCGCAACATGAAGCTTCCTTCGCTCATCCTCGATGTCTCCCATTGCCCACTCCATCTTCACTCGCCTGCTCTCCACTTCCTCTTTCAGCCTCTGGCATGTTGCTTCCGTCTTCTCTCCTTGTTGAGCTCCATGGTGAGCAGCTCGGTCAACGACTAGGCCTTGCGCGCCATCCGCCTCTCGAACTCTAGCTCCACGTTGAGCTCCTTGATGCAGAACTCAAGCTCAGATGTGTCACCGTGTTCGTGCTCCATCTGCTTGGTCTGGGTTATTAACTTATTATAAGAGGAGAAGTTGCAAGAGTGAAAGTAGCGAGGGTTGTCACAGAGCTTCCAATGAGGAAACGATAAGCCATTGGGCCCAACGTTAAGATTCTTGAGGTTTGTTTGAGAAAATGTCTGCCCCTCCAATATTTTAGTGCACGAGATATGATTTGGAGGAGGGAATGTAAGGCAAAGTGTATGGCCCCAAGGGCTCCAAGTCTCATCTTTTTTAGCTGTAAAAGAGAGGGAAGGAGGACGGGATGCATGGTCACATCACGATTCACATGCATCGATATAGCCAAGCTAGGCATCATGGTGTTTCAACTTTCATGCCCTTCTCCTTTTCTTTCTTCTTTTCTTATCCTTGGCATGTTCTCATTCCGACAGTGGAATCATGCGCATGGCCGAATTTTTTTATATAAATAATCCTTTAAAAAAGATTTGTAAATGTGACTAACAGTTCGAAGATTTACAAAAATAATTCATTTTAACAACATGGTTGATATGAATAAAGACACGTGGCAATAATTTGCCTCCCGCACTCGACCAGAGTACGGCAGATATAAAATCTGTATAACAGACAAGTTTTAAAATAATTTTTAAATGTCTGTCTCACTCTAATTGTACGACAAAGGTTTAAAAATTTGTCTGCATATTGAATTATGTGTCTACCTCACTCTAGTTTTGTGAGTGCACTGAATTCTGTGTCTGTCTCACTTTGGTTGTGCGGCAGAGATTTAAAAATTATTTAAAAACTTGTATGTTATACAGAGTTTGTGTTTGTCACACACTGATTATGCGACAAATACTATATTCTAGTATGCTGCATTTCCAGAGTACAGTAGAGGCCTATCGCACAAATTGTTATTACGTATCACTACCCAAATCAACCGCATTTCTAAAATGAATTATTTCTGTAAATTCTTCAAACAGTAGGTCACATTTACAATTTTCTTTTTTTTTAAAGATTATTTGTATAAAAAATTCATGCATGGCCTTTTATATTTTATAGGCATTTTTTTGAAAGAATATACTCTATCATTTCATTCATGAAGTTGGAATTTATGCGCATTTTTTTCATGTAAAGAAGCTCTTCTTGCTCGATCTACAATATGTCTATCCACGAAGTTGGAATTGATCATTTCATTCATCTCCCATGAGATGAGAGGAAAGTCTTTGATGGCCTTCACTTCACTCTGCACTGCACCAAGCCCACATCGCATAAATTCGCACTCCTGACCCTGCCGTGCAATTTAAATTGACCCGGATGCAACAACAGCTTCACAGGACGACGTGTTCATAATAACTGTGGCATCATAACTACTGCTAAGAAACAGCCCGGCCCGTTGTAACGGGTACGCGAGATTCTATCTTCATCAATCACTACCTTGGCCTCAGTTAATGATTTTGTATCTTTTTTTGGGTTCGATGTTTTTATGTGCGTTTAAACAATACAATTATTGATATAAAACTATGCTCTCTTACTGGATGCTCATAATCTATAACATTAATATTATAATCTTCTATATTATCAACAAAAATTATATCCTACTATATCTTGAAAATATGTAACTCCAAACCAACATAACTCCAAATCTTGTAGTATTCCTAAGTTTTTTGGTATTTTAATCTAATTTGTTCATGTTCATGTATCAATTTGATTTTTAAATAGAAGTCTTATTATACATATTAGATGACAATAAAACCGATATAAGAATACATGAAAAAGGAGAATACTTGTCTCATTTCCTCTCCATTTTCTATTATACTTTTTCTGTCTTTACTTTGTGAAAGTAGTTTTTGCATGACAATTATTAGGTACCATGGCCAACCAATTACAATCCACCTGCTAAGGCAATCCGTGTGAGATTAGACTTGAACCATTTAGAATTGAAGTCTCAACCTCGCAAATTATGAATTTGAATTTTATGTTGCAAATGTGTGTCAGAATTAAGTTGGTAGTATTATGATTTGATTATTCAACTTTTCATATGTTTACACCTTATAAATACATTTTCTAATCAACTTTTATTAGATCGGAGCGTCTTGAGGTTCGGCCTGAGTTCAGATCAGATCAATCCAATTTGAGCTTGGTCCAAGTCATGCCCAACACACATATCGTATCTATTAGGTTGGACGAGATCGAACCATGTTAAAATATTTACATGAGATCGGACTTGAGCTAAGATTTTCAAATTTTTAGGGTCTTAGCTGGGCATAGAAAGGACGAAACTCGGTCTAACCTAGGGCGTCCGTGGGTGGGTGGGTTGGCTCGACAGGTAACTCTGTGTGCAGGTCTAACTGTTAATAAATAAAACAGATAAAAGATATGAAAGGAAGGCAAAGAAAAAGGCCTGGTAAATGGAAATGACAGGTAGCCGGACTGGCCCTATGTTTACAATCTGGAGAGGACTGTGTCGGCAACTGCTCGTAGTATGCGCTCGCAAGCACGCTGGTCTTTTGACGGGCCACCTCAAGTAGTCTACTAGCCGACCATGACTCCACCTCGGTCAACACAATTTCATATTTTTTTGTTTTTCTATTAGATATAATTTATGTCAACTTGTATAAATATGTCTATCTACACGTCATAAAAACTATAGTAAAAGAGGAAGGTTAGATAAGTGGCACTCGCTCGTGTGTTTGCGCTGTTGTTGTCTCTCTCTATGTGTGTCTGTGACTAGTAATGTCGGAGAGAAGGAGCGATGGGTAAGGGCTGGCTCCCTTTTTTGCTTCTAGCTACACACCCTTTGCTTGTCAAGGTCTTGTTTAACTGAGCTCCAATTTTAATTTCTGTGTGGTAGAAACTGAAATTCTCTAGCTAATAACCGCAACTCTAAAGATAAATTGAAACCAAAAGCTGGAGTTAAATAATATGCCTGAACCCAAAAATTGGAGGCTAAAATGCTGGCTTTTCAAATCTGGCTCCTAGAAGTTTAAAGTTGGGAGTTAGTTAATATGTTTGTTAAAATCCTGGCTTCTCAAATCTGACTTCTAGAAGTATTTAGATTGACCATAACTTGTCCAAACAAATGTCTACTAGGCCACTAGGGTCAAGCTCGAGGAAAAAGGTCGATGACACTCATGTAAATATTGTCGAACGCTATAGCAATCGTGAAATCCTTTCAGGACTTCATGGTTGGAGCATCTCACAGCTAGCTCCACGCACGCAGTACAAACTGGGCTCGAAGTTTGTCACATGCCAAACAAATAAAGACATTCACTTGGGCCTTTCCTATTTATAGTGTGATTTTGTGTTGAGTTCTGAGAGATGAGTATATGATAATTATCAAAAATATTTTTTCTGCTAAAAACAAAGCCTCTACCTCTCCTCATTTCCGCTCCTGTAAGTGAAGGAGAGATTACTCTGATGCTTAGCACAAGTACAGACAGACTAGATTCCTGCATGCACCACACATTCACTCGAGTGATCATGTGCGACTACACACAACATGTTTCGCCCTCATACAAACACGTACGTACATTAGAAACATACACACATAACGCCCACAAAGCAACGATTACACGGTACACACACGAGACACAGCAAATTATTATTCCTAGAACACAAGCACCTCATGCCAAGCCATACATATATATGGATCGATCGATCTATGGCGTGCGTGCCTGGTCGAAACGGTGCTGCGCCCACTCCTTAGCCTCCTGCACCTTCGACGCCATCTTGCCACCGGCATAGTCCATCTGCTCAGCCCCCTCTGGCGACTTGCCGGCCACGTACCGGTACATCCACACCAGCACAGACAGTGCCGCTATGCCAAATCCACCGGACGACAGGAAGCCCAACGACAAAAGCGCCACGGCGATCGCGGCCGGCACGAGCAACGGGCTGAAGATGACGAGCAGCGGCGTGGCGACGATGAGTGCGATGACGGTGCCGGTCACCGTCAGCCCCGACAGCAGCAGCATCGCGCCGGTGGCGACGGCCGCCACCACGGCCTTCTCCACCATCACGGCCGCGGGGTGTTGCTGCGGCGGCGCCGGCTGTTCGTCCTGGCCACGGTACAGGCCTCTCATGTAGTGCTCTCCCACGGTACCGCCGGTTCGTTGGTACGTGTCAGCCATGGCTCAGTGTGTGTACGTACCACTAGTGTTCGATGAGAAGCTGTGGGGTTGGTATAATATAGGAGGGCTTGGGGTTTTGAGGACAAGTGGAGGGGTACGTGGCAAGGGGCCTGCATGGGAGAGGTAGGCCACGTCGTGACACGTGTGAAGATAGACTTGGCACTTTCGTGCACGTGTGAGTGGGCTGGCTGTTTGTTGGGTTCGGCTCGTTTGGGCCGGTTCAGAAGTCTTCGGCCCATGCAGATCGGAAAACAAATAGGGATGAACTAATCTTCTACTTTGCCAAAATAAAAATGTGTTCAAATTTACCAATTAATCAACAAAAGAAAAACCTTGTTTATTAGTAAGCTCACTATTGCAACCGCAAAATATATATTTAGTTTTGACTTATTTTTTGGTGTCTCATATATAATTATATTTTGTGATAAAATTTTACGGGATCTATAACATTACATCTTCTGTATAATAGTTACTCTTAATAGTAATTCGGCTATATCCAATTTCTTAAAAATTCCGAAAGGTATATATATATATATTACTTGGAGTATATTCCTTAAGGATGATATATTCCTGCAACTCTGCCTCTTGAGAAATTTTCGACTCTATTTTTTCTCCACCTGGAAATTGGAAGGCAGTTGCAACAGTCGTTGAAATAAATATAACAACAGTTGCATTAGCATGCATACGGAGGAATCCACAGTGTTTGACTAAAGTAGAGGAATTATTACAATTGGGAACTTATCAAAGTGTCCTTGGTCTTCTGGGAATAGAAGCTACAACTTCGGTGCAATAGCATTGTCTGGTCCATAAGTCTGCCTACATGGAAAAGCTGATTTCTAGGCCACCCTTTATTCTCGTCTTCTTACTACATCACGAAGGATTTCGGAATCTTGCTTAGCCCACAGATCATACATAACTAAAGAAATTTGATAGAAAAGGGTCCCCCAGAAAAGGCACACCTTGAAGTCATACCCATATTTTCTTCATTCTTCCATCAAATCCAACAATGTGAAATCAATCTTGATGAATTTTAGCTACCTTTTCACAGCTGTTCATCTCTCAAACTTACTATTGCATGTTTGGATTGAAAGATTTTTACAGAAATTTTAAAAGAAACTCACATATAATGAATCCTTTTATAAATCATCCACTCCAGGCAAGCACTTACTTCTATCTCTACCCTATAAAACTCAAGTGATAACTGAATCCCTTCTTTACTGTATGTGTCATATCCTGGTGCAGTTCCTTTCTTTTAATCATTAGTGAACAAACCAATTTCAGGGCACTTTAATTAAAAGAGTTATTTCGGTATTAATTACATATTTTTGTGGTACAAAGAGTTCGTTTTGTTGTATTGCAATGTACCCTGTAATAAGTTAATTATAGAAAATATTTACCATATTTAGTATAAATTTGTTGCTGTAATTAAAAAAAGAGGTTATCAATTGGTTAATATACCAAAAATAATAAACTAAAATTGTTATTAAAAAAGTCAACCAAATAGAGCCAAAATCAAGATTAGAGGGCCCTTATTTGTGGATGTGTTAACTTAGGATGGTCGTTTGTTTTCGTATGTATAAATGTCTAATTGCACGTCTATCTGCTTAACTGATGTTTGGCAGTGTATGGGAAATGGTTGATCTTTTCCTGGCCGACACAGCCATTTCATGCAAACAGCTTCGAAAAGAAAAGAAAAGGAAGAAAAGGTGTCATGCAAACAAACAAACATACCTTCCAGGTCGTCCTAATGCCAGCCTTGCTACCATTCGTGTCACATAACATAGCATATGTCGCGATATGGTTATGCAAGGCATGCAATGCAAATAGTGATCGAAAAAAGAATGTCGTGACGCTGGATGCACTTGACTCATCGCTTTTCTTCACTGCCAAGTCATACTAATAATTAGGATTTTTTCACATCTTACCTATAAAAATTTAAATCAAGTAAAAAATTATTAAAATTATCTCTACCTATAAAAAATTTAAATTAAAAAAAAAACTTGTCTCTTACCTTATTGATAAGAATTTGACTTGAATTTTAATTAGAATTCTAGTTAATTCCAGTTTAGATTTTGATTTATATAAGAGTTGATATCTTTATATTTTCATATGCTTCCTCTTGAAATAAAAACTCATTTTACCCTTAATAAATGGTTTCAGAGTTAGGTTTCTTAAAATCTAGACCTAGCCGTTGCCCTTAACTCTAAAACACGTTCGACGTGTATTCTGGGAGTGGTGCTAAGAAAAATATCTTCTATTGTTGTTAACTTCTTTTAGTATCCCTTGTTGTCATTTGTTGTCAACTGAATATAAGATCTCTTTGTTGTTGTGCAACAGATTTATTGATCTGTCATCTATTGTTTCTTATTATTGCCTCCTTTTGTTGATTGCCACTATAACCATCTTGTCATTCATAGTGTTGTTTGCTGTTGTACGAATTGGATCTGTTATTACTATCACATTCATTTTTTCTACCTTAACTGTTGTTGGCAAGTTTCTTTTTGTTGCCTTGCTCTAAATTAGATCTATTGGTCCACTAATATTGCTCTAGATAGTTTGCTTCTATTTTTGTCTTTGTCGATATGACGCCCATACACTATTTTTTTCTTTCGTCAGTGGTTTCATCCACTACAACAAATCTAATATTGCATGATAAAATATAAACATCATATAAAGTTAGTTTTTTTTTTTGTCATAAACTGTCTTATGACATAATTTTTCGCCATGGTCATAATATGTTGTCGCAAAATGCATTCTGTAAAGAAAATTTTATTCAATCATGATACTTGTGGGAGGACTGCCTAGTTGGGCAGGTTATTTTGTGAAGAAATTTTATTGTCCTTGTTATATGCTTTTATGAATAAATCTGTTGTCATTCATTGTTACAACAATATCACTTATTTTATGTTATTTATCATTTTTGATCAAACTGTCTGTTCAAATTAATATAATATGTGACGGATATAATTATCATAAATAAGTTACTGAGCATATAATAGTTTGCTATCCTATTAACCCTTTTCAGTAAAATATTACATAAACATTCTCGTAGAGCAGTTTACTTTAACAACAACATAGTATATACTTCATTTTTCATGATACAATATCCATTTCATACAACAATACAATATATCAAATTACAAAATACTACAACTCTCATACATCAATAGAGCAAGCATAAAAAAAACTAAAAATCTAAAAACAAATGCATCCTTGACGGTGGCATTATATGCCTTCTTAGTACATCAACAGAACAAGCATCAAAAACTTAAATTCTTCAACACCATGATTAGTGGCATCCTATGTCCTCTTGCCAATCCTCAATTCATGCATCTTTAATATCTACAAAAAAATTTTATAATAGAAGAGGGAAGAGTGAGAAACAAAAAGATGCATTGAAACTAAGAAATTAAGGAGGCCGACAGTGGACTCTTTACTAAATGAGCGAGGGACGGCTCAACACATATAGAGGCGAAAGGGGAGGTTGCGAGTTGCGGCAAAGGTACTTTGATCAGAAGGGAGAAGAGGCAATTGCCGCGGCTCGTCAGAGGAGGGAGGATGGACCTTGGGGTGTATATGGAGCCATGGAGGTGGAGTGGCTTTAGTGAGAGATGGATGCTGGGGGATGATAGAGGAATGGAAACTAAATTTACAGACTCCACATGCATAGAATATAAAACCGAAATTTCTCAAATGTCCACCAAAATTTGAATAGTCCGCCTAAATTTTGGAGGGCGTCGTACCAATTTTATGACAAAAAGATATACAAATATTGCTTGACAATTTAAAATCATCATAGAAAACAATGATTGCATTTTCTTGTTGCTCATGTATTTCTTGACCTTTTTGTAACCATTGTCTTAATGCAATATTTGATAATGATTTCAAAAATATTATAAAGTTGAGATAATATAGAATTCTTGTTCAAATTCATGCTAAACGAGTAATTTTGTCATAAATGACTTATTATGAATGGCATTGCATTTTTTTCATAAAGTTTTTGTCATAGTAGATCATATATGTTGTTGTGATCGGCGCAATATTATTTTGAAAGAGTTCTATCAACACATTATTTGTACCTGTTTTTGTTGGTTTATTGGTATAATTATTTTTTGTGTTAGTTTTTATTTTGTTGAAACACTAAATTATCAAGAGTTGTCCTTCTACTGAAGAGTTTGGTTAAACAGGTGACTTGTATTTGTGACACATTCTCTTGGTCAGAGTTTTTGACTTTAAAGAGATTTATTGAATCATAAAGTTTTTCTTTAGCTATATTGTTTTGAGCCATTTGAGGTTTTCGTGTCTTTGGTTTAGGCTAGTTGGGCCAATTTGATGTTGAACTGCTTCTTATTTTTTTTGCCACATTGAAAGAACAGTTGGTATCTAAGTTGTTTTGATTCGCTACTTGGATTGCGTCATGTTTGGAACTTTATATTTTGTACTGTGGTAAGTACATGTGATGGCTATTTTATCTAACCAGGATTAAATTGCTCATATTTTGACATTGGAGTCTTCAAGATTAGTTTATTATATTATTTGTGCTAGGAGATGCGGCGCAGGAAGAGCTACATAATTTGGAAGTGGAATTTTCATTAGCTGATATACCGAGTTGGCGTATCTGGAATTTGTTTTTGGATTAGATTTCAAGCTAAGGAAGAGATGGTTATAGTTATATTTTATCACATCAACAGGAGTTTGAATTAAGTAAAAGATTGTTAGAAGTTAAAGAGTTATCTCTTATTTTATTAGTAAGAATTTGAATAAAAACTAATTAAAATCTAGGTTAATTCTAGTTTAATCTTAGATCTGTACAAGGAATTGATATTTTTTAGAGTTAATAGAAATAAAAACTCTATTTAACCCTAACACTAATAACTTAGGCCATATATTAGCCCTAAAGTCTCTCAAATGGGCACATACTTGGAAGGAAGTAGAAAGGAGAAGACAGAACTATAGAACAAGTGGGTGAAAAAGCGCGGAATTATTGTGAAATAACAGGCCATCTTCTTGCACAACCCAGGATGTGTTTGATTCAATATTCACACGTGGTGGCACTCAGATGTAGTGACGCGCCATAACTATAGCCGCAAACCAAACAATGGCCTACTTAGTTTTGACGCGTCTAACGTTTGTATGGCCACTCCTGGTCTTGAACAAAACATGCCCGGGTGAACTCAGAGACAGAAGGTACCGCATGCAGTGACAGTGGTGGTCCTTGGGGCCTCCTCTCAAGTCTCAATCTCTGCTGCATGCAACACAACAATAACAAGAAATTAAAGCAGCCAAAATGGACCACAACAAGCCTGCAAAAAGAGCAACACCAAACGTGAAATGTCCTCCCTGACAGCCTGAGATCAGATGGTGCATTCCACAGACAGAGCTACTCAGTTCAGACTTTACATATTTCATCACAACACTTCGAGCACTAGAACTACAGATGAAATAATGAGGTCTTGCATAGTTGTGCCCTAGGAAGTGAGAAGCAGCAGAACTTCAGAAGCCTATAGAGTAGAAGCCAACCATCCAAAATGCCTGTACATTAGTAGATGTCTTTCATCCCGCTTTCCAGAAAGGGCAAAAAGGGGAGCATTCTCTGGCAAAATCATTATCTACACGCAAAATGCTTCACTCCCCACAAGGCATGCAAAACATCTAGGAAACTTTTCCTTAACATTAGATTGCTAATTTTAGCTATATATATTGCATTTCCTGTATAAATAACTAAACCACCCAAAAAAAAAAAAAACAAATAGCTTCTTGGTGATGGTGAGCTTCTACCGCACTGATCCAGCTTGCCGGCAGACAACGTCAAGAGCTTCAACGACCATTCCTGAAAACCCAGCCATTGCTTGGAACATCCCTGGCAAGCCTGTCTGGATGTTGTTCAATGTCATTGACCTTGTGACCTCGACAGCCTTAGCGTGCCTCGTCATCTCGTCCTCCACCTTCCGACGACACAGGGCAATCTCGGACTTCTTTTCCGCAAGAGGATCACGGGAATCAAACACATGACCTTCAGTGCCATCACACACGCTGCCAGGAAGGCCAAGGCCGACCATTGAGTAGGATTGGTAATACTTTTTCTCAATGGTCCTTAGCGAGCTGGTTTTCTTTTCTAGCTCCTTTGAATATGCCTCAGCGCGCTTCTTGATCTTCATTTCCTCTGTCTGCTTTGTGCAGATTACATGGATGACGTTCACAAAGCTCTTGATGGCCTCTGAAGCCACGGTATCTGGAAGTCGGTCCAGTGCTTGCTTCCACCCATCACAAAATGTGGTGAGCTCACGTGATATCAGTGAGGCATGGGCCTCTTGCGGGGCATCATTGCTCACTTGAAAGAGAGTGAGCTTCAGCCAGCCATAGAGAGCACGGATATAGTCCCGCTGGTACTTGATGAGGCGGTTGAAGTTCAAGTGCCATGCTGACACAGCAGCCTCAAGATCCCGGGTCGCAAGCTTGTGAAGGTCAGAAGTTGACTCAGCAATGGAATGGTTGACTAGACCACGAACTTGCTGAACAATGCTATTCTGAATCTCGTGGAAATGGTTCATTGATCTCCACATGCTCAACAGCCTGCATGTTTATGTTTAGAAACAAGTAAAGACCTTTTCCCAGCACCACAAGGACTGATTGGTGATAGAATCAGAGATTTGGAACAAGACTTACGCAAAACAAAGCTCGACAACCTGTGGTGCAAGTTCATTGTCACGGACTCTGATGATGGCTGAGGAAGTGGTAGTGACAGCTTGTGAAGTAACGATTATTAAAGATTGAAGCTTTTTTATGGAGGCCTTGGTCTTGTCCAGCTTGGCACTATCCTTCCCTCTATATTCCAGGCTTTGCAGAGTTGAAAGCTTCTTCTCATGTTCAATCTTCACAATCTCTCTTGCCTGTAGCAATCCCAGATTAATCCATATGCTAGACGTTCCAAAAACTGAAAATGCTAAAAAAACTGCTTGCCGAACATAACAATTTCATAAAATCCCACAAGTTGATTGTAAGAAATGTTTCCTTCTCATATTACATAAACCAAATGAGGTTCTGGTTGGCTTCACTTATATCATCAAATAGAACGTGAGAAGTATCATAGAGGTGATCACTTGCATAGCAAGGCCCCCAAAAATGTTTGATATTCAAAGCATAGATATGTTAAATCTAGCTTTGGCATTCAAAGCATAGATATGTTAAACCCTTGCACAACAAAGAATCTCAAATGCACATGAGTAGCTTAGAAAACAATACAGCATAAAGGGGAGAGAATATGAAGGGTTGTGGTTAAGAAGTCAGTTGTCATCCATCATGCTTACTGCTTTTACTGAAGTAGTAAATAAATATCAATCAAATTCTCCAGCAGTCCAACAGACGCAGCACAAAAAGAAGCAAAAAAAAAAAAAAAAAGGACCTCCATAAAGACACTTTATGCTATGGAATAAGATTCTTCTTCCACAACTCTTAAAGCAAACATGGGATAGCTTCATCTGATCTACTTGAAATTACAGTGGTTGGTCGTTTACTTTGCTGCAAGTTCTTTATATCACCACAACCTATTCAAGAATATAGCTCTTTTCTTGGCAATCATGGAATAGCTCACTTGCTAAGGTCCATCAAAATGCCCCATTGCCCCTTGCCCATTGTGGGGCAGACAACTAGAATTGCTAAATGATTTATCACTCCGCCACAAAGAGAGGAGACTGCACTATTGTAGCTCCCTCCATTCGTCCAGCACTGTGTGTCGAAACTTTACATTGTCTACCAGCCCTAGATTACCTTTCCCAGTGCGCATTAGATCTATAGCCGCCATGGGTTGCTTTTGGATGCTCACAAATGCCAATCACATCCATCTTATTATTCTTGCACCTTATATGTATGTAATTGTCTCCTTAGTCCTTACCCAACAAGTGCGGATACTAGAATTGGAGAGCACAATATACTTGCATGCTGCTAGAGCTAGTTCACTGTCCTAAATAATGTGCTACTATTTCCGAAAGTAAGTTTGTTCAATCATTAGCAATTGAGTCGAGTTGAATAGTTCCAAAAGGCTTCACCGACAACCAATGTTTGAGACATAAAGTAAATTTCATAACAAACAAACATTTCAATTAGAAAGCTGTATTGCACTATTAACAGTTATAGTGACCAATTAACCGTGAAAACAAGAAAAAAATTACCTTGACCTCCCCGCAGAGCTTCTTCTCCCAAGCCAAAAGCCGCTCCAGTGTCGACCCGTGGCTCTTCCCCTCTGTCGACTCCATCTCCAACGCATTCGCGTCCAGCTTGTACCTTACTGCTAAGGGTGGCTTCGACGTCCACGTTGAGGACAATGCCGAGAGCACGCCGTTTGAGTGGTACACTGTCTCTGCAAACAAAAAAAAAAAAAAAAATCGAATCAAATCAAACAGCTCAAAGCATCTTTTGCATTCGAATCAAATTCTTCAAGTATAAATGTTGTGCTGCTGTTACTTTTGAGCTGCCGGACGTTGCGTTCGAACTGGCCGCGGCCAGCCTCGAGAAGCTCCGAAACGCCGTCGCCGGAGGAGGCCGCATTGACGAAGTACTCCTCGATGGCCGCCACTATCTCCGCGAGCGTGCGGTGCCGAACCATCATCCGCATCTCCGCCGCCGCCGTCACCGTTGACGACGAGTCCCCGGTCTCCGACCTCTCATACCTCCTGACCGCCCCGTACTCCGACGGCGCCGTCCCGCCGTACTCCGACCTCGCCGCAAACAGACCCTCCGATCTGGAACCCATCTCTTCCTCTTCCGATCTGGTCTCCGACGTCGTCGTCGACGCGTAATGCTCCTCCTCCCATCCGCCACAATGCACCTCATGTGCTTCCTCCTTCACGTCCTCCTCGTCGTCGTCCTCTTCTTTGAGGTGGTGGTGGTTGTTTCGGGCCTTCTCCGCCTCCTCGAGCTCGCGGAGGCGGTTGGCCTCCTCGATCTCTGCCTTCCGGCGCTCAAAGAACTCCGAGTCCGGCGGCGACGGCGGGTAGAAGTTCTCCCAATCCCACGCCGAGGACGACGATGGCGTCCCCACCGTCCCAACCGCTGCCCCCTTCCGAAACGACGACTGCGCCGGGCTCGTCATGCTAGAGGCCGACAAGATGTGCGGCAGCTTCGAGCGCCGAGGAGCCCGCACTGGAGGCGGCTGCTGCGGCGGCGGGGGGGACGGCGGCCGCGGGAGCGGCGTGGGGGGCGGGAGGGAGGTAGTGCTCGGGGTGGGGGTGAAGTCCGTGAGGATGACCGGAGGGGTGTGGTCGGAGACGGAGAGGAATGGCTCGCCCTGCGCGAAGCGGGAGAGCGCGGCGGCGGTGACGCGGAGGGAGCGGAGGTAGTCAGCGTGGGCGGAGGCGAGGAGCTGCCGCGCCGCAACGGCGTCCTTCATGAGGCGGCGGCGCTCCTTGCAGCGCCGCACCGTGTCTTCGTGGTCCACCTTCGACGCCGCGCACCCCATTAATCCAAGCTGTGCAGCTTTTTGGCTTCCTATGCCGCGCTGCTGCTCCCCCACTCCACTGCACTCCACTACACCAGTGACTCTACAATTGTTGTGTGTTTGGTTTTTCTAGTGGGCTGGTTTTGTAGTGTGTGTGGGTTCGTTTGGCTGAGTGGTACATGGGAAAATTCTTTTGCTGAGACGTGGAAACCTCCTCAGACACATTCTACATATATTATTGTGGAAATTGTTTCAATCTTAATCTATATCAGACTCCAACAATTTTTATATGGGTGTTACTCGTGAGATATTTTCACTGAAAGATCATTCAATCACATGCGTAAAAAAATTATGGACGTTACTGGTAAGAAATAATGATATGTATTACTGAAGATAGTGTATGTATATTATTTTTATTAGAACCGTCGAATGAAAAATTGATGCTTCAAATTATACTTGGTTTGTGAGAATTTAAAACATTAAAATTTTATCGATTCTATCTCCAAACATTTATTGACTGTCGGTTCTTATCAGAAGACTCTTGAAAGGTTGAAACAAATTTTATATATTTTTATTTGATAATACAAATGATTCCCTTCCTTTAGGTGGATAGAAAGAAATGGGGTTTCGCATTTGCTTTTCATTTTTCATTGATCTTACTCTTAAATATGAAACATTTTGATTTGTTTAGAACGACTCTTAAGGTTTAAAATCTTTTAAAGTGAAAGAGGAGTTATCTCCCAAAGAAAAAAGTTAGTAACTAAAAAAATTTCCACAATATTGTGGCTTCGTTTTTATGAGCATAAAAATACTTCTCAATCCTTTACACTAGTCGAGTTATACTTCCACGTTAATATGTCACATTCAAGTACTTCCATGAGTGCTGTACACTGTATAGCAAGTATCCAGGAAGTAACCAGGATTTGTTCCTGTGTTATTTGAACTGGTTTATTATGATTGGTTATTGCTGGTTTTATGAGATTACTAGAGCTTTTACTTCATTATTCATTCGATTTAATCAAGCAATCGATATGGCAATATTGCTTGCTCGGCTCGTCGGCACACTCCAAATTCCAACGGACGTAGCAACTGAGGTACCGTGTGAGGCATTAGAGAGATGGAAGCAAGCCAAGTAGGAGATGGATGTGAAATGAATGAAAGGATTGACCCTTCACGACCAGGAGCACGGTGCATGCGCGAAACAGACCACGTGAAATGGTGCGCTTCTTACGTGCACCCACCTTTTTCGCGTTTACTTCCCCCGTCTACTTCTTGTGCCTTTGCCATCTTTTTTGCAACTTCCCTCGAGCATTTCTGCTTACGTTATGTACCTGCGCGGTTGTATAAAGTGACAAGAGTCCAGCAAAAAAGTTGTATAGCCTCTTGCTGGGACGGAAGGTCCAGCTTTAAGCGACTGCCCTTGGCTCCTCTCTTTGAGCCATCAAGCCCCAAAGTACGCGCTCAGAGTTACTTTCCTACTCTTCTTTTTTTTTTTATTCTTGAAACTTCAAACTTCAAACTATAATACAAACCGTGTTTTACTTCGTTACTCAAAGAAAATGAATAGTGATGTTGGTGGTCATTTTTGAAAGACCGTGAGGCTTTTGATGTGTCGATTATGTAAAATCTGTCGTACCATATTCTTTGTGATCTTAAAAAAAAGTGTGATATAAAAAGAATAACAAATGACCGTATATCAGTTATAATTTTTTTACTATAGAGTGTAGTAGATGTAGCGGATGTGGACATACTACTAACCAAACAAATCCTGTCTTGATGCAGTTTTCTAAGTTGGATGGACTGCTTCAGAAAAATAATAAGGAATAAGAGAATGGGTCAAGTTTCATGAAAAAATCCGTTTGGGGGCGAATAGGCCTAGAGACAGAAAAAAATAGAAGCGGTAAAGATAAAGACTGTTTAAAAAGATTTTGGACTAAACATTGTGAGATCATTTCGGGCCAAAAGAACTGACAACTCATATCGACTAGGTGAGGTTGGGCCTCACTCGACCCACTATTGTGGGCTCTTTTTATGACTGTACGAGTCTTTTATTATGTTGAACAATATGTGATCATTGAAGTTCCAGTTTAAACGTAGTGACCTAGTAGCTACAACTCTAGTGATTTTTCTTTTCAAAAAAAAAGTTTTGCTAATAAGAATTAGGTAGGCACCTATTTTTTTTTTATTTTGTATATTCTTTTTTTACTTTTAGATCAAATCTCTTTTTTTAGATTAAACACTCTAATATTCACTTAACCTTCCAGCGATGGTAGCTTGGCGGCAGGAGGAGATGGGGCAGGGAGGCGGTGGTGGGCAGGTGGAAGGGAGGTGTCGATTGTGGGGGAAACAGTGACGGAAAGGCAATGGTGCGGAGACAGTAGCTAGCGGAGGAAAAAAAGAGATGGCGGCGGCAAGGAATAGAAGGAGGAGAGAGAAGTGTTGGAGAGAAGAGAGAATGAAAATTAAATATATATTTGAATTTGTACTTTTAAATTTTTTTAAGAAAAAATAGGCATTTGCATCCTAAGACCTTCTCCAACAAGAATACCTAAAATTAGATCTCTATACTTCCATTTACATACTTCCCTAAAAATATTTCATCCCTATATTTCAACTAACTCTAACAACAATCTCCAAATATCTCTCTATTCCTAAAAATTAACTGTCAACCGGCGTTGTGGGCGAGCCGCGACGCGGGGCAACCGGGGTCGCGGTGGAGCGGACGCGCGGCCGCGAGGGCAATCGGCGGCGCGGGGCAATCGGCGTCGTGGGCAAGCCGCGGCGCGGGGCAACCGGCGTCGCGGCGGCGAGGCCTTGAGGGCAACCGGCGGCGCGGGGCAACCGGCGTCACGGCGACGAGGCCTTGAGGGCAATCGGCGGCGCGGGGCAACCGGCGTCGTGGGCGAGCCGCGGCGCGGGGCAACAGGCGTCGCGAGCAACCGGCGTTGCGGCGGCGAGGCCTTGAGGGCAACCGGCGTCGCTGTGGACCGGACGCGCGGCCGTGAGGGCAATCGGTGGAGCGGGGAGCGGCGGCGCGGGGCAACCGGCGTCGCGGGGGCAACCGGCCCTTGCCATCCTCGCCCTCGCCGCCGCCGCCGTATTCGGCCTAAAGGCCTCGCCGCTGCCGCCGTCTTTGCCCTCAAGGCCTCGCCGCCGCCGCCGTCTTCACCGTCGCCGCCGGCCTCGCCATCCTCGCCCTCTATTTTTGGGGAGAGGATACCAACCGGAAAGAGAATGTCGACATTTGGGGAGCGGCTGTAGCATCTCTATCGACGGGGCCGGGAATGCGTCGGCTGTTGGAGCCGCCGCGGAAACCTAAACGGCCTGTGTAGCACATTTTCTCTCGGGTGAACAGTAGTTTCGATTAACTCTTGGAGAAGGTCTAACAGGCTTAAAAAAAAAAAAAGTCCACCACACAGCCAGGAGGCATGGAGGGATATTTTTGTCTTTTTCATCAATTGGGAAGGTGTCGTTGCCAAGGGAGATTGCGGCTTCAACGACAGCAAGTGCGGAACCAACTGCCTTTTGATTTTATGTGCACAGTCTTATTGTCTCTCCTTAATAGTATAAACAAGCACTATTCTTTTGCTATGGGCTTTCTTCTCTTAACTCCACCTTAAAGTCTATGTATTAGAATGTGAGGAGTTAAAAGGGATTAAAATTGCATAACACACTTAACTCTCTTTTTATATAAGAGATGTCCTATGATACAATACGAGATTTTCTCAGGAATATTAGGTGAATATAGAATTTTTTGTACAAATAACATATAAAAAATTGAAAAATATCAAAATAGCAAAGAATAGGACTTAATTACAGAATTGACCTCAGTCATCACCCACATTAACAACTTACCATATAAAGCATACAGTCGCCAGCTCATCTATCAACCAAAGACTTCAGTCGCCGACCGAACTGGCGACTGGTAGCCACTATATAGCGATCGAATACAAACCCTGCAAGTGAGGCATTCGAGCAGACCAAAAAAAAAGAGAAAAAAACAAAGTGAGAGAAGAAGAAAAGAGAAGGAGAAAAAAAAATTCAATCCGTTGCCATCCCGACTGGCGACTGGTTGTGACGACTAATGAGACGGCTTGAGCCGTCAGACCAGTTACTAACTGGTCGAATTGTCTGAAAGTCGCCAGCCGGCTTGTTGACAGTTGTCGGTTTTGCATATATTTTCTGTTCTGTGTTATTTTTGATTTTTTTTTTATATCTACGATATCCATACGAATTTCAGTGAATATATTACAACTCTAGTAGGTTGTGTCTAACAGATGAGATTTCTAGGGGTTTTTTTGGTCGTGGAACGTAAAAAGATGCTTTCAGGTGATATAATTCACGTGGCTCCACAACTTCTACCTTAAAAAAAAGTTGATAAATAGAAGAAAATAAGAAACAAATCCACGACCAAACAAAGTAGCTACCTACGTGATAACTGATAACGTATAACGCATGGGAGATGGGACGTTTCTCTTGACTAAGATTTTGCACGAGACTTCGAAACGTCACCAAGCACGAACCTTCCAAGCAACATTTTTTAAACCAAACCTTCTATCTGAGAGCAATGTTCATGCATCTACACTATTCCAAATAAAATTTTAGTGAAACTTTAAGATCTTGCATTAGCTGTAAACTAACTATTATTCTCGTCTAATCATGACAATTTTGGAAACTCTTGTTTCATTAGTAAGAAATTGAGTAAAGAAAGATATTGTTCTATTGCCTTTTATGTTATTAGTAAAAATTTGAATTGAATTTTAATTAGAGTCATATTTTAATTTCATTGTAAGTGATAGGTCTTTATCATTTTATGTGTCCGTTCTAAAATAAAAGACTCTTTTTATATTGGCATCATCTAATTGGATCATTTTTGAAATTTATATTCATTTTGTTAAATAGTAACAAAGAACTGTTCTAGTTGATGGACTATGTTACACATTAATTTTATCTATCTTGCGTTACTAAAATCCCTATGCTAGTTGGGCTCATCGAAGCCGTTTGATCAACCATTGAACCATTGAGATTAGGGCCGGTGAGAAATTCCAAACTTGCTTAGGAGAAGTTTTGAAAGTTTTAGTTATTGCCCATCTCGACACCGAGGATTCCTGATTGAATGGCTTAGAGGTAATGCCGTTGGTGCTGTTTATACAGCGCAAGACAAGATATACTCTTCTTTCGCACCATCCGTCTGAAGAATTTTTTACGTTAATCTCGACTCACGTGATTAGCAGTTCGGAAAGGAATTAGCTGGTCCAAACATCTAGCGAAAAGTCATGCCTCCTCAGAAAGTGTGAGGCGTGGAAAATCCAGGCCCACAAGAAGCTAGTCACTAATCAGGATGGCTTCAAACTTCAAAGATCCAAGCACTTGGCTTTAATACAGTTGAAATATCTGCTTAAATAAATAGAAAGAGATTCAACTTAAGAACTAGTCAGACTAGCCGCAAAGCAACGTGTTTGTATTCAAACGGTTTTGAAAATGTTGAACTATTGCATCGTTTGTAGTTGACCGGTACAGTAGCATGTTAGCATCATAACGTTCCATGCATGAATCTAGAGTCCAAAGGCTCTGCTTAAACGGCCTATTAATTTGGGAGTAAATTACGCGAGAAATAGCTGTAGTTTCAATAATTTGCTAGACACTTGTACGTGGTTTAAACATTAAGAAGGTACATGTGCCTTCTATTTTGGAGGTCTGTCATAACCACATGTCTTTTTCGTTTATTCCATTTTTTTTTTGGCATTACTATTCTAAACTAATGAAAAAAGACCAAAAATATATAACTAGCGTACATAATAGAAACTACATGAATTACTTAGGCCAGGTCGATATTTAAATCATAAGAGTCTAACACAATTTACTCTTAGTTTGGAACGGCGGAGTTGTACGAGTTTTTTTTTTGGGTCATATTTTGTTGAAAATATAACTAGTTTGGTTCAAGGTGATAAGTTTTTTTATGTCCGGATGGAGTATGTTGACTAGATATGCATGGATGGGCCGTTTCATCATGTTATAATTATTCTGCAATTTTAGTTGAGTTAATTATATTCAATCGTTGGGCGTAGAACATGCATGAAAAATCGACAGATAGCTTTGCATTAAGGGAGATGACAAGTTTGATCATAACCGTTTGATCTAGGTAATTCACTGTTTTGGTCAAACTAAGGATACGAGAGACTAGCTCTCCATAGATTTGAGTCATCCATTCAAGATTTGATAGCTCAAACTTCATAATAAAGTAACAACAGAACTCAATAATAATCAATGTGACCGCCAAAAAGAGAGCTTAAAATTGGCAAAGACTGTTCTACTATTATGGATTGTATCGTGCCATACTATATCAAAGAGTCGAACAAATAAACTCAAACCCAACCCATTTATTATAGGTGTATAAATTCATTTATAATAAATTTAAATTTACATTATTTGTGTTGTGTAGTTATGTTATATTAAAATTTGTTAGCTCTATTTATCCCCTAGTCATACGTTGTTCACTTTATCATGTTGTGTTAAATTTTATTAGTTCTAGTTATTTTATAGATCATGAATTACTTATATTAGTATGGCATAATTTGTTAATTTTATTGACTGTTTATGATACAACCCATTTATAATAAATCTAAATATCTATAAATTGTGTCACGCTTAATTTTCACGGCTCTAGTTTCAGACAGCAGCTGCCACTTGCTCGTCGATTCTCTGTCAATTTTGCAAGTTGGTTTAGGAACTTTCATGTATAGGACTTTTCATATTGGTGCCTAACATCTTCCCAGTCATCCCTTCAAGTCCAATGGTTCCTTCAAGAAATGGAAGTGCTCATGTTTTCCGAAAAAGAAATACAAATGTTCTGAAAAAAAGTTAAAACTTATGCATCTAATAATTACAAATACTATATGTTTTGTAGAAAAATTATATTTATTTTAGAGGTATTTGGATGAGCTTATTTGGAAGTACAACTTCTCTAAAAAAAAACTCAAATCTAACTAAAGGCAAAGTTTATTTTGGAAGCGAGTTTTAGCTTATTTAAATAGACAAATTGAAACTGTTAGAGGTGACCACTTTGTCTTATTTGAAAATTTATCTCTATTCGTATTCAACCTCTCAAACTATTCAAATTCACTCAAATTTAAGCTCTCAATTTTTTTCTAAACAATTTTTAAATTTATCAAATAACTTAATCTCTTTAAAATTCTGAACCAATAAAGTATAAACTAATTTATTAAATAAGACGGCGGACAAAACACATTGCAAGCCTTTGAATCTTATTTTTATTGCATAGACCATGCATTATGCAAATGCAAAATGAGCCATGGGAGTCGATGCAAATGAGGAACCAGCCAAAGACAATTTAAAGCAGTCTTATCCGTCTCGGAAGTCGGACCGAGACCCCACAAGAAACCGACACGAGCCAAATCGCACGTCTTCCCTTTCCTGCGGCCCTCCTCGAACCCTCCACGAACCACCCATGCCATCTTTATATATCCTCGCGCCCATCTCACTCCCACTCCAACTCTAACCCATCGGACTCGGAGCAAGCGTCTTGTCTCGTCGTCATGGCCTTCTTGGAACACCATCTTGATCTCATCCGGGCGCACCTCCTCGACGACGCTCCCTCGCCGGGCCGGATGGCGGCCCCCTCGCTGTCCGTATCTCCGCCGCTGAGGCCGTGTGCTCAGCCGCGGCAGGAGGAGGAGGACTTCCGGCGGTACCGGGGGGTGCGGCAGCGGCCATGGGGGAAGTACGCGGCGGAGATCCGGGACCCGGGGAGGAAGGGCTCCCGCGTGTGGCTCGGCACGTATGACACCGCCGTAGAGGCCGCTCGCGCGTATGACCGCGCCGCTTTCCGCCTGCGTGGCGCCAAGGCCATCCTTAACTTCCCCAACGATGCCGGCCACGCCTACTCCACCGGCGCCGCGTGGGCCCCACCTGCAAGCGCCACGAAGAGAGCGAGGTGGGAGCTAGTGGAAGAGGAAGAGGAGGTCGTGGTGGTGAAGAGGGAGAGGGTGGATGAGGCGGCGACGGCGGGAGGGTTGGACTGGGAGGAGATGGAGCTAAAGGTGATCTGCAGCTTGCCGCCGCTGTCGCCGTTGGGCTTCCCGCAGCTCTCCGTCAGCTGAAGTTTGCATGCATGCGCGCGCATGGCGGTGGGTTTGTAATATACTCCTCCATGTTTCAACGCCGAGGCCGCGAGGGGTGGGTTTGATATATTTTTCAATTTGTTATCAAATATTCTTTTGTTCTTTTCAGATGATATTGGTCTACCTAACTAAATTGGTTCATGGTGTTTCAAATAATTGTGTAAACGAGTCAATGAGTTGCAAATTGCAAAATGATAAGCCGATCTGAGTCAGCTCGGTGCAGTTCTGATGGATTTTAGTTGGGCTCTATAAATGGAGATAACTGGCCTTTTCTTAAAAAAAAGAAAAGAACTCGCTTTTAGTGCTTCGATTTTTTGCTTAGGTCTACTGCTTATATTATTCCACGAAAACAACAAAGCTATTTTCCTTGCATGTGGTAAGTACAAATTACAGAACCTTAGAATTAATCATTTTATCGTGCATGTGGTTAGACATATTAAGTATATATTTCAGCGGTTTGTTAATGTAAGACCGTGAAATTTTGACGAGGTGAGATAGTTAGCTGGCCTTTAATTGTCCTTTTCTGGAAAGGAGAGAGGCAAATTGAGCTTTGCTTACCATTACGGCATGACACAGACCTCCTCGGTCCTCATATTCACTATGCTGATTTGATCAAGCGTATTTTTTTAAGATTCAAAAGGTATGTTTTAAAAGTTGTTTATCATAAATGGATCGTTTGGTAAAAACCAGACGAGAATTTTGAAATTTTTAGAATTTTTTTGTAAACTCCCGCTTATCTTTATATTACTACAGAAATAATGAGTACTAACAGTTCGAAAACGTCTCTATTAACGGTTCTTCAACCGTTAGTGATCGACACGATAGAAGAAATCTAATACTACTCTAACGGTTCGAAACTGTTACAATAGCATATTATATTCTAACGATTACTATTTGTAAACCATTAGAATATCTTTCTCTATTCTAACGGTTCTTAGTAGTGCACCGTTAGAATAGTGGAATGTATGCTAATGGTTATTATTAGTAAACCGTTAGAATAGAGTACCATATTCTAACGATTTATGTAGTGCACTATTAGAATAGTTTATTATATTCTAACAGTTGTTATTAGTAAACTGTTAGAATATCTTACAAATTCTAATGGAAAGTATTAGTGAACCGTTAGATTAAAATCACATTCAATAGTACAGATTCAAAAAAAAAAAAGTACATTCACAAATACACATGCATTCAACATTTAACAAACTGAATTTATTCACATTCAACAGATTGAATTTATTCAGAGATTTATTCACATTGAATTGATTCACACATATACCAATACAAATACAAAAACCACCAATTCACAAGCACTAAATATATTAATAATTCAAAGGACTACATAGAAGAATGCAAAAAAGAAAAAGAAAAATTACAATAAGTTGACAGCCACTTCTTCCATCACATATTGAACCCAAATTTATCGCAGATCTCTTAGTTTTGAATTCTCGTATTTGTCTTTGGATATGATGCTTTGTATGATCCAAGAGGATTTTCAGGTCGAGTTGCATACGGCTTCACGACTTTAACCGTGTTCAGAAAAGTTTCGCGACCATGGATTGGTTTGCGACCATGAAAAAGAATACGTCCTCTGGTCGGAATTGTAATCCGATTCGAATATACACTAGTACAAAAAAGTTTTCTTCTATCGGTAAAAAACACCCTTCTACTATCGGTTTTCGTACCGATAGAGATAGACACGATAGAACAAGACAGAACATTTTCTATCTGTAAATAACCGACAGAAGAACTTCACAATTCTATTGGCATATTAGGAGTGTACCGATAGAAAACCCATCGTAGTCTGACGTTTAGCGGTGGGAAAAGTACCACTATTCTAACGGTTAATTACAAGATTACCGACAGCAAAAAACTTACTATTATATCGGCACTTTATGAGTGTACCGATAGAAAACCCGTCGTAGTCTGATGTGTAGCGGTGGGAAAAATACCACTATTCTAACGGTTAATTACAAGTTTACCAACAGAAAAAAGCTTAGTACTCTCTCGGTTGGAAATGAGATAACCGATAGAAAAAATCTTAGTACTCTCTCGGTTGTGTATGAGTTCACCGGCAGGAAAAATCATACTCTTCTAACGGTTAATTTCAAGTTTACCGATAGAACAAACTACAGTAGTCTCTCGGTTGTGGATGAGTTCACCGGCAGGAAAATTCACACTATTCTGACGGTTAATTTCTAGTTTACCGATAGAAAAAATGATAGTAGTCTCTCGGTTGTGGATGAGTTAACCGACAGAAAAGTGGTGGTAGTCTGTCGGTTGTGAATGAATTTACCGATAGAACATTCACATATACAGTACGTTATTTACATTCACATATACAGTACAGATGCAATACATTATAGATTGGATACACAATACAGTACAGATGCAAAGAAGGGTAAATTCACAAAACAGATTGACACATTAGACAGTTATTCACATATATATGGACAAATACAAATTGCAATCCAATGTGGACATTTATTCACATATATATTTATTCACATGTATATAAACAGTCTATGCACAGAGTACACGAAAAAGAGAAAATTATCATGGCGGATGGTTGGGCGCAACTTCCTCCATGATATATTGAGCCCAGATTTGTCGAAGATCTCTAATCTTTGCATTTTCGTATGAGTCTTTCGACATGGCGATCTGCAAGCATGTGTGAATACTTAGTAACTAACTTCCTAATTTAGAACGTGACACCCAATTTTCAAATTTGAGTTAGCTATCGATGCTTACCTGGGGGAATTGGGCAAAGCTTGTCTGCACTAGGTCGTACATGTAGCGCAACACATAAAACCCGCATTCCCACGATTGCGGCTGCTGATGGCACTGAGATAATTGCATATGCGAAGACATGTTAGCTATTGTTTCCATAAACTAATTAAGCATAAACAAAAAGTCTCGTGAATACCTCATATTCTTTCCAAGCTAGTAGGGAGCTCTGCGGTGCGGCATGCCTCCCTCCAGTGGACACATATTTATCAAAAGCCCTGCATTTCAGTTAGTATTGTCGGTTAATGTATTATCATTAGCTAGTGAGGTGAAAATTTAAATCAAGCATATAAGTTACTTACGCCTCCATATTCCCCTTGACCACATATTCGATCGATAATCTGTCACGCATCGAATCGAGGTAGTACACCTCGTTCCTCGGCGGACAGATCACGATGAGGATCCAGTGGCCCCTGCATTGTACGTAAAGAGGACCGCTAGCTCAAAGTATATCTCAGGTGTAACATACAAGATCGAGTTAAATTAGTACGAAATGCATTAACCTTTGGTGGTACGGCACCAGAATGAACTCCCTGTCCTGCTGCGCCATCAGTGCCTTGGATATGTACTGCTCAGCGTGCGCGGCGTCGTGCTCTAGCATCGTGAGGCTTATTTTCTCTGGGTCAAGGAAACCCACCTTGTCACACGCAGCCTCCGATGCTAGCCTGTACATGCACCTGCATGCAAAGGACGACATTAGTATTGCACAGAAAGTTACTACATTTCAAATGAACTACAACAATGCAGAGTTAGCAAACAGAGTTAGAAAACAGCAATACATAGCATCAGCAAACTCACAGGACTCCAGTCCGTATGATGGACATATCGAGCTCCCGCCAGTTGTAGAGGTCGAACAGATCCTCGTGTGCCACGGATATACTCCCGGGCTCACGGTGGAACTGCCCAGGCCTGTAGGGAACTAAGAAGTTCAGATTGCGTCGAGCTCGGTGTAGGTACCACTCGTGGAGGTCTCTGGTTGATCGATCCAATTTGCGCAAAGCTGCCTCCGACATGAGTGGGAACCCGTTCCTGAACCTCTCCGGCTGTCCCTGTCGCCCTTTTCCCTTGCTTTTGCCCTTGCCTTTTGCCGGGGATTGAGTGCGTACCTTCGAAGGCAAGGGCGAGGTGATGGCAGCTTTCTTCCGAGGTGAAGGCGTGGATGCGCTGGGTGGGGTCGAGGCCGTCTTTGATGTGTCCAGGGTCGCACGAGATCGGACCTCATGCCCCGAGCTGGGGGCGCAGTCCCCTGGTAGCCCAACGACAGGCCACTTCAATTAATGAGCATGTATGTTAGATTATGCAAGTTGAGTGTACTGAGTAGGATGTAATCTAAAATATGTAGGATTTACCGGTTGTATTAGAAGACACTTCTTGGGCCACTGTACGTAGGAGCCCACTGCCTCAGCAAGTGTCTGCAGTTCCTCTGTTGGGACTGCCAACGGAGAATCGTTGTAGCCCGGCATGGCCATGTCCACCTGTACCTTTGCAAACCCCAACCGCAGAGGTACGCAATGGACCTGGACATCCGACCCAGACGGATATATGAAGCCGTGTCCAACCACTTCCTGCCTGTCGCCTAGGTGATTCAGTAGGATGCAACCCTCCGGCTTCTGCAAATTTGTAAATATTAAAACAGGTTAGCGAAACAACTCTAACAGAATGGGAGTGGCATCAACTTAAGTGCACAGATGAAGGCTTGCGGTACCTCAAGTAGATCCACTGGATCCGCGAGGACCTTCGAAGTGCAACTGCTTATCTGACCCCGCGGGGTACCGTCGCCCTGGGGTTCCGCATCTGCACTCTTGCTCAGCAATGCATCTCTCAACCGTGCAAACTCTTCCCTCATTTGTGTGACCTCAGACTGCACCTCAGCCCGTATCTTCTCGGAGAGCTCCGCCTGTACCTCAGCCCGTATCTTATCAGAGAGCTCCGCTTCCTTTTCCTTCCAGGAGCGGGCCTTCTTCCTCGGTGGAGCCGGATCTGCGAAACCGGCCTTCCACGACACAATGGCTCCCACGGCCCGTGTTCGCCCGGGATGCTCCTTATTTCCTAGAGCCCGGGTGAGGATGTCGTTCTTCCTCTGTGGGGTAAACAATCCCTCCACTGCCTCCTTCTCAAAAGAGATCTGTTACATTTAAAGGTACCTTGTGAGACAAATTGCCTTATATACACTTGTGCGCACATAGTTTACGAGGTTAGCCAACTTACCATTCGCCTCACAACGTCGACGTCCCCAAGGGTTGCGAACTGCACAGACCCCGTGGATGACGCGGACCCCCTCCCCCTCCACCATCTCTTGCACCTCTCATCCCGGATCTCGGAGAGCGGCAACTCAGGGGTGTCGATGACAGGATTTTGCTCGTCTTCCTTCTTCCACTGCTCCTCCTTCCCCGCATAGCCCCGGGATCCGAGCCGATGCGGGTGGTCGTTCCTCTACTGGATCGTCCTATTCTTCTCGCTAAGGGCCTTGAACTCCTCAGTCCCCTTCTGCTTGGTGAATTCCTCCCATACCTCCTCTGATATGAATGGGTACTTCTCGCAAGGAGATTTCCCCGCAGCGAGGAAGTTACTGACGAGCCAGCTCTTAAAGGTTTTCCATGTTCCGTTCATGTCCTTCAAGCAGGCCGTCCTAGGTGTATCGTCGGGGATGTTCCACTTAGCCTATTTTCAAAAAATGCATACAATTAATCACGAGTTAGTTAAACTTTAGTATAAACCAAGAGAACGTGATTACGAAAGAGTTCAGCGATTTCAGTTAATTTAACCTTCACTTCCGCCCACAACCTACCCCTCTCGTCCGCCGTCACATCCTTCCAGCTCTGCACGGTGATCTTCACCCTTTCTTTCGCCAACAGCCCAACGTAGGCCGCGTACTTCCCAGCATTCTTTCCAATCGGCCTCCCAAATTGGTTGAACTCACAAGAAAGATCTATGCGTTTGGCCAAACGGCCCAACGTCGTCGCGCCTCGTCCCACCCTCTTGCGCCGGGATGTAACAGCTGCATCTTCAGTTACGTTGGGGTTGGCCCTAGTCAAACCACTGGTACCATCCGATGAAGACGACGACATGTCTTTCCCTACAAAACCATCAACAAATCATCAAAAATTTAATGGAAACACAAACCAAATCATTTTACAAAGAAAAAGGACCTATTTAAATATTTTTTCCATCGGTAAACACATAAGCTACCGTGCAATTAATACAAGATAAGATTCTATTTCTCAGCGTTTTCATCTACACATTTTCATATAGGAAGCAGGCAACATATGGTAATTAATTCTTCTTGGAGTTCCATAACTCAGCCCAGGACTGGAATCTAATTAGGGCTGCAAAAGGGATGTCCGAACAAAATAATACTAAAAGAAATACATGAATAAATTACTTCTTGAACTGTTCATAAATATTTTCTATCGGTAAACACATGATCTGCCGATAGAACATAACAATTTTTCTATCGGCAAACACGTGAGATACCGATAGAAAATAACAATGTTTTCTATATATGGAATTTTGTTGATAAGCCACTACTCATTGTCATCACATAACATTCTCAATGATTTTCTATACTAATATTCATGGGCCAGCACTATTATTTCACACGTAAATATGCACACAAGCATCTAAGTGCCACTGTGCATAATCTGACAAACCCAATGCTAATGGAATATAAAGATATTGAAGTAGCACAGAAAGTAGGTCACAACCAAAAAAGGAATAATATGGTCTATAGCACCCTCTCTTGGTTATCTTTTGCATTACCTGTATGCAAGTCATCAGGACTTCATCACATCTATTAGTTTGGGAAAAGTCATATATATATGTATATGCATTTGAAACATATACTTCGAAGACCCATCCACATTGCCATATATTCATACCAAGTGAGTAAAAATTCCCAACCAAACTAGTACATTGCATGCCTCATGTCCTTCCAAATCCAAAGTTTTAATACTTGTTCAGAAATATTTTCTATCGACAAATACAGGAGATACCGATAGAATATGTGTACGAACAACTCCAACATATAATGTGCATTACATGGCAGTTGCATATAATTGATCACACATACAGCAGTATAAATAAGTTAAAATCTCAAAATAGATTCATTACAACACTGTAACATATTATGTCAACCCTAATTTAAATCAACATTGCCTGCGGAATGTACATAATCCAACACAATAGGGAACCCTAGTGTAATGGCAAAACTCGAAGAATTAGTACGTACAAAACACTAGGATCAAATAAGGAAGATGCTGGAAATAGAACGACGAATTAGGGTATTTACGGCGATCAGTGCTGGTGATGGAGAGGCGGTGTAGAACGCAGCAGCGGCCGGCGAAGGACGAAAATAAGAACCGGTGGCAGTGGCGAACCAGTGTTCAGCCGGCGATCGTCGTGTGGGAGAGAGGAAGTGAGTGGTCACGGCGGAGGTTGTGGTTTTCTTTGCTCTCGAAGAGACGCAGTGCTCTAAGTTGGAACTGTTCAACTGGAGGGAAACTCAAGGGCCATGTACGAGTAATAAAGTAGTGGATGACCTTTTCTATCGGTAAAACAAAATAATACCGATAGAATTATTTACGTTTCTATCGGTACAACAAAATGATACCGATAGAAAAAGTAAATTTCCCGGAAAAATATTTGAAATAGTGGATGCCTTTTTCTATCGGTATAAACAATAAAATCCCGTGAGACCAATTTTCCCCAGAAATTTTTTTTAATTAAGTGCCTGAGATTATAGTATTGGGTGCCATTTTTCTATCGGTAAAAACAACAAAATACCGTTAGAAAATGAAAAGGTACACACAATTTAACATCAAACAGACCGTGCTTGAAAGCTGCAGAATGATAAAGAAAGAGGGAAGATAGCTGAAAATTGGAAAATTGGCATAAAAAGAAATTGTTCATTCATTGTTGTTTTATCACTTATAAAAAAAAAATAAAACCCAAAATGCTAGGTCAAGGGGTGGTCTTAGCCCTGGCTACATGTAGAATAGAGTCAGTTTGACTTGCAGCCAGGACGCAGGACTCCTCTAGCGACAAGTTATCCCTAGGATCAACTACTACCGCGTCGAGAAGGCCTGCGACCTCCCTCAGCTTCGCTACGGTATCCTTCATAGTCAAACCGCAGCCAGCGATGGTCATATCCGCGGCTTTCTTCTCCTCGCGAAGACGCCTCGTCCTCGCCATAGCATTGTCACCATCCGTCTTCATGCGCTGAATGCGCTGGAAGAGATCGTCAAGGTCAAGCCGTAGCTGAGTGTGCTTGTCCGTAAGGAGCTTGTGCTCCTCCTGGAGGGCCCTCAGGTCGGCCTTCACTTTGCCAGTGTCTTCCACGGCTCCCATTCCCTGTGCAAATCAACAGGTCAAGAATGTAGTGAACATGGATTAACAATACAGGGGTAACCCAGGAGATTTAGAGTTCTTATCGGGGAGGGCGTGGCTGACGATTCCATGGAGGTTGCCATTGTGAAAGAGAAGATGAGGAGTCGGAGCGTTCAAGAATTAGAAAAACAACAAAATACCGCGACGCATGGCGAGGTACTTATAGAATTTCCAAGGCGACGCATGGCGACACGGTTGAGAATTCAAAGCGCCAGAGTATTTTTCTATCGGTACAAACAGCAAAAAACCGTCAGACAACAAATACCGTGAGACTAACGAATTTATTCTAACGGTAAAATATAATAATACCGATAGAATAAGTAAACTTTCCCCAGCGAAACATTTTAAGTGCCTGAGACACATTAAAGTAGCTGATGTCCTTTTCTATCGGTAGAAATAACAAAATACCATTAGAAAAATTGATTTTTGGAGAGCTTAATTTGAAGAAGCAAGAGGCTGCGATGAGATTTTTGCAAGTGCTATTTGAAGGGAAGAACTAAGTATTTACAGGATAAAGGTACTGTATATGTTAGAACTTATGCTGTGGAGTAAAATTGAGATATATTAATGCCGTGAATTAGCTTATCATTAAGTTCTAAAGAAAAATGTACTGCCTGATGTATTAATGATAAATTCCTCACCTTGCTGCAGAACTTGTGGGCTGTTTGCTTGGCATTTATCCCTGAAATAGAAATTAATCATTAATGGTTCTCAACCCATAATCCTTCTTCGTGGTCATCTCGCAGATACGTCGTTTCGTCGATATCTTCAGTACGGATAGATTGAATGTCCTCTAAAAAAGGAGGTATTTCATCGAATTGGTTATACTCCTCTTCGTCGACAACATCTTCGATCCCAACGATACGTCTCTTGCTATGGAGGACAACATGCAAGTTTGGATTGGCCAGATCAACGATATAGAATACCTGTGTGGCTTGCTTTGCAAGTATGAATGGATCGTCTTGGTGTCCGACTCTACCAAGATCGACGAGAGTAAACGCGTAACTGTCAACTTGAATACCTCGAGGGATTTCGACCCATTAGCATCGAAACAGGGGAATCTTAAGTAATCCGTAATCGAGCTCCCATATTTCGTCAATAGCACCGTAATATGAGTTCAGCGCCCTTACTGACCTGGCATCCTCAGAAATAGCAAACAGTGTCACTCCGCTACATTGCGTGCTACTCTTGGCGTCTTGAGCTCTTGTGTAAAATGAATACCCATTGATGTCGTACCCCTGCCAAGTCCCTACAGTGAATCTTGGGCCTCTGCCAACCATGTCACAGTTTCACTTACGGAGCCCTCGGCAGCTCGCGTGACTCTTTTTTGGATCCACTCAGCAAATTTCTTGTTATGTTCTCTGCTGACCCAAACGTCTGACTTCGAAGGATTCTGTGACCGTAACATTACCTTGTGCTCGTGTATGTATGGCTTGACCTCCGTCATGTGTTGTAAGACCCAAAAATGTGATTTTGCGTACACATCACGAGCGAGGACGATAGCTTTGAATCCAATCGTTCCGATGCCCTGAAGCCTACCCTCGTGTCGGGACCTAGGAACGCCAATTGGGTCAACCTCGGCCATATAATCTGTGCAAAATTCAATCACCTCCTCGGCGGCATAACCTTCCATGATACTCCCCTCGGGTCGACGACGAGTCCTTACGTATCGCTTTAATACACCCATAAATCTCTCAAATGGATATATGTAGCGCAGGCACACGGGTCCACAAAACTTAATTTCTCTGATAAGGTGAACAATCAGATGGACCATAACATCAAAAAAGGATGGAGGGAAATACATCTCGAGCTGACAAAGAGTTGTAACCACGTCGCGTTGCAAAGCGTCCAATCCATCCGGATCAATTACCTACGAGGACACAGTTGCGCCAAATATTCATATCAGAAAAATCTTCTAATTAAGCTCCACAGATGGAGGTAATGAACTTATAGTACGAGTGCACGTACTTACCTTGCAAGATATTGCGTTGAAGAAATAACATAGGTTTGTGATTGTCTCTCTGACTTTAACTGGGAGAATGCCTCTGATAGCAATGGGAAGCATTTGTGACATCAGGACATGACAGTCGTGGGACTTCGTGCCAACTAGCCTTAGGTCCTTCATGGACACAAGTTTTTTCAAGTTCGCGGAGTACCCACATGGAACTTTAACACCGTGCAGGCACCGACAGAGTTCTGTTTTTTCGCTCTTGGACAATGTATAGCAGGCCGGAGGGAGGTATGTACGCTTTCCATTATCTAAAGGTGCAAGCCCAGTCCTTATCCCCATTTCCACCATGTCACGACGAGCTTTCACACCATCCTTTGTCTTTCCTGGAATGTTCAACAACAAACCAATCAAACTATCACAGACATTTTTCTCTACATGCATGATGTCAATGCAATGTCGAACTTGTAAGTGCTCCCAGTACGGTAGATCCCAGAGAATCGATCTCTTCTTCCAAACATTTTTTTCTCGAGGTTTAGAATGCTTACCGAACTCAGCTTTGATGTCCTTCACGCGTGAGTAAATCTCCTTACCGGTCAGAAACACTGGAGCTGATCCCTTCTCAGGCTTCCCGTTAAATGATTTCCTCTTCTTACGGTACGTGTGATGCACCGGAAGAAACTTGCGGTGACCCATGTACACTGTTTTCGGCAGTTTCGCATTCACATGCTCTCAGTTTCATCTAAGCAAATAGGGCAAACCTTGGCTCCTTTCGTACTATACCCCGACAAATTGCCGTAGGCCGAAAAATCATTTATGGTGCAAAATATCAGGGCCCGCAAGATGAAATTCTCTTTCTTGTATGCATCCCACACCTGCACCCCCTCGCTCCACAATTTCTGTAAGTCCTCGATTAAAGGCGCTAGAAACACGTCAATATCATTTCCGGGTTGTCTGGGTCCTGAGATTAGTAACGCCATCATAATGTACTTGCGCTTCATGCATAACCAAGGAGGAAGATTGTAGATGCATAAAAGAATCGGCCAAGTGCTGTGCCGACTGCTCATATTACCATGTGGGTTCATACCATCTGTACTCAGCCCGAACCTTATATTCCTAAGTTCGCCGCCGAACTCAGCAAATGTTCTGTTGATGTTTCTCCATTGAATAGAATCAGCTGGGTGTCTCAGTTTTCCGTCTTGTTTCCGGGTTTCAGCATGCCAACGCAAGTGCTTTGCGACTTTTCGATTTGCAAACAGCCGCTTCAATCTGGGTATCACAGGCAAGTACCACACAGTTTTCGCCGGAGGTCCTTTCTTTACCTCGTGACGTTCACTGTCAATCCAGTCCCTACGCGTATACCTCAATGCGCCGCATCTTGGACAAATATGCAAACTGGAGTACTCGTTACGATACAACACACAATCAATTGGGCATGCGTGTATTCTTTCGATTTGCATTCCCAACGGATACAACAGTTTTTTGGCTTGGTAAGTAGATCTTGGCAACTCATTTCCCTCTGGAAGCATGTCCGCTAGAAGATCTAATAGTGCCGTGAAACTCTTATCACTCCAACCGTTACCTGCCTTCAAGTTATATAATCTCAGAAACAGAAGACAGTTTTGTAAATGTTGCACATCCAGGGAACAGAGGCTTTTCAGAGTCAGCAATCAGTTTTTCAAATTCACAGAAGTCGTTTTTGTTGTAATCTTTCTCTACATCACGTAACATCTCATCTAGATTGTCATCATCATCATCATCTACGTGCACATCGGAATGAACATTATCACAATTCGGATGATCATCGATATTATTGCAATCCACATCCGAGTCCTGCTGATTGGTAGTAGTGGTGCTTGTTTCCTCAAGATCTTCGCCATGCCATATCCAACGGGTGTATCGCGCGTTAAAACCACGACGAATCAAATGACTCTTAATTTGATCAAAGTTGTTAAATCTCTTCAAGTTCATACAATCTGTACAAGGACAGAGCATATTTTTCTCTCCCTTCCTCTCCTTTTGTTGCTCAGCAAATTTAATAAACTCATTCACACCATTCAAATATTCAAAAGTAGTACGTTTTATTCCATACATCCAATATTTCCTGTCCATCTACAATTAACAAAATTTAACGAGTCAGCCATGCATGCATGAAACCTGCCCGATTAAGTTATGTATATGTACATGTACAGTCTCTTACAACAGATGTGTTGAACCCTAGCTTGACGAAATTAACACTAATTAACCTAGCTAACTACACATACAAGCTAGTTAGCTCCTAAAACATGACGCATTTTCAGCTACCTAGCTCCCAAGCTTACAGCTACAAACTTAATTGAAACTACACAATACAACTAGCTTGCAAGTAGAGAGGGAGGGAGATCTAGAGGGAGAGAGAGATAACTGTCGACAATTAATCATACCTTAAAGAGAGGGGCGCAATCAACTTCCCTCCAGCTTGCGCTGATCACCCTAGCAGTGTAGCTACGAGCGTGGAACTTTCATCACAAACAGAGGGACAGAGAGTGCAACAGAACAAATTACAGCGCAGCTCAGCAATGGTCGAGTGGGGTTTTCCTTATAACGGAGCTTTTTCTAACGGTAAATACATGAAATAACCGTTAGACTAACTAAGGTAGCTTTTTCTAACGGTAAATACATGAAATAACTGTTAGACTAATTAAGATAATTTGCCTCTCACATATTCTATCGGTAAAAACACACATATGCCGTTAGAGAATGTACATTACTGAACAAGTACAGTTTTTGTTCTATCGGTAAATATATGTATTTACCGTTAGATGATGCATGACACAGTACGTACATGAGTTTTTCTATCGGTAAATATGTGTATTAACCGTTAGATGATGCATGACACACGAACATGAGTTTTTCTATCGGTAGATTTGTGTATTTACCGTTAGATGATGCATGACTGAGCAAATATATGCGTTTTCTATCGGTAAATATGTGTATTTACCGTTAGAGGAGGTACTTGTAACGCACATGACACCAGTTCTCACATCCAAGGAATCATACCAATGTAACATCAAACAGATCTTAACTACAAGATAAAGCAATATTTCAAGAAATGCTAATTTGTGGATTAACTTGGAGACACAAAAATACTTTTCTTAGGTACTCGGGACTTCATCTTGCCAAAGAAATTACACATGCCAGTTCACAAATTCAGGTACAAACATACACATGCCAATTCACCAATACAAATTCAGGTACATGTCTGAAACAGCAGTACAAATACACACCTACCAACCAATACAATTAAATACACAAATACTCCCTACACATTAAAGTTCATGTCCCAATTAGCAATACATGATACACAAATATACAACAATATACAAATACAACAATTCACACATTCGATGTATATTAGAAAAGCCACGTCTGAAATTAACAACAGAGATCACGACGAGGACCCAGTGGCCCGTACATTTTACATAAAAGAGAACCTTTGCAGGTTGCGACATTGCAACTAGCGACTACAAGTTAGACCTGATACATAACAAATCCATTCATCCAAACAACAAATGTCTGAACCACATTGGACTTAACCATAGGAGTTCAGTTCGAAGACGCCCGAGGAGCTGGAACTGCCGTCAACTTACATTTGTACGTATTGGTGATTTCCTCGGACTCAAACTCGATCAACTCAACTCAACTCAACTCCATTAACAAAAATAACCGACCTTCCAAGATGTTGTTCTGTGTAGTGATGGTGTAGAATGGCTGTGCAAATAACAACAATTCTTCTTCTCCAAGCAGGTAAGAATCTGGCCACAAGCTGGTGCATGCAAAAAAATATAAGATGCTTTCTATAGGTCCTGATTTGAGAAACACGCAGGGCTTAAGGATCTTCTTGACCGAGCCAACCAAGATCTCACATTTCACGTCCTTCCAGCTCTCGACGATGATCTTCACCGTTTCTTTCGCCAACAAGCCAACGTAGGCAGCGTACTGCGATAAAGAACCGTGAAATACGTTGCCCCTCATGAGCATCATCCAAGGACCTGCAAAGATCATAATCATATTGAAAAGAAGACACATCAAAATGAAGGATACAAAAAAAGCAGAATAATTGCCATAATCGGATTAGAATGATTTACGTACCTTGCTTAGGATGCGGAAGTGTAGAGGGCGTCGATGGAGGTGCGGAGGTGCAGCGGTCGCCTGTAGAGGTGCGCCGGCCGTCCATGGAGCTTACGGGTTAGGACTACGAGCCCCAGATGAACTGTGAGAATGAAGAGACATACCCCTGTATTTATAGTACTAGATAAATTCTATCGGTACAAACACCGCATACCGTTAGTCATTTTATATATATTCTAACGGTAAAAAATCAATTACCTATAGAACAAAAACATCTGTAGAAGTCGAATGGCTCTATCGGCACAATACAAATTACCGATAGGAATTTTTGTCCACACTCTGTCGGTATATACGTACATTGCCGATAGAATCATAGTAGTTGTAGAAGGCGAACAGTTCTAAAATATTTTTTCTATATTCTAACGGTATAAACATTCATTACCGATAGAATAAAACTATTTGAAGACGAACAGTTCTAAGCAATTTTCGATATATTCTAACGGTAAAAGAATACATTACCGACAGAATAAAAATATTTGTAGAAGGCAAACGGTTCTATCGGCACACTACATATTGCCAATAGGAATTTTTGAGATATTCTGTCGGTATACTAATAAATTTTTGATAGAATAAGTCTAGTTGAAGAAGTCGACCAGTCCTATCGGCGCACAACATTCTCCCGTTAGTACTTATGCATCTCTTCTAACAGTAAATATGCTCATCACCGCTAGAGTAAATCATAGTATTTATTCTATCGGTAAGTTTATTACAAACCGATGGGAAAAATACATCCGTTGGCCTTTTTTGGCCGCGAGGCACATTTTCTATCGGTTTTCTACTAAAGCGCTAATAACCGATAGAATATAGGGGTTAGTAGACTGCATTTCTGTACTAGTGATATATAATTAAACTTATCCATTTAGGATTAGTTAGTTATACTAGTCTCATACGTTTAGGTTACTGAGTCTGATACGTACTCATACGATTGAACTATAAATGCCTTGTAATAGGTCTAGTTTAGATCATCAAATATTATTACAGTTTTGGATCATATATCCAGTTCATAGTTCCTTCGATGTAGGCAAGTGTGTCTAACGTTCGACGTATAAAGCCCTCTTTAACATAAAGAGTTGTGCAATTATTTTGAGCTGTATTTTCGATCATTCTTTGGGTTTCAGTAATTCCGAATAAGATCCCGTTATTCCGCATATTAGAATCTGGGCGAGTCTAGTGCGAAGACCAAGGCTAGGTCTCAAATGGATCAAGTTGGTATCAGAGCAACTTTCCTATCTTGTGGATGGTGAAGACTAGCCAGGGTTACAAAACCTCCGGCGAAACTCCAGGTGATCAATTGACGGTTTCTACAGCCGCGTCTCCGACAATGTCTAACGATACCTCCGTTGAAGCCAACTTAGCCGAACAAGTGGCTAAGCTCTCCACCGACATGGAAACTGTGCTTGCTTGGATTAAACAGCAAGCCATGATTGTACCTCCTGAAGTAGAGAAGGTTATGGGTGTGAAGACTTGCGCAAGGCAGACGAAGATGAAGACGAAGGCGACCATAAGACCGACGACTTCGCCAATACCTCCTTAGCTGTCAGATCTTTCAAGGTTGACGCTAAGATTGCAATACCCATATATGATGGGGTGATCGATGCCGAAAAGCTGAATTCTTGGATCGATCAGCTTAAAACCTACGCGCTCAAAATGTCAAATTTGCACCTTTGAAGATGAAGGACTACGCCAAGACTTAGTGGAAGGCCCTTGTCGCTAGTGGTGAAGCTGACAATCTTGCGTGGGGGAAATTTAAACGACTCTTACGGCAAGAATTCTATCCAATGGGTTACCTTGAGGAGAGATGGGAACGTTGGCACAGATTGTACCAACGGCACGACCAGACCGTCCAAGACTATACTACGGAGTTCCGGAGACAAGTAATGGTCATCGGCATATCGCTATCTGATCCTCAGGTATCTCGGAAATACACATCTGAACTTCAGAAATCGATCAGTATTGAGCTAAGTATGTTCGGCGTCCAAGACATTGTGACTGCGAGCACAACTGCTATGGCGATTGAAAAGAAGAACAAATCCCACGACGATAAAGGCACGAAGGAAAGTGCGACCCCGACAAAGAGAAAGCCGAGTTCGATGAAAAACGCTTCAAAGTAGAGCACGGGTGCCTTTTGCGAACATTGTCAAGTCGCGAGACATACCAAGGACAAATGCTATAAGCTTCATCCTAAACTTCGACTGAAGAAAAACAGACCAGGGAAAAGAACAGCCACAGCTACTGCGACTTCACCCGATGAAGAAGTTGTCCGAGTGCATTCGGTTGCTGAGGCGGACACAACCTTGTCTCTGATGGCAATGCCGAAGGAGAAGGGTTCGGATCCACCGAACGACCATCACCCAACCGAGAACTTATTCAACTTTAATATCCAGGTGAAGCACGAAGTGGTCGCAGTGATATTCAATCTCGGAAGTTAGAAGAATCTGATCTCCGCTGGACTGGTTTGGAGACTTGGTTTGAAGACAACCACATACCCGCAACCATATCCACTGAGTTGGTTTACATCCGATGTGAACCAACATATTACGAGTCAGTGTGTGTTGAAGTTTGCGATCTCTGCACGATATATCGATTAGGTGCAATGCGGCATTGTTCCTATCGATATTTGTCACGTGATCTTTGGGAGTCCGTATCTGTGTGATCGAGATGCTCACTTCCATCGGCGTGTGCAAGAGTATGACCTTACCAAAGACAGAGTTAAGTTTGTGATCAGTAGAGACATTCACGTCAACACTTCAAACTTGATTACTGCAAATCAAGCCAAACGAATTGTCAACAATGTCACAAGTACGTGCTTGTCATAATTTGACCCATTGGTCAAGGTGAGGGTACTCGACCATGGATCTTCAAGTCGAGTCACATACGACTTCACGACCTTAACCATGTTCGGAAAGGTTTCGCGACCATGGATTGGTTTGCGGCCATGAAAAGGAATATGTCCTCTGGTCGGAATTGTAATCCAATCCGAATATATATAACTAAGGTTATCCATTTGGGATTAGTTAGTTATATTAGTCTAATACGTTTAGGTTACTGAGTCTGATACGTACTCATACGATTGGACTATAAATACCTTGTAATAGGTCTAGTTTAGATCATCGAATGTTATTGCAGCTTTGGATCATATATCCAGCTCATAGTTCTTTCGACGTAGGCAAGTGTGTCTAATGTTCGACGTGTAAAGCCCTCTTTGAAATAAAGAGTTGTGCAATTACTTTGAGCTATGTTTTCGATCATCCTTCGGGTTTTGGTAATTCAGAGTAAGATCCTCTTATTCTGCATATTAGAATTTGGGCGAGCCTAGATTCTAAAACCAAGGTTAGGTCTCAAACGGATCATTGTATGTATGAAAAGTCAGGAATTAACTTTCTATTTTCGACAAACTCACAGAACTCTAATCCGTATAATGGACATATCGAGTTCCCGTAAGTTAAAGAGGTCGAACAAATCCTCATGCGCCGTAGATATGCTTTTGGCCACACAGTGGAACTGTCCAGGACTGAAGAGAACTAGGAAGTTCAAGTTGCGCCGGGACCGTGTTAGGTGCCACTTGTGGAGGTATCTAGTGGTGCGATCCAATTTACGCAAAATGGCCTCCGACACAAGTGTGAACCCGTTCTTGAATGTATCTGGTTGCCCCCTTCTTTCTTTGCCTTTGTCCTTGCACTTTATTGGGGAACGAGTGTGTACCTTCGAAGCTTGGGGCTGGGTGTTGATGGCTTTCTTTGATGGCGAAGAGGCTTTCTGAGGAGGCGTGGATCCTTTTCCTAGGGCCGAGGTCGTCTTTCGAGGCTTGAGGGTCGAAGGAGATCTCTCAGGCCCTGTGCTAGGGGTGGGCTCCACAAGTAATACATTGGCATCCATTGTCCACTTCAATTTATGAATATGTATGATAGATTTTGCAAGTTGAGTATATTAAGTAAGTTGTAAAGTAAAATAAGTAGGATTTATCTCCTGTATTATAGTACCCTTCTTGGGCCACTGTACATTCGAGCCAATGCCTCACCAATTGTCCGCATTTCCTCCATTGGGACGAGCAACGGGAAAGTGGAGTAGCCCGAGAGGGGCATGTCCACCTATACCTTTGCGAACCCCATCTTCAGAAGTACGTAGTGGATCTGGACATCCTCCCTAGACGGATATACGAACCCATATACAACCACTACGGGGTTGTCCGCTATGTGAACCACTAAGCTGCAGCTCTCGGGCCTCTACAAATTTGCAACAATTAAAAGAGCGAAACAATTCAAATGGAATGGGAGTGACATCAACTTAAGTGCACAGTTCAAGGCTTATAATACCTCAAGCAGATCCACTGGATCCACATGGACCTTCGAAAAGCAACTGCTCAGCCGATCCTGTGGGGTACCGTTGCCCTCAAGAGTTGGATCTACACCGTTTGACTGCACAATTCTGTTGAGCTGTCCTAACTGTATTCCCATTTTAGCGAACCTGCCCTGGAATTGTGCAGTAACATCTGCCCGTATTTTCTCAGTGAGCTTCGATTCCTTATCCTTCCAAGAGCGGGCGTTTTTCCTCGATGGCCAACACTCTCCGAAACCATCCTTCTACGGCACGATGACTCCCACGGTCAGTGTCCGCCCGGGATGCTCCTTATTTCCTAGAGCCCAGGTGAGGATGTCGTTCTCCCTCTGGGAGTAAACAGTCCCTGCGTTGCCTCCTTCTCGATAGATATATGTTACATTCAAAGCTACATTGTTAGACAAATATATATATATATATATATATATATATAGACTTGTGCATGCACAATTTACGAAGTTAGCCAACTTACCATCTGCTGCACAACCTCGGCATCCTTAGGGTTTGCAAACTCCACAAACCCAATGGACGACACGGACACTCTCCCCCACCACCATCGCTTGCATCTTGAATCGTGGATCTCGGAGATTGGCAAGTCAGGGGTGTCGACAAGAGCAGTTTCCTCATCTTCCTTCCTCCACTGCTCCTCCTTCTCCGCATAGCCCTGAAATCCAAGCCGGTGTGTGTGGTCATTTTTCTTTTGGATTCCCTTATTCTTCTTGCTAAGGGCCTTCGAAGCAGAAACAAGCAAATGTACCGTTGGTTAGTCCATAAGATCGACCATACAGTGTAACCAAACAGAGGAAACATTTATACCTGGAACTCAGAGGTCCCCTTCTGCCGAGTGAATTGCTCCCATACCTCCTCCATTATGAAGGAGTACTCTGTCAAAAAGAGAATTCCCACATCGAGGAAGATATTGACGAGGAAGTTATTGAAGGTTTTTTATGTGTTGTTCATGTCCTTCAAGCAGGCCGTCTTAAGTCTATCGTCGGGGATGTTCCACTTAGCCTGTTTTCAAATAGTGCATATAAGCAAGAGTTAGTTAAACTTCAGGATAAACCAAAGGAATGTGATTATGAAAGAATTCAGGGATTTCGATTAATTTTACCTTCACTTCCGCCCACAACCTATCCCTCTCGTTCACCTTCACGTCTTTCCCGCACGCAATAGTGATCTTCACCTTTTTTTTCGCCAGCAAGCCAACGTAGGCAGCGTACTTCCGAACATTCTTTCCGATTGGTCTTCCAAACTAGTTGAACTTGCACGAAAGATCGGTGCATTTCGCCAAACGGCATAACATCGTTGTGCCTCACACCATCCTCTTGCGCTGGGATGGCGTAGCATCAGCTACATTGTCCTTCGTCAAACCATTACTATCAGATGACGAAGATGCCGACATGGCTGTGCCTAAAATTCAATGAACAAACCATCAAAAAGGCTTACTACATATACACGAAAAAGTTTACATGAAAAAATTCATAATGGAAGCAATGCCATTACAAGTATATATAAGATTAAACAACTTTAAAATAGAGAAGTTAGAACCATATAATAATTATCAAACACAAAATAAGCTAGTCTTTATTTAAAGGTTTTACAAAAATTGCTTAATGTGCATCTCATATAACCCTGAGACCTATTTCTTTTAATGGCTAATACATGAACAACCGTTAGAAGATGTGGTTTCTTAAACTATAAGTATTTCAAGCACTCTTACAAAACTAAAACGAGACATATTCATACTCCTGTTTTTTTTTAATTTGCAATGGTTAATACCAGATAAGCACAAAATAAAATTTGATGAACCAATTGGTATTTACCTTTTGTTCTATAACTGAATTTTTTTTCCTAATAACAAAAAAAAACAAATTCGAAAAATAACCCAGACATTTTAAATTTTTCAAAAGTGACCCTCTGTCGCAAATCGGGCTGCGTGACTGATCTTCAGTCGCTATCTGAGTTAGCGACTGAAGACGTGGCACGGCCCAACGCCCCGCTGGCCCAGGTGCCGTGCCACGCCAGCTTTCAATCGCTAGCCCGGCTAGCGATTGAAATGGCTATTTAAACCTTGGGTGTCGCTTTGACAGTAGGGCCGTTTTCATTTTTTTCGAAAATCCAGAAATTATTCAGATTGTTTAGAGAGAGAAGGAAGAGAAGAAAGAGGAGGAGGAAAACTATTTTCGGAGGTTATTCAAATCTGTTCATTGAGGTATATTTTCGTTAACTCGTATATTTAGATTAATTAGATTGTTAACTCGTAGTATTTAGATAGGATTTAGATTATAATTTGATATGGATGGTAAATGCGTGAATGTGATGGACTAAAAAATTTAAGGAACCTGTATATTAGTGTATGTTCGTAGATTAAAAAATTTGAAGAACCTATACATTATTAGTATGTGATGGACTAAAAAATGTGATGTTTTTCAAATTTGAATTTTATTAGTATGCACGTAGATTAAAATATTTGTTAGTATGTAGATGTAAACGTTGGTTAGTACGTATATTAAAATGATTGATAATATGTAGATTAAAAAGTTTCTTTTATATTATGTTAGGGCCCTCGTGGCTTCGCTGTCGTCATCGTCACCGCCGTCATGACCGCCGTATTGGCCTTGCTCGCATGGGTTTAGAGCGAGGGCGGCTATTATTTTAGGGTTGTAGGGTTTAGAAATTAAATTTCGTTAGGGTTTTCAGTTAGGGTTAGGGTTAGGGTTGGTTTTCTGTTAGTATTAGGGTTAGGGTTAGGGTTAGTTTTCAGTTAGGGTTAGGGTTTAGGGTTGGTTTTTAGTTAGGATTAGGGTTAGGGTTGGCTTTCAGTTAGGGTTATGGTTAGGGTTGGTTTTCAGTTAGGGTTAAGGTTAGGGTTGGCTTTCAGTTAGGGTTAGGGTTAGGGATCGCGGCCTCGTTGCCCTAGTCATCACCGCCGTCACCCTAGCCGTCTTGGCCTTGCCCGCACGGGTTTAGAGGGAGAGGGGCTATTTTTTTTAGGGTTGTAGGGTCTATAAATTTAATTGTTCACTTCACCTTTTTCCCAGGCAAAAATCGTGTAGCCCAATATATAGCGACTGAAATGCAGTGTTGTAAAATTTCTGTTGTTTCAAAAACCATGTTTTTTGTAGTACTTTGAGCAATGTTGGTCCTCTAATTATACATTCTACTACAATACAAGATATTAATTAGTGTTGACACATCTCATAGTCGTTCTACTACAGTTATTACGCATCGTCGCACTATCCTGTTTAAACCTAACACAGAATGATAAATTGATTAGGCTATGGAGCAACCCAGTACGGTTTGTGTTTATTACGGAGCTGGTATAATCCGTAATGGAGCAAACGGTGATGATCTTAGTGGTTGTATGCATGTTTACGGTCAAATGAGACAAGCACAGTCAATGTCTTTCAATGATTTGGAGGTGTGGTTAGTCGACCTGTTACAACTAAATCCTGCAACGGATAATCTCAAGGTCAAAGGCATGATTCCGGAGGGAAACAAATGGGTGCTCAAGAGACTAAAAGGTGACAAATCATTAGTTCGTTTGGACAATTTGTGACAAAACCAGGCTATGGTGGCGGGGTCATCATACTGTACGTTCAAATCTTACGCGCACATAGTTCGGTGGGCAGCCACTCCGTAGGAAGAGAAAAGAGCAGTACTAATATCAGTACCGGAGGTCACGATGGCGGTGGCGGTGCCGATACCGGTGCAGGTGGCAGTACCAATGCCAGTGCAACTGGCAGTGGATCTTTGCAAATTGTAAGAGATACAACTCCATTTGAGGACCATCAAGTAGATGCAGCTGAAGAACTACCAGAATTGAAGGAGAATTTTAATGAGGAGGAGTATACTGATCTGTCAGAAGTGTATGAATCTCCTGATGAACCCATGGAACAGCAGAATCCTAAAAGTGAATGGACTGATCCATCATTTTTGATTTCCGCTGTGGTTGTTGATGAGCTGAGTTCGCGATGGTCCTATAATGAATCAACCGTCCAGCTTGGACAGTTATTTCAAAGTAAGAAAGATGCAAAGAAAGCCATAACTGCGTGGGTTGTTTCACTAAATAGGCCATTCCGGATGGTCAAATCAAATCCGAGCCTGTGGACTATGTGGTGTTTAGTCGAGAACTGTCCATGGTACGTACGTGTCACTCGGCCACGAGATGGCCCGTTCTTTCAGGTGATTAGAGTCGAAGACCACGGATGTCTGGCTGAGGGCATGGTGCAGCAGCATAGAAATATCACTTCCAGTTTTGTTGGTAGCCTGATATTCTCAGTAATAAAGGAAAATAAGGCAATGACAACAAAAGTGAGAATTGTACATGTCGCGGAGAAGTACGGTTATAAGATCAAGTACGCAAAGGCATGGAGGGCTAAACAAAGGACGCTGGAGGAGCTTTTTAGGACATATGTTGAGGTATACAACTTCGTACCGAGGTTGTTGTGGCGCATATGCGAAGCAAATCCAGGCATAGTCACCGAAATTGTTGATACGCCGGCAATTAGCTCGGAGGGTGTTGTGATTCCTGGGTGCATGGTACTGCGGAGATTTTTCTGGGCAATCCAACAGTGCATTGCATCGTTCAGGTACATGAGACCCGTGCTTTGCATTGATGGAACATTTTTGACTGGAAAATACCAGGAAACTCTGCTGACTGCCGTGGCTGTTGATGTCAATGACCAGCTTCTCCCCATAGCATATGCCATGGTTGAGGAGGAGAACTACAGCAGTTGGCTGTGGTTCTTGAGCAAATTGAAGAATGAGGTCGTCAAAGATCGGGAGCGCGTGTGCTTGATTCACGATCGAAATGGAGGAATGCTGAGTGCGATCGAGTACATGCAATCGGGAGTGGATCCATCGTTGAGTTAGGATCACTTGCAGAGTCGTTGGTGCTCTCGACATCTTGCCGCTAATTTTCATACTTGTTTCAAGAGCAGGCGCCTGATGCAGGTGTTCAAACGGCTTGCCAAACAGAACCAAGAGCCAAAGTTCTCAAAAATATGGAAGTCGCTGGAGGAAGGTACGTTGGCAGAATTGCAAGAGGCAGGCGCAGGAGAAGATGGCGGCGTTATTGGCGAGGGAAGCAGCCGGGGTCGTCTCAGTTTCAGTCAATGGATTCAGCCCAAACCAATGGAGAAGTGGTCGTTGCTGCACGACACAGGGGGGCTAGGTACGGAATCATGACGACAAATCTTGCCGAGGTGTACAACTTCGTCCTGAAAGGTGTATGATGCTTACCACTCACTGCAGTAGTTGAGATGACATTCTATCGCACAGTAGCGACTACGACAGCAGGAGTTTGGCGGCATCAAGTCTTGTCCATAACCCCTTAGTACACTGGCTCAAAAAGATCAATGATTACCTCAAATTTCAGGCAAGAAAGTCGTTGACACATGACGTCTCAGTGCTGAGTCGTTTAAACGGAAAGTACGAGGTTCGGCTAAGACACAAACATGTCCGTGGCACATTGCGAGCTGGTCGGGTCCACGAATGTCGAATTTCAAATGCAGATTCCCAATGCACATGCAACAATCCTCAACTGCTGCACATTCCTTGCTAGCATGTCATCGCTTCCTGCTCCGTTCCTGGGATCGATCTAGCACAGTATATCTCAACCTATTATACTCTGCTGATCCGGGAGGATCTTCAAGTCCTGATCACATACGGCTTCGCGACCTTAATCGTGTTCGGAAAGGTTTCGCGACCATGGATGGGTCCGCGACCATGGATTGGTTCGCGACCATGAAAATGAATTCGTTCCCTGTTCGGAATTGTAATTTGATCCGAATATGTATAACTAAGCTTATCTGTTTATGGTTAGTTAGGTTATTGAATCTGATACGTACTCATACGATTAGACTATAAATACCTTGTGATAGGTCTAGTTTAGATCATCGAATATTATTACAGTCTTGGATCATATATCCAGCTTATAGTTCCTTCGATGTAGACAAGTGTGTCTAACGTTCGACGTGTAAAGCTCTCTTTGAAATAAAGAGTTGTGCAATTATTTTGAGTTGTATTTTCGATCAACCTTTGGGTTTCGGTAATTCCGAATAAGATCCCGTAATTCCGCATATTAGAATCTGGGCGAGCCTAGTGCAAAAACCAAGGCTAGGACTCAAACGGATCAAGTTTCATCTACAGTACTTGTGGAAAACCTGGGATGGTGTCTTCAATGGGTTTGCGGCGAGGGGAAACTATCGAGAACTATCGCCGGAAGATACCATCGCGTGGATCCCAGACAAGAGGCTCCTCGTAGGCCATGTCGGCCGACGTCGATCCAGGAGGATACAGAACGATATGGATGCAGTGGAGTGTGAAGACGTCCTACGTAGATGCAGAGCTTACAGGCAGCCTGGTCACACAAGAAATCGATGCCCGCGGTTGGCAGACGCATCGACCTTGTCGCAAAACTAAAGCAATACAACTTACCTATACGAGTTGTACTGAATTTTCCTAAATAAAACTGTAATGTTGTAATATTTGAACTACTGAATGTTTTGTCGTGAATTGTACTGAATTTCCCTAATGCCTTCTCGTGAATTTTCCTAATGCCTTGTTGTGAGTTGTACTGAATTTCCCTAATGCCTTGTCGTGAATTTTCGTAAGTACTACTGAATGTTTGTTTATTAACAGTAATGTTTCAACTTCTCAACCAATATGTGACAACTGCAGGTATGGCTGACGACCATCAGCTTCTCGAGCTGATTGCACAGCACCATCAGGAGCGTCACCGTGCTCGACGCCTTCTATAGGGCACCGTTCTCCCAGCTCTATGCATGCGGACATCGCGTGAGATGTGGCATCTAGATGAGCAGTTTGCGCCTTATTTGCTCGAGTCCGGACTGTTGCCGTTCGCCTGCATGGTAGATCGGGCGAGACGATTCCCTTTCGACCGAGCCCTCATTACCGCGCTTGTGGATTGGTGGAGGCCCGAGACGCACACGTTCCACTTCAGTTTCGGCGAGCTCACTATCATGCTGCAGGACGTCAGCATGCTGCTTGGTCTGCCTATCCGCGGGGAGATATATGTCCCAGCGGCCATCGAGAGAGTTGCATGGAGCCTAGATTTCCTGCAGCACTTCGAGGGAGTAGGGCCACCGGGGGGGGGGTTGCGCAGGACGCGGGAGTTCCCCAGAGTTACCTTCGCACAATGCGCGATGGTGCGCTCCCTGTGGCCGCTCCAGAGAAGGTCTTTAGGTGCCACCTTGAGGTGTACTTGTTGTACCTGTTTGGGTGGTTGCTCTTCCCTGGCACCTACAGAGACATCTGCGAGCGGCAATACGTTCAGCTCGCTAGGAGTATTGCCGACTCGGCCATGGGGCACATGCCGCGGTTCAGTTTTGGATCCGCCGTGCTTTGCCACACCCACAGGGGATTGTGCGACGTCACGAGCAGAGACCAGGTGAGCTCTCTTTTCGCTGGTTGCGCCATCCTCTTGTAGATGTGGTCGTATGAGCATTTCCCCATCAGTTGACCGCTAGTTCCGCGGGATTAGTTCGCGTTGGCCAGGGATGCAAGGCACGGCCTCGTGATGGGATGGAGGTGGGCTAGGCAGAGTTTGAGGTGGGCTACAGATCAGGCGCACCTCTATTATCCTTCGTACGCCACAGGCTTCGATCTGCTCCTCGACGACAGTGTCATTTGGGATCCGTGGACCACCGCGAACCTCCAATCCGTCACTCCAGTTGGCCTTTCTTCTCTTTGTACGTAGGATGCTGTGTACTGGCGCACCCAGGTTCTGCTCGTCTTCTTACACACGATTGAGGGGTACTCGCCTGAGCGAGTTATGCACCAGTTCGGCCTGCGCCAGCTTGTCCCTGTGCCACCTCCTCGACAGATCCCGCACCATATCCACGAGTACGTAAAATATGCATTACATTCACATGTTATTTTACACATGATTTCTGTCACTAACTAATTGCTTTGTCCGCAGGCAATCCATGAAGGGTCGAGTGAAGGACGATTTCGTTCGTCGGCAACGGCCCTATGTGCAGGAGTGGATGGATTGGACCCACACACGCATGGTCGAGGAGCACAGGCCGTACAACCACGACATCCATTTTTCGTATCTGTCCTGGTGCCGAGCTCGCATGATCTACCGATTGGCGGGCTGTCCACCAGCATCGACGACCGCTACGACCGACGCCTTACTAGGCTAATCCACTCTTCTGTGAGTTCCTTAGATCTTTGCAACATGACTTTCACATGAATTGTCATTCTATAATTGCATTAATTCGTGTGCACAGTTAGACATCCTCGGCGGCGTCTTTGCTGGTGCACGGGACATGATGGTCAGGTCCCGCCTTGGACCCACCATGCCCAGCGACGATGTGTACGCATATTGTTCGGAGGTCAAGCGGCAGGTCGATCAGATTTTGGTCGGTTTCAAAGTGCTGCTGCCACCTCACTTGACCGTGATTCCCCCATCATCACCTTCGCCGCATGTGCCACCAGTGGACTGTCCGTCGTCGTCACGCCCTCCACCACCGCATACGGGTTTTGTCCCTGTCGATAGCTCTTCGGATGAAGAACTCGATACTCCTGCATGGCACCAGCCTCTCGACCAAACACCGCAGCATCCTACGCAGCCGACACAGCCTTCCCAGGCTCCACCGTCTGGGCAAACACCACCAACGAGGAGGCGGCGCATCAGGGATCGTCAGTCCCCCACTCGGTACACACCATCGGAGTATCAGGCCCCCCCACAGAGGGGGAGGAGGGGGCAATAGCCTGATGTAGGGTTGTGTCGGACTGTTCAGTTTTTGCGTACATTTTTGTCAGGTTTCCAACCTTTTGAGAAAAACACTGTCGCACTTTTGTACTGTTCTACTTTTGTCTGATTCTGCATTTCTGCTTTTCAGCCTTTATACTTTCATCTTTTCAGCTTTTGTACGATTAGTACTTTCAGCTTTTGTACGATTAGTGCTTTCAGCCCGGATTCGAATCCCACTCCACTCAAACCTGCAAATTAGTTAAATAGTCATTTCTTGCCCCAGTTCAAATCTGTGTCTCAGAATCTTGATCCTAGATTTTCCCGTGCCCTAATTCTAGAAGTTGATGCCAAAACTTCGTCGTCTTGTCCCTTTTCGCAAATCAGCCCAGAAGTATCGCGGCTTAGACCTTTTTCAAATTTCCTGAGAACCCTAAAAAGGCTAAAACCCACATCTCATCTCCAAACTTTGATCTAATTCAAGAAGTATCTCCCATTCACCATTCTAAGCAAGTTTCTCTTCTGCAAGATTTCCAAAATCTCATCCGAGGCCTCAATTTCAAGCCTCGCCATCTTCTGAAACCCTAATTACCCTAAAGTGCCCTGTTTTTGAATTATCCCAAAATCATTGAATCTTGTCGAATTTCATCAAAACTCTTACTGAATAAGCTCCTGGAATAAAGTTACACTTGTGTGTGAAATTATATCTCAAATCAGCCCTCCCAATCTCAAGATTTGCAAACAAATCCAAATTCCCAAGCAAAATCATCACAAATCAGTCCAAATCCTTACATCTGGGTCCCTGCCCCTTTCGATCGTGACCAGAGGCTACTGGGCGCGACCAGAGCCATTTCAGTCGCTAGCCGGGCTAGCGAAAGAAACACTGCGGGTTTCAGTCGCTAGCCGTGATAGCGACTGAAAGCTGGCGTGGCACGGCACCTAGGCCAGCGGGGCGTTGGGCCGTGCCACGTCTTCAGTCGCTAGCCCAGATAGCGACTGAAGATTAGTTGCGCAGCCCGATTCGCAACAGAGGGCCATTTTTGCCAAATTTAAAAGGTCTGGGTTATTTTTCTAATTTGTTTTTTTGGGTTATTAGGAAAAAAATTCTCTATAACTAACTAATAAAAAATATGAACCAATCACCTTGTTCAAGGCCAAGGTATGATTAGCGGGATTTAGCATCAAGAGCTCACAAATAATCCACACAAGATAGAATATATAATTGTAAAAATTGAATTGTAACCTAAATACAATATTACATTTTGACAATCGAAGAAGATACTCTGGCACTATAGGTCATCATACCCGTTCTTGAAAAAAAATTTTAAAAAAGAATAAACCCTAGTTTAAATCCTAAACAAGAGCAACCAAATCCTAGTTTAAATACTAAAAAGAGCAAATTAAGCTAATCATAGACTCAGAACCATGCACTAGGGATAGGACAGGAGTACCTTACGGCGAAATGTAGTGGCCGGCGGCGGTGGAGAACAGTGCTGCGGTGGGCGGTGATGGTGCAACGTAGTGCCTGGCGGCGGTGGAGAACAATAATCCCGGCGGTGACGGTGGTCCGGCAACGAGGATGCGATCAATGGCGAGGTTAGGGCTTTTCGCATTGGAGGAGAGAGATTTGGAACGGTTCGACTGGAGGGAAACTTTCTGGGTGGAGTTTATGTAGTGTTCTTATTATAATTGTTCATTCAAAACGATCCACTAGTACAATAACTTTCTTCTAACGGTTCGACAAAATAAATCGATAGTAAAAGTACTTTCTTCTAACAGTTCACCTAAATGAAACCGTTAGTAAAGCACAATTTCTTTCATGCCTGCATTTCTGTAGTAGTGCAGTACACTGGAAAATGATTTTTCAAAATAAACTTTCAGGCCTGTTGAAGAAGCGGAGGACTGCAGAAGGGCTTCTAACAAGGAAATTTCTTTAGAAAAAGCTCTTAGGATTAGGATTAATTAGTTGGGAACGAGCTCGCTACCCTAGCGCAATTTAAAAATTTTACTCGAAATCCCAAGAAGGTTGCAAGAAATAGATCATAGATCAAGAGATTTATACTAGACGTGCGACAATGCAGCAACGGAAAAGAGTCGATGTCGCAACCAGATGGTGACTAGTAGTGCAGCAATAACAGCCGTACCCCTACGGAAGTCCACACGTCCGGGGAAGGAGCACGACGTGTTCGTGTGCTAGCATCAGCGCACGTGGCTAGGGTTTTATAAGATCTATCTCGTGGATGGTGTTGACAGTCAGAATAGATCAGATAATGGATGCATGCCCACACCGCACCTCTTTTTATAGGACCTTGCAGATAGTCCTACTTAAATGCGAATCCTAATCCTAATGGTAAACCCATTACCAATATGAGACCAGTTTCAGATCCCATCCGAATTAATACTCCAACCCGTTAAGTGTATGACCCTGTAAATTCGTGTATATTTGGACTGGACTGGAAAGAACTTCCCGAATGACAAGTCATAAGCGGTTCCTAGCAAGACATTATGACTACCAGCATGTACAAGAAGATCATATCCAATGAACCTATACAATTTATCATGGATTATCTCTTTGCCTCATGGTACCAGATTGAACTCAAGGTGAGAAACACGCCATCCTTGAATAGCTCGGTTCTTTCTTGATCTTGTCATGGACTAATTTTTTCATAGTTGACTCTCAACTATATTTGACACGGCCATGCACTTTCTTAGTCCAAATACATCAAGGTGTCCAGAGATATCTCTCTCAAGATATAAGAGGAGTAAATTACATCTTGACTATTCACTTTCAACCACATGGTTCATAACATATATGTACGTCATCTTTATGACTACTCGGTTAACAATAGCGGTTGATGATACCAAGTATGCTACTACGCATTTATGATAGCGTGATGATCTTAAGTCTAAATATAAACCAAAATAACTGTTAGAAATAAACTGATGACACAGAAAAAACTCAACAATGTCTCAAGATGGATCAGTCCAACCAACATGTTCTCCAACATGTGTCCACGACATTGACTTGATATCTCATATTCATGGTCCGTGAAACTTGACTATCAATCAATGATTGTGCTGACTTATCTTGCATTATTATTCCATATAATTCCGAAAGTCAGGGATGTTTAGAATAAGTATCACTGATAATGCCGACAATTCATATATCATAATAAAGAGTTTCACGATCAAGTCACATACGTGTTTGATCAATTAAAGTGATACTTTACTCAAAATGCAATAGCATTTTATTCGTAACAATTCATAAATATATCATGATACAATCATCTCCATAATTGTCTCTAGCGCATATCTCTATCATATAAGAGTGTCATCTGCATACTGAATGATGGGAAAATTTTGACAGGACAACTTAGGAATTGGAAGTTCCAGAAGGCCTTTTCTTTTAGAATGTAAGATTCAAAATACTTTTAATAAATTTATGGAGTCTATAGGTAAGCTATCCTAACTGTTGAGATGAATGAACCGTTAGAATAATTGTTCTCTTCTAACTATCTGTGCTGTAGAACCATTACAAGAAGCTACAGACAAAAAAGGTACATTCACAAATACACATATTGAATTTATTCACACCTTTGCGAACTAAACTTGGAACTGGTACACCAAGCATGGCCCATTGCTAAACAACAAATCAGTCACTAGTGTTGCTACACAAGCATGGTGCATTGTTACAGCAATGTAACTACGGACTACAAGTTAGACCTGATATATCACAAATTCATTCATCTGATAGCAAATGTATAACTGAATCACGTTTGACTTAACCATAGGAGTTAAGTTCAGAGAGGCCCGAGGAAATTGCCAGCCAGTGTGGCAAGGAGCTGGAACTGGCGATCAGCTTCCATCCAGCTAAACCGCGCAGGACCTTGAAACGCACCACGGTGGCCTTTTCCAACTTTGAGTGGTCACTCATGAACATCGGGTGCTCCCCACCGACATATTTGTAATCACTCATTGTCTTCTCCGATAGAAAGATGCTTTATATAGGTCCTGATTTGAGAAACATGCCGTGTTTGAGGATCTTTTCAACCAAGCCAACTAGATCTCACACTTCATAGGATTTTGTGTGAGGCAAGTGAATGTGATCGGGAAATCCACAAACCCCGTGGACGACACAAACCTCTCACTACTACAGAATTCATCATCACAGTCGGGTCAAAACAGACATCACAGACGGTTCTTACCCGTCAGTGATATTCGAGTCAGTGATAATCACGCACTATCACAGACGGTTTTTGATGTTTTCAACCGTCTGTGATATATCCATTCACAGACTGATATAAGGTCAGAACCGTCTGTGATAAGGTCAGAACCGTCTGTGATAAGGTCAGAACCGTCTGTGATACTCATATTTCACAGACAGTTATAAGGTAAGAACCGTCTGTGATAGTCACACTATCACAGACGGTTCTGTTCTCAAAGCCGTCTGTGATATTTGAGTATACACAGACGGTTTTGACATCAGAACCATCTGTGATACTTTAGTATATACAGACGGCTTTGACATCAGAACCGTCTGTGATAGTATGAGTATCACAGACGGCTTTGACATCAAAACCGTCTGTGATAGTATGAGTATCACAGACGGCTTTGACATCAGAACCGTCTGTGATAGTGTGACTATCACAGACGGTTCTGTTCTCGACCGTCTGTGATATTTGAGTATACACAGACGGCTTTGACATCAGAACCGTCTGTGTTAGTATGAGTATCACAGACGGCTTTGATGTTATAACAAACTGTGATAGTCAGAATTCATAGACGGCTTTGATCTCACAACCGTCTGTGATACTCATATTATTACCGACGGCTTGGAGGTTAAACCAATCTGCGATATCAGCGACGGTGTTAATATTGAAACCGTCTGTGATAGTGTTATTATCTCAGAACCGTCTGTGATAGTCTGATATCACAGGCGGATCTGAGGTCAAAACCATCTGCGATGTGTTATTATCTGTGACTGTTATAATCTCAGACGGTTTGTAAGATCAAAACCGTCTGTGCATGCACAGACGGTTTTGATCTTACAAACCGTCTGAGATTATAACAGTCACAGATGTCCTCTGTACAAATTGCATTTTCATATATACAGTTCATGAATTTCATACATGCATAGTACTCAAATATATACAGTCTCATGCATATATATTTGTACAATTGAACTCAGAATTATATTTGTACAGTACTCAAATATATACAGTTTCATATGCACATGCAGTACTCAAATATATTTGCACCTCTCTCTGTATAGCATTTCATATATACAGCACAGAACTCAGAAATATGTACAATTGAACAAATAAATGTAATCGACAATTAAAGTGTGTTAGATGTACAAATAAATGTAAGGCCGCACTAATACGAACCTTGCGGGTCCCTAAACTTCCCCTTGGGTGATATGACCTCCGAAAGGAAAAACTCAGCGAGCATCCCTCGGACATTACTAATCTGCCGAGGGTCAAGGCTTTCTGAAGGGAAGTCGACCCCCTGCAGCAAGAGTTGGTACATAAAAAATTAGCTGAATTAAGTTGTAAATTCTGTCAAATCGAGACAAATTAAGGGGAGCAGTTGTAATACCTCAGGGAAATCGGGCCGGTGAGGGGTGATGATCAGGTCATACATGTGGCGCATCACGTAGAACCCACATGTATTGTCGTCCGGCTGCTGATGGCACTGCCAATTTACAGACCGAGAGTTAGGTGGGGACAAGTTATAAAATAAAACAGATTCAGTTGAAATTTGTACCGAAAATTGTAACCACTGAAACTTATCGGCTCGCCGCTCGTGTTGTGTCCCTACCTCGGCAAAGTACTTCGTGAAAGCCCTGTAGATAGTCAAAATTGACAGTTTGAGGATAGCCGAAATTGACAATTTGAGGACAGTAAATCTAGATGCATGCAAGACAGGTCCACATCACCTTCCGAATACATCTCGTGCGCCGGAATACGAGTACCCTTTCCTCTGCAATGAGTCAAGGTAGAACACCTTGTTGCTTTTCGGAATAAGTAGCAGCAGGATCCAGTGGTAGCTACATATTACACGTAGAGAATTAAAAATTTAATCTAAATTTGGGGGTATGCACATGGAGACACTAATCTACGGGTGAAGTACTGATGAAAGCACTCACCTCTGGTTGTAGGGTACAAGTATATACTCCTTGTCGACCTGAGCAAGCAACCCTCTTTTGATGTAGTCGACAACGAAGTCTGTGTCAGTCCTAAACATCACCTCGGCTACCATCTGGGGGTCCAAAAAATCAACAGGTATGCCCTTGGATTTGGCATAGTTGGCCATGCAGCTGCACGGAAGTAACCAATTAATAAATGACATATATCCGTATATGCACGGATAGTAGGATACTTACAGCACCCAAGACCGTAGGATTGACAAGTCGAGCGCATCTTTGTTTAGCAAATTGTGCAGGTCTTCGAAGGTCACCGAGTAGGTCCCAACGTCGTGATGGAACTCTGCCACGGTGTACTTGACCATGATGTGCGTCGGACGCTGCGTCCTGGTCTGGTTTGTCCTCCTCATGTACCATGCATGCAGGCTCTGGCATGCTAACCCCATGCTCGAAATTGCGGTATCGGAGGCCATGGGCATCCCCAGAGAGAACGGCATGAGAGCTGGGGCACTCTTCTCGCTCTCCTTCGACGGGCTCTTCTTTGCTTTTCCCCTCATAGCCAGCTTCTTGAATGGTTGCCTCTTACTCGGAGTCAGCTTCGTCGTCGAAGGGGTATGCTGGCTAGTAGGCCGCGTCTCGGTCTGTGATGTCTACGATGTAAGAACCTACGTATTAGGACACTAACTCTGAGGGCTATTATTACAGTACAAATTATGAAACTGGTGGGGGAATTACCTCATACAGGACGATGTCTTTCTTGGGCCATTGCACGAACGTGTGCACCGCATCCCCGAGAGTGGTAATCTCGTCGTTCGGCGGCTTCTCCAATGGAAAACCCTTGCAATGGTCAAAGACACTGTCCACTTGGACACGTGCAAAACCCTCACATAGAGGGGCACCATGGATTGTGGCCCCCGCAGTGCATGGTTGCGCCATCCCACGGGCAGCCTCGATCGGGAAGACACCGGCCAGCACCATAAGCTTGCAGGAGGCGGGTTCCTACAAACAGTGCGCATTAACATGTTGAATTTCACCGCTTCTCACTTTCGAATGAATTAACATAGACAAACAGTGCGCATTAACGGTCATTACCTGCAGAGAGTCCACCGGATACTTTGGAGGAGAGGGCTCCGTCTGCGAAGACCCCGGCGCAGACGCGCAGCTACTACGGTGGCCAATGGGGGTCGGTACTTCCGCTGGGTCTGCGCCAGCTGCTAGAACAGGGGTGCCCTGGGTCGCCTTTCTTAGCTCTTCGTACATGGACCGCATCTCCGACAACTGCTGCAGGAGTGCTTTGTCCCGAACAGCGAACTCCGATCGCATCTCCTCCTTCAGCCGTTCATCGCGGGCTTGGTGGGATCTCTTTCTCCTCTTAGCCGCCTCCTCATCATCGGGGAAACCATGCCTCCAAGGCACAGTGGCGCCGAGGCCGCGCACGCGGCCTGGATGCTCTTTGTTTCCTAGCGCCGCTGTGAGGATATCCCTGTCCCTCCTCGGGTTGAACTCTCCGGATGCCGCCTGCGCACTCAGCGTCACCTGCAACAGGACAACTTAGCAATACAGCCCATTGCATGCGTGTTATGAGGATAGTACGTGATCGGACAATCTTACCAGTCGGTCGATCACTTCCCTGTCCGCAGGGTTATTCAGGGAGACGCTTCCGGAGGAGTCCATCGTCGATCTAGCTCGGCACCAATTGCGGGCGCGCACGTCCGTTATGCCCGCATAAGGACTACCGGCCGAAGACTGTGAAGCTTCCTCGTCCTGCTTCCTCCACAGCGCCTTCTTCCCCACATACCCACCGGTGCCTAGTCTGTGTGGGTGGGTGTTCTTGGCCTGGTTAGCCTGGGCCTTCGCACTAAGCTCCTGGAACTCAGGCTTGCCCTTCATCTCTACGAACTGCTGCCATGCCTCGGGAGTCACGAAAGGGTAGTCATTGAAGGGGGTCGTCGACTCCTTCACATAGTGCCTGACAAGTTCGCTCTTGAAGTTCCTCCACGCCTTGTTTATTGACATAAGTGTCCTCCGGCGGACGGTGAAGTGGCGATCCTCCGGCGGACGGTGAAGTGGCGATCCTCCGGAATGTGAAACGCCGCCTGCACTTCTTCCCACAGCGCATCCTTGCACTCTGGGGGCACTTGACCCCAGTCGGAGGTGGTGATGGGCACCCGCTCCCTTGCCACTTTGCCGCATAGTGAGCGGTACTGACCGACAAGTTTGGGCGGAGCTTCCGGCACACCATTGTCGTCGAACTGGACGTGCTGCTTTTCCCCCTTGTTCAGACGCGCGCATGTCGTCCGGCCTCGCCCCTTTCCCTTCTTCTGCGGGGTCACGGCGGACGAGGCGACCTCCGGCCCAGGCGTCTCATCGCCAGCGAGGTCACCCTGAGTCCCCGAGTGGTGCATTTCGTCACCAGACATAGTTCCTAACATAAGTGAAAGAGAGAACAGTTTAAGTAAATATGCAACTAATAATTCTATAACAAAACCCATACAAGAATGACAGAAACGGTGGGGAGGCGATGGAGGTGATCGCGTCGGAGGCGGGAGGGCGATGGAGGTGATCGCGCCTGACGGTGGAAAGGCGATGCAGGTGATCGCGACGGACGGAGAGGAGAAGGTGGGAGGCGATGGAGGTGATCGCGACGGACGGTGCGAGGGCGGAGAGAGCTAGGGCAAACAGAGCTAGGGGGAAGTAGAATGAGCGGGATAAAGCCCGCCTTGAACTATGTACCGCGTCGGTATTATCACAGTCGGTTCTCACATATGAACCGTCTATAATAGTATATATCACAGTCGGTTCTCACATCGAAACCGTCTATAATAATCGTAGTCACCAGTCACACTATCACAGACGGTTTTGAGTTGAGAGCCGACTGTGCCTGAGATTATCATAGACGGTTTGGAATTGAGAACCGACGGTGCACGTTAAGAACTCGAAGAGTCGGACACTGTTGAAAATATCACAGACGGTTTTATATATATAACCGTCTGTGATAATATTATCACAGTCGGTTCTCAAATAAAGACCGTCTGTGGTAATCTACATAGTGAGAGATTATCACAGACGGTTGTGAGGTTAGAACCGACTGTGCACCGTCTGTGCTAGGTCAAAACCGTCCTTGATAATCTCTCTATTGAACGTTAGTTTTACAAATTGAAACTGATCTGTAGCTTTCAACTCTGAATGCTCGAAAACATGTTTTAAATGAACACTCAGATATTTCAAATGTAGTCCACCAAATACTCTGTAAATTGGTTACTATGTACGTATATCCGATAATTGGTTACAATGTAGTCCAAATGCTCTGTAACTTGAGCATTCTCCACGTAATATTGTATGTTAAATTTACAAATGGGAACTTTCACCGACAATTTGCACGTACACAGCCATGTTATCCTCAACTTTCCACTTGCCGCGGCCCTGCAAATACGAGAATTACAGGAGATATAAGCTATGCCGATGGAAACAGAGAGATAAGACGTACAGTTGATTACCTTTAAAGTATAACCCTTCCTGGTGATCCATACGCACGTAACTGGTTTCGTCGGTGTCTTCAGTATCGACCTGTACGCCATCTCCAAATGGAGGAATCTCATCAAATTGATTGTATTCCTCCTCGTCTACGACATTTTCAACTCCAACAATCCTTCTCTTGCCATGAAGGACGATGTGCCACTTCTTATTGGCCGGGTCAGTGACATAAATGACCTGAATGGCTTGATTTGCAAGTATGAATGGCTCATCTTTATAAGCAACGCGATCCAGGTCCACAGAAGTGAAACCGTAACTGTCAACCTTCACACCCTGTGGGATTTGGACCCATCGGCATCGAAACAGGGGAATCTTGAACAGTACGTAATCGAGCTCCCAAATTTCTTCAATGAACCCGTAGTACGAGTTCAATCCACGTACTACCCTTGTTGGGCCTGTCTTGGTGAACCCCTCATGGAAAGCTTCTACGCTCACTCCACTATTTTGCACAGTGCTCTTTCGATCTTGAGCTTTCGTGTAAAATGTGTACCCATTGATGTCGTATCCCTGCCAAGTCTGTACAGTAAACGTGGGCCCTTTTGCCAACCATTTAAGGTTCTCACTTGCGGACTCTCCGGTGATTCGCACCTTCATCCATGCGTTGAATCGACTGTTATGTTGTCCCGTGATCCAAACCTCGGATCGGCGAGGATTGTCTTGTCGTAGCATCTCCTTGTGCTCGTCGATGTACGGAGACACCTCCGTCATGTGTTGCAAGACCCAAAAATGAGCTTTCGAGTACATATCGAAATCAGGAGTGATGGCTCTCCGTCCGATAGTGCCAACACCATCAAGCCTCCCCTCGTGACGAGACACAGGAACTCCTATTGCTTCTACCTCGGCCATGTAATCGACGCAGAACTCAACAACCTCTTCCGCTGCATAACCTTCGGCAATACTACCCTCGGGCCGGGACCGATTCCTCACGTAGGCCTTAAGTACACCCATGTACCTCTCGAATGGATACATATAACGTAGGAACACGGGTCCACATATCTTGATTTCTCTGACAAGGTGGACGGTGAGATGGACCATGATATCAAAAAACGATGGAGGAAAATACATCTCAAGTTGACAGAGAGTTCGAACCACCTCGCTCTGCAAAGAATCCAGTCCATCGGGATCAATGACCTTGGAAGAAATTGCATTGAAGAAAAAACATAGCCTCGTGATCGTCTCTCTGACCTTATGCGGCAGAATACTCCGGATGGCAACAGGAAGCATTTGTGTCATCAACACGTGACAATCATGAGACTTCATACCCAGCAATTTCAAATCGCCCATGGACACAAGCTTTTTCATATTTGCGGAGTAACCCGATGGAACTTTAACACCATGGAGACACTTACAGAGTTCTGTCCTCTCAGCCTTGCACAAAGTGTAGCATGCGGGGGGGAGGTATATACGGCCTTTATCGTCCTCTCTCGGTGCTAGCTCGGGCCTGATTCTCATTTCGATCATGTCACGCCGCACATTGATGCCATCCTTTGTCTTCCCTGGAATGTTCAGCCATAGGCCGATTAAACTGTCACAAACATTCTTCTCTACATGCATGACATCAATGCAATGACGAACCTCTAAATGCTCCCAATACGGTAAGTCCCAAAATATCGATCTCTTCTTCCAAGTGTTCTTCGTGCGGGGTTTCAATTTACCACCCTTTCCAAACACAACGTCTATGTCCTTCACCCGTGAGTAAACATCTTTCCCGCGCGTAGGCTTCGGGGCTGAACCATCTTCGTTGTGGCCGTCAAATTCCGTCTTCCTCTTACGGTACGCGTCATTCTTCGGAAGAAACCTACGGTGACGCATGTACACTGTTTTCCTGCAATTCTTCAGCCACACGCTCTCAGTGTCATCTTCGCAGTGGGGGCAGGCTTTGGCTCCTTTCGTAGTACGGCCCGACAAATTTCCAAGGGCTGGGAAATCATTGATGGTGCAGAATATCATAGCACGTAGGATGAAGTTCTCTCATTTGTGTGCGTCCCATACCTGCACCCCTTCATTCCACATTGTTAGGAGATCCTCTATCAATGGTGCTAGGTACACATCAATATCGTTTCCGGGTTGTTTTGGTCCTGAGATAAGTAGAGACATCATGATGTACTTGCGCTTCATACACAACCAAGGAGGAAGGTTGTAGATACACAAAAGAACCGGCCAAGTGCTATGCCGACTGCTCATGTTACCAAAAGGATTAATTCCATCGGTACTCAACCCGAACCTTATATTCCTCAATTCTGCTCCGAAGTTAACAAATTCCCTGTCGATGTTTCTCCACTGCGAAGAATCAGCGGGGTGTCTCAACTTTCCATCCTTCTTCCGGTCTTCCGAGTGCCAACGCAGTAATTTTGCCTCTTTACGGTTTGCAAACAAACGCTGCAAGCGGGGAATGACTGGCAAATACCACAACACCTTAGCAGGAGGTCCTTCCTTTATCTCCGTGCAGTCGCCATCGTCTGTTCGGTCCTTAGTACGCTTATAGCGGGATGCGCCGCACACCGGACAAACATGCATATTTTTGTAGTCGTTACGGTAAAGGATGCAATCATTAGGGCATGCGTGTATCCTTTCTACTTCCATTCCCAAAGGACACAACAGCTTTTTCGCTTGGTAGGTGTTTTTTGGCAACTCGTTTCCTTCCGGGAGCATGTCCGCCAAAAGATCTAACAGTGCTGTGAAACTCTTGTCGGTCCAGCTGTTGCTTGCCTTCAATTTTAACAGTTCAAGCACAGAGGCCAACTTTGTGTATTTCGACTTGCAACCAGGGAACAACGGCCTCTCTGAGTCCTCAATCAAGCGCTTGAATTTGCTAAACCCCCTTTCACTGTAATTTCCTTCGACATCACGCAACATGTCATCTAAATGGTCATCCTCTGGCATATCCTCGTCGAAGTCGTTGTTTGGATCCGGCATGTCCTGTTCCTCAACCTGAGTGGCAGTTGTTTCTGCAGTTGGCTCTTCTCCATGGTGGACCCAACACGTGTACCCCTTTTTGAAACCACGTCGGATCAAGTGGGCGACAATTTGAGATGAGTTGGTGAACATCTTAATATTCTGGCAGTCTACACAAGGACAGTACATATATGGTAAACCCTTCTTCGCCATGTCTTGCACAGCAACCTTTTCGAAATCAAAAACACCTTTCATGTATTCCTCACCCACTCGGTTGTCATTATACATCCAGTCTCGGACCATCTGCAATAAATCAAATTCATACACATGCTAATTAGTAAATCAATGGAGATCGATATTGATGATGAAATCAAGTAATGTGTACGCCTTGGGAGCAAGTAACCAACCTTGGTTCGATCCTCAAATTTTTGCCCCCAAATGCTCCCCCTGCCTTTCGAGATTTCGCTCTTCCTTGCCCCAAATCTCTTCGAACTGGACAGTGTAGGTCGAGCAAGAGAGTACGACTAGCTCAAAACATCCGCCAAAAGACCTTTTATACCAGGTTCAGTACAGACGGTTCTATATAATACCGTCGGTAATATCGGTGCATTATTGAAGAAAAGAAATATCACAGACGCTTATGAACTCCAAACCGTCCGCTTTACATCAGAACCGTCTGTGTATTTGATTATGACAGTCGGTTCTCACATCTGAACCGTCTGTGTTATCACATCCGACCGTCTACGTTATTATCACAGTCGGTTTTTACCTCAGAACCGTCTGTGTATGTTGTTATCACAGTCGGTTTTTACCTCAGCACCGTCTGTGATAACACAGACGGTTTTAAAGTCCGAACCGTCTTTAATATCTCGGTTTTTTTGTTTGCATTCGACTACTGGTCATCAGTTGTTCCACATGTTTTTCATATTTGGTTCTATCTTATTTCAATGTTAGTATTTACAAAAATGAACGTTCAGACTGTTTGGTTTTATCTTGTTTTTCATATTTGTTTTATATATATGTCTGAAATTAAAACCGTCTGTAATCTTTCAAGCAGAGACGGTTTTGAGTTAAAAACCGTCTTGATCGCAGCAGTATTTTCTTGTTAACATTTTTACACAGAACATCATTTGGTGATTATCAGTTACATAATCAATCGAAAGCCAGATATATAAGGAAAAGAAATTTCTTATTTCTTACAATCTTTCCATACATAAGAGATACTATTAATTAAGCGACCAATTGATTAGTGTCGACCTGTTCCGAAAGTAATTTACAAAGTTCTCCTAGGGACGTATTGGCATCAGTAGGATCTACACTGGCCGCCCCAGGAGAACTACCAATGGCTCTAAGACTATCAACATCATCTCTCACCAAAGGAGTGGATTTGGCATCAGTAGGATCATCCAAGAAATTAAAGTTGATACAACCAAGGTGGAGATGAAGCTGCAACTCAAAGCATGCACTCTGCCAAGTGCAGAATGGCAAAAGACATCCCCTCAGAATGCTTCTCCAGCGCCTCTTTTTTTTTTTGGAGAGTTCTGCACAAGGCAGCTTTCTCCTCCTGCACATATGCTTCTCCAGCTTTGGAGTGGATTTGGACGTGGAAGTGTGAGCCTTACCCCAGAAAAGCTGATGATACAAAGGTGTTGGAGAGGGGATATTGGAAGGATTATTGTGGATCTCCAAAGGTGGAGTCGATGCAACTGGAGGGGTTGCAAGGGGCAATGTGGCAACACAGGCCTCAGCACCCTCTAGAGTCTTCGCTGCAACTCCACTGTACGATCTTTCATCATTTCTAAGTCTCTTCTTTGGAGGGATCATTTCCTCAAGCACCTGTGGATTTCGAAATGCATTTGTTTCGAGGTAATCAAGTCATAAAAGAAAGATATGCATTAGAGTTTCAGAGAGGACTTACTTTCTGAAGATCCTGATCGAGTTCATTCCTTATCTCTTCCTCATCACTCTCAATTTCAATAACCTCACTGGAATTTCGGCTCGCCATCAAGGTGGGAGTTGAGGAGGGAATAAAGACAGGGATTTAGGAGCTTCGCTATTTATAGAAACAGAAGGTGACGGTTCATATGCGCGGGTGCCTCGAGTTCTAAAAAGCGCACTAGTACTGGTTTTCAAGGCAAATAAATTCATGATATACAACTTCTCGGGAGATAAACTGCAACACGGCAAAGGAAGTTGAAGAGTCAGATTACATAATTCGATGCAAATAAATTTGAAGTAAATAATTAAGTCTCTTCATCTGCTCAGTTATTATGTGCGGTTATCAACAATTGCATGTAGAGAATTGCACTGTTGGGACTATCACAGACGGTTGGGAGATCAAAACCGTCTGCTTTAATATTACAGACGGTTCTGATGTCCGAACGTCTTTAATATGTCTGTTTACTATCACAGACGGTTTGCAGTTAAAAACCGTCTGTGATATTGATAGATGTCGAGAATTCGTGGCGAGGAAGTTGAAGAGTCAGATTACATAATTCGATGCAAAATAAATTTGAAGTAAATAATTAAGTCTCTTCATCTGCTCAGTTATTATGTGCGGTTATCAACAATTGCATGTAGAGAATTGCACTGTTGGGACTATCACAGACGGTTGGGAGATCAAAACCGTCTGCTTTAATATTACAGACGGTTCTGATGTCTGAACCGTCTTTAATATGTCCGTTTACTATCACAGACGGTTTGGAGTTAAGAACCGTCTGTGATATTGATAGAGGTTAAGAATTCGAGTCGACTCGAGGACACTGTTGGGACCATCACAGTCGGGCCTTACGTAAAAACCGTCTCTAATGTGACTATCACAGATGTTTTTTACCTCAGAGCCGTTTGTGATATTTCAAAGCACGTTGATATATAACTTCTATATTCTTTTTATATTATTTGCATGGGACCTGCGACCTCTATATTGTTTCTATATTATTTCAAGGGCTCCGATCACAAGCCAAAGATCGCGATAGTCGTTCCTTGATCGCACACAGTGTACATACCTTTGTATGGTCGAATGTTCGACAAAAGCCAACGAAAGATAAAGAAAGAGGGAAGATTAATTGCATGCAGTCCAAGAATGTGCTGGAAAATTAGAAAGTTGACATAAGAACAAAGTTTTCAATAATTTGTTTCATCACTTACAAAAAAAAAGTAAAAATACAGAATGCTAGGTCAAGGAGTGGTCTTAGCCCTGGCTGCATCTAGAATAAAGTCAGTTTGACTTGCAGCCAGGACGCAGGACTCCTCCAGCGACAAGTTGTCCTTCTCAGGATCAACTACTTCAGCGTCGAGAAGGCCTGCGACCTCCCTCAGCTTCGCGATGGTATCCTTAATTGTCAAACCGCAGCCAGCGATGGTCATATCCGCGGCTTTCTTCTCCTCGCGAAGACGCCTCGTCCTCGCCCTAGCATTGTCACCATCCGTCTTCATGCGCTAAATGCGCTGGAAGAGATCGTCAAGGTCAAGCCGTAGCCGAGTGTGCTTCTCCGTGAGGAGCTTGTGCTCCTCCTGGAGGGCCCTCAGCTCGGCCTTGACTTTGGCAGTGTCTTCCACGACTCCCCTTCCCTGTGCAAATCAACAGGTCAAGAATGTATTGAACATGGATTAACAATACAGGGGTAAGTCCAAAAGATTGAGAGTTCATACCGGGGAGGGCGAGGCTGACGATACCATCGAGGATGCCATTGGCGCAGAGAAGCTAAGGAGTCAAACAGTCTGAGAACTATAAAAACTTGTAAAGTAAATGACAATTTTTCCACTGTCAATTTATAGAACTTCCAAAGCGATGCTTCGTGTTCTCCTAGGCGCCGCGCGCGAAGATCGGAGACAGAAATGATCACAGTTGAGAATTCGAAGCGCCGGTACTTTTCCAGTCGGTTCATACATCAGAACCGTCTGTGATAACTACACTATCACAGACGCTTCGTGGTTTACAACCGACTGTATAAATCACAGTCGGTTCTGAGTTCCGAACCGTCTGTGATAGTCTAATTATCACAGACGGTTCGGAACTCAGAACCGTCTGTATATATCACAGTCGGGTTTTAGGTTAGAACCGTCTGTGATAATTAGACTATCACAGACGGTTTTGTGTTCAGAACCGTCTGGTTTACTCTCACAGTTGTTTTTGACGTCAGAACCGTCTGTGATATCTGAACATATTCTCCCGCCAGGCCTTCACAGACGGTTTCCAATTGAACAGTTCATACCCGTCTGTGCTGTGCCGTCCAGGATGTCTGTTTCTGTGGTAGTGTCTCATTGCCCTTCACGTCCTTCCAGCTCTAGACGGTGATCTTCACCTTTCTTTCGCAAACAAGTCAACGTAGGTAGCGTACTGCCCAGCGTTTTTCCGATTGGTCTCTCAAATTGGTCAACTGACATGGCTTTACCTAAAATTCCATGAACAAACCATCAAAAAGCTTATAGTAGTGTGATGGTGGTCTGGCAGCGAGGATTAGCCAAAGATTCTGACATCCACACAAAAAACATACCCATCAAATGTAAGTAAATATACCTGAAACATATAAAATGCAATTAATCCTATAGTGAAAGAGGTTATTATTCCAAAAATTGGTGAATACAACCAACTATTACTAAGAATTTCATCTTTGGACCAGAAGCAAGCAAATATAATAGAATCTTTCTATTATATTATGAAAAGTAGAGTACTCTTGCGAAACGACTTACAACTTCTACCTATCTTATCTAAAATCCACAAATAAATGGATTGTTTACTGCTACCTAAATGGCTTCCTGTCTGAAAAGAACTACCAAGATGAAAATTCTGTGGTTGTTCGATGAAATTTTGTAATAAATTCATATTGTAACTTGTGAAAATCCCAAAAGGCTAAAATAAAAGTGCACATATGTGTTCACTGTTAAAACAATTAAATTTGACCACTGGTTGAATCCAAATTGGACTCGAACTGGTCACAATGGATGTGGTCGAATGCGGATCGGATTCAGACTGGTCGAATTTGAATTGGATATGGTCTGGTCGAAACGGATCTGGTCAAATGCGGATCAAATTTGGACTGGTCAAATTGGGTCTGATCGAACGCGGATCGGATTCGGGTCTGGTCGAATGAAACCCGTTTTCAGCCTAGTTACACCTATATTCAGTTTTAGTCCGAACAAGAGTTATTTGTAGCCTAATTTTTTTATTTAAATAATCAAATTCTATCTCCCATTTGAATTCAAGTCTCCAAAGGGGATAGTCTTTATCTTTAGCCTTTTGTTTATTTAAATAACAAAATATATCTCCTATTCGAATTCAAATCCCCTAAAAATCTCTGGTTGTTGGATGGTTGCAACCAACTTGGAGCTTCTATAAATAGAGAGGGCTAGCCTTTTGGGGATAGAAGCAGTTGCAGGGCACAGACAAAGGTGCAGGGTAGAGGGTGCACAAGACGTGAAGACCAGGAGCTCTTTTCTTTGTCCCTTCTGAAGATCTATTCGAGTAAACTCTGAAGTTGACCATGGGTGAGTCTTGTTCATCTACAAATGCATAAGCATGCATCACGCATCAGATCATAGGAGGAAGCCTTGTTCGTGATGCCCATGCTAGTCGTTCATGAAGATCAAGAGAGCATGGAGTAGTTTTGAAGGTCCCAGTCAACTGCGCGTGGGAGTCCAAAGTCGATGAGTGCCCTAAGATTGAATTAGCATTTGATCAGATCCATATTGCCATGTACAAACGCGCATTCGATCGGCTCTACAACGCTATTTGATCGAAACAGCGCCCCGAGATTGAATTAGCATTTGATAAGATCCATATTGCCGGCACAAACGTGCATTCGATTTGGCCTACAATGTTATTTGATCGAAACAGTGCCCCGAGATTCAATTATCATTTGATCAGATCCATATTGCCATGTACGAATGCGCATTTGATCTGTTCTATAATGTTGTTTGATCGAAACCGTGCCCTGAAATTGAATTAGCATTTGATCAGATTCATATTGCCGTGTATGAATGCGCATTCAATCTGGTCTATATTGTTGATCAATCAAATCTCTTAAGTGTATTATTGGAGGAATTGAAATTGCCCTTTCAACCAATGCGCCTTAAGTTGCACTTTCAGCTAGAAGAGATCTCTAAGGTGCAATTCGACCAGAGGAGAGATTCTGTTCAGAAGTTGGTTCATATTGCCTCATGAGAGATAGATCGATGATAAATTTTGATCTAGAAGTTCGATCAATCCCAAATTTTTATGGTAAATAGAATACTTGAAGTGAAGCATGTGCACTAATTTTCAAGTTAATTAGAGGTCTCTAAAATCCAATTTGACTAGAGAAGAGACTCTGTTTAGAAGCTAGTTCATATTGCCCCATGGGAAATAGATCGGTGATAATTTCTGATCCAGAAGTCCAATCGATCTCAAATTTTTATAGTGAATATAATACTTGAAGGGAATGATGTCCACCAATTTTCAAGTCAATCAGAGATTTTTAAAGTCTAATTCGACCAGAGGAGATACTCTATTCAGAAGCTGGTTCACATTACCCCATATGAGATAGATCAATGATAACTTCTACTCCAGAAGTCAGATTGACCCCAAATTTTTATAGTGAATATAAGACTTGAAGTGAAACATGTCCACCAATTTTCAAGTCAATCCGAGGTTTCTAAAGTCTAATTTGACTAGAAGAGAGTATCTATCTAGAAGAAAATTTAGCTCTTTCCACGGGAGAAGATCAATGATAACTTCTGATCCAAAAGTCCGATCGACCCCAAATTTGTATGGAGAATAGAAGGTTCATATTGAAGTATTTCCTCTAGGTTTCAAGCCAATCAGAGGCTATAAAGAATTCCATTAGTTAGTCGAAGAGAAGCTAGTACAATTATTAATCATGTCTGAAACTGTCAAAACAAATCTAAATTCTACTAAGTCCTTCATGGATATTCCAATGGGCTATCTACCATGCAACGTAATTTTGCTTCTTGATGGATATTCCAATGTGTTGTCCATCATGCAATGTGCTTTTGCTAAAGCTAAGGAGTCAAAAGTGTTATTATGAGTCATTCCATCCATAATTTATATATTGTTGGATACTGATGAAACAAAGACAACATGTTTTTTATCCGTGACTAACAAAGTCGGACACCATTTATGCTGGGTATTGATGAGGCGAAGGCATCAATTTGTTTGCAACTGACGAGGCCGAACAACCTCGATCCTGGCCGAGCACCGACGAGACGAAGGCCATATTTTGTGATAGCACCATAGACTGACAAGGCTATGGATTTGCATACTTGCATGCATGGGCATACGCGTTGCATTCATTTATCAAGGGCAATTTTAAAGTTTTGAGGCTTGAAGACGACGATCATCAGCACAACTTAATTAGAGATTTTTTGTGGACTTGTTCTACAGATGTAATCTAAACAGGAGCTTTTCAAAAGATCTGAGAAATCATGAACCATACAATCTCTTAAAGTCAAGATGTACTTTCCTTTGGCGAAATGAGAGATTGTAAATCCCAAAAGGATTTGTAACTTGTAACTAGTTTAAAATTAATAAAGTACAGTGTTTCCTAAGATTGTGCATTCTCTACCATTTATTTGTATACTTACGTATACTGGCATGCCCGCAACATGAAAAGGGCTCACTTTCCCAAAAGAGAGATCTCGGTGAAACAGTGGTATAGAATTCCTTTTACCTCTCAAAAGACAATCACAGAAAATAAAAAAAGAATGTATGTTAGGTTATGTTATAATGCAAAGAATTACTAGATCTTAGTTTACTCACTCAAAATTTAGTCAAGTGAATTGAAACTGTGAGGTTCTTCGACTTGATTCACCAGAAATTCTAGTGGCCGATGGCGGTGGAGAAAGGTGCGACGGCCGGCAATGGAGGTTTTTCGAGGGAGTTGACGCTGCGAGGTCCTTGGACTAGATTCACCAGGAATTCTAGTGGCCGGCGGCGGTGGAGAAAGGTGCCACGGCCAGCGATGGAGGTTTCGGGCAGGTCTTGTCACGCTCGAGGAGAAAAAGAATTGGAACGGTTTGACTGGAGAGAAAATTCCAAGGCACATGTTTCTCTAGAGGGAGGCCTGTTCTAACGGTTAGATAAATTGAACTATTAGTACAATTTACTCTATTCTAAAGGTTTATATATTAAGAACCATTAAAATAAATCATGTGATTTATTCTAACGGTCAGACAAATTAAACCGTTAGTACAATTTACTCTTTTCTAATGGTTAATATATTAAAAACCGTTAAAATAAATTATGTGATTTTTACTGACGGTTTCTTATAACTTAACTGTTAGTACACATGCTCCTGTACATCATGTATTCTAACGATTTTTTTTGGTTTGTATAAAATCGTTAAAAAATAAGGGTTGATAGATTATATTTTTATATTTTTATAGTAGTGTTACCTGTTGGAATCTTCTAGCGGTTCACTTGTTCCAATGGATACGTTATATATTTCAACTCAAAAAGACGGATTAGATGTTCTTAACTTATACGGTTGAGCGGCATGTAAACGAGGGATTATTAGGCTATCTCCAACCCACCGGCGCTTCGCTTGGCGCTTCAACAGAATATTCTCCAGTATATTCCATGCCACGTATGCGAAGCACCATCTGAAGCACCACCCTTCTCCAACCCACCGGCGCTTCGCTTGGCGCCTCGCGTGGGGCCCGCACATACATTATTTATTACACATTAACAAATTGATAAAATAAAATTCAGATAATTCGAAGACAACAAATTAAAATAAAATTGTTGTAAATAACAAAAAATATTTAAAAATATTTTTATTGAAATGGCACACGGGAAAAAATATGACATATACTAAATTAAAATTCAGCAACAGTCGGCTCTTAACAACCACACAAACAACTACTCATCCGTACCGCCGGCCCCGAAACGCTGCCAGATGTGCTCGATAAGATCCCGTTTCAGTTGCCGATGTGTTGGGCGAGCACGGATCGCATTATTTCGATCTAGCATATGTTCAAAAATTGGCGGAGCATTGCTGTGGATAGTAGGCGGTGTTACGGTTGATGTGCCTTGAGTATCGTACAATTGAGTGATCGGGTCATGAGAGTTGCGCTCATCCTCGATTATCATGTTATGGAGGATGACACACGCTTTCATGATATTGGCAAGAGTTGACCGTTGCCAAAATCGAGCGGGGCCGCGGACAATAGCAAATCGAGCTTGCAACACCCCAAACGCTCGCTCCACATCTTTTCTTGCCCCTTCTTGATGTTGTGCAAATAACTTGAGTTTGTCCGTTTGGGGCAAGGATGCGGTCTTCACGAAGACAGCCCACTCGGGGTAAATACCGTCGGCCAGGTAGTACCCCATATTGTACTCTGTCCCATTAACAGAGTACTGAACCGTAGGAGCTTCACCGCGCAACACATTAGTGAAAAGGGGGGATTGATTAAGCACGTTGATGTCGTTGTTGGATCCGGCGACACCAAAGAAGGCATGCCATATCCACAAGTCTCTGGATGCGACCGCTTCAAGCATTATTGTAGGGACTCCTTGATCACCACGGGTAAATTGGCCCCTCCATGCAACTGGGCAATTGCGCCATTCCCAGTGCATGCAATCGATGCTTCCTAGCATCCCTGGGAAACCTCGGTCCTCTCCTTCCTGGAGCAGACGCTGGAGGTCTTCGATAGTAGGTTTACGGAGATATTCCGACGCGAACCGATCAACGATTCCTTCGACGAAATTCTCCAGGCACCGAATGGCCGTCGACTCTCCGATGCGTACGTACTCGTCGACAGCATCGGCGGGTGAGCCGTACGACAACATGCGCAAAGCTGCAGTGCACTTCTGCAATGGAGATAGCCCCTTTCGGTTGAGGGCATCTCTCCTCTCGGTGAAGTACGGGGACCACTCCCCGAGAGCTCCGACGACTCGCAGAAAGAGAGGTCTCCCCATGCGGAATCTTCTGCGAAACAAGTAGCCGGGGTAGACCGGAACATCGGCGAAGTAGTCCGCAACTAGACGGTTATGACCGTCTTCGCGATCTCTTTCGATGTACCTTCTGCTACTTCGTCGGCGGCGGTGCGAGGTACCAGCACCAATGCTGGCTTCAACATCATGAAGAGCGTGACGCATAAGGGGTTCGACCGTTAGACAGGTCTGTGCTAACCCAGCCACGAACTCTTCCATTTGGTTAATGCCTTCGTCGTCACCACTACTTGTGGTTGAGCTGGACGACATTTTTTTGGGGTTGGTTGTGAAGTTGATATCACCAAGAGCGGAGGCCTCGGTTGTGAAGTTCAGATAACTGAGTTGTGAAGTTGAGATAACTGAGTTGTGAAGATGAGGGCATGGAGGGGTCCAAATATATAGGGGTCTAAAATCCGAAGGCATCGATCACATGCGTCGGGTCCAACGGCTAAAATCCAAAGGCATCGAACAGATGTGTCAGCTCCAACGGCTAAAATCCAAAGGCATCGAACAGATGTGTCAGCTCCAACGGCTAAAATCCAAAGACATCGAACAGATGTGTCAGCTCCAACGGCTAAAATCCAAAGGCATCGAACAGATGTGTCAGCTCCAACGGCTAAAATCCAAAGGCATCGAACAGATGTGTCAGCTCCAACGGCTAAAATCCAAAGACATCGAGTAGATGTATCAGCTGAAACGGCTAAAATCTAAAAGTACCGATCACATGCGTCAGCTCCAACGGCTAAAATCCAAAGGCATCGAACAGATGTGTCAGCTCCAACGGCTAAAATCCAAAGACATCGATCACATGCCACAGTACAAACAAGTGAATCGAAAACCACTTAAATTAATAGTGCGAGTACAAATGTTTAAATGAAAAGTACAATGTTCGGTCTACTATTTGTTTTTCAGATCGTTAAGCTGCTCGTTGATGTATTCTATTGCAGCCTCATGCGTCGCCTTACGGTTCTCCGATAAATGGGATGTATCCATTCCAAGTAGCTTCGTCAACGACTTCATCAATGAAGCCTTCTCTTTGCTTCTGGCCATCCCTTGCAATTTTTCGGCTACAGCAAGGGCTTTGTCGGCCATACTACTAAGCTCGGCGTTGGCTTTGTCGATGCGCCCTAGGGTCTCCTCGCGCGCCGATGATGTTCCGCCTAGTTTGCTCTTACCCTTCCGCTTTGCCGCGTCTCGCCCTATAGGTCGTGGAAGCTCGACGGGCTCATCGTCGTTGTTCGACGACGACGTGTGGGCACCTTCTTCATTCAGGCGAGCTTTTTTTGAAGAATCCAAGTAGCTTCGGCACCATTTCGGTTGGCCACATACGGCGCTCCACCAGTGCTCCATGATGAAGGCCTGACCCACCTCCTGCCTGTACATGTCGCGTGCTTGCGAAATCAATTGGTCGTCTGAACGACCACTAGCATAGGCATCGCGCAACCTGCAGTAGATACCATTGATCTGAACAATTTTTTTATTACTCTTTTGCCAATGGTCTTTGCAGTGCCTGAGATCTCGTCTGCGATCAGGCGGACTGCTCTCGTTGTACTCGGCAACCACCTTTGACCAATACTCGTCGCATTTTTGATTGTTCCCATCGACCGGGTCGAGGGAGTTATTCAACCATGCACTGATCTGGAGCACGAAAAATCCAAATTTAATAACAAAGTCTGCGATAGCGGAATTTAGTAGTTAGATGATCGAGCACTCACAAGTCGCATGTCGTCCTGTTGGGACCAGAGCATTCGTTTACGCTGTGCCCCAGCCCTTCGTTCGCCTTTGCCAGCATTGTCGTCGGCCTCGATCACTCCGGGGGCCGAGCTATGCGGAGTCCCGGTATCTGATACAGACGTGGACTGCGAATTTTTGCTCGGTGGTTGAGGGGGCGAGATTCCTGCAGACATGGTCGGAGCTCCAACGTAATGAGAATTTTGGCCGTAAGGGCCGTAGGGGGATTGCGCGTACGGATGTCCATATGGATGTGGTTGGCCGTACGGAGGGGGTGCACCATACGGTGGATAGCACATCGGGTATGGTGGGGGAGGAGGCTGAAAACTGGGCGGATTTTGACTGTTTGGCGCTTGGGAGTTATCCTCATCTAAATTTGGTTCGCCGAACCAATTAACATAACCGCCGGGGGGATTATTGGCCATTGGAAATTTTTTCGGAAAAAACTGGATGAACAGGAGAGTGCAAAGTGTGTGAGTTTTGGTTTGTTTGAGGGTAAATGAGCTGAAAATTGGGCATATTTATAGGCAGGGGGTCACACAAATTTTCAGGAATTTTTTGCAATTTTTTGAGAATTTTTTGGATTTTTTATGAATTTTTAACCTCAGAAATGATTAAAATATCTCAAACGGCTATTTTTAAACGGCACAAATTAAACGGCTATTTTTTAAGTCGCTGACATGTGGGACCGACGGGATTAAAGGTGCTAACGGCTATTTTCCCCCCCAAACAGACACTGACATGCGGGCCCATCACAAACGCGGGCCCATTTGCCAGCGACCCATCTCACGCACGCACGCGCTGCGCGTTCACACCAGCCCACGCGCTTTGTGGGGCCCACCGCGCCTCGTCCCGCACCTGCACACCGCGCACACACTCACTGTCACGTGGCCCCCCAGATGCATTTCGGCCCACCTGTCAGTTTGCTTTCACGGGAGGGTACGAAGCCTCCGTTTCTCGCGCTGTGGGCCCCGCAAAGCGCGTGGCGATGCGTCCACGCGCGCTCCAACGCCGCAGCCTCGCTCCACGTATGCGTCGACGGGCCCACTTGTCAGAGCTTCACGCTGCATCCTCGCGTGGCGTCTTCTCTCTCCCGTCGCGAATATTTTAATATTTTTTTCCGGTGGGGCCCACCTGTCAGCGCGTCGAGGAACCGGCGTTGGAGATAGCCTTAGTTTGCATAGCAACATCTTTTCCGTTTCTCTCTCATTTGACTGCTTTCATTATGTTATGTTTGATGCTGCATTATTTTGTGGACAGTTTGTTTACCCTTCCTCACAGGCAAGCTTTTGAAGGGAGAACATTAATTCATAAGACTAGCCTGTCGTAGTACTCTCAGTAATTACCATCTTTTGACTTAAGAAACAAGTATACACACAAGCAACAGTTGTCAAGTCGCATTTCACACGGATAGTAGATCACGGGTGTTAAATACACGGTATGGTACGATTAGTCAATTAAGGACCTACTTGGACTTTGGCGGAGAGCTCACTGCTTTGAAGTTGTTCTTGTAAAAAAAAGATCATATTGTCTTTAAAATACATGTATGGAACAATTTGATATAAAATGTTATGCTGGCATGAGCTTGTAATTTATTCTAATTTTTATGGATGGGCATCGTTCTAGGAATTTTTCGAACTCCTGCAGCTATCTAAAATGTACTCCTAGCTCCCAATATAAAAACAACACTCGCTTTTACGAACTCCAACTCCATCAACAAAAGATTCAAGTAATATATGGGCAGGTGGCTTTGGCTCCATTATAGAAGGCAGATAATTGCCAGAATCTCGGTTGTTGTCGACTGTTTTTTTCCCGAATATTTTGAAAATTTCACTTGACAAACGAGACAATAAAATTGTTGCACAAAGTTGTCTTAGTCTTCCAAGGACACGTTTGGTTGCCCGTATCTAGCCTGGTCTGGTCGAGTTGATGCAGCCGATGCTTGTTTGGTTGATTGAACACGCCCTTGAGCCAGACTAGCCTCATGCAAATTCACTGTTCCGGCCTGGTTCCACTGGCACGTAGAAATCTGGCGTATCAACTGAGCTTGGCTGAGAGCACATTGTGTTCTACGCTGATGGCCCACCGTCAGTGACGAGAAAACCAGCGCTCCCTGTTCTTATGGGCAGGTAAGTATTTCTCTCATTTCTTTTTTTCTTTTATCTATTGATTAACACCTCCTATTATCGAACCGATTTTAAAAATGGATTCATGACATTTTTTCGAACAAAACTAGACCACACTTGCCATATAAATTTCAAATATTTAAAATTCAAATTTTTGCTTCTCCAACCTCAACCAAACACTATCTCATATGATACATGTATTGGGCCTGATTGCTCTCAGCCAGGCTGTGTTGGGCCAGGTTGAGCTCAGCAGGCAACCAAACAGCTCCCAAGTGTTCTAAACAGAAAACATTCGAACAAAATGCATGTGTTGTTAAAGAATGTGGAGTTTTTTTTAGTGTTTCTCAAAAAACACCCGACACAATTCTCCCTCCGAAAATCTCGTCCAAAATTTGAGTTCCCACCGATTCCAAAACCCTAAATTTCAAGAATCACTCAAGTCTCATCCAATAGAGGCGGCGGTAGCACGAGAATATGAACGGGCGCTCGACGGTATGGTGGTGCAAGGATGCAATGGCGAACAGATCTGCAAGGACGCGGTGAGGCGGAGGCCGCACGAGGGCATGGCGGCGAACAGATCTGCAGCCGCATGAGGACGCAGTGGCAAGCAGATCTATGGTCATGCGAGGACGTTGCGGCGAGCAGATTTGAGGCAGTGCAAGGGCAGTGACAAATGGCGACGGCTGATGTGAGGATGGTGAGGGCGAGAGCAACGGTGACGGTGCGAGGATGGCGGTCGCACGAGGTGGCGGCCACTCAAGGACGCGGTGGCGCGCAAAGACGACCACGCAAGAACGGCGGTGTCCCGAGGCGAGGACAGCGACGGGCAAGGTCATCGACAATGGGCGAGGATAACGGCGATGGCCTGAGGCGAGGACGGCGACGAGTGAGAGCAACAATGATGGCGGCTGCGAACGGGCCGGGCAGCGGCCGGCAAAGCAACGACGGCGAGAACCAATGGCGTCAACGGCAGGCCGGCGCCCAATTGTTTTGTTTTACAATAACATGTATATTTTGTAGTGTTTAAGTACACTGGAATGGTACAACTCTTCTGAGCAATCTCTTTACCGAGTATTGCAGGAAAAACACTCGGCAAAAGCCGAGTTCCCCGGTCCTTATCCTCCGAGCGAATTTTGCAAAAATGTTTTGACGACGATATTTGAGTCTTTCCCAAGTGTTTTTGGTACTCTGCAACAACCGAGATTCTAGTAGAGGCTGGGCAAAAAGGAATGTTATATTTTGGCCAGGACATCATCATTCTGGAAGCATATATATAGTTGAGACTTTGACAACTTGAGAGTGCAACAGGGCGATATTAACTAAAGTTCTTCTTAATTTTAGCATTTCAAAATTAAGAAAGTAAACCCGCATGTGTCCTAAGAACAAAGGAAAGAAAATTGCGTTGAAAGAAGGTAATTAAAGGCTGCAAAGAAAGAAATGTAAAAAGCATCTGTCTGGTAATGTTATTTGCACAGTATTTGACAACTTTTTGACGACGAAGTCGACCCAGTACGAACAAACGATAGGCCAAATGAGCACTACTTACATTAATCATCTATGCGTCAATATCCTGAAGCAATTCAACCAGGTTGTGAGTCTGGTATAACCGCATCAGTTTGCTCGACAGTTGTAACTGGTGTTTCACATTCAAACCAGTGGTAAAACTGTTGCGAGTCATAAGGATAGATCTCGATCTGATCTTAATACTTGTTTGCTCGAGTTTAAAATTTTTTAATAAATCAATTTATTGGAGTTTGAGTTTATAAATAAATATAATAAGCCTCACCTATCTGCTTAAATATATCATAGAATTTCTTGGTCAAGGATGTAGGCTTAAGGAATAAACTATCTACTAGGCCATTATTTATGTGTTTCTTTTAGATTATTTTAGTATTATATTGTCAAAAAAAATTATTTAGCTAGCTTTTGGTTTTGAATCATAATCATAATAGTAATGAGCTTTATGATTCATTAGAGTTAGAGGTGGAACGGATAAATACAAAAATATATTTGATTCAAGTAGGCAATGAGATGAGGTGAAATGGTTTTTTGAATATTATCATACTTGGATGTATTTGAATGATATATTATACAAATAAATATTATGATTATAGAGTAGTCCGACTAAATAAAAATTAACATATTTTCATACATAATCGAAAAATAGGGTAAAATTTATGAACTCCTTATTGTCATCAATAAGGGATTTTCTCCCATATGTTCCACATTGTTGACCTGACCTAAACACTAAACCATTCCTGCTTCTAAAGAAAAAAAGGAAAGAAATTTGGCATCTCACTGGTGGCCGCTTCTGGCCCAATTTTTCTTTTCTTTTTTCACCTTTCTAGTGTCTTCATTCTCCCTCTTCAAAAATGGTGGTAGTGAAAGAACACTCATTTGTACACTTAGACAATTATGTATTTATATAAAGAGAGATTATAAATTTAATATATATATATATATATATATATATTAAGATTAAATATATATATCGGGTGGGCAAGAATCAAATAGGAAATTTTCTATGTTAGAGATGGATGGAAAGTGACAATAACTATTTGATCTTGAACAACCAATGGTTGAGTTCTGTTGTCGACTTGTCGTTATGACCCAAGCATATGCCACATTGACCTAATTGTCCGTTTTTGAACTAGCGGTCAGATCACCCTCTGTATTCTTCTACTGATAAGAAGCTTCTTATAATTTTTTTTCCTTCCGGTCGAGGACAGCGAGGGTCTAACACGTCAATGGCCAGCCGGCCATCACGACAATGGAGTAGATGTTGCTTCACTGGTGATTGTCTGGATTGTCCTACCGGATATGTTGTTTTGGATTGTTTTGCGTTTATTTTCTGATCTATAATCCACGAACGGTTCTACAAACTATGAATCATTGGTTTGTACTGGTTACCCAATGCCTAGTACAACTGAAGAATCTACTACACAGGATTTTCTATAGTTCAGATACTTAGCACCGTTCCATATGTCGTGGTCAGGCACAGTTCTTGTTGGACAAGTAATCCATAGATGCCAATCTTGGCAGCCATTTTTCCAAGTCCTAGTTGTACTTTGAAGTCGCCCTTTGCTCGTTGAATAGTACACATCAACACATGGAATTTTGAATGAAATACTAGCAGAAAACAGTTAAGTCAATGATTCTTGTGCTTTAGTAGAAAAACCGAGTCATTCTTCAGTTTCTCACTGCTCATATAATTAACCATGGTAATGGATGTTTTCTGTTTCCTTCAAAGGGAAAGTCTTACTATATTTACAGCTGAATAATCTACAGTTGAACCTTCTCGCATTACATGGCATGTTGTTTCAATTGTTTTTTTTAACTTCGTTATAATTCATAGCAAGTGTGGGTTGGCTTGGTTAGATATTAGTGAAGAATCACATGTTGCTATTCTAGTGATAATTTCAAGAATTTTAACCAGAAAACTCAAGAACCATGCAAGTATAAGATCACAGATCAAGAGGTTTACCACTAGACGCGCGGATGCGACAACACAGCAACGAAAGAAGAGTCGATGTTGCAACTGGATTGTGACCAGCAGCGCATTGGTAGCAGCCGCACCTCTATAGAAGTCCACACAGCCGAAAAAGGAGCATCGCATGTTCGTGTACTAGTACCAACACACGCGGCTAGAGTTTTACAAGATCTATCTCATGGATGGTGGTGTCAGCCAGAATCAATAAGATTAGATATCTCTTTTGCATGCCCACCTCGTCTTCTTTTATAAGGTGTTGTAGATAAATCCTACTCAAATGTAAACTTTAATTCTAATGGTAAACCCGTTATTAATAAGGGACCCGTTTCAGATCCTATCTAAATAAATGCTCCAACCCATTAAGTATGTGACCTTGTAGGTGTTGCATCTAGGCTATTATGCCTAACCTAATTTTGATGATTAATAAAAACAAAGTATTTTAGATTAACTGTGCTTCTGAGTTATTTGATACAGAGCTTATTCAGGAAGACACGCAAGATGATCAAGATGAACCCGACATGAAATAAATAAAAGCACAAGTTGCAAAGAGCAAAAGACGAGACGTAAATTACAAACATACAAAAGGACTTAAGGTAATATGTTTTTATTTTTACCGATCTCGGTGTTTGGAGGTTGATCGGTTAAGGATTTTATTTCTTAGTTTCAACCGTACTATCAAGAGGGGTTGCGAGTCCTTTCTATATTTCCAGTATAAACCGAGAAATTATTATGTCACTGCATTGCATCTTTTTCGGTTGGATTTGGTTTTGAAAGATTTGAATTTTCAGTTGAGTTTTTAACAACAAAAGAGTTTTTGAATTTTTTAGAAAGATCTAGGAAGATCTGGTTTTTTCTTCTGTTGACAAAAATATAGCCCTTTAAATTATCTTTCAAACAAGCTATTAAATTCTTAAATCGGATCTCTGGATCAAAAGTTATAACTATTTTTATCTATACTGACTGTTAGTTTGCTATGCTGACTGTCAATTTGAATGTCAGTTTGTTTATACTGACAGTTGTCCAGAGAGGTTGTTTTTTAAGTTGAAATTTTTTGAATTAAACTGACTATCAGTATGTCCATACTGACTGTTAGTTTGCATTTCGACCTCAAGCCGTTTTATTTGAGTTTCTATTTGATTTGGTCGTTTTTGTGATCCATACTGACTGTCAGTGTGTGATACTGACTGTCAGTATGAAGTGTCAGTTTCCATATACAACCACAAACGACTAGCTAATTTTTATCCGTAAATTTTGTCAACCGTTGAGTTTGAGACTGACTGTCAGTCTTTCATACTGATTGTCAGTTTGCACTGTTTTGTTTCTATTTTCGATCTCAAACGGCTAACTGGTTTATCTCCGGATTTTACTTCTTTCTGGTCGTGACCCAAACTGACTGTCAGTTTGAGCTCCAACGGTTGTTTTGTTTGTTGAAGCTATAAATAGAGGCTTTGAGCATTTTTTTTAACAACAAGCAGCCTTGCATTCTTATACACTCTTGAGTTTTAATCTTTTACACAAAATCTTGATCTTTTGATCAAGTCGAGTGTTTCTGAGATCCACCGAGCTTTTTAGTTCATAGCATTTGCATCCTCATAGTTTCTTAGTGCGTGTTTGGCGGTCTAGAGAAGACCTTGCTGCTCGTTACTCTTGGTGAACGCCCTCAACTAGACGGTTTGGTGGCGTGGCCGTTGACCTCTCTGGTTCGGAGATTGTCAGAGAGGATCGGCGTGTTTATAAAAGGCATCGGTGCTCACCTTTATGGAGTGAACAAGGAGTAACCATTAGTGAGAAATATCCTTCGTGGATATTAAAGCAAGACTCATTCGCTTGAGTGCTTCAACGAGGATTAGGGGAGACTGGGCGAATCTCCAAGACCTCGGTAAAAATCGTTGTGTTCGTCTTCTCTTCCTCTTTCTCATATTATTGTTATTTGTTCTTGATTTTTTTATTTGCCATTATTTGATTTAATTTGAAGTTTTTAAAAGCCTCATATCCACCCCCTCTAGTCGGCATCCTTGATCCTACAGTAGGTTTGTGTATATTTGGCTGTGACTCGACTGGAAAGAACTTCCTGAATCACAAGTTATAAGCGGTCCCTAATAAGACATTATGACTACTCGCATATACACGAAGATCATATCCGACAAACCTATATAACTTATCATGGATTATCTTTTTGCCTCATAATATTAGATCAAACTCAAGATGAGAAATGTGTTGTTCTTGAATAGTCGACCCTTTCTCGATTTTGTAATGGACTAATCTTTTTCATAGTTTACTCTTAACTATATTTGGTACGGCCATGCACTTTCTTAGTCCAATTGCATTGAGAGGCCTAGAGATATCTCTATCAAGATATGAGAAGGTCAAATTCCATCTCGACCATTCACTTTCAACACATGGCTCATAACATATTTGTATATCACCTTTATGATTATTTGGTTAAAAATAGTGGTTGATGATACCAAGGTATGCAACTATGCATATATAAAATCATGACGATCTTAGGTCAAAAGATAAACCAGAATAACTGTTAGAAACAAACTAATGACACATAAAATCTCAACAGTGTCTCAAATTGGGTCAATCCGATCAACATGTTCTTCAACTTGTGTCCACGACATTGACTTGATGTATGATTTGTGAAACTCGACTATCAATCAATGATCGTTTGACTTATTTTACATTATTATTCCATGTAATACCAAAATCAGGATGTTTAGAATAAATGTAATTGATAAAATCGTAAGTAAATTGAGACAATTCATATATCATTATAAAAAGTTCTACGAACAAATCACATACTTGTTGATCGATAAAAATGATACTTTATTTAAAAAATACAATAAAAACTCATAAATATAATATGATACAATCATTTCCATGATTATTTCTAAAACATATCTCTATTAATAAGTCACATAAGCTCTCAAACAAACCAACATGTAGAATATTAAACGTGTATCATGTTTGAAAAAATAACTTGTAATGATTTATAAGATGACTTGCCTCATTAACTACGACGAGTGATGACTTCATTGGCAGTTTATTGTGCAAATTGCATATTGTATATTCAAGATTGACCTGGTCCAACTAAAATCAATCTAAGTTAGATGGAAATATTGAGAGGTGGTCCCGTCTCACATAAAAAACTGATTCATTTTACAAATGAACTGTACAGTGTAAACCTTATTGCTACACTTAAACCTTTATAAAAATTGTTTTACCTCCTTGATTACTCTTTTTATTCATATCTATTATTGATTTGCATCAACCTTTATTTAACACAAGAAACATTGTTCATTGTGATAACTACAATTACAAAATACAACATACAGAAAATCCAAATACAATTCCCTGTCTGGTATCTTTAAGGAAACACATACCATTACCATTTTCTTATTCTTTCCTTTTACTCTTTCCACTTCTTCATTCTTAGCACACAATTTTTTTGTAAAAAAACTCCATAACATTATAAGAATATCAAATTAATACAATATTACTAAATTGTGATGTTGACATATAAAATTTAGATTTATAATACACTCGATAATATTTGGCTAAATCCTAATTTTTATAGTATTATCGTTAAAGCTAATTCCGGACAAGAAAATTAAAAATTAATTATTTCTACATTGTCACACTTTATTATGAAGGCGAAATGAAACCAACACCCACGCCGACGACGCAAGTAGCCAAGTAGGCAACTCCAATCTCATCCATCCACCCCCACCCCCGAGACCGAAAGGCGAGAAGAGAACACACAAACAAAACAAAACAAAAGGCGAAGCAGCAGCAGGCAGCTAAACAGAGCTGTCGAGGCCAATCTCCCACCGCATCACTTTGCCAGATCTATCCACTACGGTCTCTAGGGTTTCCCATCCGAGGCAATTTGCTGCCGTATGCACCGCAGCTGAGCGGCCATGCGGGTGCTCCCGGCGGCGTGGTCGTCCTCGTCGGCGGCCTCCTCCTCCTTCTCCTCGACCAAGGAGCTCAACGCCGCCGCGGCCGCCTCCGACTCCGGAGGTGGGGCCCGGGGGACGGCGCTATACTTGAACGTGTACGATATCTCGCACATGAACGGCTACCTCTACTGGTTCGGCCTCGGGATCTTCCACTCCGGCATCGAAGGTGAGCGTGGCGTGCGACGTCCTCGTGTGACATTTGTAAGCCGCAAGCTCTGGTTTTGCATGTTTGGTGCTTAAGTTTTTGTAGGGTTGGAGCAGTAGCTTCATGCTTTCTTAAATGGAGCCGAATTGCTAGAATTTGACAACAGTTGTGTGCGTTTTTAGCATAGTCGCTGTATTCCTTTTTGTAGGTTCAGTTGGATTTGGAACGCTTCCTCGAATATTATTGGAGGTAATTGTTTGATTGCTCGAGGAGCATAGGGTCATAGTTGTTAACTTTGCTTAAGAGTTTGGTCGGATTATGCTCGGCTGGAACAATAACTGCACATATTTTTGGTATGATTGTGGACTGTGTGGAGCCAAGTAGCTAAATATGTTGGTTTATGTTTGGAGCAAATATGCTGTGCCTAGATTTTGTTGCAATCGCTAACTTTGATAGAGCTAAATTACCAAATTTACTTGTATTAGGCCAATCAGTTATCATCTTCAAGATTAGGTTTATGGAGTTAAGATATTTCTTTTAGCTGTCAAGGCTGCCCCCTTATTGGTGTGCTTATGTTATTGCTAAGCAATTGCAGCGTTATGATTTGTCAATGGGAAATGTAATTGACAAGATTGGTGTGTGCATTGGTTCAATGCTCTAAAACTTTTGAGAATAGTCATGACCACCGCCGTTTGATATATGATAATATGGAACAGATAGAGTTATGCTATTTGCTATACTGGGATTCAACATATTTGGTTTGTATTCCCATCCTCGTCTTTGATAGTTCAACCCTTTTTACTCCTTTCGAGCTGTTCTGGTGCTGCATGTGCTGCTTTGCATCACATACTTTTGACCTTCTGTAGCTGCAATTGTTGGATTAGCTCAGATGGAATTTATTTCTGTCAACTAAACTTCACAAATGAAAATCAATCTGTGTTCTAGTGTATCTCTTATTCACACTTGAAAGAAAGCCCTTTCTTGACGGCTGCTTATGTCAATGTTGTCCGTACATTTTCTTATTTTTAACTTTTTGAATAACGATTAGTTTAAAGTGCGCATTTGGGGTTAACAACAAAATTATTCTAAATAAATTTGACAGTGCATGGCATGGAGTATGGCTTTGGAGCCCATGAATACTCTACAAGTGGAGTCTTTCAAGTAGAACCAAAAAGCTGCCCTGGCTTTATCTTCAGACGCTCGATGTTTGTAGGCACCACTGATATGTCCCACTCTGAATTCCGCGATTTCATTGAGGATCTTGCTGGGAACTATCATGGAGACACTTATCATTTGATTGTGAAGAACTGTAATCATTTTACAGCTGACGTTTGCAAGCGTTTGATTGGAAAGCCTATTCCAGGATGGGTGAATCGACTCGCAAAATTAGGTTAGGATTCTACAAAACATACTTTCATTCTATTGGTCCTTGATGATGGTGGTTTTGAACCATTTCTGGCTTTGTCTTGTTGGAAATTGCAGGTTCTTTTTTCAACTGTGTATTGCCCGAAAGCATCAAAGTTTCAGCTGTCAGAGATGTAACTGCACATCCAGAATTCTCTGGTAACTTCTCCCTTTGATGTGTGGCTGCTTCTATGTACGTATCCATATTTGACCAACTTAAACTTTCAATCCCTTAGCTGTTTCAAGCACTCCATACACATGATTGAAGTGGTGGGTACCTTGTTTCAATTGTTACCTTTTCAAACTCTTAACAATTTGACTATAGGAAATGCCACATGGATTACTAAATGTGCGTAAAGGATGGTGGTTTCTAGATTGAACATGCACACAGCATTCCGTTGACTGAAGTTTGAACTCTAAACTAGCAATGACACCAGCATTCCATTACTCTGTCACCTTCAGCACATCTGTCCTGCGACACACTTAACACTGCTACCATCATTCTCACTATTGGAACATTATTGATCAGAAAGAACACACCAACTACTTCTGATAACTATCATTTCAGCCTGTCTCACAACTTTTATACTCAGAACCAGCTCAGCAATTGCTTTCCCTAATCTTTCCACCTTTTACAACCACCACAGATCTTTGCAGTTGCTGATTCCACCACTGCAGGAATGGTATAGTCAAAACCTCTTCTCTCCAAATTCATCCTTGCCCTTGAAGGATTGGAGCTTGGTGCAAACTTCAAACATTTGCACAACCGTTGACACCATTTGAAGCAATTCCGTGCCTAATAAATTGTCAGTATGCTATTCTGCTGACCTTCTGCAGCCAAGCAAATTTGGCAATACTTAGTAATCCTGACCACCATTATCTCATTATGCTCCAAGTTAATTTAGTAAAAGATCACAGACTGATAGGTTACTAGAGTTATCAAACCATGTATGAGCCGATAATAGAGCCATCCTTTTCAAGAGATTCAAGAGTTTTGTCATTTGTCTTGTAACATTGAAGTCTTCGTCCTTGGTACAACATGTTCTATCCCACAACAAGCACTTTGGTCTGCCACCTGATATTTTGACAAAAGAATTAATGAAAAGCAAATTGAGACAAGTGATCACATTTGCCTCACCATGAAAACATTTACTTTGTAAAAGAACAGTAGCAATACCAATGCTTCTGCCCTCTGGTGAAGTTTCCGCTGTATAATATGCATGGTTACCATATTGCATCTTGTTTGCAGCTGAAACCATGGCTGGCAAAACCTTGTGGGAAAAAGAATCATGCATAATGGACACTGATCTGAATTACTAAATTCAACTATTGCTTGCATTTTCTGAGGTTTATTTTCTTTATAGCTAGTGGATGAAATATATGCTCTTGGTTTGTATTAATAAGATCCTATTGCTCCAGATGATGGTTTGGAGTCCAATGCATCATATGTCGATGAAAGCGATGTGGATGAGTTAGATCATCATCTTCTAATTACACTGAACAGTGATGTTATGTCTTCAAAAGACAAGCCATTAACTCCTTCCAGAGATAGCCTCTAATTCTCTTTATTCTCCATAATATTATTGTTTGTGGTTTGCTTGTTCACATGCCCATGCTTTGACATTTGTCGTTGTCTTGACCCGGCCAACAGAGTCAGGGTCTGATCATTAGTTACTCAAATGGCTCACATCTTCATGGCCTATCAGCTGCTATGAATGTTCCTGCTATCTTCTTGTTGTGGTAGTTTGTATCACAGCCTAGTTGTAGCGAGGGCCAGCTTAACCAATATCCCATCTTGCGTGCATTATTGTAAAAGTGGATTGCTTTAGCTTGCGGAAGTATGATATGTATATGCTGTAAACTTGTAGTTAGAGAACAGGTATTGAATAGGGTTTTTCTGTGATCTCTTATTCCCTTTGTGTTAATGGTACGTGAGAGATTTGTGCAAATGCAAAACCTCCTATATGTGTAACATTTTCTAGTCAAATGGTTTGTAGCCTTCTTGTGAAGTTGTAGGATCGAGACCACCTCAGAGGATGAATTGTTTTTTTTTTTTTTTAAATTAGAGAGTGAATAAGAAGATAAAAACAAGTAGAATAAAAAATTCAAATCAATTTAGAAAATAAAAAAAATAAAAGATACCAGAGATTTATGAAGTTCAATACACTAACTGTGGCCTATGTCTCCGTCGAGTAAATCTTTACTCGGATTTCACTATTTTAAAATTAAATACATCTTTGAAATTTAGATAGGTGATACACCAAATATTGTATTTTAGCTAAACTCAATTTCTTATAATATATCTATCAGTCTTTCAAGAATACAAGAACGCAAAAGACTATGTGTCTCTTCTATAAAATATATAAATAAATTGTGTTGAGAGATGAAAAATATAGTTGAATTCATTTATATTTATATTTATAGTGCACATGACTAGTTTGGATTTTCCTAAATCCCACAAAAATAGGAACAAATACCAAATTATGTAATCGACATATCTATACTAATACTTATCTATTATGGTAATTTTTTATTATATTTAGCCAGAAGGCCCTGAAAATCAACGCACGAGATAAGATATAATACCAATTTGTAAATCATATTATCATCAAATGGAGCAAATATTCCAACTTAAATATGTATATTTTAACAATCTCTCTCTTGATGATTGTTTTGATAATTTACAAATTTAAGTTTTGAAAATCATTGATTATACAATTTATCACATTTTCTAAAACTTTAAGTTTTCTCTCCCTTTGTCAAAACAAACATCAAGGACAATGGAAAATACGATTCGAAGCACAATGAAAAGACTACTTGTAAGAATTTCGAAAGCTTAGAGAGATATAATATATAATTTAAAATTTTAGTAAGAAAAATGTGACACATTTCAATAGTAGAAAACCACTAACCAAAATTGCATGATTGTAATTATCATTTGAAATAGAGGTTAGATAAAAAAAAGCATGTTTTGAAGTTATGCAAACACTTTTGACATATAAATCTCTACAAATCGATATACACTCTTGACATATAAATATATCCATAAAAAATTCTAATATTCTTTGTTGCATTATTGATGGTTCCACAAAATAAATAGTCATGGAAGTATTGTCCTTCCAAAAGAGCTACATTCATAACTAGTATGATGTTCTATCTTGATTAGCCCTTTTATGACTAGCGGAGTGTTTTCCTGAACTGCTTGTTTGATTCCCTATCAACAGATTAGTCAAGATATATCTTTTTTTAAAATTTTTTTGTTTGCTTCTATGAGACTGTCTCCAACAGTGGAGACTCTTGTTTGGCTCTTAAATGGAATATTCCCTGCCACGTCAACGAGCACTATCTCAAAGCACCAGCAAGCACCAAGCTTCCAACAACTTGGCTCTTATTTGGCTCTTAGCGTGGGCCCCACACTCCTAACCACCAAGCAAGAGCAAAACACTCCAATGGCTTGGCTCTTGTTTGGCTCTATACAATTTAACAATTATATATTCAATAAATTTGTATTAATTCATAAATTTCAATATTAGCAATATATTAACATATTACTTACGAAATTAAATTCGACATTTGCGACAAAAAAATAAATTCGACATTTTGGATTTAAAAATTGCACTTGACAAAAAAAATAGATATTAAAATTCAAATAATGGTACATGACATAATTGCGAAATACACAAAAATTAAATTTGCAAACAAATGCCTACTACAAAATCCGGTAAGATGCTACTCGTCGGCGTTTCCTCCGAAACACTGCCAAATGTGCTCGATCAAGTCTCTTTTGAGTTGCGTGTGCGTTGGTTGAGTACGGATGACAGCATTTCTTCGAAGTATATTTTCAAATAAAGATGTACCCCCAGTGTGGATCACAGGCGGTACTACTGTAGATGTGCTCGAATTATTGTTGTAGTCATAGTTCTCGGTATTGCCGTTGCGTTCGTCCTCTATGATCATGTTATGTAAGATGACGCAAGCCCGCATGATCTTCGCGAGGGTTGACTGTCTCCAAAATCTTGCTGCACCGTGCACAATGGCGAACCGAGACTGCAGGACTCCAAAAGCCCGCTCAACATCCTTTCTTGCTCCTTCTTGATGTTGTGCGAACAAACGGTTTTTTGTCGTCTGCGGGAGCGGTATCGTCTTTACAAAGACAGCCCACTCCGGGTATATACCGTCGGTGAGATAATACCCATGTTGTACTGCCGATCATTGACAGTGTACTCAACACGAGGGGCTTGCCCTTTCATTACATCAGTGAACAATGGTGATTGATTCAGTACGTTGATGTCATTGTTGGAGCCTGCCACACCAAAAAAAGCATGTCATATCCAGAGATCGTAAGAAGCCACCGCTTCAAGTATGATCGTCGGGACTCCATAATCTCCACGCGTAAATTGTCCCTTCTATGCTACTGGGCAATTTCTCCATTCCCAGTGCATGCAATCAATACTTCCCAGCATATCCAGAAAGCCACGAGTCTCTGATTGTTGCAGCAAGTGGTGGATATCCTCGACGGTGGGGCTGCGAAGACATTGCTCACCAAACTTGTCGATGACGCCTTGCACGAAGTGCTCCAAACATTCAATCGCCATGGACTCCCTTATCCGCACGTACTCGTCGACGGCATCAGCGGGGCCACCATATGTTAGCATACGCATCGCTGCGGTGCACTTCTGTAAAGGGGAGAGTTCACGGCGATTAGTGGCATCCCTTCTTTCAGTGAAATAAGGGGACCACTCACCAAGCGCTTCGACAATACGAACAAAGAGGGGTCTCCTCATCCGAAATCGCTGACGGAATATACCGTCGGGGTAGACCGGAGAGTCGGAGAAGTAGTCCGCGACGAGTCGTAGATGACCATCTTCGCGGTCTCTCTCAACATATCTTCTACTGCTGCGTCGGCGACGTCCACGGGAGGAAGTAGCATCAAATCGCGCGTACAGACCGGCGATAATATGATCTTTCTCCTCTTCCTCCTTCGCAAAGTCCACCAAGAAATCTTCTATTTTGCTGATGGCATCCTCCTCAGGGTTGTTTGTGCTCGAACTAGAGCTAGACGACATTTTGTGAGTGGCAACGAAGGTGAGTTTGCGAAGTGCTATGCTGTTTTGCAAGAGAAGTTAGATTGTGAGGAGAACGTTTTCAGGGGGTTGAATATATACACAAAGAGTCCAACGGCTATATTCAAACGGGTTAGTTCCAATAGTTAGTTTCAAACGGCTATATTCCAACGACTATATTCAAACGACTATATTCCAACGGTCATATTCTAACAATAATACTAAATTTAATTCATGCATTAATTAATAAAGCACCGTACATAGATTAACAAAGAAACATACATGGTTGGTTCTCCAAAGTAAATTCAAAACATCATAACTAATCTTCGTCCTTTAGGGCTTTAAGTTTATCTCTTATCATCTTCATGCCCACCGTATACTCCTCTTTTTGAGCGTTGTCCATGGTGGATTTGTCGATGCCCATCATTCTCGAGTATGCCTTGTACAAGGCAGACTTCTCCTTCGACTTCCCTAGGCTGCGCAATGACTCGGACACACGAACTGCGTCCTTCCTTTTTTCGGCACGGTCATGGTGATTGCTGATGAAGGCATCAAGATCCTCTCGCATTGCCGCCGTTGAATCCTGTGCTGCATCAATTTTGCTCTTACCTTTGCGCTTCGCTTTAGCGGTGTCTCGTCCTTCTGGCCGTGTCTCTACTGGTGACACATAATCGTTGTTGGACGATGACGTGTAGGTGCCAGACTCAGACAACCTGTTTCTTTTGTTGGCGGCATCAACGTAGACTGCGGACCACTTAGGTTGCCCGCGAACTGCCATCCAACAGTGATCCAAGACGAACGGATGACCCATCTCCGTCTTGTACATCTCACGGGCCTGTGCCATGAGTTGGTTGTCCGAACGACCGCTAGCGTAGACATCTTTTAGTCGAAGCCAAACACAATTGAATTGGACCACTTTTTTATTGCACCGTTGCCAGTGGTCCTTGCAGTATTTGGTCTCTCTTCTCCTGTTTGTCGGGACCGTCTCGTTGAATGCCGCTGCGACATTTGCCCAGTACATATCGCACTTCCTATTGTTTCCATCAATAGGATCGAGCGAATTGCTGAGCCAGGAACTAATCTGTGTATTATAAAAAAATATTGAATGACAAATGATCCGTTTGAGACCTAGCCTTGGTTTTCGCACTAGGCTCGCCCAGATTCTAATATGCGGAATAACGGGATCTTACTCGGAAATACCGAAACCCAAAGTAATTGCACAACTCTTTATTTCAAAGAGGGCTTTTACACGTCGAACGTTAGACACACTTGCTTACATCGAAGGAACTATAAGTGTCTAAAACTCAAATAAGTTCTATGACTCTTCGATTGAGTTCGATGATCTAAACTAGATCTATTACAAGGTATTTATAGTCCAATCGTATGAGTACGTATCAGACTTAGTAACCTAAACGTATTAGACTCATATAACTAACTAACTAATCCTAAACAGATAAGCTTAGTTATATATATTCGGATCGGATTACAATTCCGAACAGAGAACAAATTCCTTTTCATGGTCGCGAACCAATCCATGGTCGCGAAACCTTTCCGAACACGGTTAAGGTCACGAAGCCGTATGCGATCAGGACTTGGTCGCGAATCCGTATACGATCAGGACTTGAAAATCTTCCCGGATCATGACTCCCTTGTTGAGAAGGAGCCAACCCCTGTTGCGACCTCTCGATCAAACTGGAGATGTGGAAATTGGGCTTGTCCATGTTCTTTGGTGTACCACTTTGCCGCACGTACTCGTTGACCTTTCCGATCGATTCGAAAAGTCTCCTTTGTGCCACTGCGGGTGATAGTCACTTTCTTCTCCAGAATCACATCTTCGCGTAAAGGTTCGTCTCGTTGATAGACCAAGTCTTCAACAGATGGTACTATAGTATCTGGCTCATTATCCAGCATTGAAGGCTCGAAGATTTTGAATCCTTCCCAAGGTCGCAAACCTTTCCAATGTAGCAAACCTTTTCGTGGTCGCAAATCCGTTGCGAACGCGACCTGAGATCCTCCCGGATCATGACTCCCCTGTTGAGAAGGAGCCAACACCCGTTGGTGACCAACCTTGATGACGTAGAGAACGACTGGGAGTTTTGGAACGAACACACGATGAGCAATGCTACAATCGTCGGATCGAATGTATGGATAGGCGCTCATGGAGCTTAGCACCTCCGTCATGGATTGTGGCATTGGCCACTCGCGGATAGCCTTCCCTTTGTCGAGGTTTATACCATCACCGTTCCCAAAGTTAGGATTGCAAAGTTTGAATAGTGGCGCCGTAGAGACAAGTTGCATGTCGTTTTCGACTAGTCGTTGTGGTGATCGACTATGTACCTTTGCGAATAGCGCGTTGTTTTCTTCCGGCAAGCTTGCTAAACAACCACCACTTTCCATACTCGATGCAGCACAATCCTCTTGGCTAATTGGACGCATCACGCTCAGCACACACTTTGAGCATGCATTGACAATCCATTTCGCCTGATTTGCCATCATCAAGTTTTGGTGTTGACGTGGTCATTTTTGCTGATGATAAATTTCGTCCCATCCTTTGTGAGGTCGTATTCTTGGACTCTTCGATGGTAATGGGCGTCACGATCATACAAGAACGGACTTCCAAAAATCACTTGGCAAATATCGATGGGGATGACATCGCATTGAACCTCGTCGATGTAACGAGCAGATATTGCAAACTTTAGGGTACACTGACTCTTGATTTGCTGGTTCACGTCGGAAGTGAACCATCCCAGAGGATATGGTTGAGGATGATGAGTCGTCTGCAAACCAAGTCGTCGAACTAGCCCGGAGGAGACCAAATTCTTTTGGCTTCCGGGGTCGAAGATGGCTGCGACCACCTCGTGCTTCACCTGTATGTTAACAGTGAACAATTCCTCTGTCGGGTTGTGGTCAATTGATGAACCCGAACCTTTCTCCTTCGGCATTGCCATTAGAGACAAGGTCGTGTCCGCCTTTTCAACCGAATCCAACTGGATAATTTCCTCTGCGAGCGGCATAGAAGTAACCATAGCTGTTCGTGTGCTTGGTTCATCCCTCCTTTTTCTTTCTGGTCGCAGTTCAGGATGAAGTTTATAACACTTCTCTTTTGTGTGCCCAGCAACATGACAATGCTCACAAGTGTTACCCGTATCGTGGGTACCCTCTCCGGAGTTTGTCGTGGTTGAAATCTCCCTCAAGTTCTTATCGTTGCGGGTCTTATTCTTCTTCTCAATCGCCAAAGCAGTCGTACTCGCGGTCGAGATGTCTTGAACTCTGAACAGACTTAGCTCAGTACTGATCGATTTCTGAAGTCCAGATGTGTACTTCCGAAATACCTGAGGATCGGACAGTGAGATGTTGATGACCATTGCTTGTCGCCGAAACTCCGTCGTATAGTCTTGGACAGTCTGGTCGCGCCGTTGATACAATCTGCGCCAACGTTCCCATCTCTCCTCAAGGTAATCGAATTTTTTTTTGAAATAACCCTTTTAAAAAAAACAATTACAAAACTAACCCCTAACTTTTTAAATTTGCCAAAATAGCACTCTGTCGCGAACCGGGCCGCGCGACTGATCTTCAGTCGCTATCTCAGATAGCGACTGATGACGTGGCACGGCCCAACGCTCCACTGGCGTAGTTCGCGTGCCACGTATGCTTTCAGTCGCTAGCCCGGATAGCGACTGAAAAGATATAAAACTATGCCATACCAATAAGTTACAAAAACTGGTTGTAGTCTAGTTGGTTAAGACGCTCTCTCTCCGGAGAGACCACGGTTCGAATCCCACCTCCGCAAGTATTTTTTTCAATTTTCAGTCGCTATCTGGGCTAGCGACTGAAGATGTGAGTTAGGCCAACGGTGTATTGGGCCGTGCCACGTCATCAGTCGCTAGCTGGGCTAGCGACTGAAGATCAGTCGCGCGGCCCAGTTCGCGACAGAGGGCTATTTTTGCAAATTTAAAAAGTTAGGAGTTAGTTTTGTAATTGTTTTTTTTTAAAGGGTTATTTCAAAAAAAGATTCAAGGTAATCCATTGGATAAAATTCTTGTCGCATAAGTCGTTTGAATTGACCCCACGCAAGATCGTCAGATTCACCACTGGTGACAAGGGCCTTCCACCATATCTTGGCGTGTTCCTTCATCTTCAAAGGTGTAAATTTGACCTTTTGAGCGCTACTGAACCCTTTCAGGTCAAAGTAGGTCTCAAACTGGTCGATCCAAGAATCCAGCTTCTCGGCATCGACCACCCCATCATATATGGGTATATCAATCTTAGGGTCGACCTTAAAAGATTCGACAGCTAAGGAGGTGTTGGCGAGGTCGTCGGTCTGGTGGTCGCCTTCGTCTTCATCTTCGTCTGCCCTGCGCAAGTCTTCACCAGTCTTCTCACCCATAACCTTCCCTACTCCAGGAGGTACAATCGTGGCCTGCTGCTTAATCCAAGCAAACACGGTTTCCATGTCGGTGGAGAGCTTAGCCACTTGTTCGGCTAGGTTAGCTTGAACGGGGGTATCGTCAGACATTGTCGGAGACGCGGCTGTAGAAACCGTCAACTGATCGCCTGGAATTTCGCCGGAAGTTTTGTAACCCTGGCGAGTCTTCACCATCCACAGGATAGGAAAGTTGCTCTGATACCAACTTGATCCGTTTGAGACCTAGCCTTGGTTTTCGCACTAGGCTCGCCCAGATTCTAATATGCGGAATAACGGGATCTTACTCGGAAATACCGAAACCCAAAGTAATTGCACAACTCTTTATTTCAAAGAGGGCTTTTACACGTCGAACGTTAGACACACTTGCCTACGTCGAAGGAACTATAAGTGTCTAAAACTCAAATAAGTTCTATGACTCTTCGATTGAGTTCGATGATCTAAACTAGACCTATTACAAGGTATTTATAGTCCAATCGTATGAGTACGTATCAGACTTAGTAACCTAAACGTATTAGACTCATATAACTAACTAACTAATCCTAAACAGATAAGCTTAGTTATATATATTCGGATCGGATTACAATTCCGAACAGAGAACAAATTCCTTTTCATGGTCGCGAAACCTTTCCGAACACGGTTAAGGTCACGAAGCCGTATGCGATCAGGACTTGGTCGCGAATCCGTATACGATCAGGACTTGAAGATCCTCCCGGATCAACAAATGTTGAATGTAAATGCATTTTCCTCTTGATGTTGTACGAAAATCACGGACTTACCAGTTTTATGTCATCATCGGTGGACCACGGTAAGTGCTTCGTTTTCCGGCTAGCGTCGACGGCAGCATTGGTGTTGGTGTCATCGATGACAACTCGGGCCGCCAGATCGGGTGGGCCAGAGTCTGGAGTGCCATTGTCGGCGACAAATGCAGAGTGTGGTTGAGGTGGGGAAAACTGTGTACAGCTCGGCGGCATACCGACAAAATGAAAATTTTGGCTGTACTGTAAGGGCGGTGGAATTGTGTGGCCCTGAGGTGGATAAGGACGATAATTTTGGTTGTACTGCGGATGTGGCTGATAAGTCGGCGGATACGGCTGGTAATTTTGTGGATACGACTGGTAAGTCGGTGGCTGCGAAAAACCGGGTTGTTGTTGAGTGTTTGGGTTTTCGGTGTTTTCTCCGGGAGATTGAGTAGAGTTAAGCCAGTTAACGAAACCGCCAGGTGGATTTGAATCCATGTGGAATTTTCAGAAATTTTTGCAGCAATTTCGGAGTAGTTTTGGGTGTGGATGGATGAACAAATGTGAGTGAAACTAATGAAACAACATGTCTTTATATAGGGGAGAGTTGGAAAATAAACTAGTGATTTTTTGTTATTTTTTTGGAATTTTTTATGATTTTTTAGAGCTCAAATGAATTAAAAAATGATATAACGGCTATTTTACAACGGTCGAAATTAAACGGTTAAATTTTTAGCAGCTGACAGGTGGGACCTTCCCCTTTTTTGCATTTAAAACCGTGTGTTTTGAGTCCACCTTCACTTATAGGTGGGTCATCCATAAACTGACCCCACCTGTAAGTCTCTGCGGCTTAAAACCGTGTGTACGTATTTATTTCAATTAAATTGTATGCAGTTATTATTTATACGGCCATTTAATTCACAACACTCACTGACTGGTGAGCCACTTCATTTCCTGGCCCCACATGTCATCGGCTGAAGTTAACGCGCGTACGCGTCGCCAACATTAGCAACGCGGCACGGCAGCAAGTGGTGGGCCCCACGAGGTTTTAAATGGCGTGCGACGCGGCTGGACCTTTCCACCCTATATGACGTGTGGGGCTGCGTCCCATGGGCCCACACATTAGCGAAATGGCTCGATTTTGCACGGTGCATGTGGGAACTGAGACCGGCACGGGAAACGTGGGCGTGGGGCCCACGTTGGATATTAAGTGCGACGTTTAAACCGTGCTTTTAATCAATGACAGGTGGGCTGTTTTATTCTCTGGTCCCACATGTCAGAACATTTTTGGCCTGCAAAACACGTCGGTTCGCGTCTTCATCTTCTCTAACGGTGCCGCGTCCTCGCCGTGAGCTCTCCTCACATCTGCCTCGTCCCGGAGCACGCGTACGTCACCTCGCGTCGAGCAAACACCGGCCAAACGTCCGCCGCCGTCGACGCGAGCCCGTGCTGCCGTTGCCGTTGGAGCTAGCCTGAGACTGTAGGCGGAGATTCTTCATCCATTGAGTAATGTTCACTTATGACAAGAATATGATAGATCTTGATTATCTCTCAATTGTCAGTGGAGTAGTTTCGAGAAATAATCTATTCAACCTTATATAAACAAATTGGTAGAGATAAGTATCACAAAATTTAGTTTTTCTTTTTTATTACTTGTGGACAACCATGCCAAATTGAGTACACGATTGTGATACTTGATTTATAAAGAAAAAATTAAAAATATGAAGAACAAAATAAAATTTTCAATGAGAACCATAAGCATCAGTGATAAAGAAAACTATTAATCACAGCACTTTAGTAAATAAGTCAAAAAAATAAATTGAGTCATATTTGTCAAAAAAAAATAAAAATTACCGACTAAAAACTCAACAAATAAAACTATCAGAGTGCTGGCATATTATAGAACTTTCTCCCGTGCAAATAATGATCTCGATCTGCTTCTTGGACGTAGTCGATTGTTGTGCTCGATTTAGGATTTTACTGAGCAATGGTGAAACGATTCGGTATTTGTTTTCCGTATGAATGCGATATTTTGGCCTGGGTAATATCATCAAATCAAGATCTCATAAGCGTTGCTATGCCTTCGTAAGTTCAGCGTGCTCGCGAACTGTGCTTCATAGAGCAATTTTACACATGATCTCAAAAGGAAAAAGACTTTCTTGCTCTCTCTTTATGTTCCTTTCTAAACAGAACACTCAATGTATATTATGAAGATAATAAGTAATAGAGAAGGAAACCGCACAAGACATTAAAAAATAAAAAACCTCAGCGATGCATGTCAAAATTTGGTCCAAGAAGACTAAGGCGGGGTGCGCAATCTCTACCCAACCACGCTGTGCCGTGAGAAAAGAAAAGGCAGTGGCCTCTAAAGTCTAAACAAGGCAATTAGCGGTAGGGGTCAGAAAAACCCCGAAACACTAAACCAAACCGATCCAAACCTAATTGTATAAAATATTATTATTCGGTTGGTTTTTTAAAAATTTGGGTTATTGTTCAATCTAAACGTCTATGAAATTCAATTTTGTGATTTGATCTGATTGTTCTAATTCATAGATTGAACCGATTGAATAAATCGAATAATATCTTTGTATCTCATTCTTCCCTCATTTAACCCATTATTCTACTCTTATTTACTTTTAAAAGTAGTGGTAGTATGATATTTTTGTATTCAAATTGTTCAAATTAAATGTTATTATTTTTTAATATTGTTATAATATTGAGTAGATATTACATATTTGAATATCTTGTTTCATTATTTATGAACAAACTATTTTAATTAATATATTGAATAAATCCATTGAACTGACGGAATGCTCACGTTTGGAGTGGCCCTCCCCTCTTAAGAAAAGTGTGAGTAGAAGTAACTTCTCCCCACACAAACAAAAGAGAGTACGTAGAAAAACCTGACTGACATGTGGCCTACAGAGGGTCCTTATGTTAGTCAGTGTGGAGCACAGCCCTTTAGCTGGTGCCGCTCTCAGCCATCACCGCAAAACACGACAACCACGAGTTCGTCGGTTTCCACTTCCCACAAGTCACAACTACACATGTTGTCCACTGCACCATCCTGTAAACGGTAAGCACACCCCTTGCCCCACTTCACCAACTAAACTTCCAAATCGCCCACAAATCCCGAGATGCTAACGCCTCACCTGTTCTGTGCCCACACCACTTCGCACTCACTACTTATGACATGTGGACCCAACGAGACCATTCCACGAACTAATAACCCCTTCACATCCTTTCTCCCTTCGCTCCGCTCTGCAGAGCTGGGAGGATCTCTCGTCTGCTCGCCTCGCGAAGAGGCGAAGGGAAGGCGGGGAGAGAGCGAGAGACGGGTAAAACCCTAATCCTAACTCCCCCTCCCGCTGCTAGTTAGCGATGGCCTCTCCGCTCGCCGCCGTCCTTCTCGCCGCCGCGGTGCTTGCGACCGTGGCCTCCGCCGTTCCCTTCATCGTCCTGCACGGTTAGGTTTTTTTTTCACGCTTCGTCTCGTTTCGATTTCTATTGGTGTTACGATTTGTGCAAGGTTTTGGTTTGGCTTGGCGCAGGTATCGGAGACCAGTGCGGGAACGACGGGATCGCGACGTTCACCGAGATCCTTGGGGAATGGTCGGGCTCCAAAGGTCACTGCATGTATTGCCTCTCTCTGCTCACCTGATCTGTGTTGCTCATATGCTTCTGTTGATTAGATAGGAATAGATGGGCGTGTGGGTATCCATGGGATAGGATCATAGGAATAAGTGGGTGTGTGGATATCCGTGGGGTTGGAGCCTTGGGTTTGTGATTTTGTGCTGTTAATTGTTTAGTGGTTTTTTGTTGCATGTTTGCAAAAACAACGAATTGATATGCCTTTTTAATTGGAAATTGCAATTTTTTAATGATAAATATGTGAGTTAAAATCTGTTGGAAGGACAGTGTTATGTATATATTGTTAATCTCTTTTTGCACATGAATGCTAATCTTTATGGATCCCCAACTTGGGCACAGCATCCCGCATCTGAACTTTCTTAGAGCAACAATAATGAGAAATTAGATATATTTTGCAGAAATGCAGGAAGGACAGTGTTCTGATGTGGTGAATTTTTTTTGGGTGGTTCAGCATGTTACTTTTTTCCTCAATTTGGTCCTGAATAACATGAGAAGCATATGAGTGTATACTTCATTTATCCTCGCTATATAAGTGTAAATTCAATTAGTTGTTCCTCTAGTTGTATACTGCAACGTATTTTTTGGAAGTCAACACTGTGAGTTGGTCATTAGGTGATGTCGTATCAATGTTTTGGAAAATTGATCAGATTATTTGGAGATTTGTATGTTGGTCAAATGCTGACACTTCTGGGAACATGACACTAACAAGTTATGTAGGCAATTGATGGACATGTTGTTCAGTTTATATGCGTAAGTACTTAAGTATCTGCCTATTCATAGTCTGTCTTTTGGTTCTAGTTGAGAAGTTAATTATTGTCACAGCCACTGAAAGCATGGCTAATTCACACAACACAAAACGAACTCTAATAGCCTCAGGAATATCATACCTGCATTGAAATGCCACAACCTAATATTCAACTGTAAATGATCAGCAGCACAAATACAAACTTGCTGCAACATAACCCTACAAATTCCAAATATGAAAAAAACCCTTTACCAATCCAGTACATAAACTAGCTCAAAGAGGGCATCATGGTAGTAGATAGCGTGTTCTTGCCAGTTGCTGTATGATGGATCTGGTGGTGGTGGTTGCTACAGCAAGTGGAGGTGGATTTCCACCCCCCATCATCATTACGTCATCAGCTGGTCGAGGGGAAAATACCTGAAAACTCAACAAATACATAAAAATCTCAATTGTGGTCTGCAAGTATCTGAAGAAGATTCTAGAGATGTAATGCTAGTTCGAGTGGTACATAAATTATAAAATATCAATAATCAATCTTCTCATTGATAGCATTCCCAGTAAATATAAGCTGTTGTCAGCTGGGTTGAAAATGTTGTTAGGTATGCATTTGTCTAGATTCAGTAAGAAAAGGATCTTTTCTGACTGAGAAATATGTAAAAGAACTATCTCAATGAACAAATCATTACTATTCACTTCTCTAGAAAACAAACTTATGACATGTATAAATGTTTTTTCTTTTTTTGAGGAAACATGTATAAACGTTGTCCCTTGAATATATAGTTTAGAAATGTAGTAATTAAAGCTCCATCATTCTGGTTCAAGAAAAAAGCATGTAGTATCTTTATTTTGCCTTAACTTTTAGGACTCATCTTACGTTGGTATCTTATAAATGAATTAGGCTTGCCATCAATATTGGTGATCGGACAAGCAAACTCATAACTTTTCTGGAGATTTGTAACATTTGTTCAAATAACTTTGGCATGGATATTCATATTTTTTAAAAAAATTAAGCTCATGCTTCATTTATATCCATATATCTACTTCATTAATGAATTTTTTTGGTTGCTTTTTCTCAGAGAAATTGGAAGTGGATCATGGGACTCTTGGGTGATGCCTCTTCAAGAACAGGTTGGTTTCTTAGATTGTTCATACTTTTTTTTATTGAAGAATTTGTTTGTTGTAATAGTTTTTAAAATCACTTATGACATCTACAGGCTCATATTGTTTGCAAGAAGGTGATCCAGCATTTTGGGTAATGCTTTCATGCATTGTTTCATGAGTTGTGAAAATATTGTATAATTGCTGGACTTTCTCTAGGTAAAGAAAATGAAAGAACTCAGCAAGGGTTACAACATGGTTGGCCTGTCTCAGGTGTGTTCACGCTGCTGTGTTGTTTGACACAATTCTGTTATAGCTTAACTTCTATATGTTGGTGTTACTTTCTTTTTATTGTCTAGCAAGGTTATCAAGTCGGCCAATCGGTCCAAGTCGCAATAGGATCGATTAGTCGACAAAATTACCTTATTTGACAGTAAATTAAAAAGACATTAAGACTTAATGATTAAGCATATGAAATAACAAGTTCTCAACAATAATAACATTCTAAATAATAATTAAAATAGAACATCAGGTTCGCAAGTCTTAAATTGTAAAAGACACAATATCACAAATCACTAAAAACCAACAAGCAAAACCGCGGAGTCAGAGCTAACAGCAGTGAACAATATTAAACCAAACCAACAGGCAACCCCACTGCAGGTCTATTAACAGTGAACATAATCTCATTCCTCAACAGTCAACACTTAGCAGTGAACAAATCCTCAAAGGCATAAACCAAACCTCAAAATAGAGGTGGTCGGCTCCAGGCTGCGATCAGTGGCAGCCGGCTCTAGGAAGCCGTTAAAGGCAGTGATTAGAGGCGGCAATGGCAGTAGGAAGTGCTGGTTAGGCTCAATCCGGGTTAAAGGCGGCGGACGGCTTGAGGAAAACAGAGGCGGCAACGGCGAAGGGCTTGCAATGGCATCGGATGGCTCGAGGGAAACAGAGGTGGCAACGGCGGAGGGCTTGTGATAGCTGCGGATGGCTCGAGGGTCAGAGGCGACGATGGTGGAGGGCTCGCAATTGTGGACAACTCAAGGGTGGACGTCCCGCCATCTAATCTCAGGGATCTGTTTCTCTCTCCCTCTCACCTCTCCTACTCTTGTCTTTCTCAACTCTCTCACTGCCTGTGGGTCCTCGACTATTGAAAACTCTTGACGATGAATAGTCAACGATAGAAGGCCAAGTCGCTCGACTTACTTCCTCTAGTCGAGTCGATGGCACAAATCAGCGGCGGTTGGCCGACTGGACAACTAGTCGCCGACAAGTCGTCGACTAGATAACATGTTGTCTAGTTTGCTGCCATGCTTAATCCCAAGTCAAGAATGTTTGAAAATGAATGAGAGGCATTAATGCATTACTATGTTTCATCTGCCTGAATTGCATTATGCTGTTGAAAACCCTATTTGAAATCAAGCTTTTCAAGTGTTGATCTGTCCTTTTCTAATGTCGTGTGTGAATTGCTCTTATCCATCTTTTGAATTCATGAGTCTTGTTATTTTGCTGGTCCCCTAATTACATGTGGCATTAATGAGTGCTGCAAGGTATTTATTTCTGTCTTTTAGTTGCGGTTTTTTGCTTGCATGGTTAACCTTGATTAATGTGGATAAGAAAATGGGGCTCCTTGAGTACACAGAGCTTTAGTGCATTTTAGTTTCACTAGATTGTCTATTTCTTGTTGCTTATTATCATTTAGTAATAAGCTATATTTTCCCCACTTAAATTAAACCCTGCCGCCTTTCTTACTTGTTTTCAGGGGAACCTGATTGGTCGAGCAGTAATTGAGTACTGTGTTGGTGGACCACAGGTGAGTTACTCTAAAATAGTAAGGAAAACAAATAGATTTTCTTCAAATTCATCCAGCTTCCTTTTTATGTAGTAATCACTAAAGCTAATTTGCTCAATTTTATATTGCGCATAACTGTATCAAGAAACAAATGATGTTAAATAGGGCTCCACTTGATATGCATGCCTATACTTTTGCCTTCTTTCAAATCCATGTAGTTCTTGATGTAAAGTGATGACTAAGGCCTCTGTCTTATTAGAGACTTCAGAAATACATTCCTTTCACTGTAACAGGTCAAGAGTTTCATCTCAATTGGAGGGCCTCATGCTGGTACTGCTTCAGTGCCACTCTGCGGTGTAAGTTTCCTTCACTACCTACAAGTGATATCTAGTTTGCAGTACCACCTGAGATAAATGAGTTCTCTGCTTGCATTTTATGTGATGACATATATGCTTACTATTAATTAACTGGTGGATCAGTATTAAAGAAAAACTACTTGGTAGGCAGTAAATATGCTGTATTGATACTCAAATATTATACACATGAATTTTGTTGATATGTGCCCCATTATGTTGATTTAGTCAATATGTCACCTGGTCTTCTTGCCACCTGATTGGCCACGGTAGTTATGTTGGTAAAGTGCATTCTGTTAACAAATGTCATTCCTGCTGTCAGTTGACTGTCCAAATAAACTGTCAAACTGACAGCAGAGCCTATAAGCAAGTCACATATGGGCTGAAACCAAACCCTTTTCAATGCCCTGAAAAATACAACAGGCATACCATTGTTTGCAATTTTTTTTTTTAGAGCTGTGCTTAGATGTTCAATTATCTCCATCCTAGTTGTTCCCATGAGAAAATACCAAGAGGCCTACAACAAAAGAACTGCTCATCTTTATTTGTTTGCTTGTAGGAATTGGTTGAAACTTAAAAAAATCATTCTGAGGCAATACAAGCTAGCTAACAACCCATCATTGATAGTTTGACACACTATTACAATATTAATATTGCTAAAGTCCTAGCGTGACAGCAAATGTGGTACAATAGATTCGGAGAGGGAGGAGAGAACAAACATGTTAGTGACGCATGTAAGTGACTGGGTTGTAGATTCATGTCAATTTGAGTGTTAATTCATATGGTCAATAGATGGTAGCTGTGACTTTTAAACCTCCAAAAGGTTTTAGGGGGGTGTGATGTTAACTCATGTTTGAGACCACTATTCACTATCCACTTGTGTATGCATGTGTTTTTTCTTTTCTTTCCTTTTTTTTTTTGGGGGGGGTGGGGGTGGTGGTGACCTTATTCTTTGTGTTATATTTAGCCATGACTGGGACTTGAATATACACCCACTCATTTTTGTTGCACTGCTGACCCTTTTTCATCTTTGCAGTCTGGTCTACTTTGCATTCTTGTCGATGCCTTGATTAAACTGGAGATATATTCAAACTATGTGCAGGTTCTTATGCCTTGGCTTTTGTCAAGTCACAGTTTTCTTTGCTGCAATTATCATTACATAAGCATTTTACACATAGTTTTTTCTATGGATTAACTTGAGATTGGGGAACTTACAGGCACACTTTGCCCCTAGTGGTTACCTCAAGATCCCAACTGTGAGTATTCTACTATATATTTCTTTGGTCACATCATGGTAACTAGGAACACCCCCCAGGCCCCCAGCCCCAACCCCTCTTTTTTTCTCGTCTGGTAGTTTGTGAGACTTAGTGCCTCATATGGCTTTATATGGTATATCGTGTACTATAGGGGTTGAAGCCACCATACTTGCTTGTATGGGTGGCTAATCTCAGCACTGGCCATCACCAATACAGGTGCTTGGAAGTTTGTGTACGGATAATCTTTTAAAACAAATAAATTCGCAAAATTGATCGAAAGAGGTGAAAATTGTAAAAATGACTTCAGTTGCCAACCCAATTGGCGACTGATTGCCGCTCTGCCAAGTGGCCCAGTTGGAGAGTGCCTCGTCCTTCAGTTGCTAGCCAGATTGGCGACTGATACTTGGTGATTGATCAGTTGCCAATCCAGCTAGCGACTGATGCCTAGAGATTGGAAATCAGGTTCAGTCACCATCTAGAGTGGCGATTTTGACTGTTTTTAGAAACTGCATCAGACCTAGGTTATTTTGCGAATTTACTTTTTTTTGTAAGGATTATCCCTACAATAAATTCCAGGTGCTTGTGCTGGAATAAAAACCCTGGTATCTAATTAATCAATTAAAATGGTCAATATGCATATAAGCAAAAAATAATTAGCTAGCCAATTTCTTTATATTAACTTAACCTGCCAAGTTTCACCAGGAGCCATTTAGTTTCCACATTATCTTTCAATTCATAAATATTGAAGTCAAATATCATGTGGGACACCTTGAGTATTTTTGAGGTAAAATTTGAGTTGTATTTGATGTCAGCATGATGAGTGATAAGACTCAGTGGTTTGTTTTACTTGAGCCGCTATTTTACTTTGTTCTGTAGGATATGGTAGATTATTTGAAGGGATGCAGGTTTCTTCCAAAGCTTAACAATGAAATACCTAGTGAAAGAAATGCTACCTACAAGGAAAGGTTCAGCAGCTTGGAGAATTTAGTACTCATCATGGTAAGTTCAACAGAGATCCAATCTAATATCCTTATTTTACATACTTTCTGAATATATGTACATTAAAAATGCATACACAAGCAGTAAATAAGGGGAACATCACCATTCGCTGTTTATCACCATTTTCAGTTTAGCTCCCAACTAGTGATAGATATCACTTCAAGCTGAACAAATAACAAATATTACAATTAGCTATTTTGGTAATTAAAAACACGGCAAAGCCAATTATAATACCATATTTTTTTTGCAGTGTAATAAATAAATTACAGTTACTATCTAATTGTAAACATTTGTCTTTGTATGTATGTTTCTGTTGTATTTATTTTAATACTTCAAATCGATTGAACTTTTTTAACTGATCTGAGAATAAAAATTTCTAATTGAACTGGAAAATGAGTACTCTTTCATTATTTCAGTTTGGTCAACTAGCATACCCTCCATGCATATATGTGCTTAAGCATATCTTTCAAGTTAAAACTAGTATACCCTTTCAAGTTATGCTTCTGCAAGTTTTCTCCCATGAGTTCTAGAATTCTGTGTTGTCGTGAATTGGATACTTATGCACATCTACCTGCCCACCGAGTTGAGCGAACTAATAACTCAGTCCTTTCAAATGGCTACAGTTTGAGAATGATGCTGTTTTAATACCTCGGGAATCAGCATGGTTTGGCTATTATCCTGATGGCGCCTTTGATCCGGTTTTGCCACCTCAGAAGGTAATTCTCCTTCCTGTCTTGTCTGAACCATCTGTCGGTTTTTAGCAAAAGTGGCACTCTGTAATGGCAAGTGGTCTTAGAAAAAAATAATATTATTACATTTTGATTTTGTGTATGTGCACTTACAATGACGAAATGTTTTCGGTGTAGACAAAACTTTATACTGAAGACTGGATCGGCTTGAGGGCTCTGGATGATGCTGGGCGTGTTAAATTCGTGTCTGTGCAGGGAGGTCATTTGCGCATCTCCAGAAGTGACATGAAGAGGTACATTGTGCCTTACTTGAAAGGAAAATCATCAAAGCAGACCATTCAGCAGATGTTCTCGGATTGGTTCGCTGCGGCCTGGCACATAGCGAAGGAAGCAGCTGGATTGTGGGGACATGATGGGCTGCTTTTCTCCGTGTAATATGTTAAATGTTGAATGCAATTTTTTTGTGAATGTATTGATGAAACGCTGCCCTGTAATACGTCGTTGATGAAATGTTGGATCTAGTAGCTCGTAACTCGTAAGTAGGCCGTCGGCGTGCTTTCCCATACGGGGCTGTCGTTGGGCTACAAAGGCTTTTTACTGGGCTGGTAATGTCCATTGTTGGGCCGTTACTGGGCCGTAGTTGGATCATAGTGGGTCGTAGTTGGGCCTTAGTTGGCCCATTAAGCTGACAATTGTAGGGCCTTAGATAGGCCTGCACGTACTGTTTTGGCATTTTATGGGCCGTTGCTACTATTAGTGGGCCTCAACTGGTTCACCGTTTAACCTTTAGTGGGACGTTATTGGGCCTTTAGTGGGCTGTTCTTCGGATTCACTGCCAAATGATCCACAGGAACCACCATAATAAGTTCAATTACAGCCCACTTGTAACGGCCTCAACGTGGTGATTTGCTGGATTCTCTTGGGGCCTACTATTATTGTGTTTTATGGGTTTTACAGGGGATTTCTTGGCTAGTGCAATCTTGGGCTTCGCAATAATTTGATCAAAAGAAAAAAAAAGATTTTTGTTGTGCTTGTTCTTCTATGTCGAAGCCCTTACAAATTAGTAAGGACAATCCATGCAAAGATTTTTTCTTCGAATAGGAGCTGCTGTTGCTACTCCACGCAAGACCCTCGCTGCTCCTAGTGCACTTTTGCTCATCATTAGGATAAAAATGGAAAGGCACTCCTTATCCAACAATGCAGAGAGCATTACCAGAGTTCCCCAGCAGCTGTCTCATGAATATCCTGTAGAAAGAGTATGTAGAGTATGTTACAAACTCTATATGGAGTAAAACAGAAGCGTTCAAGACTTATATAGTATAAGTGGAAGTAGCGAACTTATAATTCAATAAACAGAAATAGTTGTATGACAACTATAGAATCATGTAGCACTGGAGAGTAGTAGTAAATTTTAACAAGAAATTGTGGGTGTGAAGTACTTTTCTTGCATAAATCTAATTCCGCCATGAGAACAAACCGTAAATGAAAAATGAGCCGCACATATGCTACGAAGTAATGTCAATAATTTTAGCAGTGTTTGAGCTGAACATGAATAATTTGACTAATTGCAACATAATTTCAATCATTCTTAAGGGGTAATAATCCAGAGAGAAATCACTTTGGACTCAGCAATAATTCTGAATAGCTTTTAAGTTTGTTTATTGCTGCCTCCGCTTCAAAATTTCAGTCCAAACTCACTATAGTTCCAGACCAAGAAATTGTGAAATTAAGTGAGAGATATAAAATAAATCATGCTACCTTTGATTAAGGTATATCATAAAAACAATTAATTGTTCATTTTCTCCCCGTTGAAAATAACAAAAGTGGAGTATCACAAGATATTATTAGGGATGAAATAAGACGAAGACAATAAAACATCATTGTTTTCATCCATAGACTTAATTGTGAAATGACAATTTTCAAGAAATAGATCTATATGGAGAAACAGAGGGAGTAGTTTTCTATGATCCTGAATAATAGGAAGAAGTTATATCAGTCAAAAAAAATTTAAATTAGCTACAAATATACACAAGCTAAAAAAGTAATGTGACCACAGAAACTCCAGTAGGCATATCATCCAATAATTCAGATTTCCCATTATGCTTAAGTAAGTTTATTAAATAAACTAAACTTGTTTTATATGACTGCCTCAATATGACCAGGAGTTCGTTGTCTGTTAAAACATCAAGACAAGTTTCAAGGTGTGCAATACAAGTTAACACATTAACAAGTTTTGTTAAAGCATCACCAATTTAACATCAGAGGAAAAGCATATCATACTATTTGAACTTTTTTTAAGTCAATCTCAGTATTCATACATTTGTTCGATGTACATGAAAAAAGAACTTATACCATAAAAATGTGCTCTAAATCTGTCTCAGGTATTTACAATCACACCAAACATTGGAACCGTATGCCCCTAAACATCTCTCAGCAATTGTTAGGCTGACCATTCAATAAGTAAACAACAGAACAATTGTAGCTGAGAACCAAAAATGATAATTTAAGTATTTGCTCAGTCAAATGTGAATAAGGTGTGTTTGGTTGTGTGAATAAGGGAGCAAAAAGCAAGTGCAGCATCTGTTGTACCTAATCTTAATGAATACAATACAACCCAAATGGTCCTAAAGCTTGTACTGCTTTTGTGCGCTTGCACTCTAGATTCTACAGCAAAATACAGATGTGAACAAGATAATCCCCAAAGCTGCCTAAATACCTATAAACAAAACATTGCTGCATGGAGGGTGGCAAGTGGTGAACATTGGATGTTTATACAGATGGCAAGTAATGATTGTTTTATTTAGCAGAAATTTGAAGTACTTAAGAACTGTTAATACACTTGTTCTACGTGCTAATTGCTATCCCCCAAGACAAACACTGCTTTGGTCCTCCCCCTCCACCTACTGTGTAATACCCTCTTTCTTACATTTCGCAAGGTGGTTGTAACTAGCAGAAGCGAACATTTCTTGGAAGGAATAGTGAAGTATCGATGCAAATCATACCTTAAGAGGACAGCAGGGCGCCATGCCTCCTCCTCCTGCTCCTGCGCCGCCAGTTGTGTCCTCATCTTCTTCCTGTGATTGGAGAATAATTATTGCAGAACAAAGTGAGAAATTTTATGGAATTTTTCAACAAACTCTAGGAAGATTATCCATAAACATGGGATGAAATAATTATTCTATGTAGCATCACGGAAAATTGAGAAATTTTGAGAAAATTCGCAACAAGAAATAAGTTTTTTTTAAAAAAAAAGAATAATACTTAGTCAATGAAACTCTTAAACTCACAAAAAAAATCGTGAAGCTTTAATAAAGAATTCCAAAAATATGAGGAAAGCCATATATTCTACACATAATCGCTTAACAACTGGGAAATTTGTTCAGAAAATTCACCACAAAAATTAGAGAATGAAAAATTTACATCAAACTCTAAGGGGAAAAAAACCAACCCAAAAGTCAAAAGAACAAATATATATATATATATATATATATATATATATATATATATATATAGGGAGACACTATTCTATACCCACTCTTAGAATAACTATTCTATATCCATCTTCTGTATCGGTGGATCATGCATCGAGATTAGAATTTAAATGATGGTAGTATCTAACATAAACGGCTTCATTATCCTTAAAAATTAGGAACACATATCACGATTTGTTACAACCGCACATTATCCCTGAATAATAGGAACTGATTAAACAATAGAAACCGAAATCATATTAATCAGTAAATTTATTGATCGCGTAATATAAATTTATTAGTCGTATATTATAGATTTACTAGATGAACCAGTAAATGTATAGTATATAACCAGTAAATTTACTAGTCACATACTATAGATTATACTATAGATTTTTGTCAATAAATTTATTGATCGCGTAATATAAATTTATTGGTTGTATACTACAGATATACTAGACAGACCAGTAAATGTATAATATATGACTAGTAAATTTACTGGTCACATACTATAGATTATACTATAGATTTTTTCAGTAAATTTATTGGTCGTGTATATAAATTTACTGGTCATATATTATAAATATATAATATATATTTTTGTCAGTAAATTTATTAGATGTGAACAAGACGTGGGAGCGTAGTGAAGAGATGAAGAGACGGTTGGTGCGGATATTGATCAGTAACAGTAAAATATTTCAAATATTTACTGTTGTTATTGAATAAAATGACGTTAAACTCTTTTAAACAGAGGATAACCGCTATCTCTATCCAACGATTGTATTTTACTCTAATAAGTTAGATCGGACAGTTTCTACACTGGGTATAGAATAACTATTCTAGGGGTGGGTGTATAATAGTGTTTATATATATATATACCTTCAGCACCATTGGATCATGCACCGAGATTACAAATTTACAAACAGTAGCAATTAGATTTGATGGTACTAACTTCCACAGGATTATCTCTAAAAACCCGATGGGAGGTTTGTTACAATTGCACACTATCCCTAAAAAATAGAACTGCCTCAAAAATAAAAATCGAAATCATATATTGACTAGTAAAAAAATTGCAAAACCGTTCTCATCCCACACATTATCAGATACCAAAATCCATCAAAACATTAGAGAGGCGATCGTCATCCTCTTCGCTGGTTTTGATCATCAATAAATTCGAAGCGAGCATCAGTAAATTCTGAGACGTACTAGCATAATCAGGTAATTCACTGTCCTGACTACTTAAGTTTACAGTATTTTTAATTGTAATTTACTAATCGTATTTTTTTTAAATCGTCACATTGATTTACTATAGCACAATGGATACATCATCACCCAAACAGAACAAGGAACATGCAGAGTTTTGTTTGATCATTATAATATACATTCAAATGATTTAACACCTCTACGGTCAATAGAAAGATCAACACAAGATGATTTCTCATCTCATGCCCATACACATGTATGTATATTCTCTTCCCAACTATAACAGTGGTAAATTACTGCTAAAAAGTAACATGTACACTAGTATTAGAACTGTTACTGTCATACAAATCGTCCAGTAAATTTTTCATAAATATTGTTTATATGCATTAATGTTGGCATACAACCAGTAAATTCATTCGATATAGATAGTAAATTTACCATACGAGAATTATACAATGAATTTACTAGTCATATGATGTGCACCTGCACTAGTCGATATAAATTTACTGGTCGTGTTGTCCACGATAATCAGTAAATTTACTGGTCGTAGGCTAAAAATTTACTGGTCGATATGTCATACAACTAGTAAATTTATTAATATACATGAATGAAAAATTTACTGCTCGTATTTTCCACAATATAAAAAGATTTACTACAACACTTTAGATTTACTATCCTCGAAACAAAGATTTACTAGTCGTATTGAAAAATTCATTATCTTTGAATAATCAATTTACTGGTCGTATTATCCATGATTTTTCTTTTTATACATATTAATGATAAATTTGCTGTCTTTATTTTATAAATTCATTGGTCAATCTGAAGTCGAAATATACAATAATTGACGCTTGATTGATACGATACCTTGGTTTACTAGTACTATTGATCAATTTACTGTATTTGTACTAACGTTTTACTGGTCGTATTCAATAGATTTACTGGTCGAATTGTCCACGATCTCTCTGTTTACTGGTCGAACTGTCTTTGATTAGCACTGCTCATATTAAAGTAATTGTACTACCTTATTACTAGTCATATGATGTGCATCTGCACTGGTCGATATGAATTTACTGGTCGTGTTGTCCACGATCATCAGTTAATTTATACTCTTTGTGCAAACATTTTTACTGATCGTTAGTTAAAGATCTACTGGTCGATATGTCTCCGAAAGTAAATCTTTTTATACACATGAATAAAAAATTCATTGCCTTTGAACAATCAATTTACTGGTCGTGTTGTCTACGATCATTAGTAAATTTACTGATTGTAAGCTAAAAATTTACTGGTTGATATGTCATACGTCTAGTAAATCTGTTTATACACATGAATGAAAAATTTACTGGTCATATTGTCCACAATATATTTACTAATTGTATTGTCCACAATATATTTATTGTTAAATCATTTACTGGTCATATTCAATAGATTTACTAGTTGAATTGTCCACGATCTCTCTGTTTATACACATTAATGAAAAATTTACTGGTCATATGTTGTAAATTTTTCATAAACATTGTTTATATGCATTAATGTTAGTACATAACCAATAAATTCATAGAATAAAAATAGTAAATCTACCATATGATTTTTATACAGTGAATTTACTGGTCGTATTCAATACATTTATTGATCGAATTGTTCACGATCTCTCTGTATATACACATTAATGAAAAATTTACTGGTCGTATGATGTAAATTTACTGTCTTTGATTAGCACTACTCATATTATACTGGTCGAATCGAGCTTGATGTTAAATTTATTGGTCGAACCGACTTTAAATGTTATATTTATTGGTCGAACCGACGCTTGATTGATAAAAAACCTCGATTTTAGTTGTATTGATAAATTTTTTGTCTTTGTACTAACAATTTTAGGTCGTATGCTATAGATTTATTGGTCGAATTATGCACATTTGTTTGTTTATACACATTAATGAAAAATTTACTGGTCGTGTGCTGTGGATTTACTGTCCACAATCCGCACTGCTCATATTAAAGTCATTTTATTGTCTTACTACAGGTACCAGATATTTCTAAGGATATTATACCAGTTGTGGGAATGACTTTTCAAACTGAAGAAAAAGCATACAATCATTACAATAGATACTCGTATTACACATTTTGGTATTTGAAAGGGCAAAAAAAATTCCATCAATACCACCCGTGAATATTATTGCACAAAATAGGGAAAGCATTGCTCGACAATGATATTCTTGTGGAAACATTGCAAAACTTGGGGTCATAGCTACAAGAAGTCCAAGACGAAGAAGATGATGCTGTATATTATGAATGCCACAATGATATTACTTATAAAAAGTCGTCGTTATCTTCAAACAAAGGAAGGAAAAGACAACAAAGATACAAGGCTCCAATAGAACTTGTAGCATCAAATAAAAAACAAAGAATGTACGGTAAATGTGGATGATATAGTCACAATTCAAGATCGTGTACTGGGAACCGTACTTCTTGAAAACATTTGAAATGACATCATGTCTTGTTAATTACTTCCAAACTAATATCAATTTATCATTTAAATGTCAATTTACTAGAAGGATGACACTTTTTACTAAATGTTCTAGTATCGTTTTTAGTATTTTATCAACGACAATTTATTATTGCTACTAGTACTATAACAATTGGTAAAAGTTTGTTTATATTTAGACCAGACATGGTCGTCGTGGTGGTCAAATTGTAATTCGTAGCATTGCTATTTTATTAGACATACTAAACAATACTATACCAACAATACATAAGTTGATGTTCTCGTTGGAAATTTACTATTCTAACAATAAATATTTACTGTCATAGCAATAACAATTTACTAACCGATCAGTAAATCTATAAACCAAACAATATTTTGAATACATACTGTCGGATAATTGTTTATACTTAAACCGTATGTGGTCGTAGCCGTGGTAAAATTGTAATTCGTGGCACTGTCATTTTATTATATATACTAAATAATGTTCATTGTACCAAACATACATAAGTTAATGTTCCCACCAATCAATTTATGGTTTTAACAATAGAAATTTACCGTCATAACAACAACAATTTAGTGACTGCTTAGTAAATCTATATTGACGGGATAATGTTTTGAATACAGTAAATTTACTGGTCGATATATCTTCAAAATATGCGACCACGATCAATTTGCTGGTAGGTCTGTAAATTATATTTGATCAGACAATAAATTGTGATTGTTCCTACAGTAAATTTATTAGCATACTAAATAATGTTCACTGTACCAACAATACATGAGTTGATGTACTCGACTAGCAATTTACTGTTCTAACAATACAAATTTTCTGTTGTAAAAGTAACAATTACGGATCGATCTGTAAATCTATAGACCAGACAATATTTTTGAATGCATACTGTCCGAAGTATATTTATATTTAGACCGTATGTGCTTATCATCATGGTCGAATTATAATCTATAACACTGTCATTATGATGCACATAGTAAATAAATGTTCACTGTACCAACATATTAAAAAACAGATCATCACCACTATACTGATATTATAGATTACACACTGAATTTGTCAATTTACATGTATCTATTGATGGACTGTACATACCACAGCCAGTAAATTGACATTTATACGGCGGTAAATTACAACATCTAATATAGTAACATCGATTAGTAAACTGTTCGTAATTGAATATATCTATACTTGAAATCGTGAGAAAACATCGGGGCGTAAAGAAAGAGAAGTGAAGAAGACTCGAAAATTAAAAAGTTCCTATCAAAATTGTAAAGTTCATATCAAATGTTCTTACCTATTTTAAAATAGCAATCAGGATCCGACAACCAATTGAAGTAAATACGACGGAGCGGCAACCTGAGAATATAATGTCGGCGAATACAATTAATTGTGATCAAGACGTGATAGTGGAGGCATGCGGATCGACAGTGCCAGAGTGCCGGCGAGAAGATGCAGCTTCGGCGAGAACTCGGGTGCGATGCGCGATGAATTGGAAGGGATCGTGGGCGGCAACGCGGGACAAGACGTGTGAACGTAATGAAGAAGATAAAGAGAGGGTTGGTATGGATATCCATCAATAACATTAAAATATTTCAAAACAAACTATCATTATGGATTAAAACGACTTTAAATCCCTTTAAACAGAGGATAACCACTATATCTATCCAATGGTTGTAATTTGTTCTAATAAGTTAGATCGGATGGCTTCTAGACTGGGTATAAAATAGTTATTATAAGAGTGGTGTAGAATATTGTTTATATATATATATATATATATATATATATATATATATATATATATAAAGGAATCGGGGGAGAAACTGATGGAAACAGTAGGAGCGGGAGATGGGGCGCACTCACATTACTACATTAGGCATTAGGGTGGTCGCGGGATCCCGACGCGCTTGTCCTCCTGGTGGTCACGGCCGCCATCTCCGGTGCCGTCGACGTCTCGACGAAGATCCGAAGAGAGGTCTACCCAATTACCCTAGGCTACGCTTCACGGCCTTTCTCGATCGATTCAAGCAGCCTAGGGTTCCAAAGTTGTTCGAATTAGAACAGGAAAATTGAAACATAAAAATAAATGAAAAAAAATGAGCGCATCACGATTCGCACACCTGGGGAGCCGTCGTGGCGGAGAGCGGCGGGTGGGCGGCGGAACGGCGGTGAGGTAGATAAGGTTGCGGCTAGTGTTCTATAAGCTTGCAACCAGGAGGAAGCTGGAATTTAGAAGACCCTTCATGAATCGCTCGTGCCGTCTTGTATTATGCATTGGGCTCAAGAAGGTTACAGCCAGGTTTAAAAGCGCCCCTGGTCGAGTACGCTTTCGGCTTTTGTTTACGCTCCAGGCAAAGGCCTGACGACTGTCGAGTCCGTTCAGCTTCTACAGGTATAATTTTTTTTATAAATAATTCATTAAAAAATTAATTTCAAAAGTAACATGAAACCTAAAAAAAATTATCAAAATGACCTGGGAATAAAACACAATTGGGTTTCAATCGCTTAGCGAGTCAGTGACTGAATAGTTGGTTGTGAAATTGTCTCGCTGGTCCAGTCCACTACCACGTAGAATTTCAGCTGCTTAACGAGTGATAGGATAAAGGTCAATGTTTAGAGTCATGTTGTTGTAATTCCGATTTGTTATCGAAGACTATTACATTATCTTATCAGGATGATCATGGGAAAAATTTTCTAAAGTGTCCTAAGGAAGATACTAAGAAGTGCACTTTTCATCCCCAAGTGAAGCATAAAGGCTGCGCATACGATACTCTACCTTCTCTACAAAAAGAAAAGATTCTATGAGAATGTGGGCTTCATGGAGAAGATATCGATCAATATGTATGATGTTCAAATACATGTGTTGCTACGGATGTCCTTACTATTGCTCTTGTCATGGACGCACGTTCTCAACAACACGTCCTCTAGAGGATTGCAACTGGTTCGATGATTCTAATGACACATAATTTCATGTGTAGATGTTGAGATAATAATAAAGTTAGTATGTCTTGGGCCTACACAATGCAAATAGAATGTACGTACATTGCGAGCCGCGAAGATGAGAGAGAAAAATACAAATACATGTCATGGCTTGACTTCGAGTGAAATTTGATTATCTTTTGCTGTTGTAGATCTGATTAATTGTTCTTGCAACTGTCACAGACGCATATAACTTTCCATTTTGTCTAGTCAAATTTTAATAAAAATTGTGATGGGTTCATAATGCATGTGTGTATTTTTTCAATCTTTTAATAAATTCACCCTCTTATCCAGCATTTTGCTAATAATGAACTGTCAAAATAAAAAATCAATTACAAACAGCATGAGACACGTGTAAGATATACATATCATCAATATTTGCCAAACTATTGTTAAAAACAAATTCATCTACAAATCAGATTACTTACCCAAATCGTATAGTGCATTCTACTTTGGAGTAAGACATAGTTTAGTCAACATATATATTTACTCATTTTTTGCCGTTGCTGAGTTAAGTATTAGGAGAAGTAATGCCAATCCAAAGAGAGTGGTTGGCATATAGACAAAAGAAAGGCAACACAGTCGATATAGGTAGGATGTACTTCTATTTATACAGGAGTAGCGAGAGAAAATATCTTAAAATTTTTTTATTAACTAAGAGAGAAGTCTACTCTATTAAGAATGTTTTCCACCTACTACATTAAGATAAACTATAGCTCAATGAGTTCGGTTCACCAGTACTGACAGTCGCTCAGCAACTCTGCCCAAATAAGCACTAATTAATCAAAATTGAACTTAAAACCAAGAAAAAATTTAACACCCAGTCACTCATCTGGAGCGCGATTGAAACACTGTAGTAATTCAGTTGCTAACCCGCTAAGCGACTGAAATCCCGCGTGACAGTGGACTGGACCAACAAGGTAATTTTGTAGTGCACCTGTTTAGTCGCTAGCCTGCTAAACGACTGAAGTTCAGTCGCGTTTTACGCACATTGACTAAGGGCCATTTTGACTTTTTATTTTTAGATTTTTGATTACTTTTAAAATTAATTTTTTTAATGACTTAATTATATAAAAAAAATTCTACAGGTGAGATATGCCTTTAGGCTTTATCCCTCGTTAGCCCTCCGGCAGGACATCTACAGTGAATCTAAATCATATAATCACATCAAATAGTTCAGATTAATCTACCATTTAAAATAAAAAAATCTCCTACTTAATTTTTCACTATGGTCCATTCAGAACTGGCAATTTTTAATTAAACAACACTTACGCATGCGTACTAAACACAGGGCACCTGACAGGTCAGTGGGGCCCAGACGTCACTCCTGTATTTACACCTCCAGATGTCAATTGACGATTTGCAACATCAGATCCGGAAGCATGCGAACCGCATTAAACATAAAGCGCGTAGTAACCCTAAAAAACTCCCTCGTCTACTTCAATAAAATACAGGAATGCTCATTGGGTGATTAATATAATCAGTACATTTACAAGTTACATGTAAGTTGCAGCAGATTGGACCTAAGACTGTCTCGCACAACGCATTAATTGACAAATAAATATCCATAAATTTAGGTATATACTAGCCCTTAATTCTTCTAGATGGTAACTTCCTTTAGTTACTTTTACACACCAAATTAATACTGGAAAATTGCACACTCAACTAAGTGACAAGAAGCCTACATAACGAGTCCCTCATGGAAAGGCAAATGGACAATCTCCCAATTGGTTCATCTCGATGCATGGCTTTCCTAGGCGGAGTTTGTTCTGTGACCAGTTGCAAAATGATAGCTTCAACAGCTAACATTGTCAGGATAGACCTGAACCGCAATTCTGCGTCATTTAGAAGGGGACCAGGCAGGTCTTCAAAGCGGTGCCTTGTGCACTCCATGTGCTTGTTCTTTTACGTCGAAGCCCCTGTTTGATGGTGTTCCAAATTCCTAAGTACAATCCTTGCAAAGATTTTTGCTTCTATAGGAGCTGTTGCTGCTGCTGCTGATGCACGCAAAACCCGAGCTGCTCCTGCCTTCTGCAAGAGGCTGGCGTGGTGCACCGCATGCCGACCCCCCGGGATGGTGAACTGCATCATTTTAAGAGTATTTCTCGTGAGATCTCAAGAACAATATAGTTGGACGGCAGGACTTGAATAGTTTGTTTTGCATCAGGTGACAAAGCGAAAGAAGATAGACAAAAATAAAACACAGAAGTCCAGAGAGAGAGAGAGAGAGAGAAGAAAGCTGGGAAGAAGCCAATAACAAGCAGAACAGCCTGGTATTTCCTGCCGTGTGGGTACACACATAGAAAGGATGCAACATGGCAGGCCAAGCAGTACATACGAGATATGCACTATGAAGCAACTCTCTTAGATATGATGGAACAAAATAGACTTTTTTCACAAATTTATACAATCACATGAACAAATTATATGCTTTGAACTGATAAATGCTAATTTAAATCAAGACAAAAGAAACAACAAGAGCAACTAAAACTTTGCAAACTTGAGATTAGTCACCATATTGGCCTTTTAAATATCACATCATTGGGTTTTCTCATGTATGCAGTAAGGTCAGTTATCAAGACAAGACAACTCACAGTATTATGGAAGTAAATAGCATTAGATATTGAGGGGGATGAAACAAAACCAACCTGAAGAAGGGCAAAGGCAGCACAAGCACGAAGAACTGAAGAGGGATTCCGAAGCATGGCAACAAATCTGCCAATCTCAGCACCACTGCAAGAGTTAGGAGTTACATTAGTACCCTGTCTATTCCTAACTTTAGTAATATCATGATAAGATCACGAAAATAAAATGCATGAGACAAACAATGATCAAGATTTCAATTACTCTAGTGCGTGATCACTTCAAATCTTCTATTAAGCGGCATTGACACAGCCATGATCTTATTACATGTGTCAAATATGAAAGAAGTCTAATCACAATAATCATAACCTCGATAATAATTTTGTTGAGGACCACCTCCCAAGTCCCAACCGAGGGTGTTTCTGTTTCTTAAAAAACACGTGGCGATAAATCCCTTAGGGTACATGGTCCCCAGGAAGGGGCTTAGCTTCCAAGGCACCTAAGGTCCCCATGGAAGCTAGCCCCAGGCCTCAAGGTCACTTGGAGTCAATAATCCTCACTAAGAGACCTAACCTCTAGCGTGCTAAGATCCTCACAAAGGTAGGTTGTACATCTCCACGAAACTTGGGGAAAGACTCAGCCTTCGAGGCCCTGAAGACCCCTAAGCCCCGAGTCTTAGGCCTCGGAGACCCAAGGTCTCCAAGAAGGACCTTAGCCTCAGGGCTATATCTTTCCGTAAATGTTGGCTCCAGATTCCAAGCCTGGGGTCCCAAGTCCCCTGAGATCAAAGGTCTTTGGGAAGATTTAGTTAAGGAGAAGCCTAGGCCTTCCGAGAATGTTGTCTTCAAGCCCCATGTCCCCACGACCTGGTTCCCCGAGACCTTCAAGACCCAAGGTCTCCCAGTAGTGTTGTCTCCGGGCCCGAGTCTCCTAGACCTAGCCCCTGGACCAACCAATCCAAAGGTCTTTCAGGAAAGTAAGGTCTCCCGAGAGTATTGTTTCCGGGCCCCTAAGGTTAGTGAGAAGGGACTTCATCTCTAAGAAGACAAGGTCTCTCAGAAGTATTGCCTCCAGGCCCTTATCCCCGAGATCCGGGCCCTAGGAACTAAAGTCTCCCCCAAATAGTCTTCGAACCATGGGTCCCCGATACCTAGGTGTCGGGCTCTCTGGACCTTGGGTCCTTGGGCCCCAAGGAGGGACGATGTTTCGAAAAAGCTAAGGTCTCCCAAGAGAATTGTCTCCCCCCGAGTCCCCAAGACCTCTGGGCCCCTAACCCCTAGTACTCAGGACCCTAAGACCCCCAGGAACCCTCAGACACCCTTCAGGCTCTCCTGGAGCTGGGGGGCCCACCACATAAAAGTTAAGCACCACTGTACATGGGCACACAAGGATACTAATTAACGATCTACTACATCCCAAATACTGAAAAAAACCGTTCTGCCCTCGATTCAAAGGCTCAGGGATGGACATTTAGATCATATAGCACTCTCATGGGCCTATATATACCCCATGTATCATCTCATTTGTAATTCTTTAGTTCATTTGATAATACAAATTAGACACTCTACGTAGGATGTATCTTAAAAAATTCTTCCCTTGGAGAATCCTCTCAATTGACTTTAAATCAGGGGCATATCATTAGGACTAAGGTCTCCCTCAAGACTCTAACCTATATAGATATTTTATTTTCATTTTCTTCTCTTGCTTGACTTGGAGTGACCCATCAGACGGTCACTTCCAATCCTTAATTGCTCGTGACACGCAAGACCTCGCTGTTTGGAATTTTATCGCATGACAAATTCTAACTTGTTTTGTATTCATGTGTTTGCTGTCGGTAACTTTTTCATTGTCATGCTTCTATAATAAAATGACTATCTGAAACTTCATATATCTCACATGATTCATTGTCCTACAACAAACAAAGACTCAGAAGATCAAATTTCACACAACATTCAAGAAAGCCAAACAAAACACATCATAATGAACTTTCCACAATGTAACATGGAAGCAAACCAGAATCAAACAGTGAATTAGATACATGTATTGAAGGGAAGGATTTTAACAATTGATTTGCCAAGCATTGCACCTGGAGGATGAAACATGAATGCTTAAAATGGTTTGTTTATGTTTTGACTGAAAATAGCATTCTAAACTTAATGAGGAACCAAAACTAAAGTATAAAGTCGAACCTGCATCTTAGGTGTCCAGCTTCTTGGATAAACACTGCTTCAGCAACATGAGATAGTGCTGCTGGAGCAGAGGATGCGGCAGCCACAGAGAAGACTTGTGGATCTGAAAATGTCAACACAAAGGTTGATATATGCTTCAATGCCATTCTTCTGGCTCCGTCAAAGTTAACACTCTTGGAAGTAGCCTCTGATGTGCCAACCAATGCAAACTCATCCATTCTGTCGGTCCACAAATTTCAGAATTAGACTATGCAAATTGTCTATAATATCAGCAACCATGGTACCAAATTCTACCAACCTGACTACAAATGGAACTAAATACCAATATTCTATCAACCACACTACGAATGATAAGCCAAATATTTATTTGGTGTACTAGCATCTCACATTGCCTGCTCTTCAAAGTAAACATTCTGAAAGAGACTATAAAACAAAACAACAAACAAGAACACAGTCTTGACTGCAAAATATCCAGACTTGGCTAAAAAAATTATATACAGATTGACATGTATTAATTGAAAGTGCAATACCACACCATGTTACAATATATGGCCTGTATAACTTAATGCAACAGTGGGAAAACAAGCAATGCTTCATGTCCACAATATGCTGATCTTCAATGAGCTTACCAAGAAAGCATAGTGATATGTTTAATCCTTCAAAATTAGCAATTGGATTCATAAACTGCATACCTTCCATCAAACATATAAGCAAGGGCTAGCGCAGCCATGAAGCGAGCCATTTTTGACCCAGAAGATGAGCAAAGGTGCACTAGGATAGGCACTCCACCTTCTTCAACAATGCGAAGAGCATTACCCGAATAGAAAGCAAGGTTCCACAGTGCCCCAGCAGCTGTCTCATGAACATCCTGCAGAAAGAGTAACTTACTACAATGTAGTGAAAGTGAAGCATTCAAGCTTTGCATGGTAAGGATAGAAAATAGGGAGCTTGAATTTCAATAAACAGAAATGTAGGCGTATAACAACTATAGTAGCAGCAAATCTTAAAAGAAATTATGGGTGTCAAGAGAGCATCAGTTTTCATGCATAAACCTAATTCTGACCTGAGAACAAACAGTAAATGAAGAACTTAGCAGCACACAGGCAAACAAAGTAACGATGGTAAATTAACAGAATTTATCCGTTGGGTTAAAGTGCATGTGATCATAAGGTAGCCCATAGAAATTCAACATGCTGGTTTGCTGCATCATCACAAAACATTTTGTTCAACAAACAGTCATTATAGTGAATATAGCGAAGTAACCGAACTATAGTAACAACCATTTCAGTAGAGGAAATTTTGCATGTGTACTACCGTGTTCATATGTGTATCTCTGTTTTCCTGTAGGATTAGTGGTCTATGCACAAGTGTGTCAAAAATGCATGGCTCATCGGCTAGTTTGACTCCTTTGTGCGAGGACACCTGCTGCCCATGTGTTATTTTCCTGTCGCAGAATCTTCATGTGATCTCCAAAGGTGATAGTGTGGAGTTGGCATGTGCAAAGGAAGAAAATATGGAGTTTTGTGCAAAATGTGAGGCATAGAAGCAAATCCAGATTCTATTTCTATATGGGTCTATGTGCAATTGTTTAGCACATGTGGAAATTTGGGTTTGAACATTTGCTAAAATGGTAATTAGTTTTTTCTGCACCCATTATTGATCAATTTGTGCCTTGGTGCATACTCCATTGTGGCCATCAATGGAGAACCAGTGATGCTGATGAAACAGCAGTCCTTCTAATCATGCTCTTACATTCATTAAGAGAAACTAATGGCAGATTTTGTTTTGTACTAAAATGACTCTTGTAGAAACTAAAAATGTTGGGAGGACTCCTGATGCAATTTTATCTATCAAAATCCTTCAAAATTCCTCTAGTGATGATATAGCACATCAGCAAGTTAACATAGATTTTATCAACTAAACACATTGAGTATGTTAAAGATAAACCAAACTTACTTCAGCCTCTGATCGTGCCAATGCAAGCAATGGTGCAACACCACCCTCCCGTCCAATTGCGATGCTGAAAATGCAAAGGGAAATAAGCACTGATGATGTGAGATGGGGTAATTGCAATACAAGCACTGATGGAAAAAAACAAATCTTCAAAAGTTTATCAGACAAGCCATTCCAAGGTGGCACAGCAAGCTATAAAGATAGAAACAAGCAAAAGAAGGAAATGAAACAAATCACATTCTGGAAACAACTGTTTGCTATTCTTGTTTACCATAGCAAGTGTCTGTAAAATTACCCCAATGGGAAGAAACAAGATAGTACTATTACAAGATTATCATCTAAGCCGAACCTCAGATATACTAGCACCCTACTTCAAGCAGCTCCCTTATCGAGCAGGGAGAAGAAAATAGTTCAGGTGCATCATATTGCACCAATTACATATGTGTGCATGCAAGGCCCATATGTGCATATGTGCGCAGTTTCTACGGTTCTTTTCTTTTCTTTCTTTTTTCACTGTACACTAAATCTACCCTGTACTGCTGCTCAAGCTCCACCCACCATTAGTATGTGAAGAATTGAAATTGCTCAGCACTACTTTGCACCTGTAAGCCTCAGGTAGTAACCTTAACCGAAAATATAAACCACCCATTCCTGCCATTTAAAACAGAGATACCAAAGTAGCTTCTTTTTTTCTTTTTCTTTTTTTTTTTGAGCAACCAAAAGTAGCTTCTAGTTGTGGATTTTTGGTTTAGTTTCTGTGATGATTGAAGAGACAGTTAATCTGTAAGGGGTTAGATCAGGGTGGTATCTTTAGGTTAGGATTTGAAGCTACTCATCACAATTGTATAAAGCAAGGCATCCACCATTTATAACTGCATCAAGAGCTAGGAAGCTAGGGGCAAGATTGACATGTTCAAGGATAAAGAAAGTCAAACCCAAATTCGAAAGCATGCCAAATAAGAAATTTTAAACCTTCCCTCACAAGCCATCTAACAGATGACTTGGATTGATGAATGGGGTCAATTTGCCAATTTAACTGGGTGGGAAATGAATATTATAGTTGACTAAAAGCCCCTTTCCTTGATTGACACCTACTTTTCACCATCTCATCAACACAATGGCACAATACTTTCCATGAAGATTTATGGTCAAACTACTTTTTCAACTTATCAACAAAAAACATATCGAAAGGACATTCTGAAACAGGTCCATTTGGTCATAATAGACACCAGTTTGGTGCATCTGCTAAGCACACATCCTGCCAGTTCGATGGAAAGGGAAATAAATGTCTCCATGATTCTTCATGCGCTACATAGCATATAGGAATAATATGCAGTAGCTGGTAAGACCTTTCTGAATTTTAGAACTGTTGCTAAATACTGAGAAATATTAACAGAAAGGTACGTAAGAAATCGTAATAGAACTAATTTAAACACTAGCATGACAATGACAGCCACTGGATTACTGTAGTAACATTTTGAGTTACCTGTTAGCTTCTGAAACAGATAATCCCCATAACGCACCAGCAGCTCTCTCCTGAAGACCTTCCGAAGCATTCAGACATTGTTGCGTAAGTGAAACCTAAACAATGAAGTCATTTATGTGAAAACGAAAACTATCTCCTATTTGGGTGAACTTAAGAAAATAGTGCATGGATGGATGGCACAAAACATCATGAGAAACATTTTCTTTTCTTGGCAGCATAATCATCTTCTCAAGTAAAGAGCCAAACTAGATTCTTGGTTAGTTGAATGTCTATACCATTCTATGTATTCAAGAGAATATGCTTAAACAAAATCACACTGCTAGTAACTTGAGTCATCTTTTAACCAAGGCCATTTCATTAAAATCTGTCATACCCTGCATTAAAATATATTGGTCTACAAGACTCTTAAGGTGTGCATCTCATCTATTTAGATGTACCATTTCACAAATAGAATTAACTAACGAATGTTGTACATGCTGTACATGTAGAAAAAGTAAAGGCATACCAAAGCTTCGACACCACCAGCAGCAGCAATAGCTTCACGATTTCTATCATCAAAAGATAAGTTCCACAAAGCACCAGCAGCTTCTTGTCTAATTATCAGCATGATTTGAAGAGAAAATCGTCATCACAACTAAAACAAACAGTAAGTCAGTGCCTGTCAAGTGTCAACTAAAGTAGAACTATACCTTACACCCTCATTTTGCGAGCATGTTAGCTGCACCAATGCTTCAAGAGCCCCTGCTTCCTGACCTACGGCGGCATTGTTGTTGTTGTTGTCTCCATGTGCAGCTAAGTTAGCTAAAGCTCTTGCAGCCTACATGCAAGAATAATGATAGTATGAGAAACCAATAGTGATGATATCTTTTAGGGGAAAAAAGTCATAAAGAGATCTAATTTAAAAACCAGGACAGCATGGAAAATAAAGGAGGGTATAGAAATGGTGAACATGAAAAAAACAAAGCACAATACAAGCACCGTATATTCATTTATAGAGCTGAATGTACTGTAGATAACTGCTGATGTAAAACAACAGCAACTCTGAGTAGCTCGACACAAAACCAAATGGTTGTAGAGCAAATATAAAAAGGGAAAATTAGCTAGAAAAGATCCAAAATGTTAAATTAAATCTCAGTTTCAAGCTTGAATATTAGGAATCTGATTAGCAACTCTGCAAGGTATTCAAGATAAGCACCACATGTAAGGATTATACATGCAACATGCAATGAGAATAACCCCTAAAACAAACACAAAAGCTTTTAGTCAGAGACAGACAAAATGCAGTACAAATCACACAATTGATCCTTATATGGACGGACAACAATTGAATAGGTAGACAAAGAGGAGCAAATGGCAACATGCATGCGTGCCTCCTTAGAGCAATCACTCTTTACGCCAACTCTCCATTTATTACTACTTTCTTTCTATACATTTGGTTACAGGCAATTTGGCTAGGATGACAGGAAAACAATATGATCTCCTTCAACAAACAAACAAACAATAGATGATAACAACCAAAACACATACAACCAAGCAGCTACCATAGAATGGAAAGTAGGCTCCACTCTCCATTAGACAATTTAAGATGCTAACAAGCATGCTTCTGCTGGCATTTTGTTTTATTACATGATTCACATCATTCCTTTTTTTCTCTTTTTGAAGCTCTTATCACACCATTCTGGTTGCATGAAACTTGTACCCACTTAAACCACGCCTCTTTTGAGGAGAAAACAAGTTCCTATTTAAAATGAAGATGTACAAGCATGAAGGACATAAGCTGCTCCTTACCTGTTCTAGGACACCCTCAACTTTGCATGATCGAGCAAGTGTAACCAAAGCATGAACACCACCAGCTCTTGCAACCTCCAAGCTACACTTGTCATCAGCAGCCAGGTTTGCCAGTGCACCAGCAGCGCGCTCCTGATAAAAAATAACAATAGCAATGAATCAGTAATTGGCCAACTGAAACAACACTTTCAATTGGAAATTTTGAAATTATAGAACTTGAGAAGCTCCAGCTCCATACAAGAACTCCATCAGTTCCAGCAGACCAACGAAAGATGAGATCCACCAAGGCTTCTATACCACCAGCCACAGCAATAGCTGTCTGATAATAAACAATAAATAAATCATTAGCACAAGCAATACCCATTTTATCAAAAGCACAAGCAATACCCTCATCAAGGTTAAGCAATCAGAATCATCATATGAAGAATAACAACCTTGTGCTCCTCTCCCACAGACAGATTCCAAAGCCCACCAGCAGCCTCTTCAGCAACCAATCGGTTCGTCGACCTAGCCAAATTAGTGAGTATAGTAATACCCCCCTCATCTGCAACCACCTTTGCAACCTTGGCATTCACAGATAAGTTGGCAATTGCCTGCACAGTGACATCAACCTACATCAGCAAATGACAGACCACAACATAAACATTGAGAACCCAAAGGTACAACTATATAATTCATAACCTTTGCAGCCTCAGACTGCGCGCTCTCCCTCGAGCACCTCGCTAGTTCCAACAGCATTGGGATGCCCCCTTCTCGCATTACTGCCTCTGACCTTGCAGGGTCCACATTCGCATTCTCATCATCAATAACCACAAACGTTGCGAGTGCAGTCGCCGTCCACTCCTGCACGTCCTCCTGTGAGCTCTTCACCAGGCTCAGCAGCAATGTGGTGCCTTGCCGCAACCAAAAGTCGTCCATCCCGCCTGGGTTGGCCTCCGCAATCCGTAGCAGCGACTGTGAAAGGATCCACTCAAGCCACCTCGTCATATCACCCAGCATCTTGTCCTTGCCCCTCCAGTTACACTCATTGAACACCTCATGCTCCTTCGCAACTGCAACAGGAAACAGTGAGGCGACCAACTTAAAGATGTGGCTTGTAATGGTGAGCACGAGCTTGCCCTTGGAGTTGCTAAATGCAGAAGGGTTGTGCGCCTCTTCCTCCTCGACAGATTTGCAGTTAAGCGCACATATAAGTTTGAGGGTTTTGGAGTGAGAGATGAGGCGAGAGACTGCACTGGGAGAGACATCAGTGCGGGATACGTCGAGTGCAACGAGGGAGGGGAGCTGGGTCCAAGAGGTCGACGCCGTGGCCCACTTGAGGTTGCGGCATCCTGCAACAGAGAGAAAGCGAAGGGAGCCGACACCAGCAAGGGCGGCCTCATCGACAGCGCCACAGTCAAGGAAGGCGATGTCCTCAAGAAGCGGGCAGTAACGGGCGAGAGCTCCGACGGCATCAGCATCAACATCTCGGAGGCCAGAAAGGCGGAGGCGGCGGAGGCGTGGGCAGCAGAGGGCGACGTGGCGGAGGGCGTCGCTTGAGATGCGCTCGAGGTAGTCGGGCCCGATCTGGAGGCTCTCCAGGGCCTCGTGCCGAGCGGCGAGAACGGCAAGCGTGGCGTCCGTGAGCCCGCGGCAGCCGTCGGCCGCCACCTCGCGGAGGTCGCGCGCGCGGAGACCGGAGGCGGACGCGGCCGCCTCTGGCCCCCGCAGCCGCAGCCGCAGCAGACTCCCGCACCGCGAGGCAAGCGACGCCGCCACCTCAGCGTCGCACCGGTGCGCACGGAGATCAAGAGCACTCCACAGACACGGCGAGGAGCCCAGCGCCCTCCACGCCTGGCACGTCTTCGCCATGTTCGCGCGGTCGCGGTAGTTCAGCCGCGTGAACAGCTGCAGCACCGTATCGTCGGGGAGCGACGTCCAGTCCACAACATCTCCATCCGCCGCCGCCGCCACCTCCACCTCCCCCGAAGGCGAAGCCCTGGAGGAAGAGACCTCCTCCTTCTCCTTCACCTTCTCCTTACCCGTGCGGCGGCGCACGCGGCGCGTCATCTCGCCGGAACCCTAGCACCGCCCGCCGCCGGCGAAGTCACAGCAAAGCACGCAAACACCCCAAATCCCCAAATCCGCAAGTAGTTAAGCCCAGTCGTGAGATCGAGAGAATGAGCGCTTGTCGGGTTCGGGGTGCGGGCAATTGGGGCGATTTGGGGATCCGATTGAAGTTCAGGAGAGGGGATGAGGAAGGGAAGAAGATGGTGGATTTCAATCCGAGGTCGGATCGGGCGAGAGCGGATCCGACGCCGCGTGCTTCCCCTTCCCTTTGTTGCCTCTAAGGGGGGTGTTCGGTGTTCCTCCTGACTCGAAGGGAAGGGAAGGGGGATGGAGAAGAGTGAGGCGGGGTTTATATAGTGCGTATGCGGATACGTACATTGTAAGCACGGTCCGGGTGCGTGCGGAGTCGTGTACGCGTATTTTGGCCTTTGGGTTCCAAATACGCCTACCTTGCTGCTACCGGTGAGTAGTGATGGCTACAGGCACGACAACGGCAATGGAATGTTAAAAATTGAATAGGAAACTTGCTCATAAGAAACTAAGACTTTTTTATGTGATCAAAAAATTTGAAGAATGATTTTATCGAGATCAAATAGTTTTAATTTATCTAAACATATCTATATGAAATGTTTTTTAGTGATCAAAAAGTCTGAATAATGATTTTATCGAGATTAAATAGTCTTAATTTATCTAAACATATCTATATGGAATGTGAGGGGGGTTGAATGGATTTTGAATATTAGTCGTTCACTTGCCTAATCTGACAAATACAAGTATTTCTTTAACAATTACATTCGTCAAAAACCTTCTATTAAAATTTTGTCTCATAAACAAAGTAATAACATGTCCTGTCCTGATTACCATTTTATTGTGGTTTAATTCTTCGTCTCAAAATCGAGCTCAAGCAAAAATAGATATTAACAATTTTTATAGTGAGAATTCATGCACATTCAATCTGAAAAACCATCGATTTTTTTTCTGTATTGAACCATTTGTATGCTATTGTTTGCTAGTGACATCAGTACTTAGAACCAAGGTGGGAAAAAACTCAAAGTGTGTGTTGAATATAGTAGCATATTAGTATTCGTAGTCTATTAGGATTCGTATTAGTTTTTCTATTATTATTCTTATTAATCTTTTGTTAAGAGTTATAAAAGAAGAACAATTATATCAATTTTTACAAGCAAGCAATAAAACCCTAAAATCAACTTGGTATCAGAGCGATCGCCGCTCAAGTGCCACCGCCGTATTTACTTACCTGACTTCATTAGTCGCCCGCCGCCACGCCTCTACACCTGTGCGCCGCCTACGCCCGGCGACGGCGGGTAACGCTCTGCGCCCGTGCGCCGCGACCACCGCCGAGTCTGTGTCCGCACGTCGCCTGCCGAGCCAACGCCCCACCGAGCCTGCCCGCTAAATTTTTTTTTCCTCAGTGATTTAAAGAACTCCAAGTCAAAATCTTTTGTGGTAGATCTGGATCTTATGTATATCAAATCCTCTGTGGCGTAAAAAAAAGAGAGAAAAGGGATTTGTGAGTGCATAAGCTCAATTTCTTTTTGGAACCTGTTGAGATGACAACCACGGTTCCAACCATGGAGGAGTTTATGGTGAAGATGATGGAGATGATGACAATGAGGACAAATGACATCTCATCATCGGACAAAGCTATGATGGCAGTGCCATATTCACAGATAGTGAAAAAGATAGAGCTCATGCCAAATGATGTGAAGCTGGAGGGAACCAAAAACTATTTGAGTTGGTCTAGGAGGGTGATTATGATTTTAGAGGCAGAGTGGCTTCCTAACTGTGTGCAGGAGACATCTGTCGAGCCCATTAAAGATAGTTCGGAATGGCAGAACTGGAAAACCACTAATTCTCTAGTGAAAGTGTGGTTGCTTAACTCAATAAACCTTTCTATTGCTGGGGCGGTGGAAGCCACTCCAACCGCAGCCGGGATGTGGGCTGTACTAGCTAGACTATATTCTGGAGCTAGTAATGCCATGATGCTGGCTGAAGTGCATGAGAAGCTTCGAGGGATGACTCAGGGAGAGCGGACTGTATCTGAGTACTACAATGAACTCCAGCGATTATGGACAGATTTGGACCACTATGATCTGTTAGACATTCCTCATGCTGAACATCTGACTATGTTCAAAAAGTGGGTGGATCGCAGGAGAGTACTTGACTTTCTGCAAGGCTTGAATGTTGAGTTTGAGCCTAGAAGAGCTGTCGTTTGCCACCAGCCACATCTGCTCACCATGGAGGAGGCATTTGCTGCTATAGTGATGGAGGAGACCCGGTTACGGGTCATGACATCGGTACCCTACCACCTCCTACTAGATCTGCGTTGACTGTTGCAGATCACCGCGAGTGCTTTACTTGCGGAAAGATTGGCCACATTAGCTGGAATTGCCCACAATCACGCGATTTTGGGCATGGCAGGGGTGGTGGAGGACGTGGTAGAGGCCGAGGTAGAGAACATGGTGGTAGGCGCCAAGGTCCTAAAGTCAATCTTGTCATGTCTGATGAGAGATCAGTTGCGCATGACAAAGAGGAGCTTTTTGAATTGGAGGAGTTACGACAGTTCAAAGCAAAGGTTGAGAGTTCCACCAGCAAGTCCATGGCCACCCAGGAGATCCCTATGACCACTACATTTGGTACTTTTGCCAATTATGCCCATGCGGGCACAGGTATTGAGGCACAGGCTTTTACATCCTCGCATACTTCTCCTTTAGATTGAATAGTCGATTCAGGTGCATGTAGACATGTCACTGGTGCTTCTAGTGAGTTTACATCATATTCTCTATATTCTTTCATGCATCGTAAAACTGTTCAACCTGGTGATGGGACTGCACAACCCATCAAGGAAATTGGCACAGTTCAGTGTACACCTACCATTACACTTTCCTCTGTTTTGCACGTTTCATCCTTCTCGGTCAATCTTCTTTCTGTGAGTGCTTTGGTGAATCAAATTGATTGTGGTGTTTATATTGACCGAGATGTCTATCATATTCAGGAGAGACAGACAAGTAGGGTCTTGGGGACTGGGACTAGACTGTGGATGTTGTGAGTGCTGTTTTGACTACTGCTGTAGGTGGAGAAGAGGCTGAAGTGATGCTTTATCACTATCGTTTGGGTCATCTATCATTAGACCGACTGAGGAGTATGTATCCGGATGTTATGAGTAGAGTGCCCATGAAGAAACTCATGTGTGATGCTTGTGAGTTTGGCAAGCACACACGATCATCTTATGGTAGTATTGGGCTTCATAGTATTGAACCATTTGTACTTATTCACTCAGATGTTTGGATCTCTCCGGTTATCTCTATTCATGGTTTTAAGTACTTTGTTATTTTCATTGACTGTTATTCCCGTATGACTTGGCTCTATATGATGAAGAATAAGAATGAAGTTTTACGTTGCTTTCAAGATTTCTGTGCTCTTGTGCAAAGATAATTCAATACTCATGTTCGTATTGTTAGAATTGACAATGGAACTGAATATGTCAACAAGGAGTTTGCGACTTTTCTTTCAGCTCAAGAGATCTTGCATTAGACAACCTGTCCAGATACATTAGCACAGAATGGTGTGGCCGAGCGAAAAAACAGACATCTTTTGGAGACTGTCCGTTCACTCATGTATGGGATGAATGTGCCAAAAATCCTGTGGAGTGAAGCCATTATGACAGTGGCTTACTTAATTAACCGCATGCCCTCAAGAGTTTTAGGCATGAAAACTCCCTGGGAGCTGCTTATGGGAACGAATACATTTGTTGTCCCTCCGAAGGTGTTCGGATGTGTGTGCTTTGTTTGGGATTATCGACCCTCTACAGGAAAGCTGGACCCTCAGGCTTTGAAGTGTATATTCGTGGGATATTCTTCTCGACAGAAGGGCTACATGTGTTGGAGTCCTCAGGCCAAACGGATGTTTGTGAGTATGGATATCACTTTTCGGGAGTTTGAGTCCTTCTATGGTGAGAAAACTGAATTGACGCTTTTATTTGGTGATATCTCTTCTCGCCTGCCTAGTGTTGATAGAGAGGGGGAGAATGATGAAGTGAGTAGTAGTGACCATGGAGTGAGTAGTGGTGGCCATGGTGGAGGTGGTGATGTTGTTGTGGGTATAATTCCATGTCCTGTTGCAGATGAGGGGGTGGATACTAGAGTTCTGAAGATGAAGCGTTTTCATGGCACTGGAGTTCAGGGGAGCAGCAGCAGCCCCAGTCTCCTGTGATTGAGATTGACGACCAGTCATCCACGCAAGTCATTGTCCCTGACCCCTCCTCAGTTGTCTCACCTTTGACCTCGTCTCCCTCTGAAACAGGTGGTAATGTATCTCTTGATCTTCCTATTGCTCATCGTAGAGAGCCCCGAGTCAATGCTGGTAAGCCTCCGGCTAGGTATGGTTTTGAGGGTGATCTTTCTCATGTTGTCTCATATTCTTCTTTTTGTCCTACATATAAGTCTTTCATTACATTATTACAATCTGTGCCCATACCAAAAGATTTGAAAGTAGCAATGCAAGATCCTTTGTGGCTTCGTGCTATGCAGGAGGAACTTCAGGCATTAAGGAAAAATGAGACTTGGGAATTAGTCTCTCTTCCAGTCGGGAAGAAAGCTGTTGGATGCAAATAGGTGTATACCATAAAGCAAAATGCAGAAGGCAAGATTGAGAGATATAAAGAGAGATTAGTGGCAAAGGCATATAGTCAAACGTACGGGATTGACTATGATGAGACTTCTGCACCAGTAGCAAAAATGAGTACGGTGAGAACTTTAATCTCGTGTGCAGTAAACTTCAACTAGCCCCTACATCAACTTGATATGAAGAATGCCTTTTTGCATGGTGATTTACAAAAAGAGATATATATGGAGGTCCCACCAGGTTTTGGTAATAGTGGAAAGCTGTGCAAGCTGAAGAAGTCCTTGTATGGCTTAAAACAATCTTCAAGGGCCTGGTTTGATAGATTCAGACGTGCAGTATGTAGTATGGATTACAAGCAGTGTAATGGGGATCATACTGTCTTTTTCAGGCACTCTGGAGCATTCATTACAATACTTGCTGTTTATGTCGATGATATTGTCATCACAGGTGATGATGTTGAGGAGATTGTCCGTCTGAAGAACAAGTTAGGTAAAGAATTTGAAGTGAAAGATTTGGGTCATCTCAAATATTTTCTTGGCATAGAGATTGCACGGTCTAAAAAGGGTATAGTTCTCTCACAAAGGAAATATACTCTAGATTTGCTGAATGAAACTGGAATATTAAGATGTCGTGTTGTCTCTATTCTCATTGAGCAGAATCACATGTTAAGTGATCAAGGTGAAAACCCAACTAACAAGGAGAGTTATCAAAGACTTATTGGGCGTCTTATTTACCTTTGTCACACAAGACCCGATATTGCTTATGTGGTGAGTGTGGTAAGTAGATATATGCATGACCCAAGAGTGGAGCACATGGAAGCAGTATATAGGTGTCGACGATTCGGACTCGGGGTCCTTAGTCGAACTTATGCAGAATTTTGTGAGTTATGAAGCCTTTCAGGGTGTCCCTCCGGGAAGGGATGATGAACCAAAGTTAGTTGAAGCACATAGAGTTTTAGACAGGTTCAGGCCCTCGATGGTAGGAGTAATAGCCTTACGTCCTATTAGGATTTCACTATGTGTAAGAAGATTAAAAGGTTGTGGAAAGTCTTCACAGGCGAAGATTCTTCCCATGTGGTTATACAAAACACTACTAAAGAGGCCTATGAAAGCTAGTAGATTTAATCTAATGTCTTCTGTTGATCTTCTGATCCCTCCTCCCGTTTTATGCATTGGCTTGCCCTTTTATACTGGTCAAAAGGGCGCCAAGGCATAACGGCTTCGAACAGTTGTTCGGGTGCAGTTTTGGTAACTGCACATAACCTCAATGCAGGCTTAACACGTGTAATTAAGAAATAACTGCATGTATGAACTTCCTGACGGTTGTCTCCGCACGTGGAGGAATCTTTGGGATACTCGGGATATGCTTGTTCTAAGGTCTAAGCAACCCCGTTTCTCCTGGTCAAGGGTGTTCTGACCGCGCATTGCTTACAATCATCTGACCGCGCACTATCCGCAGCCATCTATCTGCGTATCGCATATGGGCTTCTGACCGCGCACTATCTGCGGCCTGATCGCATAGAGCTTGCGACCATGTGTTCGCGCTTCCCAGGACAGATTGAGATCACATCAACGGACACCTATCTGGTTCGAATCTGTCTTGAACCAGACGTGCATTTATTCTGAACTAGCTCGAGTAACAATCCTCGTCAGCTAGCCCCCAAATTTGAAGAAAACGAAGAGACATATTTACTTCAAATTTTAAGACTTACATCGGATAAGTGACCCGACGCTTCAAATCCTCCACTCAGTGGAGCACTGAGTGTGGCGGTTTATTTCCCGAGACGATCTCTGAGCAGTATTTGACAGGTAATGATGGCCCCGTAGAATTCTTTTTAACCCGAGGCAAAATTGTAAATGTTTTAAAAGCTCGAGGCGTTCGAAAAATGAACCGTCATTCCAGGGCTATAAATACTAGAGCCCCTTAGCTTAAAAACTTTCACAAGCTTCTTCCCAGCTAAGTCTTTTTCACAGCCATCTTTTCTTCTCTTTCGTCTTCATCTCAATGGCAGATCAAAACATCATAGAGATTAAGAGCGATGAAGAAGAAGTGGTACTTGAATTCGACCAAGATTCCCAGAAGGTAAGTCTCTTCTAGATTTCTTGGTCTGAATTGCTATCTTATGTTTTGATCATTTCCTCGAACACTTTTTCAGAAATTCACAAAAGACCGAAGACTAGGTTCCTCCAGGGAAGAAACCCAAGGTTGACGAGGGATCTTCTAGTGGTATAAAGGCAAGAAATGCACCACCAATCTCTCTTCCTTCGGTTCCTGTGGTTCTCCCGTTCATGCATCTCGGCAGGTTGAACCTTCATCTTCACCTTTGGAGGTCCATGATAATCCTTCAAGACCTTCTTACTTTTCTCCATTTCATCCCAATGTTGGCCATCTTTTGACGGGTTATCAATTTTCTGGTTGGCAAGCTGTACTTCCACGACCAGATAATCCTCAACTTGTGTTGGGGAAACAATCTTCTGGTGGGAAGGTTGCTCTTCCACCATATGATGATCCTCGGCCTTTGTCGGGTGATCTACTTTCTGGGGAAAATACTTCAACCTCTCATTTGCGAAGATTGGTAATTATTTTCATCTCTTTTGCTTGTTGTTTTAATTCGGATAACTAACATATGCAAATACAGGAGATGAAAATTGTTGGAGCCCCCAGCGACCAGCCTGCTGAGATTCGACCTCCTCCCCTCAAACAGATTCTCCAAGGGGAAAAAGAGGCCTTGGAGAAGAAGACCAAAAAAATGTCTTTGGCCATTCTGCATTTGGCAGAATGTTTTGATAGATCCCGCGAAGAGGCGCACCAATTCCGCCTGGAGAGGGACTACACTCGACAACAGCGAGAACTCTCCAATTCGATCAGAGATGGTAGTGCGTCTCTGATTAGGGATGATGTAGATAGGCTTAGAGTAGTTGCTAGTTCTCTTGGGGCCGTCAGTGTAGATCCAATTGACGCCAATATGTCCCTAGGAGAACTTTGTAAACTTCTCTCGGATCAGGTTGACGCTCTGCTCACCTGTATCCTTTTTGTATGTAAGGATTGTCAGAAATAAAAACTTCTTTTACCTTACATAATATGAAAACTCTTCATAATCCCTGTATGAAAATATGGCCATAAGTAATGTCTTTACGACCACACATACACAAGTAAATCCGAGTACTGAGATTAGAAACGCATTAATACGTCACTCCGTGACCAGTACTGATACCGCGATCAGATCCAAAGCTGCGGTCGAAACCAAGATTCGATCAAAACTGTTATTGCGATCAGAACAGCTATCCGATCAAAATTGAAGTCTGGACAACATAACATTTTGATCAGAAAACAACCGTTTGCATAGCGGTTATTCATTTGCAATGATCACATAATATCACCATGACCAAAATGCAAATACTAAGGTGATCACAGAAACACGTTGTGATCAACACATGAAAATTTACAAAAAACATGAAGGATAACGTCCTCCAAAAATCTTTGTAGCATTTTCGAGTTCTTAAATTCACTCTAATCCCCAATATTCGAAACAAAGACTACTTTTTGTTTCGGATTCGGTACAGGGAATGCATAGCGGGTTTCCAAGAGAAAGCATCCATTATGGGAAATGAATAATGTATTCAATGGAACGTTGCCCTCAGTGGAACGTTGCCTCGGGCCTATAAAAGGAGCAGGTAGCTTCCTAAGGAAGCCACACAACCAGCATCCAGCCTTAGAACTTCCGCCGCACAAAACCCTCATCCTTCATCTTCCATTGCCCCTAAAGCCGCCAGCTTTTTCTCACAATCTTTTGCAAAAAATGGCGTCTTGGAGCCGATTAGTCCACCACGCGGAGGAGAGTCTGGTGGCATTAGAGAAGGAAGAGATTCTTCCTCCGCGGCTGCTAATTAACTGGCGCCCCGAGGAGAAGGACCAAGAAACCCTCATCGTCCAAGAGGGCGAACTGGTGGTTTTCGAGGAATACCTGCGATGCGGGTTTTGATTCCCCGAAAGCTGATTCCTGAAGGGGATCTTGGAGCATTACGGGTTGGAGTTGGTGAATCTCCACCCTAATATTGTCCTGATCTTGGTGATTTTCTGGCATTTATGCGAAGCTTTCATTGGAGTGCTCCCAAGTGTGGAGCTCTTCCGGCTCTTCTATTATTCGGCATGGTCGAAGAGCGCCAATGCTGCCGGATGCATTTACTTCCGGATAAGGGAGAAGAAAGAGTATCCCTTCCCCCCGCGAGATTCCGTGCACGGGTGGTACCAGAAGTGGTTCTATTGCACCCCTCCATCTGAGAGCGGGTTGTGGTTTGAGAACTCCCGGCCGGAGAAATCCAGCGAGTGGGATTCTCTTCCTACTCTAAGCGCGGAGCAGAAGAAACAGGCCCAGGTGATTCTTCACTTAATCCAGGAGGGACTAACTGCTCGCGATATCATTCGCGACTTTGTGAAGAACCGGGTGAGCCCCCTGCGTGAAAGGGCTCATCTGGCTTGGGAGATACAGTCCATGGTGGATAGCACCTTAGACTATAATAATAGTATGTCTTCCAGTCAAAGAAACACAAATTTCTCCCAAAAAACTGCATCTATTAACTTGTTTGTTTGTGATGTAGCTCTAAGTTCGTCCGAAATCGAAAAACGGACGAACTACCTCCTCAAGGCGTACGGTGCCGATGTGGAGGGAGACAGAGGGTCGCCTCGCCTACAGAGCCTGATCAATGCCGGTGACGACCTTAGACAGGAGCGCCGAAAGGTACAGACTTTCTTGTCAAGCTCCATTTGCAGACCATCCACTGATCTTATATTAACAAAAACAACTCAAATGATACAGCTCCTTGGAAAGTTCGGTGAGGCAACACGCCCACCCGAAGACATCGGCCTCCTGGGAAAGCCGGCTCCGAAGAGAGTAAAGAAAATCTCTTCGAAGCGCGGAACAAGGGAAAGCATTCCCAAGAAGTCTAAGGGACTTCTGGGAGAGTGAAAGGGATCTAGGATATCGACTAGAGGGGGGGTGAATAGGCGATTTTAACAAATTATCAATAAAACAAACAATTTAGTAAATGAGAGCAAATAAATAACACAAGATGAACAATGAACAATTTCAACACAAGGATATATCCCGTGGTCTCGGTGATTTGCCGATCACCCCTAATCCACGTTGAGGCAAACTCAAATCTCTAACCGCTCCTCTATCTAGTCAACCTTCTCTCGAGAAGTGACTTAGATCTTGGGCCGGATTAGTGTGATGAGTTATCCAAACCTCGATTTTACTAAGGATGCACTTTACCGCTCCGGCAAGGCGTGCTCAACCCTTTCACAAGACGTTTTGAGGCTTCTTCACAATCTTCCTTGAAGAACTCTCCAAAGTCTTTCTCCTAGCCGTCTAGGAGCCGGCAAACTCCAAGAGTAACAAGCCGGTGATGATCACTTAGCCTTCTCCTAGTGCCACAAGATTGATTTAATGATCTAAATGCAATGCACTAGAAGATCTCAAATGCACACTCTCACAAATTCGAGAATTTGAACCCTAGAGTATATAAAACTAGCTTAAGCTCTCAAGGATGATGACAATGCTTAAAGTTATGCCAAAAAAAAGATGTGAACAAGGCCGTGCATGGGAGTATATATACCTCCCACAATAAATATAGCCGTTACAGGCCGTTGGGAGAAAAAGATCATTTGGTGGTCAGACCGCAGTTATATGCCAGGTCAGACCGCCGCAATTGTAACGGCATTAAACAGGTGCAATAAATGCTCAACTGCCCTTGTCAGGCACACACACGGTTAGATCGGAGACAATTTCGGTCAGACCGTGAAACTATCCAGAGACGACACAGTTTCTGGACACGTTATACGGTCAGACCGATAAATACGGACAGACCGGCCATACGGTCAGACTGTAGTTCAAAAGCACGGTCAGACCGATTTCTCGGTCAGACCGATCTAATCAAACGGTCAGACCGTCATAGCTCAAAAACACCAGAAGGATAAATCAAGAAATTCCAGGAGACTGACCTAGGACTTAACTACGGACAGACCGACCTTTTTAAGGAATAAATTATACTTAGACATAACGTCGGTCAGTCCGAGATCCTATTCGGTTAGTCCGTGTGTTTGGTCAAACCGGTCTAACAAACGGTCAGACCGATTGAGACAGTGCTGAGCAGAGATGAGCTGAAACAAGCATTTTCAAAGTATATGACCTTCTAGTATGCAATGCAAGTTGATTTTATGATTTGTGGCACATAGATGAAGTATTACGTGATACACCACATGCTCCTCTTAATAGTACGGCAACTATCCTAAAATCCGATCAAAATTCTTCTCTAATCACCTTAGACCGGTAAAAATGGAAAAGACCCTATTTCGTACCTTTGCCTTTTGATCAATGCCCTTTCTTCATCATGAGGCTCTTTTTTTGCCTTTCATTAACCTGTCTTTTAAGTTTCTTCTTGACATAACTAGGCAGGTAACGTTAGTATAACATTTGTAGTTGTCATTAATTACTAAAACACTCTTTAGGGGCCTAGAAGCTACAAAGAGGCTTCCTCTGCAAAGGCTCCCTCTACCGCAAAGAGAACCGCGGTAAGATGCTCAATGCCCTCTATTCCCCTAGGTACAAACCGGAATCACTTCGTCGTACAGGGCGAAGGGAGCGAGGAAGAGGAAGATGACGTCCCTCTGATCCGCCGTAAGAGGAAGACGATCACCTCCCTGTCCAACAAAGTCTTGTCTTCGCCCACGAGACCAGGAACGACCTCAGCGGGCCCCGCGATCACTGATAACCCTGTGGTTGCGGGTGAAGTCCCAACACCTGAAGCTCAGGAAGCCTCAGGGTTTGTTACACCTCTCCCCCTGACAGAAGGGGTGACTGTGGTAAGATCCTTCACAGTCTTGATGGTCGTTATTCGTTTGTGAACATCAATTAAGCAGTGCTCGTGCAAGAGGAAGAAGACATTCCCTCCGTCCACCACGAGATGATTGCGGCTAGCCCTGGGGCGGAAACGACAGAATAGGACACCGCGACCGCCAGCAACCCCGCGGTCGCACGTGAAGTCCTGATGCCTATGGCCCAGGAAACACCTGGTCCAAAGGTTGTATCCCTACCGACCGAAGAGGTCACTCAGGTAAGGATCATCGCAGTCTCAGTCTTTATCATTCCTCATGCGCATGCTCATGAATTTGTGCACACAGGGAGAAAAAGATAGGGTCCTCTTTACGAAGAGGAAGACCAGGACAAACGACGACTGTCCCCTTTCCCTTGGGGAACCCTCTTCGAAATCCCAAAAATTGGAAGGAGTCCGAGTATGGTAAGAAATCTCCCTTGTAGGGACAAGGTTAGATCTCAAAGGTTACTTATAGAAATCTCAACTGATGACATTTCGATCTGCTCAGGCACAGAAGTCCAGTGCCTAGCCCTTTAGCGGCCTTGTCCAGCATTGGGGCTTCCTTGCGACCGAGGTCTCCGGGGAGCAAAGCTCCATCCCTTCGGTCCGAGAAGTCATTCAGGCCATGGTAGATAGGGTTTCTGCAGAAGTCCAATTAGATATATTGGAATCTGCAGCCTTAGCCAAGAATAAAGGCCAGCGGGGAGGAACATCCGCTGTTCCTGCTGGGGATAAGGTAAACCCAGCGGTTCAACCTTCGGTTGCACCAAGAAAACTATCATTCGGGGAGTATGCCGAGGTATACTGAACACCCCTTATGGATTTTGTGCTTGCATAAGAGCATCTGTATTTTGAAATTGATCTCCTTCCGTGTCATAAAAAATAACCCGCATGGCGACCATGTCGATGGCTATGATGGATAGCATTGAGGCTACATAAGAGGAAAAAGGTCGCCTACAGCGGTAAGGGAGATATTTCTTTACTCATTCAAATGCAAGTCCTTATGTTGATAATCATCCATTCTGTCACAGAAAAAATGCTTATCTAATGAAGAGCCTCGCTGAACGGGAAAATCAAGAATTCCGGGCAGCCACCCACATCTCGTTCCTGGAGAGCGAACTCCAGAAATTGCGATCACAACTCTCTTGTAAGCATACCTCTGTCCAGAGTAAAGTAACTTTGTCATATGAACTACTTGTAATGACCTCTTGTCGCAGCGCGAGACGACCAAATAAGCCGGCACAATCAAGAGAAGGCAAACCTCCAAGCGACCATTGACTCTGTTTGCAGGGAGAACAAAGATTTGAGCACGTCAATCTCTGCCTGCAGCAGTGCTTAAGAAAACATCTTCGAAAAACTGAAGATGGTGGCCGGTCTGCTGAGGGCTGATGTGGTCGAAACCGCGGTGGACGACCTCAGCCTTAGCGACTGGACCACACTAGTCGCGACCTAAGCAGAGTCACTTCTCGAGTATCTTCCTGAAGATACTAGGCGGCAAAAAGAGGCAATCAGATCAAGAGTTCGATCCATTGCCTCTGCCATCATAATCTAGCTGGCACAATCTGATCAAGAGTTCGATCCACGAAGTCGGCAGAGGATGGCACAATCTGGATCTGAACGCCGTAGCGGAAGAGGCAGAGGTCGAGAGTGAAGACCATCTTGGGTCTATCATGGAGGAAGTGAAGCCACTTGTAGAAAAACTCTCGAATGATCTCGGCATAATGTAAATTCTTGTATCTGTACGAACACAATTTATACAATGCAAATGCATACTATTTATTCCTTTAAAAAAGGAAACCCTTCTATTTGTTTTATGTTGCGACCATATTCCCCTAGCCCCTACCTGTGATCATATATACTGAAGACTTAGTATTATGAGTACAGGAGTAATATATGTGTAGCGACGACAAGGGATACCCGACCAAGCTAACAATCATACTAAACACAATATCTAACATTATTGCAAATCGGCAGCCACTCTGATGACCAAGGACATGCCAGCAAGCCCCGTGTGTGTTGAGAAACGGCTTATTGAGGAGTGTCTTGTCTGAAAGTGATCATGAGATCGGCCAGCGAATCCAATCAGGATATTGTGACAATATAACCATCAACGACCAGCCCCCGAGCCAGACTCATTACATATACGGGCAAAAGAGGAATAATCCACATATGAAACAACTTAAAGCACCCGTTTTGTCAAACCATGCTAATTGAAAAGGAAAAGGGAATTGAGCACTTACACGTAAAACTTGCGTAGTTGACCGATGTTCCAAGTATTAGATAAGATCCGACCATCCTCCATCGCTAACCGAGCTGATCCTGGTCGCGGCACAGAAACGACAGTGTAGGGGCCTTCCAATTGTGGGGAGAACTTGTTGCAACTAGATTGGTTTTATATTCTACGTAAAACCAGATCGCCCACGTGAAAACTGCGTGGTCACACCTGTAAGGACCACGAAGCTGGTCAACTGAACAGCGGGTTAAAGGCCACGTGGCTGGCTAGTAGAGTGGTCGCGCTGCTGACCTCTAAACCTAAGTACGAATTTAATTTTTAAAGGAGTGCTGTCAGACTGTGCAGTATCTGTCTGGAGTTCCTCGCAGCCACCTCTCAGCCTGAGCGAGTGCCGCTGCTCACCCCTGTGTATGCTTTTCATCATCCAGTTTTCGATCACGGGTCATTTTCGGGTCATCGCAGGTCGTTCACAGGGTAGTCTGAGCCAGATGGGCATGAAAACAAAACCAACAAAGAAACAGCAAAGAAAAGAAAGGAAAGAAAAAGGAAAGAAAAAGAAAAGAAAAGAGGGGAAAATATCCAACAGCAGCAAGGCCCAAGGCCCAAACAGCCATTTATCAGTTTAGCCCCTGGATTCTGCCAAAATTCTCAGCTATTGTGAAACTTTGCACAAAACCCCTCCAATTTCTCTGATTTTACAAATCAGTCCAATTACACTAATACAGCTTAGGCACAAGACACCTGTTCATCGGAACAGTAACCACGGCCACATAGCCTCGGGGTAAGTCGGTTGCATGCGTAGCATACCAAATAAATCAGGCCTTACAGCACAACTCACACACACAGCATCACCATTCCACACAAAAACAGCAGAGATTAGGGCTAAAACCCAGACTCAGGTAAACCAGTAACACTTTAGAACAGAGGAGGATTAGTAAACAATCTAGGCACATGTTCATTCTTTTCTCCACTCTGTGATTTACAGGTGAAGCAGCAGGAGCGAATCAGGAGCAGGAAGACGGGACTTAGAGCCAACATCAAGGTGACAGTTGAACCTAACCTAAGGTTTTATCATGCCATAGTTTTTAAGCTTGTAGCCTAATTAGTCTAAATTGCTGAGTTGGAACATGAGATAAGGTAACAACAGGGCACCAGGATCACCCAAAATCACCTAGAGACCTATAGATCATTGCTACCACATGAGGTGCATACCTCCAGCAACATCATCTGGTCACAATCATCATCAAATTCACAAAATCATACAATTAGCAGCAGTAGGACCCTTCATCTAGCATCTCTAGTCATCACAAGATCACACACATATGCATAAACACAGACATCATAGTACAGTAGTACACAGCACCTCCTCAAACCAAGGCACACCAATTCCACAGAACAGAGCAAACACAATACCAAAACCAGAGCAAAGCACCCTAGCCCAAAACTACACCTCTCACCTCAACCAAGACCCAAGGTAGGGGAGCTTACCTGGGGGCGCCGACGTCGAGGACCGGGTAACCGGCGGGTCGGCGGCGGCGCATCCGCACACGCGCGACAAGCTACCGCGCGGCCACGCCGTCGAGGCGCGGCCAAGCGCGGCCGCGAGCCGCGGACGAGGGAGCGAGGTGGCGCGGCCCGGGCTACGGCCGGCCGCGACGCGTGCGCCGGCGAGGGTTAACGGCGGCCCAATTGGGAACCGATTTAGGGTTAGGTGCGGGGCAGCCATCGGGTGCAAGAGAGAGAGGGAGAGAGAGGGCCACGGAGGAGCGCGCTGAGGAGCGGCGCGGCGGCGGCGCCGGAGCCGGCGACGGGATCACTTCGGGTTAGGGGCGGCTGGAGCCGTGTGTGTGTGTGTGGGCCGAGAGGTAGAATGGGCCCTGGGCCGGCCCAAGGTTTAAAAATTATGTTTTTCATTTTATTTCCATTTTTCTAATCCTTTTTCATTTCTGTAGTTTTAATTTTAATTCTAAAACATAATTAAGCATTGTTTAAATCCTAATTCAAACATAATAAAACTTAGAAACTTGTTTAAACAAATATTTCTGATTTATTGGTATTTGTAAATTCCCTGATTGATATATATATATATTTACAAACCTATACACATACATATAACTGTACATATATCTGTACTCCTAATTTTAACAGAAATGAGTCATGCATAAATACCTGAACTTCTTTCTAGAGCAAACTAACATAAATTATTAGTTTCAATCCTTATTTAGCTAAATAGTCTTAACTAATCTACCTTTAGCAATTTCTTAAATTACACCTAGTTAATTAAAGTTTAATCAAGATTAGATATATGTATATGCATACAAATTATATTATTACTCTTTAATAAATTAATTTATGCTATTTTCATCATTTTCATGTAATTTTCTACATAGGAAAAAGAGCCTTAAATATATCAATTATCTTTATTTCAAACAGCTAATCATTTAGTATAGAAATTAGATAGTGTTAGCACTAAATCAACATCTTGACTTAATGATTTTAAAGGTCATAAAACAAATATTATTTCCTTTTGAAAACTACTCAACTCAAAGTAGTTATATAATTCCATCATGCAGTTCAAATAAATAAAATCTGTTTTCTTATTTTTACCTGGGAGAGTGATCACCACGATAGAGTGAGAGCGATTAGCACCTAAGCTCTGCATCGCTGCATAGCATTTATTAGCATTTTCTTTAGGAATTTATATACGCTATTGTTTTACTTATAGGAGTGGAGCTGAACGAGGATTTCCAAGGCAACGCTCATATTTTGGATCCTGATCTTGCTACTTCAGGCAAGTTTTGTTCTTGACCATATTGATCGTGTTTTATTGCTTTTATTTGACTATACTATATCTGATAATCTATGTAGCTATACCATCTTGCATTAAAAAGTATTTTATAAAAGTTGGTCATAATGAAAGAGTCGGTGTCTTAATGGATAAAGTGTAACTGGAGGAGAGCCGAAGGAGGGCTCGAATCTTGTATTAAAGTATGTTTATAAAAGTAAGGACATAACCAGCTGTCATTTCTACCCAGCGCCGTAATACCCGTATCGACCACAGACCTGGTATGGGACGGGCCTAGTCAAGTATCTTATCTGGACGCTAGTACACCTCCACACTGGGAACGTATATGTATATTGTATTATGATGAAAGAACCGACCCGAGGCGGGCTTGGAGCTATAGGCTCACAGTGGGTGTAGCGGATGCGTCCGACTACACAGGTATGATGGCACCATACCAGTGGAGGGAACTAGTGGAAGGGTTTGAAAAAGGCTTTGTTCTCTTGATGATGTCACGCATTATAAGAAATGCGGAGCACTGTTGACGAACACCGACATGGTAATCAAGAGATTCTGTGGGTAAAGTGATACCCCTCTGCAGAGTAAAACGTGGATATTCACTCCTTACTTCCAGGTTGGAAGTTGCATCGCGGCAGGAAAGGAAACCTATAGGTGGTCTCACCCTGTGGTGCAAATGTTCAGTAGTGTTTTACTTAATAACCGGAGTCTCTTACAATCACAAATGAATTTTTGAGTCAAAACCGTCTTTGCTAATATACTCTAATAACTCTTTGACTAGCTAAGGTTTGCATGGTGCATTTATACATTTGAATTGCTTGCTGAGTGCCTCGGCACTCATCCTTGCTATGATAATTCCTTGTTAGACTTTGAATACTCCTTGGGTGATGCTACGTCGACCGAACGACCAGATCAAGAAGCTTATCCCAGAGAATCCTACTGTGAGCTTGATGGGGTCTACTTCAACACCGAAGACGAAGAGTGACCGCCATAAGAATACCCTAATTGCTGTATTTTGTTTTCAATAAGTATGCTTATGCTTTTGTATGTAACTAGACGTGTCATTATATTGGACCATGTTTAATTATGTCATGTTTCTGCTCGCTACTCTGTAACGAACATTCTCGGATAAGATGGTTTTATTCGGAAATGTTCAAAGACTGGACCTGCTGCCATGTGGGCGGTATGTCAGGTCGCCGCAACACCCTTTTGTTATGGTACTTGCGCAGAACTTGCAAGTACATCGCGGATTTGATCAGAGCTCGATCACGTTTTCTTCTAGGAGGACGAGATCTTGTAATCGTTGCCCGTTCTGATCAACTTGTTCGAATTGATCTGTTCGGACAGAGCCAATACTGATTTCCATAGGCAACACGGCCTCAGCCCCATATACCAAATGGAATGGCTTCTCACCGGTGGCTCGACTAAAAGAAGTACGTAGTGCCCACAGAACGGTATAGAGTTCGTCTACCCAAGCCCCCGAGCGTGTCTTAAGGTGATCGAAAACACGTTTTTTGATGTCTTGCAATATTTGCCCGTTGGCACATTCAACGGCACCATTGCTCTGCGGATAAGCTACAGAGGCAAAGCACACCTTGGTTCCAACTTGATCGCAGTAATCCAAAAAAAGACCACTAGCGAATTGGGAATCGTTATCAGTAATGAGACGATTTGGAACACCGAATCGAGCCACAATGTTCTTATGGAAGAACTTTTGTGCTGCAGCTGCAGTAATGTCGCGCACTAGTTCGGTCTCAATCCACTTTGTAAACGTGTCAATGGCTACGAACAGAAACTTGTATCCATTGACCGCTTGTGGCATAGGACCGACAATGTCCATCCCCTAGACCGCGAAGGGCCATGAAAGAGGGATGGTTTGTAGGGCATAGGCAGGTTCATGAACCTATCTTGCATGAAATTGACACTAAGGACATGTTTTAACCATATTCTTGGCATCATCCAGCGCCGAAGGCCAATAAAATCCTTGTCGGAAAGCTTTGCCGACCAGTGTACCATATGACGCGTGCGCACCATATATACCGTCATGAATTTTTCTCAAGAGGGATTTGCCTTCCTCTTGGGACACACAACGCATAAGTACTCCTTGAGTACCTTTTCTATACAAAACTCCTTCTATGATCTTGTATAGACGCGCTTTTCGAATTAACTGATCACTTTTGGTTTCATCCTCGGGCAAGGTCCCATGTTCGAGATAGACCCTCAATGGATGAGTCCAATCTCGTTCCTGTCCGAGGTTGGTAACGCAAACTGTTACCGGATCATCCTCGACCATAGTCATGATCGAAGGATGTTCCAAGTGTTCAACGAACACTCCTACCGGAGTGGATGTGCGTGAGGACTCAATTTTGGATAATTGGTCTGCGAGAATGTTGACCTTTCGCGGGATGTATTGGACTTGGAAATGACTGAAGTGTTTTTTCAATCTCCTCACTTCCCCCAAGTAATGAGCCACTGTCTCATCGGAGGTGCTATACTCCTTGTTTACCTGGTTTACGACAGCCTGTGAGTCTCCCCTCACCACTAGTCGACGGACTCCGAGAAATTTTGCTACCCGGAGCCTTGCAAGAAGACCTTTATACTCCACTGCGTTGTTGGTCGCAACAAAGTGTAGTTGAAAGACAAACTTCAGCTGTTCGCCCTGAGGCGTAACTAAGACCACACCAGCCCCCGAGTGTTGAAAACTACGAGAGCCGTCAAAGTATAGTCTAGTGATCAGGGCATTCCAATTCTTCGGGCACCTGCGCGGGTGGCTCAGGATTAGTCCATTCGACCACGAAGTCGGCCAGGACCTGAGACTTGACCGCGGTGCGAGGCGTGAAATAGATGTCGAACGCTCCAAGTTCGACAACCCATTTGGCGATTCGACCAGATTTTTCTGGATTGCGGATAATATCCCCCAATGGAAAAGATGAGGGTACTGTGATCTTATGTGCTTGGAAGTAATGTCGTAGCATACCGGAAGTCATCAGTAGTGCGTAAAGTATCTTCTGGACCTCAGGGTATCGCTCCTTAGGACGATGAAGTACTTCGCTTACATAGTAGACGGGTCTGAGCACACCTTCTCTATCTGCGATCAGGACAGCGCTGACCGCGTGAGGTGTGGCCGCCAAGTAGAGAAGTAATGGTTTCTCCTTCTCGGGGGAAACCAAGACTGGCGGACTGGACAGATATGCCTTTACCTCCTGAAATGCCTTTTCGGCCTCATCGGACCTTGTAAAGTTGTGATGTTTGCGCAGGACTTTGAAGAAAGGTAGTCCCCTTTCGCCCAGTCGCGATATGAACCGGCTTAATGCCGCCATGCGACCTGCCAGGCGCTGAACATTCTTGATGGTCAAGGGAGACCTCATCTGTTCGATAGCCCTGATTTTTTCAGGATTGACTTCGATTCCTCTGAAACAAACAAGAAAACCAAGAAGTTTTCCTGATGAGACCCTGAGAGAACATTTCTCCGGGTTCAATTTTATTCCATATCGATTTAAATTACAGAAGGTTTCAGCGAGATCATCTAAATGAGACAAAATCTTTTTGAACTTTTTATTACCAGGTCGTCTACGTAAGCTTCAAGATTACGCCCCATCTGGGAAAGAAAGGCCTTTTGCATCAAGCGCTGGTACGTGGAACCCGCGTTCTTGAGACCGAACAGCATTCTGACGTAGCAATAGGTGCCGAACGGGGTGATGAAGGCAATCTTCTCTTCATCTTCTTCTGCCATGCTAATTTTGATCCGTTTGAGACCTAGCCTTGGTTTTCGCACTAGGCTCGCCCAGATTCTAATATGCGGAATAACGGGATCTTACTCGGAAATACCGAACCAAAGGTTGATCGAAAACACAGTTCAAAGTAATTGCACAACTCTTTATTTCAAAGAGGGCTTTACACATCGAACGTTAGGTCGCACTCGCCTACGTCGAGGGAACTATGTGTCTAAGACTTCAATCTAAACTCAATTGTATTCGATGATCTAAACTAGTCCTATTACAAGGTATTTATAGTCCAATCGTATGAGTACGTATCAGACTCAATAACCTAAACGTATTAGACTTATATAACTAATCCTAAACAGATAAGCTTAGTTTTACACATTCGGATCGGATTACAATTCCGAACAGGGAACGAATTCCTTTTCCTGGTCGCGGAACCATCCATGTTCGCGAATCCTTTCCGAACACGGTTAAGGTCGTGAAGCAGTATGCGATCAGGACTTCGTCGCGAAGCCGCATGCGATCAGGACTTAGAGATCCTCCCGGATCAAATTTGATGATATCCTGAATAAGCCTCCAGGAAACTCATCAGTTCGCAACCCGCATTTAAATCGACCAGCTGATCAATGCGAAGAAGGAGAAAGTCATCCTTCGGACAGGCACTGTTGAGGCTTGTGTAGTCGACGCACATGCGCCACTTGCCGTTTGACTTGCGGACCATGACCGGATTTGCAAGCCATTCTGGGTGATCGACTTCGCGAATAAACCCAGCCTTTCGGAGTTGTCCAACTCCTCTCGAATGGCTTCCTGCCGATCGACAGCAAAACGCCTGAGCTTTTACTTTATCGGTCGCTATCCAGGTCGAATCGCTAACCTGTGCTCGATTACTTCCCTTGGGACACCGGGCATGTCGGATGGTTTCCACGCAAACACATCTGCATTAGCCCGAGAAAAGCAATGAGCTCGAGTTCCTATTTGTTATCCAGGCTTGATCCAACCCAAATTGTCTTGGACGGATCATCTGGGTACAATGGAACTAGTTTGAGTGTTTCGTCTGGTTGAGGAGAAGCTTTGATTGTATCAGTGGACACTGTGGCGATCTGGGCGTCTCGGAGGGGAAGTTGGCCCACCATCTCCAGGGATAGCCGATCACACATCAATACCACATTACGACTATCTCAGACCGAAATAACACCCTTGGGGCCAGGCAACTTGCCGCACTGGTAAGCGTAGTGCGTAGCCATCATGAACTTAGTAAGAGTTGGCCTACCAAAGATTGCATTGTAAGCCGAATAATAATCAATTACATCAAAAATAACTAATTCTGTTCGGAAGTTATCGGGTTCTCCCAGCGTGACCGAGAGCACCACCTGTCCCAATGGCATCATAAAGGGACTAGGAATTATCCCATAAAATGGATGGATTATGGACTTGATTTTCGAACGAGGAATCTGCATTTCGTCGAGCGCCTTAACCAATAAGATGTCCAAAGAGCTACCTCCGTCGATCAGTACCCTCTCGACTCTCGCATTACTGATAATCGGGGTAATCACCAGAGGAAGCCTCAATGGTCAAGTGAGCCCCACAGGACAATCAGAGCGATCAAATGTTAAAGGTGTGTCCGACCAACGGGGGTACTGGGTTCACCAAGGGAAGTCTCCATTTGGTTAACCTCTCGATAAAAGGCTTTAAATTGCCTCTTAGAAACAAAAGAGGAGGAACCTCCGAAAATAATATTAACATGATTACGAAGTACCTGATAATACATCTCTGCGTCTCCGTCAGTGTCTCTTAGCCCGCAAGCTTGTTCCTTAGTTGGTAAGGTTGGCATAGGTCCTATCCCCTGATAGAAGTCATCTAGCTATTTCAACCAACTCCTGCAGTTTTTGAGGCCGTGGCCTGCGGAGTTGTGGAGCGGATACCACTTCTTGCCTTCATGTGGGTTAATCGACTTCTCTGGCTGGTCGGCACTACGACCGCCAGAAGCAGTTTTATTCTTAAACGAATACTTGTTACCTTTGGTCGATGGAGGCTTCTCTGCGACCGCAACTTCTCGGTACTGCCCAGATCGACTTCTTTTTGACTTCTTCGACTTCCCGCCTGATGAAGATTCTGGCTTCTTGCTTGAATCTTCCCTCTTAACGTCTTTGAGACCTGGTTGAGGTGGTAGGTTACCTTTATCCGCTATCCGATTCCATTCAACAGCCTCAGCTGCGTCGGAATATCGATCAGCCATATCAAAGAGATCGGCTACTGATCGGGGAGGATGGATGAGCAAATCTTCGGTGAACCTCCGATATCGAACGGCGTGTTTAAACGCCCTAATAACGGAGCTATCAAATATATTCGGGATGGTATTTCTCAACCCAACAAATCTCTTGACAAACTGACGAAGGGTTTCTGTTGAAGTTTTTCGTAATCGATGGAGGTCGTCCTTTTTACCCGGCTTTTGATAACAATTTTGGAAAATATTGAGGATGGCATCACACAACATTTCCCAATTATAGATCGAACCCTTAGGTTGATTGAACAACCAGGTTCTTGCCGGTCCTTCGAGGACTGTAGGTAGATAGTTGGCCATGACCCGGTCATCGCCGTCTACTGCCTGGATGGTAGTAATGTAGATTTGGAGAAATTCGGTTGGGTTCTGAGTTCCATTAAACCTCTATGGCCCCTGGTTTAAACTTGTCTGGCCAAACGACCGCATGAAGGCCGAGCGAGAAAGCTTTGCAACCAACATAGGGACCATGAATTGACCTGTGACTCTCGACCTGATCACGTGCGACCTCCCGCAAAGGAGAAGTCACTCGTGGTCCTAAGCGAGAGTGGACAGGAATTCGTTCCCTATCACGAGAACCCTCCGCCCGTCTAGCTTCGTCATGCTGAGACGGGACAGGTGGTGGACAATTACGTCTACCCAAACCAGAGTGAGAGTACTCTCGGTTATGGGAACGTGTCGCCGACCGGGAAGAGGCCGTTGGGGTCGTCTCAGATGCGACCTAGTCCAACCTCTCCTCCAGGATTCTGGTGAAGGCCGATTTTTGCGCATCTGTGACCGTAGGAGGAAAATTACGCAAGACCTCTGCAATAGATCGAAGCCGGCCATGCGTACTTCTCCTAGGGGCACCAGGTGTTACCGTTTCTTCGTTCGCCGGGAAATGCTCCGGGGGTAAGGACGGTGTCTGATCGCGTCTGCGACCACGTGATCGTCGGGAAGAACTCGGAGCAGCATCGTAACGAGCCTGCGCATTTTGAAGAGCCTCTAGGGATGTTCTACGAAGTTCGTTGTCTTATTGCTCGCGATCTTGATCTTCCCTCTGCTTGCGTTCCTGTTCTTCCCTAGTAGCCCGTTGATCGGGAGTTTCTTCCGATAAAGCAGCGAACTGTCTAGGGAGCGAGGTCGCCGAGGGAGAAAACATCTTCGTTTGTTCCGAGTCAGACTTGAAATCAAAAAGACGATGGAGGTTATCAAGGTCAAACATCCCCGGGCTGATCTCCTGGTTAGCATCGTTCTTACCCTTAGCAGGGTCATACGACGGACCGGATTCACCCTCTAATGCCTCAAGAACCTCAGTCGGCTCTGGCTCTGCGTTAGTCCCCTCCTGATCGATAGACATGACCTGAGTGGTCGAATCGACCTCCGGGACGTCTTCGGCTCTGGTTTCCTCCATCGAAACAGGATCACTAGGTGAAGGCATCTGGATGTGGGCATAATCCTCGAGATCGAAGTCGTTCTCGGAATCATATGCTCCAGCCATGGTTCATCGAACCTCCGGATGAAAATTAGAACGCCTTGAGAAAGGCCCCACGGTGGGCGCCAGCTGTCAACGTTCAGACTTGGGGTCCTTAGTCGAACTTATGCAGAATTTTGTGAGTTGTGAGGCCTTTCAGGGTGTCTCTCCGGGAAGGGATGATGAACCAAAGTTAGTTGAAGTACAGAGAGTTTTAGACAGGTTCGGGCCCTCGATGGTAGGAGTAATAGCCCTACGTCCAGTTAGGATTT